>CADCXB010000015.1:1200000-1833004 GCA_902806585.1 Xylaria hypoxylon | reverse complement strand
TTTTATATAAATATAACTTAAATATTATATATATATATTTATATATTTAAGTTTGCTTATATAAAAATAAAAAACAAAATAATTTAATTATATAAAGATTAAAACTAAATTATATATAATATAATAATTAAAAAAAAAAAAAAAATTTAAATAATTACTTATAATATAATAAATAAACTAAAGGGTAATTTTAATATTAAGTTTTTTTATATAAAATTATTATATTAAACTAAACTATATAATATTATTTAAGTATATATATAAATTAAAAATAAGCTATTATAAGTAATTATTATATAATTATTAAAATTTTAAAATAAATACTTTATAAAATAGTTTTAAAAGGTATATAATTATTACATAAAGTTTTATAATTAAAGCTGTTAAAATACACTAGCAATTATAGTGCTTATAAAAAGGTGTAGCTTTTTAACTATAGCTTTGCTAGTAAAGCTAAGCAGTTATTATAAATAATATATATGCTATAACTTATATAAAGTTCCACTTTATAAATAGCTTATAATAGCTATAAATAATTATAAATATAAGGCTAAAAACCCTTTTAAAGACTTTTTAATAAAGTTAATATAAAGTTAAAACCTTTTAACTTAAAATAAACTGTTTTTAAAGTAGTGTTTTTATTAGCATTACATTAAATAAAAAAAGACTTATTAAAGTAATTAGTTTAAAATAACACCTTATAATTAAACCGTTTTAAAGGTTTATTTTTTATATAAATAAAGTTAACTTTATTATAATCTATTATAATTAATTATAAAGCTAAAGGTTTTAAGTAATTTAAGCGCTAAAAATAGTTTATATATATAGCGCTTTTTACTATATTTAACAAATGAAATTTTAGTTAAACAAGCAATATATTTTACTTGTTTTTTTTACATTACTTTATTTATAATAAATTTATTTATTATAAATTCCTTGCTTTTAGCACTATTAATAAGCTTACTTTTATTATAACTTAGTGCCTTTTAAATATTAACATTATATATTATAGATATAAACCACTTTTAATAAAAATTATATTAATTTAAAACTTATTATAAATATTATTATAACTAGCTAAAAATAATTATTTTAATATATAACTTATACCTTTTATATTAACTAGTTTACTAAATAATTTTAAAATTACTAATTTATAAATAAACAATATTTTTAACTTTATTACTTTAAGCTTTTATATAAAAAAAAAAAATTTATAAAAATAAAGCTTTATATAAAGCTTAAAAACTTTATAAATAAATTATTTTATAAAATTTAATAAAAGCTAAATTATTTTATTAACTAATAAAAATATTATTTTAACTTAAAAGCTAAATAAATTAACTAGCTAAAGTTAATTATTATATATAAGATTTTATATAATAATATGTTTTTAATATATAAAAATATATATATTAATAATATTTACTAACTAAAAATAGCATATAATTTAATAATTACTACTTAAATTTTAAAACTTATTAAAGTTAATATATAAGCTTTAAATAATAAAATTAAATAATAAATAAATAATTATAATTATAACCTAAAATTTATACCTTTAAATTTAAGTTATATAAAATTATTTATTTTTATAAATAAATTTTTTATAAATAATATAAATATAAGATTATAACTTAAATTTATAATTATATTAGCTACTAAATATTATATAAAGCTATATAAATTTAAAATTAAAAATAATATTATATATTAAAATTTAAGTAAATATAAAAAAGTTATTAAAAATATATTAGCTAATAAATTATATAATATAATTAATAAAGTAGATAATATTATTACTTTATATATAATAATTTAAAAGATTATAGTTATATTAAAAATTATATTAATTTTAATAATATTATATATAAACTTAAAATTATTATATAATTATTTAATAAAGTTAAAAACTATATAAAAAAAATGCTTTATAATTAATATTATAGTATTATAAAAATTATATAAAAAAAAAAAAATTTAATATATAATAAATAAATAATAAAAATAACTTTATTAATATCTTTATAAAAAAAATATTTAATTAAGCACTTAAAGATTTTATATTTATAAATAAATTAGTTATATAAATAAAAGTATTTATAAAAAAAATTAAAAAAAATTATATGCTATTAAATTATATTTATAAAAAAAAATAATATAAAAAAAAGCGGGGTATTAAAAATAATTATATAAAAGTTTATATTTATTTAAAACAATTAAAAACTAAAAGTAATGTATAAAATTAAAAACTTTTTTTTTTTTTTTTTTTTTAATTATAATTAAAATATTACGCTTTATATAAGCGCTAAATATAAGCACCGCATATACTACTTTAATAATTAAAAACTTAATAACATGTTTTAAAAAGTAATTTATTATAATTATAATAGTTATTATATAAATTAATAGTATATATATTAGCTATTATAACTTTATAACTTTATATTAAAAAAGCTTAAAATAGTTTTTTAGTATATAAGTTAGTTTAAATATTAGCAAAATTATTGCTAAATAATACTTTTAAAATAATATTAATAAAAGGTAGCAATAATAATACTTTTTATTTTTATTATATAATAAAAACTAAATTAGCTAAAAAAAATATATATATAATTATTTACATAAAAATAAAAATATATATATATTTATATAAGCAATTATATAAAAACCTAGCAAGCTAAAGTTTTTATAAAAAGGTAATATACTTTAATTGCATTATTATTGTGCAATAAAATTGCCGAACTAAGTAATACTATTAAGCGGTAAAAGCGTAAAGCGTAAGCAATAAATGTAGTAAAAGCGGTAGTAAATATATTAATGTTGCTATTACTATTAATAATTTATTTAAACTACTATTAATATAACTTTAATAAAAGTTTAAAAACTTTATATATAATATATATATATATCTATGTATATATATATGTATATATATATACATAAAAAAAAAAAAAAACAAGCACTTAAAAGGATTTATTTCTTTATATATTTAAACCTACTTTTATATTTATTAAAATACACTAGCAACTATAAATAATTATAAAAGGGTGTAGCCCCTTAGTTATAGCCTTATTAGTTAAGCTAGTAGTTATTATAAGTGGCGTATTATATTACACCTATATAAGCCACTTATAAGTAGCTTATAATAGCTATAAATAATATAAATATAAAGCTAAAACCCTTTAAACCCTTTTTAATAAAGTTAATATAAAGCTAAAACCTTTTTAGCTTAAAATAAACCGTTTTTAAAGTAATGCTTTTATTAACATTACATTAAATAAAAAGAACTTATTAAAATAATTAATATAAAGTAACGCCTTATAATTAAACTGTTTTAATAGTTAACCTTTATATAAAGGTTTACCACTTTATAAAAAGGTTTTATATAATTAAAATTAATTTTATTATAATTTATTATAATTTATTATAAAGCTAAAGATTTTAAGTAATTTAAACGCTAAAATAGTTGATATATATAGCACTTTTGCTATATTTAACAAATAAAATTCTAGTTAAGCAAGTAATATACTTCTACCTTTTTTATATATTACTTTACTTATAATAAATTTATCCACTATAGATTTCTTGCTTTTAACACTATTAATAAACTTATTTCTATTATAGCTTAAGTGCCCTTTTAAATATTAGCATTATATACTAGTATATAAAACCACCTTTAATAATATTATCACTTTTATATAGTTAACTTAAACTATATATAGTTATACTTTTTATATAATTAACTAACTTATTAATAACTACTTAATATAAGCAAAGCTATAGCTAATAATTAGTTAATTAATTATATAAAGTAAATATATAAGCTAAGTATTAACTATAGCCTTAAAGTGGTTTTTAATTGCGTATAATTAACTTAATTGTTTTATTATGTTATAATTAGTTATAAAACTACTTTTTAATTATATATAACATTAAATAACGTAGTATAAGTTATGCTTTAATTAGTTAATGCTTTTAATTTTATATAAAAGTAAAAGCGAAAAGTTAAAAGGTATATATAGTTATTTTATTTATTTTTTAGTTTTTTTATATTATATAAATAAATAAATGCAATTAAAAAAAAATAACTAATGTTAAAATCTTAATATTAACTACATTTAATAGTTTTAGCGTATAATAACTAGTTTTATATAAATATTTATTTATTTTTATATTTCTTTATTTTTATTATCTTTATACGCTAGTTAAAATTTTCACCTTAAGTAAAGATTTTACTTTTTCTTTTTAAATTAAATAAATATAGCATAAAATTAATTGTATTTTATCTCACTATATAATGTATAATCGTATATAGCCTATTTAATAAATATATTAATTTAATACTAAATACTTTTTTTATTAAGTTAATTATATATACGTAAACAAAAAACCAAACCTTTATATAATAAATTATATATATTTAATTTAACTTACTTTTTTATTTATATAATTTTTAGCTATATGGTTTTTAATTATAAAGTTTTTAATTATATAGCTTATATTTATACTAGCTTTATTTTACTAGCTATATATTTAAATAATATTTAATTATATATATTTAAGTAATATTTAGTTATATATAATATTACTTTTAATATTTTTCGCTATTTTTATTCTTTAAATACTTTTTTTATTATATAACCTTAAGCTAAAGCTTAATTATATAAAGGCTTTAAAAGTTTTTAAAGCTTTAAAACTTCGCTTTAAAATATTAAAAATATAATAAATACGGTTATTAGTTATATTAAGCTTAATTTAGCTTTATATAAAAATATAAGCTTTAATAATTTAAAGTTTAATTAGTTTTATTTAATAAGATTAAGTTTATTTATATAAATATTAAAGTAAAAAAAAAAGGTGTAACGTTTATATAGCAAATAAAAAAAAATTATATAAATAGTAAAAAATAATGCTTATATAGCTAAAAAGGCTATATAAGCAATAAAAAATAATGTTTATATAATAAGTAATATTATATAAGTAGTTAAAAATAATGCTTATATAGTAAAAAAGGGTATATAAGTAGTAAAAAGTGCTTTTATAATAAGTTTAACAAAAAAATCTATAGGTGTAAAGCGTATAAAAGGCTTTAGCTTTTAAAACTTTTGTTTATAAAAAAGTTTAAGTATAACTTTTTATTACTAGATTTATATAAGGTTATATAATTATATTAATTTTTTATATAAGTATATACTTTTATATATAAAGTATTAAAATAATTATTAATATAATAATGTGTTTCACCACTATGTAACAAATATCACTATATAATAAAACTTTTAAAACTTATTTTTATTATATATTAAAAAAATAATTATAGCACAACTAAATTAATTTAAATTAATTAAAATTTTTTTTATTAAACATTTTTATTTTTATTATATATATTTATATATTATAACTAATATTACTATATATGCTATAATAGCGTATATATTTAGCTGCTTTTACTTAATAACTACTATTTTTATTATTTTTTAATTTATTAAACTATTATCTTTTAAAAACCTAAAATTTATTTTTTAATTAAAATAAATATTTTTTTAGCTTATAATTGCTTATTTTTTATTTTATAGCATTTATTAAATATATAGTTAGCTTTTAAGCTTAATAATTTTATTTAAAATTAAAGTTTGCTTATATATTAATAAGTATATAACTTTAAATAAAAGGTTATAGCACTAAAAATTTTAGTTAAAAGCTATTTTAATATTTTTAAATATAATCTTTTAAGTAAATTATTTATATAATAGCTTTTTAATATTAATAAATATTATTAAAAATATAATAATAAAAAGTAGTTTAAAAGGTAGCAATAATATAAAAATAATTAGCTTACTTTTAAGCTTTAAAATAATAATATTTAAGTTAAATAAAATAAAACTAATAGCTTTAAACTTAAATATAATATTTTTAAATGTTATTATTTAAATATAAGCTTTAAAAAATTTAAGTAAAAGTTTTTTTTTAAATTATAAGTTATATTAATTTATATAATATTGCTAATTTTAATACTATATCCTTTTTAATAAGCTAAAATATACAATATTTAAAGGTTAAAGCTTATAAAAAAGTATGTAGATATTATTTTAGTAAAAATATTGTTTTTTTAGCAATAATTTTAAATATTTTTAAATAATAGCTTTTAAAACTATTAAAAATAAAAAGCATTTTATATTTATTAAATATAAGTAAATATATATATTAAAGTATTTAATTTATTTTAAACTAAGTTTATTATTAATTTAGTTATTATTTAAAACTATAATTTATTAATTAAGTAATAAAAAGCTATTATAATATTAAAAATAAAGTAAGTTTTTTTTTAAAATAATAAAAATAGCACTATTTAACTTTAAAATTAATTATATAAATAGTTATAAACTAATTTTAATTACTTTATTAAGCTTGCTTAAGCTTATTTTACTTTTTATATTTATTATAACTATATTAATTATAATTATATTTATTATAAACTTTATTGTATTAAAATTATATATATATATTTTTTTATAATACCTTTATATTTAATAGTTTTTTTTATATATTTATAATATATATTATATTTAATAAAATATTTATAAAAAATTTAGCTATAATTAATTTAATAATTTAAATATATTTTAAAAGCTAATATATAGTTTATAAAGCGTATAATTTAGTTAATATTAATAAAGCTGCTTTTTTACTTTATTAATAATTAGTTAGCTATATTTTAAATATAATAAACTTAAAAAAAAAACGCTTGTAAATTTAAGTTAATAATAAAAAAAATAATTAATTGCTTTTTAATTTTAATAAGTTTATTTAATATATTTTTACTTTTATGCTTAAGTATAATATTAGCGATTTAGTAGCAAAAGATTTTATTAAAAACATAGTATATTTTTATAAGCTTATAAATACTAAAAAAAAAGTTTTGTTTAAAAGCGCAAGCAATAATTTATAGTTTAATAAGTAAAAAAATTAAAGTTTTAAAAATAAAAGGTTAAAAAGTTAAAAAGTTTTATTATATAATAGTATTTATTATATAGTAGTAAAACACGTTATATAATATATTTTTAAAAAAATATAACTTAATTTAATTTATATATATATTTATATATATTACTTAAAATATATTAATATTTTAGCTTTTTTTTAACTTATAAGTTTAATATATTATATATATATTAAGTTTATTTAAAATCGCCTAATTAAAATTTAGCTTTTTAATATTATATACTTTATTATTTATATATATTTATATAAACTAAATATTTAGGTTAAGTATTTTTACTACTTTTTTAATAGTATAATTATATGTTATTATTATAAAAAAAAAAGGTAAAAAGGTTTTTACTTAGTTATTATATAATAAAGAAAGTTAAAATAAAAAAGGTTTTTACCTAGTTATTATACGGTAAAAAAGGTTAAAAAAATATATATATTATTTAGTTATTATATAATAATATAATTAAAAATATAAAATAGCTTTATTATTACCTTTTTTTTTATATAGTAATTACTTATATAAAAAGGAAATTAATTTTTTATTTCTTTTTATTAATTTTAAAAATAAAGGTTTTGTAATATAAAAACTTAATTTATATTATAAATACTTTTATTAATTAAAAAAAAGGGTTTTTACTTAATTATTATATAGTAAAAAAGGTTAAAGGTATATATTACTCTTTAACCTTTATATAATAATATAATTAATAATGTAAAAAGCTTACTATTTCTTTTTTTTATATAGTAATTAATTATATAAAAAAGAAACAAATCTTTTTTTTTTTTATATTATATAAATATCTTTTGTTTTAAAAAGTACTAAAAAAAGTGCATTTATATAATAAAAATCTTAAAAAATAAAACAAAAATAAATATTTTTTACCTTAAATTTTTAAAAGAAAAACATTTTAATAACCTTTATTATTATCTTTATTAATTTATATTCGCTTAATTATTATATAAATATAATAACTATTATAAACACTAATTAATGTTAATATAGCTATATATATATATATAAGTTTATTTAAAGCTAATAAAGTGTTTTATTTACTATATTTAATTGCTTATAAAAAGAAAAAAAGTGTAAAGGAATTAAAAAAGTAAAAAGTATAAAATATACTTTTATATAAAAAGTTTTTACTAGCGTAGCCTTAGCTTTATAAGTGGTTAAAAGTAGCTAAATAAATGGCTAAAAGTAACGCGTGGTTATTTTTACCCTTTAATTAAACGCGTATAATTAATTAGTAATATATTAATTTAATATTAAATATTATTTTTTTAGTATTTTAAAAGTATTATATAAGTTTAAATATTATTTTATTATTATATTTTATAATAATTTTATAAATATTTAATTAAATAATTAAAAGTTATAATAATTAAAAAAGTTTTTTAATTTATAAAATAATAATTAAAAATAAGTTTTATGTAATAATTTATAATTAATATTATATATAACTAATTTTTATTATTTTTTTACAGCTTTTTATATTTATAAAAATTAATAGCTAATTTTATATTTATTTATATAAGCTTTTTTTTTAATAATTAATTAATTTAATAAATAATTTTTAATATTATATATATTTTATATTTAATAGTTTTTATTAAAAGCTTAATAAACTTTTATTTTTTAAAATAAAAATATTAAATATTATAATATTTTTAGTTTTAAATATTTTATTTATAAATATTACTTAAGAACATTACTTTTTAATAATAGTTTTTTTATCTAAAAATTTAATTTATATTATTTTGAGGTATAGGCATAGCGAGGCGGTAAAGGCAACCAACCGAAGCCCGCTAGGGTGTAGCGCGCCACCCTTGAATTCGAATCAATTAACCATTTGCTACAAAGAACACCCTGCCGATTCTACTCTTAAGATCCAAAGGAGTATAACGCGAATGCTGTTCGCGCGACAGTAGTGCCGTATGGCAAACTGCAGGGAAGGGGGTTTTAGTCCAAGGGCGTAGCTCAGCTACGCACTGGTATTCCTATGGTTTCCTCCCCCCTACAGACAAGAATGTTACACCGTTGGCGTACCGGATGCTGGATATATATAGCACTATATATAACATCAAATAGCACAAACGAAATATAACTAATACTAATAATAATAATTTATTAAAAAATATAACTAAATATTTTATTATAAATTAATTATATTTATTTTATAAATAATATAAACTTAAGCTATTTTTTTTTAAAGTTATTAATAATTAATTTATTATTTTATTAACATTTTATTTAATTAAGCACTTATAAAAATATAAGGTTTATAGCTATAATTAAATAATATATTATTTTATATAACTTATATATTTTTAGTTTTTTAAAGCTTTAAACTTTAATGTTTATTTTTTTAAATCTTTTAATTAATATAATATAATTTTTAAATTAAAAATAACTAAAATTTTTAATTAATAAATAATTAAGCTTATTAGCTTATTTTTTATTATAAAAGTAATTTATATTACTTTTTTTATAATTAATTATTATAATATAGGTTTTTTTTTTAAGTTTTTTAATTTAAAGTTATTTAATTTTTTTTATTAATTTAATATTTTTTTTATTTGCTTTTAAATAAAACTTTAAACTATTTTATTAAAAGTAAAGGTTTTAAACGTTAGTTTTAAAAATATATACTAATATTTTTTTAGTAAATATATTTATAAATAAAACTTATTGTTTATAATTAATTTAATAATATTAGTTTAATATTTTTAGTAGCACTTTTTAAATTTTTTTTTTTTATATATATTTTTTTAAAAATCCTTTATTTTTATTAGTTAATAATAGTTTTAATTTATTTACTTTAATTAAGTTTTTTATTTAATTAATTTTTTTAAATATATAAAATAATTTTTTATATAGTGTTTTTTTTTAGTATTTTTAACTTTATAAAATAAAAGTATATGCTTGCTTTTTTTTTTTAAATTTATTATAATTTTAAACTAATTTAATATATTTTTTATTATTTTTTACTTTTAAATTTCATAAAAAAATATTTTTTATTATTTTTTTTTAGTTTATTATAATATTATAAAGTTTTATTAAATTTATTACTTTATATTTAATTATTATTATAAGTTTTTTTTTTTTATTACTTAAAATTTTAAATCTTTAAGTAATTATTTTATAATATTATTTATAAAATTTTTATAATTAAATTTAACTTAATACTTAAGTATTTTTTAAAATATAAGCTAATAATATTAAGCTTTTTATATTATATTTTTAAAATATTTATTAATTTAAGTATAATATTTTTATAATTTTTAAACCCGTTTTTAATATTTAATTTTTAACTTAGTTTATTATTTTAATTAAGTTTTAAAATTTTTATATTTAAGTATTATAATTATTTAAGCTAATATTAAAAGCAAACTATTTTATTAAAGTTATTTTAAATATTATTTATAAAGCTTTTAATAAATTAATTAATTTAATTAATTTAAAATATTTATAACTTTTAAATAATTATTAATTTTAATATAATAAATTATTAAAGCTAAAAAATTGTTTATTTTTTTTAAAGTAATATATACTTATATATTTAAGTTAACTATTTTATTTTAAAACTTTTTATTTTATAATTTAAAGTTTATTAACTTTATTAAAAATATTTTTATTATTAATTTATTAATTTTAATATAATAATTATTTAATTAAGTTATAGCTTTTTAATTTAATAAATATAATATATAATAAAACTTTTAATTATTAAATATAAGTAATATTATATAAAATAATTTAATTAGTTATATTTATATATATTATTATTATTATTATATATAATTATAACCGCATATCTGGTATAAATCCTAAATATAACTAACCTCATAGGTGTCTAGGGGTACACCCCCTTATTGCTGGTGATCTAACCCAATATGGTATTATCTCTTATATTTGACAGATCTAGCTCAGTGGCGGTAACAGTGACAAGTCCAAGCAGGGCAGAATATCCCCGCAGGTACTGCCGTTGGCTACAGCCCCCTGCTATGCAGGCTAAACCCCCGCAGCGTCACACCCCGAAAACATGAATTGCGGCTCTGCATTTCCAGATAGATGTTGATAGGTTCGTTATCAGCACCGTGGCACTGCAGACGCCTCTAGCTCTTTATCACTACGCATGCTCGCAAGAAACTGCCTTCTTTTCGCACACAATATCCGATCGGATGCAAGGAGTCGGGTCGGATGCAAGGAGTCGGGTTGGATGCAAGGAGTCGGGTCGGATGCAAGGAGTGTGGGTAGTACCTCAAAACTTACATTCAGTGGGCTGATCACATCCACCGAACGCCCCCTTGAGAAGCTTGCGTGGTCCTCGATCTAGCTCTGCAGTTCTCATAAAATACCCCAACTATACCATGAACTCTACTTCTATAAAATGGTGAGTTCTAAGTTATCAGTCATGTGCGTCAATTCTCTAATAACCAGTTCATTCGAGCAGGATTCAAGCACGGATTCTTCTGAACTGGGCACCCAACCTGCAACACCAGAGCTTGGGCAGTCAGCGAACTGCAGCCGCATTGAGCAGCCTACTCCTGATACCTCACCGGAGTCTATCAGCAAGCAGACCTCGGCACGTTTAGGTAGTCGAAAGGGTATCGGTCTGGGAACGACACCTATCTCATCAGAGCCGCGCCCGACTGGGGAAATCAAAGATAATACCGATGCCTGTTCGCAACACCCTATTCATAATGAGCTCGGCGAGGTAATCCGAGACAATACCAGCCAATACTCTCACCATTCTATCTATAGCGAGGCCAGCGAAGAATCATCCAATCGGTCAGACCTACCGACGACACCGATACCGTACGCGGACAAGAAAGCAAACTATTTTTCGGTATCAGCCACCTCAATATTCAGCTCACTTATCAGATTCTTCAATCTGGCAAGACAACGTAGCTCCCGGGCAGACGATGCCCGGGTACAAAGTACGATCAACTTGATCAAATCATTACCAACAATCAGACGTGTTCGTGTCAAAAACCCAACAAGAACACTTACTATTAGGCAGTACGAGCAACTGCTTCTATTCTTACGGCAAGTAGAAGAGAATAAACTCTTTGATAACAAACTGCGGTATGTTCTTTTACTATATATGGTAGACAGTACTTACTTATTATAACAGATTTGAGTATACACGTTCTACACGCCAGTTTGAAATCCGAATGACAAGTAGTCTGCACGAAGGGGTAATATGGGTATTTCTGAACAATTTTTCCCGGTGGCAGACGCAACTCCTAGAATCGAATGTTCCTGGAATCTCTGATGCCGCCGGAACCCTCAGGTCACACGGCAATGAAGCTATTGACTTTCCTGTCCCCGAAGGACCGGATGATACGAAATCACCAGATGGTGGGATCAAACACAGCTGTCATCTTGGTTGCGTTCTACCAACCTTGGTGTTTGAGGTTGCGTGGACTAATGGCACTAGAAAAGAGTTAAGGGATAAGGCTGAAGCTTACAGTAAGTTTTCCTTCGGACGACCCTTTTTCGTTTAAAATAATGTCGCAAAAGTTTCATATAATAGTTCAACGCTTAAAGAGGCAATAACTAACTCCAAAAAGTTGTTCGTTCAAACGGCAAGATTCGATCTGTTGTTGCGGTATATATGGGTGAGATGGTCACAGCTGAGCGTAAGAACGAGGCAAGACTAAAGAAAAAATACCGTGGTGGCCAAGTGGATGAAAACGGGCATTTTTATTGCCCTGATGATAACAGGGAATATGAATATGAGAAGGATGAGGAGAATATAACGGGGGCGCTTCAATTCTGGTATGGCGAGCCACAATCAAAAATAACAGATGGACGATTGGGCGCGTTCATGAAACGGTACAACCCGCAAATCTTCACAAGGGAGTTAAAACGCTAACCTACATAATAGAAAATCCTAGATGAAACAGGTAACGCCATTCAATCAGCCCTACTACGCATTTCACTAGAAGACTGTGTCTGCGGCAGCATTATAAGCTCCGTAAAGGGTCGAAGGCACCCCTACTCGAAATCTCATCGGAAACCTTCCGTGACGCCATTCAAATGGACCTTAAAACTTACCGAACAAAACGAGCTCGGGTATTAAAAGAAGCGGAAATAAAAAAGAAAACCTCTGCAAATAAGAAAGAGAAAGAAGAAGAAGAGAAGGACATGACGGAAGAAGGGCTACGAAGGGCCGTAGAAGCAAGGACAGGTGAAGATGAAGGGGTTTTAGGCCGCGTTATGGAACACGGCAGGTCGTTCTCTGCGAGAGTTTTCAAGCGAAGGGCCGTACAATCAAATAAGTAGAAATTCTTAGTTTCATAAAACACGATCATTAGTTTCAACCTATAAAATACTTCTACGCACTCGTAGAATTGGCAAATATCTACACAGCAATATTAACGGCTCAACTCAAGATCGTGCTTAATTGTGATAGTTTCTACTTTCTACTTGATACCATAATATAATTCCATCTCCTAGGCTAGATCTACGGAACGCTGTATTTATATCATGTTCTGTAGAGACTACGTTTACGATTTTGTGCTTTTCAGGGATACGCTTAAAGAAAATCTTGAAATCGCCAAAAAGATCATTGAAACCATGAGCAAGAGTAGGGCTGTTTATTCATCCATCCATCCACTACAGGTGCTTTCCAGTAAATGTATGTCCACTAAGTATCTTTGGTAGTGGATGGGCTACATAAATGGATAAGTGAATAATATTGAAGCGATTCCCGACATCGCTGGCGCTTAACCTACCCCCGTTATCGTTATCCAGTCCAGTAGAAGAGGGGGCGAATTCGGCGTCGACTTATGCTGCTCTGTTGATGTGCAATTGATGGCTTGCACCAAGAGAGTGCTCCGGCAGTATTAGAGCACGCCGTCCTACATCTGCGCTAAATTCATTCTGTGCGTGGGCATGATACGTCCGCAGACGATGATGGGAGAATGCTCTCACAAAGCTAACTTGTTTCCATTGAGCCTACTTATTCGCGTTACCTTCTACCAAACCGAAGTGAGAACTTTTGGGGTCTAGAGTTAAGAGTTCGCAACTTTCTTACTTGTCGTTATCTTCGCCTTCTTGGTCTATTAGAGCCTGCTACAATTCATAATCCAGCGACATCAGTACGAGGGCCACGAACGGTCGTCGCGGGTGTAGTCTCGGTATAGGTTTATAGCAGCGGGCATCATTGTTGAGTCAAGTCTGCTTATCTTCTTTCCATTATATTACCTCGTGCAGGCGCGTACAGTATGTCAGGCTATCTCAATTCACGCCATACCTTGCAGGTATCGTCACGACCACACCTTCCTAGAGCCCACTCCACACAACGGCGGCTCTGGGAGGGGAAAGGTCGTGGGAAAGGTGACTCATGCCATGCGCGGCTAATATACTGCTCATCCCTACCGTGAATGGGGCATTTACTACTGGCAAAGTCTTTACCCTACCTGGTTTTTCCAGGGGGCACCTTTTACCTCTAGTTCCGTATATCTGATAATGGCATCTGGCCTAACGAGTTTTTTAGTCTTAATGTTAAGGACGAGAAAGACAAGATGCTTGAGCAACACACATGACCTGAGGCTGGGGAGGAAATTTCTACCGAGGCCAAGAAGAGATATGATCCAAAAGACCCGCATCGCCCGCGGCGGACGAAAGCAAGACGTGCGTGTTCTGTCTGTCGGCGGGTAACTTCCCTCCTAGAGTCCTGGGCAAGTGCAATTAGTAGAACACCCAGTTCGATTAAGCGAGGCGTTGTTCTGTTGGCCATGTGGTCATCAAACATCTCACCTGCATTAGTAGCGTAGTGAGGCGTAAAGCATGGTTCGCGACCGATGCGGCGGAATCTCAAGCACACCTCCTTGTATATACACAAAGTCTCAGAGATTTTAATTGGAGGCTTTAGAATGTTAATGCACTACTTGAGAAGCTCCGTCATACCGTTCTATGTCTGGCGTCTTAATAACAAAGATACTTGTTAAAGATTTCAGATCTGAATTTTTTCAATATCCTGAGTTGGGATCTCGTTGTCAGATAGAAAGTGTTTAAGTAAAATGATCGAAATCGTGCTTAGTTCAACAGCAGTGTATGTTCCCTAGTGTATTCCGACATGCATTAGAAAAGCGCTTATTTAAGGCGATTAAGAGCTTCTGGCTAGCGCTGCTATTTAAACCATTGATACCACTGGGCCTAGTACAGGTGTTTGAACAGAACCTGGGAATAAAAGCAAACTTACTTAGCTGAGGTATATGTAAGTAATATGAGTAGCAGTACCTATGCAACTCTGCAACTCTGCTTACAACGTGTGGCATTAAACCCACACTTTCGGCAGGGGTACGACAGCGATAAAACACCGCCAAATCTCAGAGGGCTGGCCCCGGTCCCACTAAACTGAGTGGGCCAGGATTATTTTAGCACGTAAAATATATGCGCTATACCTTTTAACAATTAGTACAGTTGGCACGCTTACGAGCTTTGTACTAGGTAGTATAAAAATCAGGTGAAAGTACTGAGTATACAATTCTCCAGGTTTTTATATCCTCGCTAAAGAGCGGCTGATCAATCCTGCGAATCTCAACATACACATCGTGTCTTGGTTGAAAGTAAAAGTCTTTAGCATTACTACGCACATAGCTAGCACTTATTAAGAATTACCAGAAGCTCTGCCGGACGTCATGTCTAGACCACTGGAAGCAATTCACGGGGCCACGAAATGTTCTGATGAATTATTGGGGCAAGCACAGCTACCATGATAAGTAAGATGTATCATGTCACGATCGTCCCACTGCTGCGCGAAGCAGTTGATGCTAGGCACCCCGCTTATGAACCCATTCCTTCACACCTTCTCATCAAACTATGTGTATAATTAACATCTGACAAGGGAATCATTGGTGGTTATTTATGTCCTACTATGCGTAGTTACCTATGAAATACGAGTATTCAGATTTAGCCCCCACGATGGAAAACGCTGACACCGACTGATATCTGCAGGGTATATCGTGGCCCTGGGAAGATGAATGAGACACCTTACCATAATAGGACCACATCATGCCTGCATGGCAAATTAGTTGAAAAGCTTGATTCTTCTTCCAATCCTCCCTCCCCTTTTATAGGCATGGATTAGCCGTCAATATGGACGGCTAGGAATTGTTAAAATGCTGAGTATGCTGTTTGAGATTTTCTTTCATTCTAAACTTTCACACTCGTGAGCGTATAGCTTCCATCGGTTCTCCCTTTTGCCTTGGGGAAGGTCAGAACAGGACATGACAACATATTTTGAAGATACGACGGCTCAGTCGTATTCAGCACACGAGATGCAACATATCGACCAACAGCGTCTAAACGAGCAGCCGTCAATGAGTCAATATCAGCAGTACCCCGACTATGTGTATCTTCAAGATACCTCCTACCAGAGTGGCAGTGTTCCCAGCTCTCAAGATCAGGGCTGGGTGGCTCCGGGACATTCAAATTCACAGACACACGCGCCACCAGCGAACGCCGGGTACCCAAATCAGCAGTCGTGGGAACAAGCATCACTTGGGGTTGGCCGAGGTGACACGATACAGTCGCGAGACAATAACAGTGGTGCTGCTGTAGTTTCTCCAAGCTCTTTGGCCAAACCCCATACCGAAACCGACCATCAGCCTAAACTAGGTACATGGTGGCCATGGAGGAGAACCAAGAAGGAAAAGTTCGACGACAACTTGGCAAAGCAGTTCAATGGCCAGCGGGGATTTGACGGCCATTTCTTCTACAGACCTACTCAATCTCCAGACACCGAACAAGGCCATGTGGCGCATGGCCGACCCAACGACTACGGTGGTTCTGTGAAGCTTGACCTAGACGGAAAAAACATATTCGTAAATAAATTAGGTCAACAGTACGTGAAATATAGCGACGTCGCGGTGTACTTATCGCCTACCAATTTCCGCCCCAAGAGACTTGTGGTCCAATCAGCCGACTATATCCTCCGAAATAGAGCTTCCGCAGGCGGCGACTGGCGCAGGAAAGAGATGAACGGCGACATTCCATTAGCTCTCCGGCTCGCAGAATGGGGGCTTAAGCCATTCCAAAGGGGCGGTGCATGGTCCAAAGTGATCGGATCACTACGAATGTTGACTGTTGCAGTGCCTCTCCAACTTCTCCTTGCCTTCCCGGGCACTTCATTATGGGAGGACGAAAATGTCAGCGACAGCTACACTGATTTCCTGGTTACCAGTGGGATTGGCCCAAATACGCCATCAACCCCTTGGATCAACGACCTGGATCGACGACAAGCGCAGTTGTAGGACAGCGCCCCTCGAGCCGAACGAGAACTCTTCGTCCACGAAAGCTATACGTCCTCCAGTCGGACGGAAGCTGGACGGCAGTTGACGACCCACCGAAAGACCTTCAGTACGTATTCATCAGCCACGCTAAACCCTCCTTCAGGGCTTATGGCGGCGATACGGATGCTCTTGTTCGTAGCATGGCTCAAGAGGCGACCCTGCGCGCAGGCTGCACTGCATGCTGGCTTGATACAGACTGTATCGATCCGGTTGACGGTTACCAGAAGAATGCTGACATCCACGGCATGTGTGACGTGATTCGCGGGAGCAAGCGGGTTGTCGTCATCTTCCCTGACAATAGCGTTGAGTCGAGGAGGCTCTGGGGCTCGCGTATGTGGACACTCCCTGAAGCCCTCCTCGCACCTGGGACCACTATTGACTTCCTGGCACGTGTGGGGGATAAATACGAAGAGAAAACGCTCTCCCTAATCGAGATGACGGGTGAGATATGGGATGATCGTCAACATGCCGAAGCTGGTGGTATCCCGACGCGTTTGCTCGCTGAGCACTTCGCTGGCGAGCTCACCTTGAGTCGTATCGAATTCTTCGTCAACGCTGTGGAAGCTTGCTACTACCGCTCGAAGATGAACTACAAGATGTTCACTCCTAACGATGTAACATTGGCCGTAATGGGCCTATTTCACTACCGTCTTGAAAGTAATAACGACGACACGCCCTTCCAGTCCCTCGCGCAACTTTCTTTGTCCAACGACAGCGATCGTATAATCGAGCGCATGGTATCACTCCTGCATCCGACAGTCGATCCTACTGACTCTCTCAACCCGTTCTATAAGGTCGCCCACAAGGATGTTTTCTCTACGCGACTATGGGATATCCAACCTACATGCAACGTAGTCGGAGTTTCTTACGAAGACAATACTCTCCTGCTCGACTCATGTCGCGTCATGCACATACGATGGAAAGGGTTTCCGCGCATCGCAACAGTGCGAGACTACAGTGTGGCCAGGGTGATCGCAACGATATTCATCACGGCCGGGACTTGGTGGTTCTTGCAAGGCATATACATTGCAATAACCTACACCCCTTTATAGTCAGCGCTAGCGCCGAGTTACTATATGCCCTGAAGTGGGCTATTGGCGCGTTTTTCTTCCTGGCGGTATTCCTCAGCCTCTTTGGCCCCGCGTCCGTCCGCAGACTGTACGGCGGGCAAGTCTTGCAAAGTGCCACCAACCTCGTCGGATTCGAGGGTGTGATACCAATAGACCAGCTCGAGCGCCTCATCTTCGGCACAAATGACGGCCGTCTGACCTACGAGGCCTCGTCGACCCCTATTAGCATGAACTGGCGAGACCACGACCGGCGTGTCGGCAAGGAACCGGACTGGGTAAAGGATGGCCGTCCCGAAGCTTACAGGATCCCCGATGGCCATCGCCTCTTCACGCTAGTCGACACCGGCTCGTTGACGGTTAGCATCTTCAGCGCAGAGCGGCCGCCGACCGTGGCGCTTCTCTGCGGACACGAGGGAGGTATGCTACGTGCAGTGCTCTGTAGCTGGCAATTCGAGAACAACTGCCTTTTCAAGGAAACAGTCATACGTATGCCTACCAACGTGTCAGATGCCGCCAATCTCCAGGGGTGGCTAAAAGTATGTCTTACAACCATGAACCAGCATAGGAATATTGAAAGAAAGAAATGGTCAGGGGCGTGAATTATGTGTCAAGGAGAGAAATGAAGTGTGGGCAGACTGACCTAAATAAAAGTTTTATGTATGGCACATTAGTTCGGTTACTTGGGATATCTGGAACAGCGGTCTATCATGGTACTCTTATGTTGAAATCTCCTTAATAATATGTATTCAATACGTTACTATGACAATGAATTCATCACTCCTAATACCTTTTTGGCCTCAGTTTCATAGGAAGGCCGGAGCTCCAAAATCACCACCCTATGTATTAAAGGTTCACCTCCTTAGGGCCGAGGCCGATATTCGTGTTATAGTATTGACCCCAAGGGATAAACAACTAGGCCTCTAACTGTTCCCACAGTTTACCTTCACCAACTTCAGAGGGTATACCTTTACCCATCAATCTCTTTCTCTTCATCTCATGTTTAAACGATTGAGTCATAGTCGTTGGTGATCTCCTATGCTACGACACTATATCTACTACCAAGCATTTCACGATACTTGCTAGTACTGTCAGGTAAAACCAAGTCAATTTATTGCCTGTTCAATGAGTGATGGTCGTGTCTTCCTATTACACGATGTTGTGATATAATTATTCGATGTCCACAGATGCTTATTAATTATATGAGAGACTTCCTAAGAATCTACATATAATTCTCCCAGGGAAAAGTAAAACAATCGAAGAAACGGATGATCATAGTACTATTATTTCAAATGGCTGAGCGGTGCGGTGTGATGTGAATGTTCATCACAACACATCTCATGCGCACCGCCTCTAGTCACTAATCCAATATGCAAGCGTCCTACAAAACATTTGCGATGGGCCGGACATCTCTAATTGAATCGACTTCACCAGATAATTTGACATCAATCGAGCCCTGTACAACGAAAACGAATCTAGAAGTAGTTGCATTAGCGAAGCTACTAAATGACCTTGAAAGCTTGATTGAGGTGTCAGACACAAGTAAATCTGATTGCCTAGTTTACACTCACCAATACATCGAATGGACTTTTGAACCATAATTGGCTTGGCAGTTAATTTTCCTTAGGATTTGCAGAGATTCAAATTCCATTCCTTTGGGTCCCTTGTTTCCCCTCTTGTTGTAAGTACCTATTGAAGAACGGTACTACTAACTTGCACTTGTACTAGGTGACTGGTCCATGAGTATATACCTTCCATGCTCTACTCACGAGCAAAACGCCATCACTTTAGGACATCTGTAGAAAAGAAATACAGAAAAACACGCTTCTATAGCGGAACAAAGTTGCGGCCCTCGTCAGCTAAAAATCAATTCCTACATCCTCGTTCCTGTTTTATGGTGAAAAGCCTGACCGTGAGATCATTGAGCATCGGAAAGTGAGCATCGGAGGCCCATCTTGACTTCATATACTGCACAAATTTATATAAGATGGAAAACATGTCACGGAATAGTAAATACATAGCGCATCTTACGCATAAGACATGTGATCACTAGCATAAATAGCAATCTTTTAACTTTTTCTTATGTAATTAAAACTTATGTTTTAAATTATATAAATATATACTTTAGTAATCTTAAAGATCTAAAGCACTTGTTTACTTTTATAACTTAAATTATAATTTATATTTTTATAAAAGTTATAAGCCTAGTTTTTTAAAAACTAGTGCTATTATTTTTTAAAGCGATTACTTTAGCTATATTTTTTATAATTTTATTTTTATTTTATATACTTTAAATTATAAAATTAATTACTTATTTTATTTTTCTTAAGATTACTATAGCGTTAAATACTTTAAGCAAGCGTATAAATTAAAATATTTTATTTAATTTTTATTATAACTTTTTAATATAATATAATTATTTAAAGTTTTATATAAGTATATATAAAATATAAAATTTAATTAATTTAAATATTAAAAAAGCTAAAAACCTTTTTAGTATAGTTTTTAAAGCTTTTATAAAAAATAATATAAAGCTTATAATCTTTAAAAAAAGATTTAAAGCTTATAAAAAAAAGCTTACTATTTAAAAAGCTAAGCTACTTAATAAAAAAGAAATTACTTTAAGCTTTTTAGTAAATTTTAACAAAAAAAAGATTATTATAAAGCTTATTTTTTTTAAAAATATTTTTTTTTAAGCTTTTATTAAATATTTATATGCTTATTTTAATTTTATAACGATTACTATATAAATTAATATATAATATAAATATAAAAAAGTGCTTAAATATGCTTATAATAAAAATATTAAGCTTAAAAACTAATATAATAAATAATATAAAGCTTATTTAAAAATAAAAATATAAAATTTTTTAAATATATTAAAAGTGCTTACAACTAAAATTTTTTTAAAAGCTGTTAAAGCTTAAATAAAGCTTAAGTAAATATATTAGTAAATTATAACCTTTATATTAAATAAGCAGCTAAATTAACTAATAATTACTTTTAAATAATATAAAAAAGTTTTTTATATAATAATTTAAAATAAAATTATATATAATAAATATTAAAAATTTAAAAGTTTTTTAATTATTAATAATAAACTTTTAAACTAATTATAAGCAAGCTTTTAACTTTATAAAAAATTTATTAAAACTAAAGAATTAAAATTTTAAAGTTATAATTGCTTATATTTACTAAATTTTATTACTATTTATAAATAAAACCTAAAAATATATAAGCGCTTATAAAAAGCTATTATAAAATTTATTAATTATTAAATAACTATAATAACTTTTAAGTATATTTAATAAATTATTACTAATTAAAGCTATATATATTAAGCTAAGCTGTAAAATATAATTATAATAAAAAGGTAGTTAGTTAAAAAATACTTTTAAAAGCAGTTAAAAAAAAAAAAAAAATTAAACAAAAGTAAATAGCTTAATTTTAACTTAATATTTATTATAATTAACTTATTTATTATTATTAGTTATATTTTATTATGCCTATATAATACTATTTAAACCTTGATTTAAATATATTAAGCATTTAGTACGCTTGCTTTTTAACAATTAAAAGTAAAACCAAGAAACTTAAGCAAAAACCTTTTGCTTTTTGGTTAAAACGCTTTTAAGGCGTTTATAGTTTTGCTTTAGATTTTTAACTAAAGGCTTTATTGCGTTTTAGTAGTTTTTAGTTAAAAAAAAAAAAAAAAAAAAAAAAAAAAAATGGTATAGCTTTTTAAGCCTTGCGTTTTTTTGTTTTGCTAGTTGCTATTAATATACTATTAGTTATAATTTATTACTATATTATTTTTAAAACTTATTTTTTTTGCTTTTATTATACCTTTTTACTTTTTGCTAATGTTTAAGCTACTTTATATATAAGTAGTAAGCTTTAGGCTAAAAACTAGTATATTACTTTATAAGCTACTTTTAAGCTGCTTATAATTTAATTATAGTTTAAGCTAGTAGTAAAAAAGCTATAAAGCTAAGTAGCTAGGTTAGTTTTTTTTTTTTTAAATTTTAAGCAATATAAAAATTTATATAGCGCTATTTTTTTACCTTTTATATAGTTGTAAAAAGGTATAGCTATATTTAGCACCTTTTTTTAAAAAAAAAAAGCTTTTAGCCTTAATATCTCTATATAGATTTATAGCAAAGCTAAAGCTTTGTATTTTTAAAGTCCATAATAAAAGTCCGCTATATTTGTTAGGCAAGTCTCTTTAGTCCTTTCTAATAGTCTTTTTGTTGCTAAGGCTAATGCTGCCAGGCCCTGGCCCCTTTTCGCTTTGTTATCGGCTTTATTTCATCCTTTAAGCCAGTGTCTTTTTAAAGCCTTTTCTGTTATATTTTGGCCTCGCTATTTTTCCACCCACTAATTAACTTATTTACTTTTAATAAAATTAACTTAAACTTTAATATATATACTACTATAAAGTATAGCTTACACTTATTATTAAAAAGTATTATATTAAATAACTATAAAGCCTTATATATAATTAATAATAAAAAGCTTTTAAAACTAAAGTTTTTTATATTTACTAAAGCAAATAAAAGCGTTAACACTAATATTATAAACTTTTTAGTACTTAATAATAAAAAGAAAATTATTTATAAAGTAATAACAAGCTTTTAAAGTATAAATATAATAAACTTAATACTAAAAAATATTGCTTTAATAAAAAGCTTTTATATTAATATAATATTAAAAGCTTGCTTTTATAAAAAAAAGATTTAATATTATAGTTTTAACTGCTTTTTTTGCTTTAATACTATAATTAGTAATATTTTACTAAAAAAGTTTACTTAAAAATATAATCTAGTATTTTTTAAATATAAGCTTTTTTTTTACTATTTAAGCGGTTTTTTAGTATTAAAGCAGTTTTTATATATTATTAAAATTTTATTAAATATAGCTAAACTAATTGCTATTATAAAAAACACTTGTTTTTAAAAACCTTTAATAAATTTTATAAAACTTTATAAAAATATTAAAAAGCTTTAATATATAAAGTAAAAAAAATAAAAATTAAAAGAATTAAAAAAGTAAAGTATAAAGCGTGCGCTTAAATATATGCTATATAAGTAATTTTATATAAAGTTTTTAAAAGGTATATAGCACACCTTTTTTAAAAAGTTAACTAGAATTTTTTTTATTACTTTAAAGGTTATAACAAATTATATTACTTACTTGCAATTAAAAATAAATATAGTAAAATAATTTATATTTATATATTATATAATTAAATAAAGCTTAAAATATTTATTAGATTTATATATTTTAAACGCTAAATTATAAAGCAATATAAGCTTTTAATATATAAAATATATAATAATAATAAAATTGCTATAATTAAAAGTAAAAAGAAAATAGCTTTTAAAATTTAAACTAAAAACTAAAAGATTAATTTTAAGCACTTTGTTATTTATATTAAAAAGCTTATAAAAAAAAAAAAAAAACAAAATAAAAAATTATTATAAAAATCTTAAAAATACTATAAAGTATAAAGCTTTTATAAAACTTTTAGTTAAAAGCTATATAAATAGCTTTATAGCTTTATAATATAAGCTTTTTAAAAGCTTACGCTTTTTACGCCTTTTTAAAAGTGCTTTTTTTATAGTTTAAATAATATTTTAAGTAATATAGCCTATAAGTTATAATAAGTGTTATAATTAATTTAAAGCTTAATTAAAGTAATATATAAGCATATAAAAATAAAGCTTACTTTATAAAGTTTAATAAGCTTGCTAATAAAAATTAGCAAGTTTATAAAATTAATTAATATATTTATATAAATTATTTAGTAAGCTATTAAGCTTTTAACTTATATTATATTTAAGTTTTTTAGCTAAATAAAGTAATTATTATTAAAAATATTAAATTTAATAAAAAGATTTTTTATTAAAAAAAGCACTAAAAAAAAACTTAGCAAATCTTTTAAGCTTTTATTTAAAATTTAAAAGCAATAAAACTTATACTAAAAGATTTTTTAAAAACTTTTAATATATAAAAAAAAAACAATATTACTAGTTATAAGTAAGCTAAGCACTAATTTTTTTAGCTAGTTTAAAAATAATTTTAACTTATTTAATTTATTAGCTAAAAGCTAATTAAAAAAGTATATATTAAAAGTAAAAATAGTTATAAAGCATAAAAAAAATAGTTATAAAGCTTTTAAAAATTAGTTATATAAACTTATAACTTTTTTAAAAACGTTTAAATTAAATAAATACTTAAAAATAGCAAAAAAAAGCTTTAATACTATAGTAAATAAGCTTAAAAGCTTTAAATCTATTATAAATAAAAACAAAAATTTTTAATTTTTTTAAAAAGTATACTTTATTAAAACTAAAAAAGTAATTAAAAACGCTTTAAATAAAAATTTTATTAAAAACATTATAATAATTAGCAAAAAGCTGGCTTATAAACAAAAGCAAACAAAAAATTACTTATTTATAATAAAATTAAGCTATAAGTTAAAAAGTAAGCTTTTTAACTTTAAAATTAAAAGTAAAAAATTTATATTTATAGTTTTTACTAAAATAATTTATAAAAAGCATAATATAACTATTTTATATAATTTTTATTAGTTTAACTTTTAAAAAACCTTTTTACTTAATTAATTAAAAGCTATTTATTAAAAAAACTAAAAGCATAAAATATTATATTTTATAATTATAGCTATAATATATTAATATAAAGCAAAACGCTTAAAAACTGCTTTTTAATAGCTTAAAATTTATAAAAACAATTTTATAAAGCTACTTTTTAAAGTTTAAAAAAATTTAGCAAAGTATTTATTAAAAAATTAATTTTATAAAAATATAGCCTAAAAAATTACTGCTTTTTAAAAGCTAAAAGCTATAAAAGTAATTTTATGCTTAAAGGCTTAATATAACTTATTATTTTTTAAATAAGTATTTACTTATAAGTTTAATAAAAATAACTATTTAAAAGTATATAAATTATATTTAGTAGTTTAAAGTAATTTTTAAATAAAAAATATGCTTTAATTTATATATACTTTAATACTTATAATTAAAAGCTTTTAAATTATAATAATTATAACTATATAATATAATATAAAAGCTAAATAATATAATATAGTAAACGCTTTTTTAAACACTAAAAAACTTAAAAAAAAACTTATAGCATATAAGTTATTAAATGGTTTTAAAAAAAGAAGCAAAATAACACTGCTTAAAAAAGCGCTATATAGCTTTAAAAACTTTTTATTATTATAATATAAAAAGTTTTTAAGCATATTAAAAGCTTTATATATAATTTTATTACTAAAAAAGCTATGCTTTTTTTATTTAAAAAATTACAATATATATATAATATTTTATATAAATAATTTTATAATCTTTTATAATAAAAAGCATTTAATATAAGCTAAAAAAATAATTTAAAAATTTAAAATAGTATATACTTTTAAAAAGCAAAAAAATATCTTTTAATTTTTTAAAATTAAAGTAGTTAAAAATTATAAAGCATATAAAATACTTTTAATTTATAATTAATATATATAAAAAATTACTTAATATTTTAGCTTAATAAATAGTAGCTAAATATTAATTACTTTTTTATTGTTAAAAAAGCTTTAAAAGCACTTAAAAAAAGCTATTTAATTATAAATAAAAGCTTTTTAAAAGCATATAAAATTTATATTTTATATTATAATTATAATTAAGCTTAATATAGCGTTTATAACTACTATTTTATTAAAACACTTTATTAACTTTAATAAAAAGCATATAGTTATAATTAATTAAATAATTAAATACTTATATTATACTTAAAATCAAAAATTATATATAATATAAACCTTTAAAACGCTTAAATACTTTTTATAACAAAAAATACTTTTTTTAAAAATAATTTAAATATTAAAAAATTATTTTATAGCTATATTATATTTTTATATAAAGATATAATCATTTAAAAAACTATATATTAAAATATAGTTTTTATATTTATTATAAAAGCTAAAATTAACGCTTTTAAGCTTATTAGCATAAAAATTATAGCTTTAATAAAGCTTTTTTAAAATATTTAATTAAAGCTTATATAAAAATAAAAAATTTACTTAAATAATACTTAAGTAATTTATTTAATAGTAAGTAAAAACAAAAAAATAATTATTTATTTATATTATATAAATATATAAAATATATAATTTAAATAAAAGTATTATAAAAGCTTATTTAAAATTATTTATTTACTAATAAATTAAATGCTAGCAAATAAATTTACTAAAAATTTACTATAAATATAATTTAAATATTTTTATGCTTTTATAAATTTATAAAATATAAGTTATTTATTATATAAAAAATTACTTAATAATAAAAAAAAAATATAATAGTATTTTAGCTTAAAGGCCTTAAACTTAATTATATATAATTTTAATAATTATAAGCTAAAGCTTTTAAATAAGCTTACTTAATATTTATAGTAGCTTTATTAGCAAAATAATTATTATAAGTATATAAGTACGCTTATTTTTAAAGAAAGGTTGGTAGATAATAGCAGCAAAAGCAAGAGCAGCAGCAGTAGCTAAAGCAAAAGCAAGAGTAAAAGCAGGCGTAAGCATAAAAGCTAAAGCTAAAGCTATAAAGGTAACAGCAATAAAAGTAAAAGTAGAAGCAAGCGCTAAAGCAAAAGCAAAAGCGCAAGCAAACTTATTTTTTTTTATTTTTTAAAGTACTTTAATAATAGTATAAAGTATTGCTTTTTTATTAGCTTATATATATAGTGCTAAATATTAATATTATACTTTTTATAACTATTATTTAATAAAACTTATTAGCACTTATAAAAGTTATATTATATTTTTTTAAAAAAACAATTAAATAAAATACTATTAGCACTATATATAGCTTTTTATATATAATAGTTAATAATGTTTATATTAGTTTAAAACTTTTAGAATTATTTATAAAAGCTTATAAATATGCTTAAAGGTATACTGCTAATATTTAGTATTATTTATAGCGTTATAATATATTTTTATAAAGTTATTTGCTATAATAAACTTAATATAACTTAAGTAAAATATATTATAATAATTAGCTATAATAAGGTATAATTATTATAAAAGTATTATAAAAGCGCTAAAAATAGTAATAGTAGTAATAATAATAATAACGTTAAAAGTTAAAAAAGCTGTAAACATATTACTACTTAAGCTTAAAGTATTTTTATATATAGCTATAGTTATAATAGCAATATTAATAACAGTAATAATAAGCATATTTATAAGCGTTTTTAAAAGCTTGTTAGTATTTATAACATTAGTTTTTATAGCTTTTTTTTTTATATTATATATATACTTAGTAATACCTAAGCTATTATTATACTTATATAAATAATTAAATAAAACATTACTTATTTAAAAAAAAAAGCAATAAAAAAAAAGCTAATATTTTCATATTTATTAATACTATATATTTATATTAGCTAATTAATAATTACTTAATATATTACTTTTAAGCTTTTAGTTTTTAAAGATTATATTTAATAATAAAAAATAAAAAATAACTTATAAAAAAAAGCTTAATTATAGTTTAAGCTAAGTATATAAATTTATTAGCTTAATTTTATTGTATAAGTAATATAATTGCTTTTTTTACTTATAAAAAATATATAATAATTAAAAAAAAAAAGAAAAAAAAAATTAATAAACCTATTATATATAAATGCTAACTATAATAATAAAAATAAATAACTTATTGCTTTAAAGCTTTTTTAAGTAACTATTTACTTTAAGGCGTTAGTAATACTAATAATAATAAGTTTATTTACTTAATAAAATTAAATAAACAAATTACTTAAGCTTTTAGCAATAAATACCTATATATGTGTTATATACGCTATATAAAGCGCAATATTTTTTACTATAGATTTCTTATATATAAAACTATTTTAAATAGCTTTATACTTTATAAAAGCTATTTAATTAAAAGGTATATTATAAAATAATAAATATATAACGCATTTTATATATAAAACATATAATTACTAATATAAATAATAATTTTTTAACCTTTTTTAATATAATTAAAACTTACTCCTTAGATTATATAAATATATACTTTAGTAATTTTAAAGATTTAAAGCACTTATCTACTTTTATAACTTAGATCATAATCCATACCTCCGCAAGAAAACAAAACAAAATTAATATTTTGATCATTGTTTCAAGAGTTGATAGTGTTCTAGAAATATAGGGGCTTCAATCTAGCAATTAATAATCTCATTTCTACTAACGCCGAACGATACTATGAATCTGTCTCGAAAATGAAATCCGATCTCTCTATACCTCAACGAACAAGCCGGTCTAATGCTCTACACATTCTCGCCTGTATTATCTAGTGCTTAGCGACCTTGATCAATAAGGACCCAACACCACTCCCAGTACCCCACTCTCGGTGAGCAGTCTGGATATCCTCCATATCCCAGACCTGCTTGATAGGCACAGTAATCTCTCCCGCCTTCAGCATATTCAACAGACTCTTCATATTCTCGACGTAGTGGGAATTATCGCGCGACAACCCAAAGAAACTAGTTGACTTGGGACACATAGGATTTAAGCCACGTGCCACCAACTTCACCACACTCCCGGCGGGATTCCCCTCCCCTCCATTGAGAGATTTCTTATTGACTCCGAAGCCAACCAGAGACCCGGTCTTAGAGAGGATGGAATAGCTCTCGTCAAAGCTGTCAAAGCCGAGAGGATCAAAAACAGCGTCGGCACCGCCAAGATTCTTCATAGCCTGTATCCAGTCCTTGTTCGTGTAGACGAACGGATGAGCGCCTCGACTCTTGAGTTCAGCATGGTTCCGCTCGCTAGCCGTGCCGTAGACCTCGGCGCCTTGCAGCAGGCACACGGTCAGGAGGGAATACCCCACTGCACCGCTGAGGCCGTGGATAAAGACCCGCTGACCTTTGGAAACCTTGGCGGTGTGCATTGCCATGCTGTAGCCCGTGTTCCAGTCGCAGGGGAGAGCTGTGGCCTGTTGGTGGTCGACACCGTCGGGGACTTTGATGCAGTACTTCTCTGGCTGGTTGACGAGCGTGGCTTCGGCGTCGTACTTGGTCAACACAGCTACGAAGTCTCCTGGCTTGAATGTGTCTGCACCTTTTCCGGTTGCTGTAATCTGGCCAACTAGAGCGTATCCCGGAGTCAGAGGGGTCTTTTTCATCAAGGGGTAAACTCCTTTGCGCATGTTGATGTCGGCACCGGAGAAGCCTGAGTATTCCGTTGCGATCTGCACGTGTCCTGGAGGAGGGGGTTCGCAGACATCGTCTATGACTCTGAGGACGTCAACATCGCCAAATTCAGGGATGATAACTTTACGAATTGCAGTCATATTGTTAAATTCGGGTAGGATGTGCTTTTTGTCTGGTTGTGTGGCGTAGGTGGGAATTGTGGATGGGCGTGTGCGGTTGATATTTGTGAAAAGATTAGATGGAATCCAGACATATTGAAGTTGTGACGATATTATATAAGAAATTCGAATAGAAGAGATATGGGTTATCTATTACTAGGCAACGTGTCGATGGAACCAAGTCAAGCCGCGTTGTAGTCGTTCACTCGCACTCGCGTCTTTTGACGTAGATTACCTAAGATATCAGTAGGCCGTCTGATACGTGCATACCAACCAGGTTACAAGGTAGGAGGGGGCTAAAGCGATGCGGTGGCGCAGATATGCAGCTTAGTTTCGCTAAATCCCCCTTCCCCCAAAAAGGATGGAACTAGACTAGTCTCTATACGCGTCGGTAATCATTTAGGCCGTCGGTTGAATCACACCGACTGATCCCATGTTTCGGTGGAATCCGCTTTCTGTAGTAGCCTAGGAAGCCTCGCATACAGGACATAACGAAAAGAGAAGCGACCGGTGCAATCTGATTCTGTATCAGGAGACCTATCTGGAGTGAAGCGATGATGAACTAGTGTAATTAGAATGTGAGGTGGTGCGAAGCCACCGGTCAGTTATTCAGACGAAGCTAAACCTTGTACAGTAATTCCCCTCATAAAATCATTTCAACTAACTACAACTAGCCCTAAAAATACTTTACTCTACATTTGCCTACATGTTTACCGTTTTGTTAACATTATGTTTTTTATTTTAAATTAAATATATTAATCTTTTTTTTTTAAATTTAAAAAGCTTAGTTAATATATAAGTCTTTATATACCTATATTAAATAATCCTCCTTATATTGTAGAATAATGTAACAAATACTAAGCCGTAGGCTATATTCACGCGTGCTTCACCATTAGTAGGTATATGCCTCAAATTAGGTTTAGCTTTGCCTCTTGATAGTAAAACACCATCTTCTTGTAACCGAGGGCACAAGCCAGCCTACACGTCACGTGACACACAGTTTGCACTCGTCTTGCATGATTACTTGCAAGCTGGATGCCTTCGAATTCTTCTCATTGTCGGTTGCCTTCGAAGCCTGTTACCAATAGTGACAACATCGGTGCAGACTTGGCGGTGACGTCGTTGTACAATAAAAAATGATTAGGGTTTTATGTTCGAGTCGCTAAAACTCTAGTGCGCATGTACTTAAAATACCACGCATTAATTTATTCATTAAAATGGATTCATAAGTAATAAGACCCACTAGGCCACTTATATATAGAGATAGTTTTTATCTTGCAATTTTAAATATAAACAAAATTAATATAATAAATAAAGATGTTTTAATTAAAGGATCGCAATTATATTAAATAAGTGACTAAGGTAAAAACTATATAAAATAATCTAATAGTTTATAAGTTAACCTTTTAGCCATAAATAGCAGCCTGTATTATAAGTGGAGCTGTTGGCCCTTATTATCACCTATTTCTATAAGTAGTTTGGTAGACCCCATTGGGAACGTAAACCAATACAACTCTTTTACCACCCTAGTCTCTTTGCCACATATGGCTACACTTAGCCTCACTCTGTTCCAGCATGTAGTGCTCTAAAATGTGATACGGTAGGGAATCTAGTGTTTTTTTTTGTGAACAACATTATAAGAGAAAAGAATATCTTAGATAAATAAGGCCTTTGTCAAGGGTTTAGATAAAAATAGCCCTAATAAAAGGGTAAGCTAACATCATCCACCACACACAAGTATCTAAAGGGGATGTTTGTAGGATTTTAAGGGAGGTTTAGGTATTAGTTGATCCTACAATATACTATGCATACCGCTCCTATCATTCTATATATAACAACCCTTAGCATAATTAAGTCGTCAATCCATCCAGCGTCCATAGTCAAGCAGAGTCAACATGTATTTACGGACTTCACGTTGTCAAATGCGGTCACATTGACTAGCTCTAATACATCGATACCATGGTTCAAGAGTTTTTGTCTCTATATCGAACGTAGGTTCCACCCCTATAACTGCAATCTGGCTGACTTAATAAATGTCCACATGATCAAGGCCCTAATCATCAGGCTATTCACATTTACTTTGACGAGAGATAGCTGAGTATTAGGTATGTTGAAATAACGTTGTACTAGGTAATTTATGATAAGCCTAGTTGGCTCAGTGGATACTGTCATATGTGCTGAGACTAGCCCCTGTGAGTGCTAGTCTCAGTACGTATGGAGATAGCCTCAGCTAGTCAGAATCAAGCTTTTTAGCGCCAAAGTCAGCGTAAACAGAACGGCCTTAGTTCCGCGCCAGAAATGTACCAATAGCTTGGTGTAATAATCCTTTTTGTTGGCGACTTGGGGGGACGATCGTATATGAGGGCGAAGCTAGCTATAGTGGGTGCTAGAAAGGCTCGGTAACGCTGAAGAAGCTATAAAAAGCATCCGTACAAAGGTAGAAGACTACATAATTATTGAAACCACTATAAGATATTGTAACAGTGTTGATTTTAGCTATTAAAGTCGGTTTATTTAGTGGAATGGGCAATCTGGTTCGTGGAGAGGTGTCCGAGTAGGGCTTAATGTGTACCTTTTTTCTGCTATTATGGCATCATGTCTTCAGCTTTTACCTCACAAGCGTTGTAGGTGCAGTGGAAATGACTGACATGCTGCGGGATATGCCGCTGCATAAATGACATATAGTAGAGAGTTGGGTAGGAAGGTTGCCTGCACAATGACTTGAGTCGGTGGTGCCTTGGAATTCGGTAGATCTCTGGGATGCTCGAATTAAACGTAAGAACATGCTGTAACATTTGCACAGAGAGGGAGACAAGGGAGAACGTGTTGCTCGTTTCTTTGACCTTGGATTCGAACAAGGTGATCGATTTCCGCGCAAGAAGCACGTTGTCCAACAATTCTTTTTCCACTGCCACACGTCGAGCAGGGTCAAAATTTAAGACATTGCGCAGAGGATCGCGTCGTTCCCTTAACTAGTGGAGAAACAATGCTTCAACCCATTTCCCAGATGTCGGTAGATGAGGCTGGCTGGTGTAAGAGGGGTTTTGACAAATCTCTCCAGTTCAATGTCATATCCCAGACATTCCGATATCAATCCAAAGAACAGCCTTCATTGAAGCAGAGATGTGAGTTCCGAAACTGGGTGGTTGAAGTTAACAGTGCTAAGATCTCCTCCGAAGTCAGCCTCACGGGTTAAACAATCTCAATCTAAGGGCCCAGCGCATCAGAGGTACCAATTAACCGTCGTCAATGGCATACATTCTAGACTGACCGACCGACCTACTAGCGCTTACTGAAACTGACAATGTACTTTTCCTGATGCAAGATTCGGCGCGGTAAACGGAGGCCAATAGGTACATGTATCATATTTGTGCCACTCGAGTACTAGCTCAGCGGATGTTCCTTTCTCTTCCCCTCCACACGTGACGCTACTCCCATTCTCTCTAGGGACTAAGAAAAAAGTAAAGAATCATGTAAAGCCATAGGGAGCACGGTAAAGTGATAATGACGACTCATTACCGCCGGTGATAGGAAAAATGAGTATTGACCCTGATATTTATTTATCCGCGGTGATGAGAATTAATATTTATGCGGTTTTCATTGTATAAAATAAGTTATTATTACTTTTTATTTTTTATTTTTCAAACAACCTTTTTTTCATCAATGGATGCCGCCTACTCAGACAGTAGGCTTTATTCCTCTTGGCACCCCTTGTACCGCTAACGCCTCGATGCCCTTTCACTCTCACTTCTAGCCTCTACAGTACTCGCCGCCCTTTTCCTTCCCATCTCAGCTTTCACAATAATTTCCTCCTTGGCCACTAGGACTTCTACAGATCGCACTTCGCACCTTTGGTTCATGATGTCCCTACGAAGCCTCGCATCTATATCCATACCCCATGCTATTCTCTCATCATCGAAAACACCGCCATCTTAGGACATGTTTACTACGCCTCGTAAACCTACCTGGACTATTTGCACCCGATGGGTTTAAACAGGAATAACTTCAGCCTTCCGCCACGCTGAGACGAAAGAGATGGAACGTGCTCATTCAACTTAAAGGTTGGGGAATTCCGTGTCATTATTGGGGTTGTATTAGTATTTAATATCAAAAGAAATGGCGAATTTCAGATTTTCGTACACAGTAACTAACTCATCTTCACCAACGCCGTCTACGACCGTTTCCAATTAGAACTCATTTGGACCGCCAGGGGATGTCAGCCACCTATCAGTTGACTGAGATACGGGAAATAACCTGAATGAGCTCATACCACAAGTAATATCTCCTCCTCCTAACTGCGCTCGCCATTCGTTCCATGGCTAGTAGCAGGTTCTTCGAGCTGTGCGTCTCTGCTACTAGATAAGTTGGAATTCATCTTGCCGGTTGGGATAGCGCGAAGGCGAAACTCAGCCTCAACGCTATGTCTGCTCGGTAATCTGACATGGCCGGTCTGAATCATGCCTGACTCCATACCCAAAAGCAAGTTTCTGATATACGGGATGCAGACCGTGATGATGCTGAGTCCCTGCACAAACACTATAGCCAGGAGATACTTCCAAGCGTAGAAAGTCACATCATAAAGCTGCAGCTTCAATGTTTGAGCTTCGTAGATTTGTATAGCGAATGTTACGATGACGCTTCTCGATATTAGCTACCCGGCAAGTATGCAAAGACGGCGTAGCGTTCGAGATACGTACATGAGACGAGCGGCGAAGCAGCTGACCAATATGGCCTTGTGTCTTCTCTTCATCCTCAAGGGATAGACAATAATGACGGGAAAGAGAACCAGTGAGCTTTCGATCACAATATTGACTGCCGCGAATGCTTCCCAAAAGGAGAGCTGATCAATACATTCAACCCCTAGGAGTCTCCACACATGGGGCGGCTGACAAGGGAAGACGGCGGCGAAGAAACTCGCGAGGAAGAATAGGGCGATAAAGCCCGCCATGGCATTAATGATACTCCGGTGAACACGGTTTGGCGTGACCTCGTGAAGAAATATGAGAACTGACATTTGCACACAGCTTGAGACCAGAATAAGTAGAATATCGGCAGAATAGACTGCCCTCTGCAATGACTCGAGCTGATGAAACGATAGTGTTTCCTGATGTTTCCCGATGCCATTTGGTACGGCAAAGGATATTGAGATTGTGAAGCCTATACTGAAGGCCTGGATGAATGGTTATTAGCATGCCCGCCCCGTGACAAGTGTTAAGTTCTTACTGTCGCCAAAAAAAGTGCAACATCTTCTCTATTTCGCTTGCCAGGAATAATAGACGATAGCGTAAACTTGATACCGACCGCGATGACGACCGCAGCCTCGAGAATCCATGTCAGTACGCTGACTACCGGCCCAAGGTTAGATGCGGTGATGGGTTCGCGCTTGTCCATCCCCACGTTTAGCGTTGAGAGTGGAGAAAATAGTGGTGTATAGCAAGGGCAAGGAAGACTAGGGTTAGAGAGGGACCCCCATTTACTAAATAGGTACACTATGCGATCATGCTTGAAATAAAGGGGTAAGCAAGGCTGTGGTCTCGCACACTCTGCATCCCGAAAGGATGAACCATCTGCCAATTACATGGCGCGAACCTAGTGTGGTATATTAGACAACAGGGAACATAAATTGAAGCTGACTGTGAAGAACAGCCACGGACTCTTATGGCTTCTCACTTTACATTTTGCACAATGGGGTGCCCCGAATAATGCTAAAAAGTAAGATGAGGCGAAGGAACCACATGTATTATCCCGTTGGTACGAATGTAAAACCATGTAGAAGAGCGCGGGGGGTGTTTTGTTATACCTACCGGTCAGGACTACACCGGTCAAGTATGTAAGCGGCTCTAGGAGCCACACCAGAAGATCTTCTATTTACACACTCGTTTTTAATGGAAGGGAATACGGCCGGAGTGAACCAGATGGTTTTAAGGCACAATCAAGGTTTTTACTCGACTTTGATAACTTAATTATGAAGTACCCTTATTCCGAGCTCGCTTGATTTGACAAAACTCTCCTTGGTTAAGAAAGAGGATGTAGAAACCTCCAGGCATATATAAACAGCGATGAGTTACTTCCATATCCTGTCCGGCGCCGATCTTCTGACCGCTAAAGGAGATATGCGTCAAAACCCCTCTCTCACGTAACACAGCATCGACCCCTCAGACACGCCTCGGACGAGTTTTGTGGTTCACACCCACGTCTACCCGAATATTGGATACTGGAATGTTTGCGTGCTTGAACTCTCCCTCTCCACATCTTTGTCGCATTTACTCTTCTCCATTTGCATTGCATCTTTTGACGGCTTTTTAATCGTTTCTATAGAATAGGTTCTCAAACCACCCAATGAACGGCTCTTCAGAAACATCCAAAGGCACGGGGGATGCATTTGGCGCAACCTTCGACGAGATCCATGGCTCGACATACTTGGAGAGAGATGCACATGGTCTTGCGCGCCTCGGAAAGTCACAGGTGCTAAAGGTATGTCTCTTACGAATGTCTCAACTCCCTTTCATCCGCTACTGTGCAAAATACACGATGAATACTGGCAAATCTGCAAATGCTAGCTAATGGTGAATGTCTTTCTACAGCGTCGATTTGGGTTTCTTTCCGTTTTTGGTTTCAGCTGTTGTATCCTCGCCACGTGGGAGACTGCATTGGCGTAAGTAGTGATAGTTCGCTATACCCCCTGCAGGGTCACTCTGCTCACGCTAAAGGCATACAGACTCTTCACTGAGGCATTCGCCAAGTAAGTATCGGCACTGAAGTAGGAGGGGATGAAGATCCATCTCCATTAACTAACCGTCGAATCACAGTGGTGGGCCAGCCGCCTTGGCGTGGGGTTTTCCCATTGCGTGGTTGTCTTCCTTCTCCGTCTACCTGTGCTTAGCAGAGATGGCATCCATGTAAGCTCCATGAGCGATTTGGCTCACGCTGTCCAGCTAACGAGCTAACCTTGGAAATACAGCGCACCCATCTCGGGCGGACAATACTTTTGGGTTGCGATACTAGCCCCTCAAAAATACAAGCGCTTTTGTGGCTACCTGACAGGTCTCTCATCCCCTTCTTTCTACCTCTCCTTGCGACCCTTGAGTCTAGCACTGATAGTCAGTAGGGTGGCTTACTTCACTTGCATGGATCGCTACCCTCGCCGTCGGCAGCATCTTTACGGGCACGATAATCCAGGGGCTCATCATCTTGAATTGGCCAGACTATGAACCTCGGAACTTTCATGGAGCACTACTCGCTTGGGCTGTGATTGCTGTGTGCATTTTTGTGAACACTGTAGTCGCTGGGCTTCTACCGGCTCTCGAAGGACTCATCCTTTTGATACATGTTCTAGGATTCATTGCGATACTCATCGTATTAGTGTACTTATCGCCGCACAGTTCGGTCGAAGATGTTTTTTCCGCTCTCTCAATGAAGGTAACTGGCCAAACCAAGGCCTTTCATATTTTGTTGGCTTCATCGGTAATGTGGCAACCTTCGTCGGTAAGTGTCCTCACCTCTCGGGAGAAATGAAGCCCAGTCTAACTCATTATGGTTGCTACATGATAGGGGCAGATGCGGCTGTTCACGTAGGTACTTATCCCTATAAAGCTTTGACAACGATTACTGATCTTGATCTTCTTGGGTAGATGGCAGAAGAGATAGAAAATCCCGCCGTGAATGTGCCTCGAGCAATCGTCACTACCGTCTTGCTGAATGGCAGTACGGGATGGGCCATGGTACTCGCCGTACTCTTCTGTCTTGGCGATATTGAGTCTGTCATTGTATGCCTTCCCAAATCCCCGTTTCCCTGTGTCTCGCCGAACGCTTGTCTCATCTCCGTTACAGAACTCTCCCACCGGATTTCCATTCATACAAGTCTTTTACAATGGGGTCGGCAGAGCAGGGGCTACAGCTATGACGATAGTCATTATAGTCATCATTTGGTGTGCCGTCATCGGTTTTGCTGCCACAGCAAGTCGGATGACCTGGTCATTTGCAAGAGACCGTGGCCTACCTTTCCACCGTTTTATCCGAAAGGTCTGTCTAAAACTATTCCCCCTTTCCTTCTCACCACTCCCAAGGACTTTTCTGATATTTAGCGAGCTTTAGGTCCACCCGCGCACACGCGTTCCGGTCGTGGCAATCGTTGTGGTGACCCTCATCCCGTGCTTGCTGAACCTGATTTATATCGGATCATCGACTGCATTCAACGACGTCATATCCATGTCGGTATCTGGCCTCTACGCGTCCTACCTCCTTCCATGTAGCTTCCTCCTCTGGCGCCGCGTCACCGGACAGATTAAGCCGCATCGTGCAAGAGAAGAAGAGCCCGGCAGAGAAATGCCTCTCAGGCGAGACAGAGACCCGAACATGCTCCGCCAGCCCACCCTCGAAGACAATGGCGACTCAGACATATTATTTGAAGAGCAAGTGCTGGAATGGGGTCCTTGGCGCATACCTGGGCTGCTGGGTATCCTCAATAACACCTTCGCCTGCGTTTTCTGCGTGTGGGTGCTATTTTGGGACTTTTGGCCGCCATCCACACCCGTGACGGCTGAAAATATGAACTACAGCGTTCTAGTAACAGGCGCGGTCATTATCTTTGCTGTCGCACGGTACTTCCTAGGAGGCAAGGTGGAATATAGAGGTCCATTGGTAGACTATGATGTAAAGAGCTTTGCCATCGGCCCCAATTGAACGGACGGGGCAACGTGTCTTGTAAGCGGTAACCTTTGACGATAGACCTCATGGGAATCTCTGTAAATAACATTCACTGCGGCTCTTACCATGAGTGACAAATATCGACAGTCATCTTGTCCTATAGAGTCCATGGCGGACTGTATCATGAGCCGGGTAATATGATTGTGTTATAGACATTCGTTATCGCGGAAGGATTCTAGAACTTGCAACTATATCGATGATATTTGCTATCAAAATACAAAAACACTCTCTTTAATCTAACGAGTGGTCACATGATGGACTGCTTAAATCCTCGCTTAATGACGGGATACGAGATCGTAGTCTCACCATTCTTCATACATATAGATTTGTGCAATCGCTATATCTCATCTGAGCAAAACATTAAATCCTACATGAAAAACAGCAAGCAGATCCAACTTATCGAGGGTAGTCAATCCTCTACGTTTCTCTAACCAACAACAAGCTTCCAATACTAATGGGTTTACCGAACTCAAAGTTTGAAGTTGAAAGGAGGGGGAGGAATATCAAGTCTCTGCGGACGGCCCCTGCCTGACCAATCCTGAAGCCGACGAGTAAAAGATTCGTTGAAACCGTCATGTCGAGCAGTTCCGTCGTCCGAAGGTACATTCCACCAGGCCGCTTTGTCTCCGAGAAATATGTGCTCCTTGACCGCTGGAAGCGAGCCAATGACATGCTCATTGTCAACTAGACCCATTGTGATACTCGTCCCGTCTGGCCGGCAGTGATATTTCATGAAGAGAGGTGTCCCACAGCGAGGACACCACCCGCGTATCGCAACGTCAGAGTAGTAAGTCAGCTTGATGCCTTCTGCTAGATCACCAAGCAAGTGCTGTGTGCCGGCGGAACTAGCAATGGACCATTGAATATAGTCATTGTGGAACAGTCCAAACGTCAAGAAAGGGTTTCCCGACGCCTTGCGGCATTCGCGACAATGACAGATGGTAATCGACTCAGGTAGCATCTTGCTCTCTAGACGGACCATGCCACACAGGCAGGAACCACGCAACACAATGGGCAAACCCCCCCGAGAAAGTGGCTTTGGGGTCGGATCCATGGAACAAACAGTTAGGGGTGTTAGATGAATGTCGAAATCTAGGACGGTAGTGATCAGAATAAAACGGGATCATCATGATAGTGATTTGCTCAGGGGGTCTTCCCGCCTTGTAGGTCTCGTCTGGGGTCGCACAGCAGCGGATCAAGAGCTACCCGACCTAAAATGAAGAAGGGACTCCAACTTCAGGTGAAAACAACATCGGGTGAAATAGGAAGGATACTGCAGATGATGACGTATGCGGTTAGATGAATAGTAGCCCGACCTTCCAATAAAGTTAATACTACATACTGTAATAGGTATACTGGTAGGGACTCACAGCCGCGAGAGCCGATGTCAGCAAGTATGTAGGTATCTGTAGCCAATACAGAAAGCTCTCACCTAGAGGCTCCCATTCCTCTAGGTGGGAGAGGGTGGGGGGCACGAAAGGATTACTTAATTACCTGTGCACAAGCGGCAAGCCAGTCATTCGTAATTGGGCAAAGAACTTTGAGTGTGGCAGGGCAGGGCAGCTCCTCCACTGAATGAGGACCCTGACATTCTCATAACTCCAGGCCACATTTTGTTTAGACCGATAAAGCTTTGCTTACTCCTACTTGACCCTGCCGTCTGCAACCAACTTTCTCATGATACACATCATCGCGCAATGGCTCTAACCAATAAAATCCAATCTCCCGAAGCGACACTGATACCCTTCATTACGACCGAGGAGGCCGCTACATTGGCGTACCCGCCCAATGCCCTTCCAGGCGCTCGCAATGTGGAAACCTTTTATGGCACTATGCGAGTCTATGAATGGGGACCTGCGGCCGGGAAAAAGGTCTTGTTTGTTCACGGAGATGCCACACCTTGCCTGGTCTTCTCCAAAATTGCCCAAGGGCTCGTGGATTCTGGGTACCGAGTGATGCTTTTTGGTAAGCAGCGTAGTCGAACACACGATCCTGTTCACTTCAACAATGAAGGCCAGGCGAAACTAACCAATTGACTCGCTCGCCACTAATTAGATCTCTGGGGCCGAGGATACAGCGATACGCCACTTAATTGTAGGCACGACGTCCGTCTGTTTGCATCCCAGATACTTCTAGCCCTCGCGTCATCGCCGCTCTCCTGGATGGGAAGCGGCGGCAGCTTCTCCATTGTCGCGTTTTCTTTAGGTGGTCCCATCTCCCTGGCATTCGCTGGTGCTTTCCCCGAGGCCATTCGGTCGTTGGTGCTCCTCGGCCCAGCTGGTCTTCTCCGCAAGCTACCAGAGGGCTACGAAGACGAACTCATGCATCATCCCGAAGTCGCCCCGTCACAGGAATCTTTGCGTGAAAAGGTGCGACAGATCCTGGGAGTGGCTCCTTCCGGCCCAGCTCTGAGCATTCAACTAGACCAGAAACAAGTAATCCCGTTGGAAATAAGTCCTTCTCGTGTGGAGAAGAGCTTTGACATGGGAGCGATCCTTCAGTGGCAGTTCAATCATCATCAAGGCCATATCCACTCGTTCCAGGATACCGTCCGGTACGGCCCGCTACAGGGGAGGGAGGATTTATGGGGCAAGGTTTGCGACACCATTGCCGGTCGGACAACACCCGATTCTGCCCTGCATAAATCCAAGTTGCTCGTCTTCTTTGGCCGAGACGATGATGTTGTGGTTGGGGAGGAGACGACTGAGGATATCCTTAAGTTGCTACCACGCGATCATTTGCAAGTGGAATACCTACCTGGAGGGCATGGGTTCCCGTATCCAAACAGCGAGAAGATTACCCAGACAATTCTGTCATTTTGGGGTTCCAAGATTTCTATGATCTAGAGGAACTCTTCAAATCTGTACTTCTCATGACACAATAGTAGCATTAGGCTCTGTTTTTTAAACGAGCAGTTTATGCATTTTACGCCGTCTAAAAACAGATTGATCATTGTAGCAGAGCAAAGGCAGATTTCTAGTTTCCAATGTCTAGTAGAGTCCTTTGACAGTGACAACGTAAAAAGCTGATATGATAGATAAGCATGAACAACTCGATGAAGCAACTTCAGCCGCGCTATTGACTTTCTATGCAGAATTAGAACGCAAGTTAGTCATGGGACGGATCGACGGACGTGACAGACCATCCGACCAGAGGCTAGCACTCTTTACTAACGACAGTGCAGAAAGAGAAACGAAATTGATAGCCGAATCCAACTCGGCCTGGCGACGTTAGCGTGCCCTTTAGTTCGTGTCGTGACGTTGGAAAGGTTGATTGTCTGTGTGATTGGGGGTATGGGACGGGTAGTTTGGCTGATCGATTGCGGCGCTACGAGACCGGGCAGGAGAGTAGGGGGTTATAGTTCCAGTGTTGGATCTTGAGGTGGGTGAGTTACTTGACAACGGCGGAGACGTAGAAGAGGGAAAGGAAAAGACGCATATAGATAGTCTGATGAGGTTGATTCTAACAGTGCTTTTAGTTGATTACTACGGCGTTAGAGCGATGAGTCGCTGACACAGTTGAGGTTCGATTAGCTGACCGAATGCTATGGCAGTGCGTGAAAATGGCAAAGCTTACAAGGGGTTCGCGGTGTGTAGATCGAAACGCGCAAAAAGGTAGAAAATCAACGTGCTCATCACCCAACTTCACACACAGTATTACATTGTGAAGATCAATTGTGTTTATGTTTTGTTACTTTGCAATACACCACCCCGTCGACGGGTAGATGATTTATCGTCTTCAAATGCCAAGCTAAATCAGACACGGAGTTTACTACCTGGTGCTTGATCGGCATTCTCGATAGTTTAGCAGACTAGATTCTGCCTCTGTAAGAAATGGATCAAGGAAGCTTCTTTCAACTCCAGACACCAACGGCCACGCCCCTCATAAGAGCAGAATACAGCTAAATTATCCGTACACCGCGAGCATGCACTCACGTCCATTCTTCCCTTCATCACCTCTCTCGCCACTAATGAATATTGCCCACTTTCGTATCGCAAATATGATGAAGTCTTGTTGTTCCGAGTTGAGTCTTTCTACACACTCCAAGCGGAAATGACGCAAGAGTCGTCAAAATCAGACCACCAGATGATTCCATGGTGTTCTTTTCAATATCTCGATGTCCGGCTCAAATCTAGCGTCTTCACTCAGCCCACTCCCCTCTGTACATAATGAGGGCCAGATGGTGTGCAGGCCAGCACTAAGGATTGCGCCCAGCGACAGCAGGCATGGCAGTATTGATATCACTGTCCCAACGATGTCCATGTATGGACCCCTGAACACCAAGAATAGATCAAGGCTGATGCCTAACAGGGTCACGAGTATTATGATCGCGGTTTGGTATGGATCGGTCTTTCTACTTCGATAGAGGACGAGGCTCGAGAGACAGAAAATGTGAAATATCACCGTCACTTGTTGTATCGGTGGTATGGTATCTGGATCTGTTCGAATGAAAGACAATGTCTTCAGAATCCTGTCAGCTGTGAATGATAGCAAATGGGAAGTATCACGGAGTATCACACTCACACCCATTACCTGTCTACAGCTTGGCAACCATGACCCTCGGATGATGTGGTTCCGGCTCCAGCCCGCCGATAAAGTTATAAGAGGCCCCGTAGACAATGAAGATGATAGTGATATAGTTGCCGAGAATATGGATAGGAGAGCGCTAAGCCTCCTTTCGGCTCTCTTAGTTGAAGGGTCATTCTGTGGAGGGAGAATTGGATCATAAGCACTCGGACAAACAGGAAAGGGTTGACGTGCGCTGTTCCAATTTAAAGATGACTTCATGGTGGAAGTCGCTGTTGATTGAATATATTGTCTGATTGAATATATTGTCGACCTCGATACGCCCTGCCTCGCCCTGCAAGACTTCTGTATTTCTTTCTTTCGCTCTCTTGACTTCGAACCCCCGCGTTGGCGATGAAAACGTTGCTTTAGACCTGGATCGAGTATTGCTATTGCCACAGGTTCATGGGTAAGCAGTGGCAGCTCTGTCGAAGCTGATGCAGCAGCCAAGTACTGATATTTTGCAGAGCCGCAAAGCGGGGTAAAGTGATCATTCCCTTTCCCATTGGATCGCTTCGTTGAGACGCCACGTCGTCCGAGTCCTAGATGTCGAGTGGCGCTTGGCAGAGCCTTACTCTTGTCCCCGCCTTAGAAGAAGTCGGCAGGAACATAAGCAAGCATACGTCTGTCGACAATTACTTATGTTTCTCAGACTACTTGCACTATTAGCAGCAGTTTGACCGCCTAGAACGAATAAATAATTGTTGTCAACACCTAAAGCAAATTTTACCATTCCATGCTGCTTTAGGGGTCAACCCTGCCTTCAGGATCTGACAAGCTACTATAGTTGTACGGTCAGAGATTAACCTATCCATACACCCAAAGCTACTATCTTTTTCCAGGCGATCGAGGGGCTAACAGACAGACCTCGATTAGTCCTTCTAGTTGAATCAATCCGTCGTGGCCATCGCTTCTCGTGCACAGTTCGTCCAAATTCGCGATCATCCATCATCAGTTTTCCTGACTCTGAATCAACATCCCCATCACATAGACCGCCTAAACTACGAGACTATCGGCGCAGAAGCCATTTATCATGGCGGGTCCCAAGGAGCCTACAATCGCCGCCTCGTTCATTGCTCATCTACGCCAATCCTCTAGAATATCGTGCCCTTTGACGGGCTGTGGTGAAACATTTCCCGGAGGCGATGATCGAATTCGCGGTCATCTACAATTACGACACCGTGACATGATAGAGGGTAAAGACCTCAACAATATTGTTCGAGATATCAAAAGAGGGTGCATCCCGCCGGGTAGCCTGTGTTTCGAGACATCAGATGCTGGGCCCTCAAGTCTGGCAAGTATTGGCAGAACAGATGACGCAGTCTGCGATTTAAATAAAAGACATAAATCGCCGGTGGATTCGCCGGTTCGTCAAACACGGGGAGCGTCCAATTTGCCGCCGAGACGCTCACGAGCAAGGCCACCCCAAAATACCGCTGCCGATGACCCCGATTTTCTACGGCGTGGGCCCCAGCAAGGGAAGCTTTGGGATCCTGACGACTCGCCATCATTGCGTTCAACCAAACCCCCGTCGTCACGTCCACTCAAGTCCGCATCGCCGCAAAGACGCGCAGATCCGCCAGATGAGGACAGTGACACTCCTAGGCTAATCAAGCAGCCTGAGACCCGCCCCATTAGTCAGGAACAACTCGTTGCCGAGGTAAAAGGTATCTACGCCAGCCTTATGATGGTCGAGTCGAAGTGCATCGAAGTCGATAATGCCCTGTCAGCCCAAAGCGATACAAAGCTGAATAATGAGCAATGGCAAGCTTTGATAGCTTTGCATCGAACTCTACTACATGAGCACCATGACTTCTTTTTGGCATCTCAACACCCCTCGGCAAGCCAAGCTTTACGGCGACTAGCTTTGAAATACGCTATGCCAGCGAGGATGTGGCGATACGGCATACATAGTTTCCTCGAATTGTTACGGCATCGTCTGCCGGGGGATCTCGACCATATGCTAACCTTTATTTACTTGGCATACTCTATGATGGCTTTGCTATATGAGACCGTCCCTGCCTTTGAAGATACGTGGATTGAATGTCTTGGAGATCTGGGCCGATATAGGTTTGTTACTTGCAGTCAATCAACCTTGGGCTGGCTTGTACTAATGACTCTTTAGAATGGCAATAGAAGACAGCGACCTTCGAGATCGCGAAGTTTGGACTTCCGTAAGCCGCCATTGGTATCGTAAAGCCTCGGGAAAAGCACCAACGACTGGCCGCTTGTATCATCACTTAGAAATACTTACAAAGCCTCATCAGCAGCAGCAGTTATATTACTATCTCAAATTGCTTTGCGTCCCCATTCACAATCAACTTCCCAATTTCTGGTCATCTGAACATTTTAAACCCAATTGCAACTCTGACGGACAGCCGTATAGGTGTCTCAAGGATGCACCAACGCCCCAAATCTCCGTCCACTCAAGCTCATACAAGCCGCCTTCCGACTATCGTGTCGTAGGTCAGTTTCCAGTATTAGACGTTGGGCCCGACTACAGCTCTACCAATCCCTTTGGTATAGCAGTATTTCAACACTCTGAAAACTGGCTTCCCATCTTGTTTCCCAGCTTGTTTAGACATACAAAGCAGTCATTGAAATACTATCTCTTGTCTTTCGTGCCTTCACTCGCATACATTACTGTTGCGTCTGCCACAACAGGTCGCTCAAACCTCGTTCCGGAATCTAGGCAACTGGCAGCACCCAGTACTGTGAACGACCGTGATAGTTTAGCCTGGCTCTGGTACCCGACAATCTTTGCGGGTATACTGGTTGGGGAATTCGCCGCCGTCCATATTATGGGCGAACCGCTATTGCTGCACGGCGTATCAATGGGGATTTCTGCTGGAGCATATCTGTTGATGGTTTTCAGTCAGCAGGAGATCCCGTTTCATATCCAATTCAGGCAAGTCTTCCTTTCTTAGGTCTATGTTAACCACATCTCCCTCGAAACGCCATTAACGGTATCTTAGTACTTGGGGTATGTGTGCAATCCTCACGATCGCATGGACGTACTATGACACGCTTGCCCTGCGTCCCGAAATCAGGCGACTGTGAGAGCCCCGTCCGTCAAGAGCTATGTGAATACGACTAACTTCTTTAGGGCCGTGCTTGCTGTAATAGTCATCGGGTTTCTTCTGGACAGCGGAATTAGCAGTGTCTTTGCTTCTGCTGGCAACTCGGTGTTTGCATCTAACGATTCCCCATCAACAGCTTTCATGTTCGCAACGTTTTTGTTGCCCTGCATGGCCATGTCAGCTTTTCTATGCAGTGGTATCCAGGGCCTATGTGGTCAACTTAGGCAGTACTGGGCTGGTACGAATACTGTATACGGACAGTGACCAGGAGCCCAACGGGCACTATGAAACGCCGAGTGACAGTCATCGGCCTCTGCTCTTCAGCCTGTTGACAAAAGCGTACAAAGTGGCGTAAGTTCAGGATATTACATATATTGTATATTGCAGTGATGTTATCTTGATCTTGTCCGGTATTTCCCCTATACGAGATCATGGGATATGTGTTAAAGTCAGGAGGTTGGGATACTTATGACCCACACGCTGAATGACTTAACTATGTATATTAAGGCTCATGCCTCTGTGGAATAGCTAGAGTGACTTGGACTTCTAGTTAATTAACGGGATTATCATGTACCTATCTTGATAATATGCTCGTGCGGAGTAGACAGCCGAGTCGTCATAACATTCTCTATGTCGGAATTTGGGGATCATGCAAACGATGACCAATATACCATGGATATATAACCATTTGTTTTTATTCCAGTGACTACGAATAGATCCTGATGATGAAGAAGCCAGTTCGTCACTCCCAGATGGTCGGTATTGCTTGGCGCCGCTAAAATGTACTACTGCATCCCGTTTTCGGCTTGTCCCGGTTCCCAAGAGCTCCAGATCCATATGGAGGCGTTAAGCAAAGATGTAATAAAGGATAAGTCCAAGTTGTTAAAAGATACTTAAGCTTTCCTGAATTATAGCACACACTGATTTCTAGATTCTTCACTCCCGACACATCACTTCGGTCGCATGCAACTATGGCCGAGGTGTGGCTCAAGCTGAAAACTAACTATCAGTGGTGACTGCGCTGGCCGACTATTTCTTGGCATATACTTGGCATGTATGGCACTAGCTCAAAGGAGGCAATGCACCCTTCCTCTTTGGACCCTCAGGAAATCGCAGCTTAAAAAGTACGAACCAAGATCCCTTCGTTTCTTAAAACGAGGGCATGGACTTGGCTTTGTTTCCGAGAATCCGAGGCATGCTTGTTTGCGCCCTACACTGAGTTCAACTACCTAATAGGGTAGATGTTCTAAAACTATGACCGTAATACAACCATAGGATGATAGCTCTAAATGTCTTGTTTTCCGAAATATGGGGAGTATTACAGAAGCGAAACTAGTGTATCGTAAAGCCAAGTTGCTAAGGAGGCAAGCCGTGATAGGTGCCAGTTGGTGTACTTTCAATTTCCTATACGGACAATACTTTCAAATAGAGAAAAGCAGCAAAACATATTACTGCCCCTAGTTTTTAGTTAGCTTACTGTTTAGGTAGCTCGCAAATCTTAAACCCTTTACCACCGCCAATACAACACACCTCGGATTCTCGGAAACAATGTTCAACTAGACTAGGTATTAGGAAACAAGCCTGGCAGTTTCCCCTTCCACTACTTTCTTTTAACGAATGGTATTGCTTTAAGCACAGCTACTAATGCACTGTATGTAAGAAGGAAAAGCAGTCTTTTATTTTATTTTCTATGCTAATACCTACTATTAAGGGTACTTATCAAACCTAACCTTAGGATGGCCTAATTTATAACACTATAATTTTATAAATCAGTGCACATGATTATTTTATAATGCTAATATATTTATAAACATATTTACCTTATTATGCTACTTTATTAGCTGTTGGTACACATTATATGCTGTTTTTTTTACTTGCAATCTCTTTAACCCTTGGTTAGATAACCTTCTTTAGGCCTAGCTTCTCTAGATAGTATGAATATTGTTTCCGAGAATCCGAGCCCAATGTAACTTATATCGAACGTTTATAGCATAACTAAAAAGATAATCAAACTCAGCTACGAAGGGGTAATTAACAGAAAATGAATCAGGCAAAACACCTATAAAGACAATGAATATAATTGCTAACATGTATAGTGAAGATAAAAGCTGATCACCTTCCAGTTTTCTGCCGCCTGATACACTAGACTTGAACATTAACACCTTTCGTTCTATAAAGTCGAAACACTTGCTTCCGTTACTAGGTACCCCTCTTCAAGTCAAGACAACTTCATCACTATGCGCGCCACCCTTTCCGCGATCGCCCTTTGCGCCATTGGTGCGTCGGCCGCTATTCTCCCCGCCGTAACAGAGGTCGAGACTCGCCAAGAGAATGCTGCTGTCTGGTATTTCGTTACGTATAATGCCGCTTGCGGTTTTGGCGGCTGTATTAATGCAGACTATGTGGTCTTCAGTCCCCCAAATGTAGTTCCAGGCGCCCCTGCTTTCGCCGCCCGAGTAAGTACATTACCAACAGCACATTAGAAGATGGCCGCCCTGCCCAAAAGCTATTGTAGCTGAAACTTTACTCTCTAGTGCAACACGCTATCGGGCTGCGTCAACACTGTCGCGGGGTCCGATATCCACGCTTCTCTACTTCCTTCCAGCTTACCCCCGCTTACGATCACACAAACCTTCACTAGCGGGGGCAAGAATACTACGGTTAAAGGCATTTCCGATTGGAGTGGTACATGGGCGACAGCATTCACGATCCCGGTGACAGTCACGGCTTGAGCAGTCTCCATGCTGTTACAATCTCCGTTTAGGAGGTTACCTACCATAAGTCGGACGTAGGATTACATGAATAACTTTGTCCTGTGGGCCGCAGGTGTTATAAGGACTTTTACTTTGGAACCCTAAACCTTTAGTCCTAGAGGCTTCTATACTAATACTTCATCATTTGTATGCAACTTACCTAAGGTTGCGGCGTCCAATTCTCCAGTGCCTTGTCAAGTAAGGCATACCAGCATTCCTTAAGATTGTAGTAACCTTAACATGCCCTGCATACCTTCATATCTACACGGGGTCGCTTTGGTGTTGAGCGTAGTCCTCCTCTTCCTATGTGAAATCTGTCTCGTCCTCCGCGTCCTCGCTGCCGATTCTCCGCACAGTCTGATTGATTATTTGTGCTAATATTGCTTTCCCACTCTGTCTCCTTGTGTTAGTTCGCTCTGTATAACTAGTGAATAAATTGATGAAAGAAATCAGGAAGAAGTAAGGATTATGTACAACACCAAGGATTCGCCGGTTGTCACCGACACGACTACTAATTTGGCTGTCATAGGACTTGGATTCAAGAGCCATGACATCTCCTACATGCAGTCTTTGCATGAAAAGTCGCTACCTTCTAATTGATGTCTGCTAAGCGCGTAGTCAATGGAAGGTGGTAAGTACCTAACCTTACTAAGTAGGTACCTATAGCAACCCGGAAGATGCGTACTCACGTTTTCTTATTCTGCCTTGGTTATTAAGAGACCACGTTCTGCTATCTAAAGACCAGTTTAAACTTAATTGAGTATAAATTTTTAAACACCTTTAAAAATGTTTAAACTTAACCCGATTTAAATAAAAAATAAGGTATTTCTTAATAAACTTTAAAGACGCTTAAAATAATAGTTAATTAGTTAAATAAAAAAATTAAGTTTTAAAATAAATTAAGTTTTAAAATAAATTAAGTTTTTAAATAATTTTCTTTTTAATAATCCAGCTAATAATACTTATATAATTTAAAAGATATATAAATTATAAAAGATAATATTAAATAATTACATTATAACGGTATAATTATAATAATTATAATTTAATATTGTTTTTAAATTTTTTAACTTTAAAAAATAATATATTTTATGCTAATTTTTATTTTAATTTATTATTTACTTTAAGCTTATAAAGCATATTAATAATATAATATTAAGTATTTTATAAAGTATATAATAGCTTATATATTTATTAAAATATATAAATATTATTAATATATTATATAAACATATAAGTTAAATAAATACGTAAGCTATTTTTTTTATGTTTTTTTACTTTTTACCTTTATATGCAAATATTTTAACAACTAATAATAACACTTATATATAATAAAGTAAATTTATAGCTTATATTTATAGCTATAAATTAAAACTTAAAATTATTAATTTAATATATTATAATTATATATAATTTTTTATTTAATGTTAATTTATTATTATATAAAACAAAATAATTAGTAAAAGAGTATATTTAAATTAAAATTTAATTAAATATAAAAAATAAACTATTATATAATATATAATAAACTTAGTTTTATAACTGTTTTTTTTTAATTAAGTAGTATTAAAAATATAAGGAAAAAAATTATTAAAAGTGGTTTTATATACTAATATAAAATGTTAATATTTAAAAAGGCACTTAGGTTATAATAAAAGTAGGCTTATTAAAAGTGTTAAAAGCAAGAAATTTATAGTAGATAAATTTATTATAAGTAAAGTAATATAAAAGAAAAAATAAAAGTGTATTGTTTATATAACTAAAATTTTATTTGTTAAATATAGTAGAAAATATTATATATATAAATTATTTTTAGCGGTTAAAGTATTTAAAACCTTTAATTTTATAGTAAATTATAATAAATTATAATAGATTTAACATTCACTATATACAACTTAGTTATAAAAAGTAAACTTTTAAAATAATTTAGTTATAAAGTGGTTACTTTAAATTAATTACTTTAATATGTTTTTTTTTATTAGTTTAATGTTAATAAAAATATTATTTTAAAAATAGTTTATTTTAAGTTAAAAAGGTTTTTAGCTTTATATTAACTTTATTAAAAACTTTTTAGCTTTATATTTATATTATTTATAGCTATTATAAGTTATTTATAAGTAGTTTATATTATTAAATATAAGCGATATTATATAAAGTGGTTTAATTAATAGTATTTATATATATTATTATTATATATTACATATAATTATAAACGCGTATTTAATGTAAAACTTAAATATAACTAACTTAATAAAGTATTTAAAGGTATACCTTTTTGTTGCTAATAATTTAACTTAATATAACATTATCTTTTATATTTAATATACCTTTTTAAAAATTACCTCTTAAAAAAAGATTTTTATACTTAATTATTAATTATTTATTAATTGAACTTTTTTTTTAAATATAATAAAATAATTGCTTAGATTTAAAAAAAACAGAAAAAAAAGTTTAAAATATTAATAACTTTTTAAGCTTTGCTTTTTATATTAAATAATTTGGATATATTGCTTTTTAAGAGGTAAAAGCACTTAAAAATATAGTTATATTAAACTTAAAAATATAATATAAAGTATAGCGAACCTAATAATATTAAATAATAGCGCAAAAAAATTAAGGTACTTTTTATATTATTTAATTGTAGGCTTTAATATTCATAAATTATTTAAATAGCAAAATAATAACAAAATAAACAAAAAAACAAAGCAAAAAAAAATAAAATAAAAAAATAAATATAATTTTTAATAGTTTTTATTAGTTAAAATTTTTTTTTAAATATAAAAACATTAGTAAAAAATATATTAAAAGCTTAATAAAAAACTTTTATATTAAAGCATAAAGAAAAAAAAAAAAAGCTTAAAATAACTTAGCTACTAAATAAAATATTAATAAATTATATATCGTAATATATAAACTAAAAAAAAGTAGTACACTTATTGCTAATTAAATTAAACCGATTATAATATTAGTTATAAGCTGCTTAGCAATAAGATTATTAATACCTTTAAATTATATAATATTTTTTATTTAATATAATTATAAAGTTTTAATATAAGCTAAATTAAACCTAGCTTTTATAATATATATAGCTAAAAAAATAATAAAAGTAGTAAATATAGCAATTAAAATAATAAAAGTAATTATAATAAAAAAACTATTAAGTAAAAATATAATAGTTATATTTAAAAAAAAAACAATATAATATAAATAAACTAATTTATAAATAAAATAAGCGTTTAATAAAAGTATAATAAAAACTAAAAAAAATTATATAGTAATTATAAAAAGCATTAATATAAAAATATTTTAAAGTATATATATAAACTTAATAAATTTTTTTAAAATATTTATAAACAAAATAAAGTTAATATAAACAAAATATATTTAATTTTACTAGCTAATTTAACAAGCTATTATATTAACTTATTAATATATTATATTAATATAAAACTATAAAAGCTTTATATTAAAAAAAGGCTATATAAAAAGCAATAATATATAATTATAAGCTATTTTTAAAAAATATAAAAATTATATAATATTTTAAGTATTATAAGTTTAAATATATAAAAAAGTTTTGTAAAAATTAAAGTAAGTGCTTTTTATATAGTAATATAATATATAAAAGTAAAAAAAAAAAATATTTGATTTAAAAAAAATTTAAATTAAAAGCAATAAAATATATAAATTATAAAACAAGTTATTTAGCTTTTTTAAAAAAGTAAAAGGTTTTTTAAAGCTAAATAGCAGTAGTATAAAAAATATATTAATATTAATTAATATAATTTTATATTTAAAATAAATATAAATTAATACATTAAAACTAAAGTAATTAATAAAAAATTTAACTTTAAAATTAATTAATATTTAGTTTATTTATAAAAAAATTAAAACTATATTAATTAGTAGTATTAAAAATAATTTAATTAGTAATATTAAAGCATAATTATTTTAAAGTAATAAATATAACTTTAATAGCTTTAAAAAAGCTAATATATTTAAACTAAATTTAAAAAAGCTTTTTTTTTTTTGCTTTAAAAATATAGCTAAACCTAAATAAAAAAAGAAATACTTTTATTTTAAGCTAATAAAACTTAATACTTTATTATAAAATATTATAAAATTAAAAATATATATAATAATAATTTTTAAATTATTAAAAAAATATAATATAATAATATTATAAAAATTATTATTATAAAAGAAAAAAAAATAAAACTTTTTTAATTATATTATTTATAATTAAGCTAATATAATAAAATATATATTAAATTTAAATATATAATATTATGTATTAATAAATAAATTATAAGTAATTTATAAGTAAAAAAAACTAAATATAATTAAATAAAAAAAAACTAGTTATAATATAATTAGTATATATAAAATTAAATTTAAGTAAAAAGAAAATAAGCTTAATAATTAAGCTAAAAAAAAAGTAAATTAAAAGCAAAATATAATTATAAAAAATATAAATATATACTTACTACTATAAAATAAAGAAAAAAAAACTTTAATATATTATAAAAAAATGTTAAGCTTAATAAAAACTTAAAAAATAATATTTTAAATATTATATAGTAATATTATAAAAAAAAAAAGCAAAAGATTATTACAAAAAAAAAAATAATATAATTAATTTAATATTACTATTATTATTAGTTATATTTTATTATGCTTATATAATATTATTTAAATCTTAATTTAAATATATTAAGTATTTAGTATACTTGTTTTTAATAATTAAAAGTAAAACCGGAAAACTTAAGCGAAAACCTTTTGCTTTTTAATTAAAACGCTTTTAAAGCGTTTATAGTTTTGCTGTAGATTTTTAATTAAAGGCTTTATTATACTTTAATAGTTTTTAGTTAAAAGAAAAAAAAAGAAAAAAAAAAAAAAAAGTAAAAAAAGTATAGCTTTTAAGCTTTATATCTTTTATTTTACTAGTTGCTATTAGTATGCTATTTATTATTGTTTGCTATTATATTATTTTTAAAACTTATTTTTTTGCTTTTATTATATTTTTTGCTTTTTATTAATATTTAAGCTATTTTATATATAAGTAGTAAGCTTTAAGCTAAAAATTAATATATTATTTTATAAGCTGCTTTTAAGCTATTTATAATTTAATTATAATTTAAATTAATAATAAAAAAGCTATAAAATTAAATAATTAAGTTAGTTTTTTTTTTTTTAAATTTTAAGTAATATAGAAATTTATATAATGCTATTTTTTTGCTTTTTATATAGTTATAAAAAAGCGTAGCTATATTTAATACTTTTTTTAAAAAAAAAAAAGCTTTTAGCTTTAAAGTTTTTATATAAATTTATAATAATATTAAAGCTTTATATTTTTAAAGTTTATAATAAAAGTTTGTTATATTTATTAAGTAAGTTTTTTTAGTTTTTTTTAATAGTTTTTTTATTGCTAAAGCTAATATTATTAAGCTTTAGTTTTTTTTTGCTTTATTATTTACTTTGTTTTATTTTTTAAGCTAATGTTTTTTTAAAGCTTTTTTTATTATATTTTAGCTTTATTACTTTTTTACTTACTTTTTTTTTTTTATGCTATTTTTAATTAATTATTATATATTTTATTAGGTTTTTTTTAATAACAACTTTATTTGCTTTTATTTTACTTATTTTTTACTTTTGTTTTTATTATATCTTTTTTTAAAATTAAATATTTAACTTATTTTTAAAATTATATAATTTAATATTTAAGTAAATATAAAAAAAAAAGCAACTTAATTTTAATTTTAATAAATAAATTAAAGTTGCTTTATATACTTTTTTAATTACTTTTAAATATTTTAATTATTTTTTAATTAAGTTTTTTATAATTTTTTTTATTAAGCTTTTATTAAGCTTATACTATATAAATAAACTATAAGCAATTATACTTTAAATTATTTTTATATAGATTTTTTTTGCTTTAAGTATATTATATTTTTATATAATAGTAGCTAATTTTATTAAAGCAAAATTTTAGCGCTTAAGTTTTTATTAAAGTTTTTTTAAATAAGAATACTACTTTAGTTTATAATTTAGTTATATTTTTAAAAAGCGTATACTTTTTTTTAAATTAATTTATATATTTTTTAGCTAAATTAAAATAAAATTAGCTTTATATTATTTTATAAAATATATTAGTTTGTTTTTTATTAAATTAAAGTTTATTTTATATTATATTATTTAACTTTTATATTTAATATATATTTATATTAAATGTTTATAATTTCTTTATATATTTAGCTTTATTATTATAAAGTTTATATTATTTATAAACTTTATTATAATTAGCTTTTTTTTTATTAATTTTTTATATAAAATAATTATATATAGCAACAATAATACTAATAATAATAAAGATTTTTATAATATATTTATAATTAAAACTTTTTTTGCTATGTTTTTACTATTAAATAATAATATTACTATTTATTTTATAAAATAGTTTTAAAGCTAGTTTTATATTTATTAAAAAAAGCTTTTTTTTTATAGTATTTTTAATAGCTTTATATAATTTATTATATTAAAAGCTTTTAAAATATTTAGCTATAATAATATTAATAGTAAATTATATTTTTAGCTATTATAAATTACTTTTATTATAACTTTAATTACTAGTTTTATAAATTTTTATAGTTTATTTTTTATTTATTTTTTTAATAGTAATATAAACCTTTTTATTATAGCTAAAATATATATATTTATTACTTTTTTAATTATTTTGCTTATTATATTAAGTAATAAAATTAGCTTATAATTATTAAAAGTGGTTTTATATACTAGTATAAAATGCTAATATTTAAAAAGGCACTTAAGCTATAGTAAAAGTAGGCTTACTAATAATGCTAAAAGCAAAAAATTTATAGTAAATAATATCTACTATAAATAAAATAATATAAAAAAAAAGATAAAAATATATTGCTTGCTTAACTAAAATTTTATTTGTTAAATATAGCAGAAAGCGCTATATATATAAACTATTTTTAGCGCTTAAACTACTTAAAACCTTTAGCTTTATAATAAATTATAATAAATTATAATAAAGTTAACCTTAGCTATATAAAACCTTTTTATAAAAAATAAACCTTTATATAAAAAATAACCCTTATAATAAGTTAATTATAAAGCGTTACCTTAAACTAATTACTTTAATAGGTCCCCTTTTTACTTAGCATGGTGCTAATAAGCCAAAAAGGGTCCCTAGCTTTATATTAACCTTGTTAAAGGTCTTTAAAGGTTTTTAAAGGTCTTTAGCCCTATATATATATCACTTATAGCTACTATAAGCCACTTATAGGTAGTTGATACAAGTATAGTATATACGCCACTTGTAATAACTACTAGCCTTGCTAGCAAAACTGCAGCTAAAAAGCTATACCCCCTTTATAAGCACCTATAGTTGCTAATATATTTTAACACGCCCTTTTAACTAAAGTGCTAGCTAACAAGCTTAATATCTACTAGAAATTAGTTTGTTTAATAAGTGTTAAGGCCTTAGTTAGCCTATTAGCTACTATTTTAGTAGTTAGAATATAATGTATATTTATTAACTAAGCCTTATAAGCATCTTTAGTAAACTAAAATTTTATAAAGGTGTATTTAGTGTATGTTAGGAACTGCACTATATTACCCCACTACCTCTTATTTACGACTTATAACTAACATTTTATTTAAACCTACTTTATAGCGGATTTTTCTTTTTTATAAGCTTTAGTCTTATATAAGACCTATTATTAAGATTATATTATACTTAACCTAGTAAGACTTTTTAGTTGTAATAATTTTAAAGCTTTAATTAAAGGTTATTTATAATATAATATAACGATTTTTTTTTAATAACAAAATTAAGCAGAAAAAAAAATAAAGATATTATAAACCTTTTTTAATTTCCTTTTATTAAAAAAATACTATAAATTTACTTTAAACCTTTTTAACTTATTAACAACTAAAAACTAATATTTTAATTAAATATATATAAATATACTTTTTAATATAGTTAATAGCTTTATATATAATAATATATTTAAAATACTTATAAAAAAACTAATTTTATTTTTAAACTATTTAATATATAGCTTTATTTTTAATATATATATTATAAGTAGTTTTACTTTTACTTTAAACTATTTATGCGTTAAATTTAATAAAAGAATAGCTTTAAAAAAAATAGGAAAAAAAACAAGCAATTAAATTATTATCGGCATTTTAAAATAAACACCCTTTTAACTACTTTTTTAACTTTTAAAGTCTAGCTTATATTTATTAAATAATAATAAACAATTTTTTTATAATAAATAAAAATATTAATTAAGTATAATTTAAAACTAAAGAAAATATAAACTACTTTTAAAATATATACTTTTATATTTATGTTTATATATAAGTTTTTATAAAATAATAAGCCTAAATAAAAGCTTTATTATAATTTATAATATATTACCTATATATATTATAAATTTATAAAAGCTTAAATTATAGTTTTTTTATTAGCAAATTAAATATAATTAATTTTTAAATTAAAATTAATTTTAATATATATAATTTATTAATTATATCTTTTATTTAACTACTTACTAATTAACTTACTTAACTTTTTATTACTTTTTATACTTATTATTAAAATTTTACCTACTTTATTTATTAATATAATAGTTATAAAGCATTATTATAATAATAATATATCAAACTTAAATTTTATTATTATATATAGCACTTTTATATAAATTAATATTAATGCTTTTATATATAAAAAATAAATCTATAAATGCTATAAATTTAATATAATTAAATTCTTTAAACCAAAAATTTTTTACTACTTTTTAATTAATACCTTTTTTTATATACTACTTAAATTAAAAATAATTTATATTAAAAAAAAGGCTATAAAAATAGTATATAAAAATAATATATAAAAATAATATATATTAATATATATAAGTAATATATAAGTTTATATTTTATTAATAAAGTTATATGTTATAACTTAATATAAACAATAAAAAAGGTTTAAATTAATAAAAAACCTTTTATGTTTTTAATAAAAAAGTAATAATATTATATAATATATAAAAGTATTAAATAAGTATTATATAAGATCTTTAAATTTTTAGCTAAGTTTATTTTTTAAATTACTTTTAATTTAATTATTAAATACTTAATAATTACTAAATTATTATTTAAAAATATATATATATATATATATATTTATTTTCTTTAGTTTTTAAAAAGTAAATAAAACCTTGCTAAACCAAAACTAAATCAATAGCAAAAAAAAAAAAAAATACCGCTATATATTAAACTTAGCAATTAAAGAAATTAATCAAAAAAATCAATTTAAAAAATATAAAGACTTAGTTTTTAATATAAGTTATAAAAGTTAAAGTTTTATAACTTATACCGCAGTTTTATTAATAAGTTTTTAAGTTATAACTAAGTATGCAACTAAAACAAAAAAAAGTTAAATTTTATTAAATAGTTTTATATATAGCTATAAAAAAAACTTATATAATTATTTAAAAAAGCTATTTTTTTTAACTACTTTAGCTTTAAAAAACATAAATATAAACTATTTCTTTTAAAGTATATATAGTTAATAAACCTAAAATAATTAGTTATAATAATAATTTATATTATTTTAAACCTAGTTATATATTAAAGCAAAAATATATAAAGTATATCTACTTATAAGTATAAAGCTTACTTTTTTATAAAATACTTAAAGCATTAGTAGTAAATATAAAATAAAGCTAGCTAAGCTTAAAATACTAGTAAAGCTTTTTTAAATAATAAGGCAAAATAAACTAAGCTTAAAATATTAATAAAGCTTTTTTAATAATAAGCTATATATGCTATAAATTTAATTTTTTATAAAAAAATAAATTAAAAAAGCACTATAGCTTTAAAAATGCTAGCATAAATATATTTGCGCTATTAAATTATTGCTATTTTTATTTTATAATCACGTATATATTTACGCCTTATAATTATAAATAGCTAAAAAACCAAGCTTATAATCTTGTTTTTATAACTATAAGTAGCTATTAATAAAATAATAAAAATAACTTAAATTATATAAAAGTTATATATAAAATAAAAGCAAAAAAGCTATAAGCTTATAATATAAAACTTATAAAGCTATAATAAAAAAAAGCTATAAAGCTTTTATATTATTTAAAAGTTTAAACCAATTATTTTATACTTAAATAAATAAACTTTTACTTTATTAAACTATATATTATAATAATATAATTATAAGTTTTAAAATATAAATAAAAAATTATTATAAAAAAAGTAGTTATATAAAAAAAAAGAAATAAAAACTAATATAAACTATTAAAATATGCTTTAAAGCAATATTAATTTATTTTTTAACTTTATTAAAAATGCTAATTTAATTTAAAAACTAAATTAAAAAACAAAAATATATACTAATATTTTATATATAATAAAAATCAAACTTATTATTTTAAGTACTAAAAAACTTGCGCTTTATTATTAAGTTATATATAAAACTTATTTAAATTACTTAACTTTTTTAAAAAATTATATTTTTATTCACTATTTTTTTTTAGCACTAGTTTTAATATATATTATTAATACCTTTTTAGCATAACTTATACACTTTTTTTATAAAAAATTTAGCAATAAAACTTTAAGCTAAATAATTATAATTTAATAGCTTTAAGCAAAATATAATAGCATAAAAATATTTTTTGCGTAAATTATTATTTTAATTATATTAAAAGCAAACTTAAAATAAAAATATATTAAAATATTTATAATATTAAATAAAAAAGCAAAAATATAACAAGCAACCAAATAATAACATACTTAAACTTAATTATAATATTTAATAAAAAAGTTCTAATAAAACTAAATTAAAAGAAAAAAATAAGTAAAATAAACTAAAATCAACTAACTTTAATAGTACTTACTTTGCTAATAAAATTAAAATAAGCGTAATAAGTAAAAAAAGCTTAGCAAAATGTTTTTAGTAAGCAATATTATATGCTAGCAAGTTTAATATAATAAAAAAGCAAATTATACTAAAAAATATTTTTATTTATATTATAAAAAATATTGCTAAAAAAGTTCTTGTTATTAATACGCTAAAAGTTAAATAATAAAAATAATTACTTTAATAACTTAATTAAATAAATTATATTAAAATATATTATTATAAGCAACTAAATTAATTAATAATAAAACAAAACAAAATTAAATATAATTATATTAATAAGCTTATATAAGTTATAGTTATTTTAATAGCTTTTATAAAACAAAAAAAAAATCTTTTTAATAGCATAAAATATTAAAGTTTATGCTTAATTTTAGCTAAAAATAATATTTAGCATAGCTAAAACAACCTTAATAACAAAATAATCTAGCTATAACTGCTAGCTTTTTTTAATAACTAAACTTTTAGTTTTTAGCGCGCTTAGTTTAGCAATAAATATATTTGCAAAAAGTAGTATCATTAACACTAATACCTACGTTATTTTTATTGTTATTTTTGTTATTATTATAATTATAGTTTTTTTTATTATTAAAACCACTTAAAATTAAGTTTAAAGCTTTTTACTGTTTTTTTTTAAGCTTTTTTTTATGCTTTTAATTATTATTATTATAATTAATATTATTAAACTTACTAGCTTTTAAATCTACTTTAAAAATAATTAAATTAGCTTTTAATTTAGCTATAATATATATTGCTTTTGTTTTTACTACTTTTAAAGCTTTTGCTTAGCTAGCTTATAAGGTTTTAGCTTTAGCTTTAGTAGCTATAGGTTTTTTTGCAGCAGCTTTTTTAGTAGCTACTGCTTTTTTTAAAGTAGCTTTTTTTAAAAGCATAATAAACATAATAATATTAATATAATAAATAAATAAAAAAAAAGGTATAAAAAAAACATAATATAAAATTACAAAGTATATAAAAATATAAAGTTAAATAACAACTAAAACTAATTAATAATTAATAGCAACTAAAAAAAAAAAAGAAAAAAAGAAAAAAAAACAGAAGTATATAAAAGACTTAAGTATATAAGCTAAAAAACACGTTAGCAACACTTATAATACTAAGTAAATATCTTATATAAATATAAAAACCTAAAGTAAACATTAGCCCCTTTAAGTACTAAGGTATATTAATACTTATATTATAACACTATATACTAAAGTATATTTTTAACTACTTTTTTACTTATACCAACCTATTTACCAATATAAATTAATAAATTAAAACAACTTATATAAAAAAGAAAATAGTTATTAAAAACTACATTATATTACCTTACTACCCTTTATTTACAACTTATAACTAACATTTTATTTAAACCTACTTTATAGCAGATTTTCCTTTTTTATAAGCTTTAGTTTTATATAAAACCTATTATTAAAACTATATTATACTTAACCTAGTAAAACTTCTTAGTTGTAACAATGTATTAGTAGTGTTTAAAGTCTTTAGTAGTTGCTATAGCCCTTATATTATTGTTATATACCATTATAAGCCCTAAAATTAGTAGCTAAATCTTGTTATAAAAGCCTTTTAACCATTAAGCTTTTTTTATAGCCTTTATAAATGTTATATATTTAGCTTTTAGTATTAAAAAGGCTACTATATTAACTCTTTTAGCTTTTTAACTTATAGCGGCCCTAGCTATTATAATAGTATATCCTTAAGTAGATTTAGCGGTTTTAAAGCACTTAGCGTAGTTACTATTACAAAAGATTATAAATAAGTGGCTAAAAGTTTTGCTAAAAAATATAAAGCCCTTTAAATTCCTAAATACTAAAGCTAATTTTATAATGCTTTTTAAGTACTTAAATAGCCTTATACCTACTATAAAATATAATTTATAAAAGTGTTATATATAAGTAGCTAATTATTAGTAAGTAAACATTATATTAAGCTTAATAATTTATATTAAATAGTTTATAATTTTTATAAGCACTAAATAATAATAAGCTTTAATAAATCTTAATAAAAACTTATACTTTTTTAACTTTATAATTTTAAACTATAATAAAATTTTAATAAGTTTAATATCTTTTAATTTTAGCTTTTTTAAAATTTGTTTAATATATTAAAACTATTATAAATATAATTTATAGCTAAGCTTATTATATTTAATTTTAGCATTTAAAAACTAAGTTATAAAGCTTGAGTTTTTAATGCTATATATAATATTAATTTTAGTTTTTAAACCTTAAATATAATAAATATCTAAGTTAATTAATAAGTAGTTATTAATATAAGTTATTATAAAAGTATTTAAAATTATTTTATAATATATAAAAATATTATTAATTAAAAGCTTAAAGTTTAAGTTTTTTAATAGCTAAAATAGCTTTTTTTACTACTATTTAAAAGCTTGCTTTAAGCTATATAAAGCTTATAGTAGCTAAAGAACTTATTATAATTTAAGCTTATATTTATATTAAACTATTAATTTTAAAATTTTAAAGTTTTTTAAAATAATTTTTAAGCTTTTTAAAAGTTTAATATAAAAGGTTTTAATAAAGTTATTATTAAAAAAAGCTTTTATAAAATTAATTTGCTTAATTTTTTAATTTTTAATAGCTATTAAAGTTAATAAAATTTATTAAGTAAATAAAATAGCAATAATTATAAAAGTTTTTATAAAATTAGTACTAAAAGCTTATTTAAAGCTTTTAATAATAAATTTAGCTTTATATTTAATAATTAATTTTTATTAGTTTAGCTTGCGTTTTAATATTTAGTAGTAATTTATAAAGCATTTTTTAAAGTTTTTAATAAATAAAAAATAAAAAGCTTTAAATTTTAATAGTTATTAAAATTTAAACTTAATTACTTATAACTATAAAGAACTTTTAAGCGTTTTTAATGCTTGTTTTAATATATTAAGCTTTTTTAAAGTAGCTATAATAATATAAATCATATTTTAAATTATTAAATTTATAAAAAGTTTAATAAGGTTTAAATTTATTAAATTGCTTTTTAAATTATTATTTATTACTTTATATTTTGCTTTAAATTTTAGTAAAATAAAAAGTAGTTTTATTAAAATAGCTAAATTTAATAAAAAAACAAAAGGTATAAATATTATTACCTCTCTTAAATCTAGTGCTTTAATAAATATAGTGCTTTTTAAGTCTTTTATAATAAGTGGTATATATAACTAAAAGTTATTATTAAAAATAAATTTACTAAAAAGTAAATAGGTTTAAAGTAAGTTTATACTAGGTAGGTTTTTTAGTAAAAAAATCTTGCTATTAATAAAAGCTTTATTTATTAAAATTAGCGTTTTTAGCAGCTTTAATATTATAAATTAAATAATTAAATAATATTTAAGTATATAAACTAAGTAGATTTTAATATTAATTACTATTAAAATCTTATTATATTTAGCGTGTTTAATAAGCTTATAAACTTTAACTTATAACTTATAAAATATAATTAATAAGCACTTAAAGTTTATAACTTTATAGCAAGTAAAAAAAAGTATATAAAATATTAAATTAAGTTTTAATTTATTATATAATAGCTAATAAAAGGTTAAATTTTTATTAATAATTTTTATATAATTAATTAAGTTTATTATAAGCGCTATAATATAGTATTAAAAATATAGTAGTAGTTTAAAAGCTTATAAAGTAATTTATAAGCAATTAAAAATTACTTTAATAAATTATTTTATTAAATTATTTTATTTATATATATAAAGGCTAAAAGTATTAAAATTAATACTTTTAGCTTATAACTAGTTATTAATAAAATTATTATTTATTTTAATATTTAAATTAAAGTAAAAATAAGCTAAATAATAGTTATACTAGTTTTTTAAACCTTTAAATACTTTTTTTATAGTAATATAAATAATAGTTGCTAATTTATTTTTTAGTAATTAAATCTAATAGTAATATATTTTTTATTTTATTAAAATTAAAATATAAAAGGTTTAAAAATATAGTATAAGCTTTATAATAAATAAATTACTTATTATAATACTTAAAGCAATAAATAAATTGCTAACTTTAATAAAGGTTAAATATTTAATAGCTTTATTTATAATATATTTTTTATAAAAAAAGTTTTTTTTACTAATAAAATCAAAGTTTAAAAGCTTTATAATAATTTTAGCAGTTTTTTTTAGTAATAAAAGCCTTATATACTTTAGCTTATAATATTAAAGCATAATTAATTTTAAAAGCTTAAAAGGTTTAAGTGTTTTTAAAAGTATATTACCTTTTAGGTTGCCACCTTATAAAAGGTTGCCTTTAACTACGTTAAAAATCTTTAAATTTATTGTTTTTTTAATTATAAAAAATAAACCACTTGCTATATTAAAAGTTTTAAGCGTTATAATACTTTATAATACTTATAATTTAAAAAATAAGTTACTTTTTAAATAATTACTTTATATTATATTGTTATAAATAGTAAGTAAATATTATAATAAATACTAAAAATTGCTTTTTAAAGTAAAATAAAAGCTTAAATCTATAAACTTTAGCGTTATTAAAGCGCTGCTTTTGCTATTAACTAGCTTAAGTCTTTTAAAAACCTTTTTTAATTAATAATATAACGCTTTAAAAATAATATTAATATTAAATTTTAGTATATATAATATATTCTTTAGTATAAAAATGCTATATTTTATGCTAAAATAGTAAGGTTTTAACTAAATAATGCTTTTATTATATAGTTTTAATAGTTTACTAGCTATTATTATAAAAAAAATGTTTTTTATAAATTTAATATAAGTATTAAACTAGTAAAAGCTATTAAAAATATATATTATATTATTTATATTATATTGCTAAAAAATTTTATAATATATGCTAAAAGGTTTTAAGTTTATTAATTATATTAAATTAATTTATTAATTAAAAGTTTTTAAAGTAAACAATATTATATTTATTAAAAGCGTAAAAAAAATAGCGTTATAATTTATTAAAAAAGATATATTAGCAGTATTTTTAATAAAGTTTTTAATAGGTTTAATTAAAAACTTAAGTAATTTATTAATTTTTTTACTACTTTTACTTTAAAAAGGTTTAAAAAGGTATTTAAAAGGTTTATTTACTTAATTAATAATATTATTAAAAGGTTTTAAATAAAGATTTATTAATTTAATACTATTTTATTAATTTTATAAAATATTTACTATTAAAAACTTTATTATAATTATAAAAAACAACTTTATTATAGTTATAATAAATATAAATATTAATTAAAAAGTTTAAATAGTTTATTATATTTAATTTATTTATATTATATAAAAGTTTTTTAAAGCTTTTAAGTAGTTATTATATTAATTAATTTAATTAATTATAATATTTATTTTTATTAAATAAGTAATAATATTATTAAATTTAATATTAAAAGTATTAAAATTAATGCTTTAAAAAAACTTTAAAGTATAAAAGGCTTTATAAAAAAAATCTTTAATGCTATTATTATTAAGTTTATAAAAAGTTAAAAGTATTTAAAACACTTTTATAAAGTTATAAATATAAGCTATATTAGCTTATGCTATAAAGCTTAAATTATTTTATAATAGCAATAAAATAATAGCTTAATTAAAGTTATTAAAAGCTTATAATATAATAAGGTTTTTTATAAACATTAAAATTTTTATAGCTTTAAAAACTATAATAAGTACTTAAATTTATTAATTAAAGTTTTTAAAGCTTTTTAAACATTAAAATTTAAAAAAGTTATTAATTTTTTTAGCGATTTCTTTATTTAACTACCTTTATATTATAAAAAAAGCAATAAAAAAGTCTTTAAAAAATATAAAGCAGTTGCTAGCATTATAATAAGTTTTTAAGCATGAAATATTAATAGTAATAGCGTAAATAATAATATTAAACTAGTTATTTTAAGCTTATAATTATTATTATAAATTAATTTAAAAGCTTTATAAGCTTTATATACTTTTAATAAACTTTTATATTTAATTTAATATAAAAAAGTTATTTTTATTATTAAAGGTATTAAATATGTTTAAAAAAGTAGCTATTATAATAATTTATAGTATTAAAAGCATTATAAATAACAATATAAAAAGTAGTATAAAAAAAAAAATCGCTATAATAAAAAATAAATACTTTATATTATAAAAATCAACAATAATAATAGTTAGTTTTAGCAAAATATTATATTAAGCTTATAATTTATTAAAAGTAGTTTTATATACTAGTATAAAATATTAATATTTAAAAAAATACTTAAGCTATAGTAAAAGTAGGCTTATTAATAGTGTTAAAAGCAAAAAATTTATAGTAAATAATTGTTGAAATACACTGGCAACTGCAGGTGCTTATAGGGGGGGTGTAGCCCCCTAGCTGCAGCCCTGCCAGCAAGGCTAGCAGTCATTACAGGTGGCGTACATGCCACACCTGTATAAGCCACCTACAGGTGGCTTATAGTGGCTACAGGTGACGTATATATAGGGCTAGGGACCCCTAGGGACCCCCTAGGGACCCCTAGCAAGGTTGATACAGGGCTAGGGACCCCCCTGGGCCTACTAGCACCACGCTAAGTAAAGGGGGGACCCACTAGGGTAATCAGTCTAGGGTAACGCCCCACAACTAACCTATTGTAGGGGTCATCCCCTGTATAGGGGTTCATCCCCTGTAAAGGGGTCCTGTATAGCCGAGGTTAACTCCACTGTAATCCACTGTAATCCACTGTAAAGCCGAGGGTTTTAGGTGGTCCAAGCGCTGGAAATGGTCTATATATACAGCGCTTTCCGCTGTATTCAACAGATAGAATTCTAGTCAAGCAAGCAATACACTCCTACCTTCTCCCCTATATTACCTCACTTATAGTGGATATTATCCACTATAAATTCCTTGCTTCCAGCACTGTTAGTGAGCCCACTTCCACTGTAGCCTAGGTCCCCCTTTGGATATTAGCATTTTATGCTAGTATACAAAACCACCTTTAATAGGTTATGAGCCCGGCATAACGTTCTGCCGGGACCAGCTATCACTGCTGTTTACCTCCGTAATATAGGGCGTTCATCCCTTATTACAGCGATCCCTCCCCTGTACCACTCTCCGTACTGTTATTTATAGTGCTTTTAGCACTGTAAATCACTGTAATGGCTACCCTTCCAGACGCACCTAATACCTCTGATGATGAGGATAACTCCCTACATCAGACCAGATACAGGAGCTTATTAGGGGCATACAGGGCCTACAGGGCTTTCAAACCAGCCTACAACAACAACTACAGGCCCAGAATAACCAGTTTAACACCGCTATTCGCGCTATTACCACTAGTATTCAACGCCTAGAAACCCGTTACAACGCTGGCAACCGCCCTACACCCCCTGAAAACACCCCTACAGCCTCTACTGGAGAGCCTATGGCAACCTTTACTGCCCCTTCTATAATACAGGGGCAGTTAGGTAGAGAAATCGCTAAAAGGATCAACAACTTCCCTGAACCTCAGCGCCTAAAAGGCCCTGAAAACTTCGATCAATGGACCCAGGCACTCACTATAGTCTTTAGGGCTATAGGGATTCCAACGTTTATAGAGGACCCCACTGTATTACAGGCCTTCAACGACCCTGATCAAGCCGTTGTTTTACTGCTATTACGGGACAGCTTAGGCCCTATAGCACAGGCTAACATAGCCTATATTCACGACCCTGTAAAGGCGTTTCAAACGCTTTTAACCCTCTATAAACCCAACGACGACAGCACTAGAGATCTTCTCTATAGGGCCTTTCACACCCTAAAGTTCTCTCGGGCACTGATCTCAGCACCTTTAACGCTAAATTCAGCAGTATTACTGCCCGTTTAGCGGAGAAGGGTGCTGTAGTCAACCAAATCGATCAGTGTAATAACTACCTAAGGGCCCTAGAAGACTCCTGTACAGCGTGGGTAAATCAGATGCGGCAGACTATTCGAACCCTTCGATCAGCACTTACACCTACTGCAACTACAGCGGGTTGCCCCTGTAATTACAGTGGAGTTCTTGATGGCAGATGCCCTGCAAGATCAACGAAACAGTGCCAAATCGACGAATCCTCACCTGAAACCCCTAACAACACTGTCAACCAGGTGGATAAACCCCCTAGACACCCCCTTAAACCCTTTCGAGGTAGGGGTGGTAAAAGGATCGGTGGACCACCTAGGTCTCCAACTAAACCCACTGAAGAGTCCACTAAAAACACCGCCAACACATCCTTTTTAGTGAACTACAGCGCTACCCCTTCTGCGCCTTCAGTGAACATGGTGTCGTTTACCCTAGAAACCCCTGATCAACGGGTTGATTCAGCGCAGTTAGTGGACTCAAAACCCCCTAGCACACGCTATAGGATTCCCTGGCTGTACGATACAGGCAGTACAGTGCATATCTCCAACAGCCTTCACTGGTTTAGCACCTACGTCGAATTTACAGGGGACGTTTCCCCTGTGATAACGGCTGGTGGACCACTAAAACCACACGGTAAAGGCACTGTTCAGCTAAAACCTCACTGTTTTGGCAACAAATACAGCACTCTTAAGCTAAAGAACGTGCTATATATACCGGAATTCAGTGTTAACATCATTTCCGGAGCGTTACACTACCAGTCGGGGGTCCCTCGGGGACTTAGGCTAGTTGATAGCGAGGGCAGCGCCCTAGCAACGCTGAAGTTTATGGATTTAGGCTTCTATCTTACCCTGGAAGGCGATTCTCAGCATCCACCACAACACCTACCTGCTACCCGTAGCAACGTAATACAGGGCAGTCACCTGAAGGCGACTCATCCCCTAAATTACAGGTGTTACAAGGCACTACAACGCCTGAAACTTCCGATATAGCGGGTGGTTTATCCCCTATAATCGAGAAAACGGTGGATTTAGAGATCCCTGACGTAGTTGAGGGCAACCTCCTACAGGGTGGCAACCCGGAGGGCAGCACACCCTTAGAAGCACCTAAACCCTCTAGGCTTCTAAAATCAGCTATGCTTTGGCACTGCAGGCTAGGGCATATAGGGCTTTCACTGCTGAAAAGACCGCTAAAATCACTACAGGGCTCCCAAGCTTTGATTCCATTAGTGAAAAGGACTTTTTCTGCGAGAAGTGCGCTATAAACAAGGCTACTAGACGCTTAACCTTCACTGAAGTTAGCGATCCACCTATCGCCTTAGGTGTTATAGTGGGTGATTTATTCACTATAAAGCCTGTACCGCACTCTCGAACCCCTACATTTTGATTCTAGTGGAACGAAAAACGCGTTACCGCTGGATTCAACTGCTGAAAGATAAATCAGCAACCACTGTTCACACTGCTATAAAAGGGGTATTTAGGGGTCTAAAAAACCGCTACAACCGCTATCCAGCTCACTTTCACTTCGATTCAGGCACTGAAGTGGATAACAGCCTTGTTGGTGACTGGTTACAGGCTAAAGGCATCAGTTTTAGCACCTCTAGCCCCTATACGCATGAACAAAACGGCCTAGCAGAACGATCTATTAGGGTAATTCTCGATCGCCTACGAACTACCCTACAGGCCTCCGGGCTACCACTATACCTTTGGTGTTACGTTATAGCGCCTATAGTGGACTTGATCAACCGTACAGGGGTTACCAACAGAGATTTAACCCCCTATCAGCTGCTACGTGATGAGCTAGAACCCGATTTAGCACCTCACATGCCCTCCCTCACCCGCTATAAAGTTATAGGCTCTAGGTGCCTATTAACTATACCCCACGAGTCACGGGTTAAAGCCTATAAGCTTGCCGAACGCGCTGAATATGGCAGGATTTTAGCAGTGATTAGCACTAAAACCTACCTGGTTTACGTACCTAAACGTCACCTAATCACTCAGTCTGCAACGCTAAGGCTGCTGGAAACGCCAATTCCAGCAGACGAAGCCCCTATTAACAGCGAGACTCCTCTACCAGAGGACCTACCCGGCACGGACCCACCCGAGACCCACCTACCCCTTAGCGAATCTACCCCTGATGATGACTTTTGGTCACATACACCACCTGTTACAGGGGACTTAGAGGGCGCTACACCCACTGAAGCACTAGATTTAAGGGGGGTAATAACGCCTACACCTTTTGTTTTTCCACCAAATCCAGCTATTTCAGTGGAACTGCCCCCTATTCCACTAGAATCTAGGGCAGAATACAGGGTAGTAGATGACGATTTAGAGGGCGATCCAATGGATCTAGACCCCACTGAACCTTCTGTAAATTCAGTGGTTCAAGGCATTGTTTATGCCACTACAGCTGCCCTAAGAGAGCCTAACACGCTAAAACAGGCGTTGAAAACGCCTGAAGGTCCCCTATGGTTACAGGCAGTTAGGTCTGAATTTCAACAGCTATTAGAATTTGGAGCCTTCCGTTTTCTACCTGCTAAAGACCTTGAAAAACGCCCTATAAGTAGCCGCTGGGTGCTAAAACGCAAGCTAGACCAGCAGGGATCAATCGCTAAATATAAGGCTAGATTCGTTGTTAGGGGCTTCGAACAGGCCCCTGGCACTGATTTTACAGAGACCTTTGCAGCCACTGCTATCCCACCTACCTGGCGAATTCTGCTAGCTTTAGCGGCTATTAGGGACTGGGAAATCGAGCAAATCGATTTTATAGGGGCCTTTCTCAACGGTGACCTCACTGAAACCCTCTATATCAGACCCCAGAAGGCCTAGGGATTATTCTAGAAGACCCTAAAATTCTAGAATTAGCGATTCAGCATGGGTATAAGCCTGGATTACAGCAGGTTCTCCAGCTGCTACAGGCCCTATACGGCTAAAGCAGGCCCCTAGACAGTGGCAAGAAAAGCTATTTCAGCTACTAGAAAGCCTGAATTTTAGGCCTCTAGTTAGTGATGCCTCCGTACACTACGAGGCAACTTCAGGCACTTTTATAGTGACTTACGTTGATGACTGCCTGCTAATTGGCCCGGATATCCACTATATCCAAGGCCTAAAAACCAAAATCAACGCTGTATACAGCATCGAAGACCGAGGCCCTGTAGCCTGGTTTTTAGGTGCTGAAATCAAGCGTGATAGGCCTGGCCGTAGGCTATATTTACAGCAGCCTCAGTACATCGAACAAGCCCTAAAGAAGCTAAAATTAGAGGATATTAAACCCACTAGAATTCCGCTACAGCCTGGAATTACAAGGCTGAAGGAGTACGGGTCCCCACTAGCACCCACTGAAGCTCACTACTATTTAGTGCTTGTAGGGACTGCAAACTACCTAATGTGGATCACTAGGCCTGATATAGCGTTTGCCTGCCAATGGCTAGCTACCCACATGCAGCACCCCTGTAAACTGCACCTTACAGCAGGTATAGGGCTATTTAAGTACCTAAAAGGCACTATAAAATTAGCCTTAGTGTTTGGGAATTCAGGGGCTTTGTACCCCTAGCGGAACCCTTAGCCACCTACCTACAGTCCTTAGTGATAGTGACTACGCTGGGTGCCCTAAGACCGCTAAATCCACCTGGGATATGCTGTTACAGTGGCTGGGGCCGCTGTAAGTTGGAAGGCTAAAGGGCTAGCACAGTAGCCCTTTCAACACTAGAAGCTGAATATATAGCACTCACGGAGGCTGTAAAAGAAGCTCAGTGGTTGAAAGGCCTCTATAACGAGATCCAGCTACCAATTTCAGGGCCTATAGTGGTATACAGCGATAATACAGGGGCTATAGCAACCGCTAAAGACCCTAAACACCACCAACGCACTAAACACACCCTTGTAAAATTCCAGTTCACCAGGGATGCTTATAGGGCTCAGTTAGTGGATATACGCTATATTCCTACCACTGAAATGGTAGCTGATGGCTAACTAAGGCCCTAACACCCGCTAAACAGACTGATTTCCAGCGGATGTTAGGCCTGTTAGCTAGCACCCTAGTTGAGAGGGCGTGTTGAAATACACTGGCAACTGCAGGTGCTTATAGGGGGTGTAGCCCCTAGCTGCAGCCCTGCCAGCAAGGCTAGCAGTCATTACAGGTGGCGTACATGCCACACCTGTATAAGCCACCTACAGGTGGCTTATAGTGGCTACAGGTGACGTATATATAGGGCTAGGGACCCCTAGGGACCCCTAGCAAGGTTGATACAGGGCTAGGGACCCCTGGGCCTACTAGCACCACGCTAAGTAAAGGGGGACCCACTAGGGTAATCAGTCTAGGGTAACGCCCCACAACTAACCTATTGTAGGGGTCATCCCCTGTATAGGGGTTCATCCCTGTAAAGGGGTCCTGTATAGCCGAGGTTAACTCCACTGTAATCCACTGTAATCCACTGTAAAGCCGAGGGTTTTAGGTGGTCCAAGCGCTGGAAATGGTCTATATATACAGCGCTTTCCGCTGTATTCAACAGATAGAATTCTAGTCAAGCAAGCAATACACTCCTACCTTCTCCCCTATATTACCTCACTTATAGTGGATATTATCCACTATAAATTCCTTGCTTCCAGCACTGTTAGTGAGCCCACTTCCACTGTAGCCTAGGTCCCCCCTTTGGATATTAGCATTTTATGCTAGTATACAAAACCACCTTTAATAATAATATTTACTATAAGTAAAATAATATAAAAAAAAAAGTCAAAATATATTGCTTGCTTAACTAAAATTTTATTTATTAAATATAGCAAAAAGCGCTATATATATAAACTATTTTTAGCGCTTAAACTATTTAAAACTTTTAGCTTTATAATAAATTATAATAGATTATAATAAAGTTAATTTTAGCTATATAAAACCTTTTTATAAAAAATAAACTTTTATATAAAAAATAACCTTTATAATAAGTTAATTATAAAGCGTTACCTTAAACTAATTACTTTAATAGGTCCTTTTTTTACTTAGCGTAGTACTAATAGGTTAAAAAGGGTCTTTAGCCCTATATCAACCTTGCTAAAGGTCCCTAAGGGTCCCTAAGGGTTTTTAACCCTATATATATATTACTTATAGCTATTATAAGCCACCTATAAGTGGCTTATATAAGTGTGGCATATATGCCACCTATAATAACTACTAGCCTTGTTAATAAAGCTGTAGTTAAAAGGCTACACCTTTTTTATAAGCACTTATAGTTACTAGTGTATTTTAATAATAATTATTAGCTTTTTTAAGTTTTTTAAGGTTTTTTTTAGTTTTATTAAAACTATTATAACTATATTTTAAAACTATTTTAAGTAATATTTATATATAAAATTTTATTAAGCTAATATTACTATTATTTTTATAACTTTTTACTTATATGCTTTTATAAATTTTATTAGTAAAAAGTTATTTTTTAGTGCCTTTTAAAGTTTAGCTTTTTTTAAGATTTTTTTAATTTTTTTTATTTTAATTATTTTTTATATTTTAAATAGCTATTTTATAAGCTTTTTGCGAAACTAGGTGAATTTAAGTGTTAATATAGCAAGTATATTAGTTGTTTTAATTGTTAATAATAATAAAGTAAAAGAATAAGAAATAAGTTTTATTTAGTTAATTTTATATATATATTTATATATACGCTTTATAATATATAATACAAGCTTTTTTATTATATTTTTATATAATTAAGCAACATAGTCTTTATATATTATGCTATAAAGCTTTAATAGCTTATATAAGCATATGTTAATACTTTTTTTAGCCTTTTAAGTACTTTAAGTAAAATATAAAAAAACTTTAGGAAATAGTTAGTTTATAAATTAAATTGCCTTGTTTTAATATATAAGTTATGCTTTTAATTATTGCGTTAAACATTATATCTTTTATAATATTAATATATATACTCTTTTAGCAATAATTTTTTTATGCTTTTTTTGTTTTAGGTTAAGATTTTATTTTATATATTATAATTTATAGTGCGTCTTAAAATATTTAACTCTTTTTTTTAAAAACAAAATATATAGGTTTAATTATACGATAAAGTTTACCGCTTTAGCATAAGCACCTAATATCTACTTAAACTAAACTAAACTAGTACTAAACCTTAAATTATTAAACTTTAAACTTTATACTTTTTATTTTTATATAATTTTATAATAAACAATTAGTTTAAAATAACTATAAGTAGGTAATAATTTTAAAAGTTAGGTTTTAATTTTTTAAAATTACTAAAGTATAAGTTTTTACTACTTTTTAGTAATAAATTTATTTTAGCAACTAATTACTTAAAATTATAGGTATAAAGTGGTTTAATTATATAGTAATTTTTTTATAGTTTTTTTTTTAAATATATAAACTTTATAAATTACTTATGTTTTACTTTATTAAAAGGTTTAATTAAATTATTAGCGAGGTTGTTTTTTAATTAAATATATATTAAATTAATATAACTTATAATTACTTTTTAATTAATATAGTAGTATGCTATATATATATATTTTTTTTACTTATTTATTACTAAAGTTTTTAATTATATAAAAGCATTAATGTTGTTACTTAAAAAGGTGATAGGCTTTTTTAGCATATAATTAAGTTTTATAAAAAAGCTTTATATTTATATTAAGTTGTTTACAGCTTTATTTATTATAATATATTTACTTTTAGTTAAATACTTTATAATAATATTTTATAACTTTAAATATTATAATACTAAATTATTATTTATAAAAATAATATATTTTATTATTAATTTTTTACTATTAAAATTAAACATATATATAATATTTATTATAACAAATAGTTTTAATTTTTTATAAACTTTATATAAATAATTAAAACTTAACTTTTTATATTATAAATATATATTTAGTTAATTTTTTAAGTATTTTATTAATTGCTTAACTTTATTAAAATAAGTTTTTAATAAATTGCTTATATAATATGTTTATATTAATGCTATAAAATTAATGTTTAGTTTAATAATTTATATTAAATAAGCTAACTTGCTTAAAAAAAAAGCAAATTTAAAAATTTTATTTTTATTTGCTAGTATGCCTTTTTTTTTTAAAATAACCTTTGTTTTTTTGCTGTTTATTAGTATAATACTTTTTTAAAAGTTAGATATTTTAAATAACTTAAGTGCTTTTTAAATATATTGCGATTAATTTAAGCTAATATTACTTTTATAAACGTTTTAAACAATTTTAACTTTAATAAACTAGTTGGCTTTTTTTAATTTTTTAATTGCTATATATAAATATAACATATTATTAACTTTAGTTAAATGATTTATATTTGCTTTATAAAACAAAAGGTTATTAATATATAAAGCAATAATTTTGTTATACTTTTTATTATAGTATATTATATTATTAACTAGTAATAATTTAAATTTAATAATAAATATTATTAATTTAATTATTTTTTGTTACTTATAAGCTAATTGCTTTAGTTTATATAAAAGCTTTATAAATTTAATAATTTTATTTGCTATTTATTTATATATATTTTTTCTTTTTAATAAATGTTTTAAAGTATTTTATTAGTATTTTAAATTGCTTTATAAAAATATATTAGTATAGCTTTTTGTTTAAAAAAGCAGTAATAAAGTTTAATTATTAAATATATTATTTTTTTTTTGCAGCTAATGCTATAAATATTTTTTAAGAGGCAGCTTTTACTATTAAAGTTAATATCTTTTTATAATTTATTTCCTTTTATTAAATAAATCTTTTTATATATATATAAGCTTTAAATTTATTTAGTTTTTTTATAAATAAATATTTTTTATATAGCACTTATTTTATATTAACTAAATAATTTTATTTAAATGTTTTTGTTTGCAATAAAAACTTAAATATTTTTTTATTTAAATTAATCTATATTTTTTTAAAGATAGCTTTAAGTTATTTTTTATAATGATTATTATTAAGTGTTTACTTAATTATAAAGTAATTTAGTAATAATATATTTATTTTAAATATATTAAATAAATACTATAAATAATTTAAATATAATAATTTATATAAATTTAATAAATTAAGTTTAATATATATATTAAACTTTTTTTATTAATTAGCTTAACTATTTAACTTTATTACTATTATATAAACTTTATTAATTTAATAATTTTAATAACTTTTAAATTTATTATTATTTTTATTTAAATTATTATATTTCTTTTAATAAAATAACATCTTTAAAGTATAAATAAGCTTAAAGTATTTATTAAAAATATTATAAATATATATAATATTTATATTTTTTAAAGTAAGTATTTTCTTTTTAAAGCGTTTATACTTAGGTTTTTTTAGTATATCCTCTTTAGTCGTATTTTCTTTAATAATATTATCGTTTTTATTTTTGATTTTAATGCGGTTTTTAATAAACTTATAACGTTTATATAGCTGCCGCTATATTTTAAAAAATAAAAATCTTATAACATTATATAAATTAAAGGTATTAATAAAATTACTAAAGTATTTATAAAACATAATATAAAGTATTTATAAAATATAACCTTTATTTATTAACTATATAATATAGTTGTTATATTTTTTATATCTAAAAAACAGCGCACTAATATTATATACGTTTAATTTTTTTGCTACTATATACTTACTTATATTAATATATATAATATATTATAAACTTAAAATCTTTAAATACTTTAAAATAAGCAGGTAATTTTTGCTTAAATAAAAACTATTTATATATTACTTATAAAAAATAAAATTTTTTAATAACAACTAATAGGTTTAATTAAAAGTATATACTATTAATTTTATTTTTTAGGGCTAAAAACATATAAAAAAGCAAGCTTAAATAAAATAAGCTTTTATTTTACTTTAAATAAATTAAATAAAGCGCTTTATAACTTTATTTTAATATTAATTTATAAAAAACAAAGTAATTAATTAAATAGCTTTATTTACATAATACTTTTTAAGTGCTTTTATACCAAACTTGTAGCTACTATTTATATAAAAAAACTTTATTTTTTTTAGTATATGCTAACTTAGTTAAAGAATTTAGTTTTATAAGGCGTAATTAACTTTAGTAATATAAGTAATAATAGCTTTTTTAGCTTTATTTTTTGTTTTATATAATTTATATATTTAATAATAACTATTATTATTTATAATTAAAAAGTAATACTTATAACCTTTAATTAAAACAAGTTAAATTAACTTTAAATTTATTTAAATAACTTTATTAAAGTATTTTACTCGCTTAATAAGTTCGCGCAAAATAATCTTTTAAGACTTAGCTTAATTACAAGCTATATAAAAAAGATATTTAATTTTTTTTAAGTTTAAATTAATATTTATTACTTTTTTAATTATTTAAATAAAATATTTTATGCTAAAATAATATAGCTTTTAATGCTATAAAATAAGCTTATTTTTAAGCTTACTAGTTATATATACTTAATTATTTTATATCGATTTTTTTACAAGTTTTATAATATTAAGTATTTTACTTGTTATATTTAGCTTAACTTTTTATTAGAAATTATTAGGTAATTTAAGTTCTTTTTTTTTATACTTTTAAAAAAGAAATCCTTATTTTAATACGTTTATACTTATAATTATAACACTATTTAAGCCTTTAAAAGTATACTTATTTAAGTATTTTTTAACACAATAAAATTATTTGCTTAATATAATATTTAAAAAAAATAAAGTAATTAGCAACATATACTTTATTAATATTTTACGATATTATTCTCTTAAGGTATAGTATTTTTATTTTAAGGTTTTAATAACGTTAACTTTTATAGCGCTATTATTAATATAAATAACTAATAAGTTAGGTTTTTTATTAAAGTAAACAAGTGTTTTATTAATAAATAATTTAGTATTATTTTTAATTTCTATATTTAAGCTTTTATTATATAAAACATTACTTTTTGTTTTAATATTGGTTTATATAAATATTAACTAAGGCATGCTTATTATAATAGTATAATTACTTGCGTTAATAAACTTAAAAGTAAAGTTATTAGTAAAATAAAAGGTAAAGTTGTTAATAGTTATTAAACTTTTTAATAAAGCTATATTTAACTTATTGCTTTTTATAATTTTATTATTATAAATAATAATAAAATATTTTATATAGTTATTATTTATTATAACAAAATAAATAACTAAATTATAACCTAAAAAAAGGCTTTATAAATTAATAGTATAACTTTAGTTATTTATATATTAATTAGTTTATTTTTGCTTTAAAAGCTATTTATAATCTTTAGTAATATATTTAAGTTTATTATAGTTATAATATTTTAAACTTTTATATTTATTGTTTTTTTTTTTGTTATTATTACTTTTTAACTTACTTTTGCTATAGTATTAGTTATTAAAACCTAACTTTTTTTAATTAAGCTTATTAGTAGCATAAAATCAATTATTTTTATTAAAAAACTTTTTGCTAACTTAATCTTTTAAATTATTATAAAACTTATTAATAAAGTTTTATAATAAAACTTTTTAATACTTTATTACTTTTATAATTATATTATATTATTTTATGGCTTTTTTTTTAATTGCTTAAAAAAATAATAAAATTTACTAATTTAAGCTTAAGTTTTTATTAAATGCTTAATATTAACATATTAAACTTACTTATTTAAATATAAAAACAATTAGGTTTTTTTTATCGTAAATTTATATAGTTAAATTATTTTATAGATTTTTTTAATTAATCTTTTTATTTAATTTATAAGTAATTCTAAAAATTTAAAGCATTTTAATATTTATTTTAATCTTTTTAATAAAGTTAAAAAAAGTTGTTTTATATATACTAGTTATTATTAGTGCTAATTTAATCTTTTTAAATATAATAATCTCTTTTTTTTTAATATATTTAATAACAATAAAAGCTAAGTAAAAATTGCGTTTATATATAAGGTAATTTTTTATTTTTTTTAAATAGTTTTTTTTATTAATTTTAAAATAAAAATAATATTATTTAATTTTCTTAAGTTTATTATTACTTATAAGTTCTTTAGTATTACTTACTAACTTTTTTTTTTTTTACTTAAGTTACTTAATTTTATATTATATACGCTTAATTTTTTTATTTAAGTTTAAATTAAATAATAAAAACAAAAGGTTTAAATTAAAAAAAGTGTTTTTTTTTATATGTTTTTTTTCTTTTACTTAGTTAATAACTTTATTGTTTTTATTTAAAACGCTAAATAATTTGCGTATTATATTACTATTATTAAAAGTAAAAAAAGCTTATTAATTTAACTTAAAACTAGTTTAAAAAGCGGTTTTAATACTATTTTAGTTATTAATAATCTTAAAAGCTAATGCTACTAAGGTCTTTTATTTACTTTATAAAATTAGTTTTAACTAAACTAAAGTAAATAGTAATAGTTTAACTAAAGTTATTTTTCTTATTTTTTTTACTTGCTTATATATTTTATTACATAATAAATATATTTTATAATTATAATTATTTTTTAAATGTTATAACTAAGCTTTATATTTAAACTTTATATTGTTATATATATTAAAATTAACTTAGGTTTTTTTATTATACTTTTTTTTAATACTATATTTAAGTATATTAATATACTTTTGCTTAAATTTTAGCTTAAGCTAAATATTAACTTAATTTTAAGATATTTTATTAAATAAGTAGTTTAATTAAATAATTTCTTTAAAAAGTATTTTAATTACTTTATTTTATTTATTTATTATATTATATAAGTTTTTATTTATTAGCATATACTTACTTTATAAGCTTTTTAATAAACGTGTTATACGCTTTTATATAACTAAACTATTTATATAATAAAAAAACGAAGGTATTTAAGTTGGTTAATTTATTTTATAATCGCTATTTAATTATATAAAACGCTAGCTACTATATAAAACTAGGTAAATTTAAGTGCTAATATAACAAGTATATTAGTTGTTTTAACTATTAATAATAATAAAGTAAAAGAATAAAAAGTAAGTTTTATTTAGCTAATTTTATATATATATTTATATGCGCGCCTTATAATACGTAATACGGGCCCTTTTATTATACTTTTATATAATTAGGTAACGTAGTCTTTATATATTATGCCATAAAGCCTTAATGGCCTATATAAGCATACACTAACACTTTTTTTATTTTTTTAAATCTAATAAATTAATTTTTAAAGTAAAAAAAAATTTAGTTATTAGTATTTTTATTTTTTTTATATAAATAATTATTTATTTTTTTTTTTTTTTTAAGTTTAAAAAACTTTTTTTTATTAAAAAAGCTTAGCTTTTAAAGCGCGCTTATTTTTTTAAAGTTTAAAGTTTAAAATTATTTTTTAAAGCTTTTATTATATTTTATTGCTATTATTTTTATTATTTTTTATAAATAATTTGTTTTTTTTTTTTTTTTTTTTTTAGCTGTTTTTTTTTAATATTAAGATATAATTTTATTTTTTTTTTTTTTTAGCTTTTTTTATAGCTTTTTAAACCTTTTAAAACTATTATAAAGTTATTTTTTTATTATAACTTTTTTTTTTAAAGCTATTATATTTATTATTTTAATTAATTTTATTATTAAATATTTAATATATTTATTTATATTTATTATTATATTAAAACTTTTTAATATTTATAATTTAAATATTTTAATTATTATTAGTATTTTATTTAATATTTTTTAGCTTTAGCTTTTAAATAATTAAAAGTTTAATATTAAATTTTTTTTATTATAAATTTAAAAGCTTTAAAAAATATAATTAAATTTTATTTATTTTAAGCTTTTAAATATTTTTACTAAAAGTTTTTTATTAGCTTATATTATATTAATTATAATTTTTTTTTTTAGTAATTTTTTGCTTTTTTTTTTTATAATATTATTATATAGCGTTTAAAAAATTAATTTTTTAGCTTTTACTAAGCTTAAAATTTTTTTATAATATATTAAATTTCTTTTATTTTATTTTATAATAATAAATATATATTTATATTTTTTATAATTATGTTTTATTTTTAGTTTACTTTTTTTTTAAACTTAATTATTAAGTTTATTTTATTTTTATATAAATTTAGCTTTATATATATTAATTATATAATAATTAGTTTTTTTTTATTTATTAAAAAAAAAATTAGTTTTATTTAATTATATTTAGCTTTTTTTATTTATAAATTATTTATAAATTATTTATTAATATATAATATTATATATTTAAAATTAATATATATTATATTATATTAACTTAACTTTAAATAATATAATTAAAAAACCTTATTTTTTTTTTTTTTTATAATAATAGTTTTTATAATATTATTATATTATATTTTTTTAATAATTTAAAAACTATTATTATATATATTTTTAATTTTATAATATTTTAAAATAAAGCATTAAGTTTTATTAATTTAAAATAAAAATGTTTTTTTTATTATTTAAGTTTAATTGCGCTTTTAAAGCAAAAAAAAAAAAGGCTTTTTTAAATTTAGTTTAAATATATTAGCTTTTTTAAAGAAAAAAGCTTATATTTTAGCTTTTAAAGCTATTAAAGTTATACTTATTATTTTAAAGCAATTAAACTTTAATATTATTAATTAAGTTATTTTTAATGTTATTAATTAGTATAATTTTAATTTTTTTATAATTAAGCTAAATATTAATTACTTTTAAAGTTAAACTTTTTATTAATTATTTTAGTTTTAATTTATTAATTTATATTTATTTTAACTATAAAATTATATTAGCTAATATTAATATATTTTTTATATTATTATAATTTAGCTTTAAAAAACTTTATAGTTTTTTAAAAAAGTTAAGTAGTTTTTTTTATAATTTATATATTTTATTGCTTTTAATTTAGATTTTTTTTAAGTTAAACACTTTTTTTTTTTGCTTTTATATATTATATTACTATATAAAAAATATTTGCTTTTATTTTTATAAAACTTTTTTATATAGCTAAATTTATAATACTTAAAATATTATATAATTTTAATATTTTTTAAAATAGCTTAAAATTATATATTATTATTTTTTATATAGCTTTTTTTTAATATAAAGCTTTTATAATTTTTATATTAATATAATCGCCACCTAAAAGAACTTTAATAAAAACTCGAACGCTAGAATTTTGCTTTAACAAAATTAGCCGCTACTATATAAGGGTATAATATACTTAAAGTAAAAGAGATTTATATAAAGGTGATTTAAAGCGTAATTATATACGGTTTATTTGCGTAGTATAAGCCTAGTAAAGGCTAAGCAAAAAAGATAGCAAAAAACCTAACTAAAAAATAGTTAAAGTACTTTAAAGTAATTAAAAAAGTATATAAAGCAACCTTAATTTACCTTTTAAAGTTAAAACTAAGCTGCTTCCCTTTTTACACCTACTTAAATGCTAGGTTATGCGATTTTAAAAGCAGGTTAGCGATTTTAGGCAAAAAAAAAACTATTTAAAAAAAAGTTAGACATTTAGTTTTAAAAAAAAATGCAATTAAAAACAAAAGCAAAAAGCAAGTAAAATAAAAGCAAGTAAGGTTACTACTAAAAAAAACCTAGCAAAACATATAACAAACAATTAAAAATAGCGTAAAAAAAAAAAAGTAAGTAGAAAAATAGCAAAGCTAAAATATAATAAAAAAAGCTTTAAAAAAATATTAGCTTAAACAATAAAATAAAGCTAATAACAAAGCAAAAAAAAGCTAAAGCTTAATAGCATTAGCTTTAATAATAAAAAAACCACTAAAAAAAACTAAAAAAACCTACTTAATAAATATAGTAAACTTTTACTATAAACTTTAAAAATATAAAGCTTTAGCTTTGCTATAAATTTATATAAAGATATTAAAGCTAAAAGCTTTTTTTTTTTAAAAAAAGGTGCTAAATATAGCTATGCTTTTTTATAACTACATAAAAAGCAAAAAAATAACGCTATATAAATTTTTACGTTGCTTAAAATTCAAAAGAAAAAAAACTAACCTAGCTATTTAGCTTTGCAGCTTTTTTACTACTAGCTTAAACTATAATTAGATTATAAATAGCTTAAAAATAGCTTATAAAGTAATATGCTAGTTTTTAGCCTAAAGCTTATTACTTATATATAAAGTAGCTTAAATATTAGTAAAAAGCAAAAAAGTGCAATAAAAGCAAAAAAAATAAGTTTTAAAAACAATATAATAGCAAACTATAGCTAATAGCATACTAGTAGCAATTAGCAAAACAAAAAAACGCAAGGCTTAAAAAGCCGCACTATTTTTACTTTTTTTTTTTCTTTTTTTTTTTTTTTTTATTTTCTTTTAACCAAAAAACTATTAAAGCGCAATAAAACCTCTAGTTAAAAATCTAAAGCAAAACTATAAACGCTTTAAAGGCATTTTAACCAAAAAGCAAAGGGTTTTCGCCTAAGTTTCCTAGTTTTACTTTTAATTATTAAAAAGCAAGCATACTAAATAGTTAATATATTTAAATTAAAATTTAAATAGTATTATATAAACATAACAAAATATAACTAATAATAATATTAATATAATATATTAATAAATTAATATAATAACTTTTTAAGTTAGCTAATAAAATTAAGTATAGTTTATTTATATTAGTTTTATTTTGTTTATAAATATTTTAAAGAAAATTTACTAAGTTTATATATATATTTTAAAGTGTTTTTATATTAATACTTTTTATAATTATTATATAGTTTTTTTTAGTTTTTATTATACTTTTATTAAATATTTATTTTATTTATAAGTTGGTTTATTTATATTATATTGCTTTTTTTTTAAATATAACTATTATATTTTTATTTAGTAGTTTTTTTACTATAATTACTTTTATTATTTTAATTACTATATTTATTACTTTTACTATTTCTTTAGCTATATATATTATAAAAGCTAAATTTAATTTAACTTATATTAAAATTATATAATTATACTAAATAAAAAGTATTATATAATTTAAAAGCGCTAAAAAGCCGATTATTAAGCAATTTATAACTAATATTATAATTACTTAAATTTAATTAATAATAAGTATACTACTTTTTTTTAGTTTATATATTACTATATATAATTTATTAATATTTTGTTTAATAGTTAGGTTATATTAAGCTTTTTTTTTTTTTTTTTTACGCTTTAATATAAAAGTTTTTTGCTAAGCTTTTAATATATTTTTTATTAGTACTTTTATATTTAAGAATTTTTTTTAACTAATAAAAACTATTAAAAATTATATTTATTTTTTTATTTTATTTTTATTTTGCTTTGCTTTTTTGTTTATTTTGCTATTATTTTGTTATTAAAGCAATCTTTTAATATTAAAGCCTGCAATTAAATAGTATAAAGATTGCTTTAACTTTTTTGCGCTATTGTTTAATATTATTAAGTTTGCTATATTTTGCGCTATATTTTTATGTTTAATATAACCGCGTTTTTAAGTGCTTTTACCCTTTAAAAAGTAGTGTATTTAAATTATTTAATATAAAAAGCAAAGCTTAAGAAGTTATTAATGTTTTCAACTTTTTTCTTTTAATTAATTTAATATAAGTTAATAAAAAACTTTTAATAAAAATATTTAAAAGCTTCAAATAAGCAAAATTTAATTATATTTTTTAAAACTTTTAAATTTATAATAAAAAAAATTTAATATTAAGCTTTTAATTATTTAAAAGTTAAAGCTAAAAAATATTAAATAAAATATTAATAGCTATTAAAGTATTTAAATTATAAATATTAAAAAGTTTTAATATAATAGCAAATATAAATAAATATATTAAGTATTTAATAATAAAATTAATTAAAATAATAAATATAGTAGTTTTAAAAAAAGCATTATAATAAAAAAAGCAGCTTTAAAATAGTTTTAAAAGGTTTAAAAAGCTATAAGTTAAATTGGAAAAAAAAAAAAAAAAGTGCTATAAAATTATATTTTAATAATAAAAAAAAGCGCAATTAAAGCAAAAATAAAATAAAAGTAAATTATTTATAAAAAATAATTAAAGTAGTAATAATAAAGTATAATAAAAGCTTTAAAAAATAATTTTAAATTTTAAACTTTAAAAAAATAAGCTTGTTTTAACAGCTAGACTTTTTTAATAAAAAAAAGTCTTTTAAACTTAAAAAAAAAAAAAAAGTAAGCAATTATTTATATAAAAAAAGTAAAAGTTTTAATAACTAAGTTTTTTTTTATTTTAAAAATTAATTTATTAAATTTAAAAAAGCAAAAAAAGCTTATAAAATACTTATTTAAAATATAAAAAATAATTAAAATTAAAAAAATTAAAAAAATCTTAAAAAAAACTAAACTTAAAAAAATATTAAAAAATAATTTTTTGCTAACAAAATTTTTAAAAGTATATAAATATTATTATTATTAATTATATTTTAATATGCTTATATAATATTATTTAAACCTTGATTTAAATATATTAAGTATTTAATATACTTGCTTTTTAATAATTAAAAGTAAAACTAAAAAACCTAAGTAAAAACCTTTTGCTTTTTAATTAAAACGCTTTTAAAGCGTTTATAGTTTTGCTATAAATCTTTAACTAAAGGCTTTACTGCGCTTTAATAATTTTTTAATTAAAAAAAAATAAAAGAAAAAAATAAAAAAAATAAAAAAAAAATAAAAAAAGTGCAGCTTTTTAAGCTTTATATCTTTTTGTTTTACTAGTTGCTATTAGTATACTATTAACTATTGTTTATTACTATATTGTTTTTAAAACCTACTTTTTTTGCTTTTATTATACTTTTTTGCTTTTTATTAATATTTAAATTACTTTATATATAAATAGTAAGCTTTAAGTTAAAAATTAGCATATTATTTTATAAGCTATTTTTAAGTTATTTATAATTTAATTATAATTTAAGTTAGTAATAAAAAAGCTATAAAGCTAAATAATTAAGTTGGTTTTTTTTTTTTTAAATTTTAAATAACGTAAAAATTTATATAGCGCTATTTTTTTGCTTTTTATATAGTTATAAAAAGGTGTGGCTATATTTAGCACTTTTTTTTAAAAAAAAAAGACTTTTAACCTTAATATTTTTATATAAATTTATAGTAAAGCTAAAGCTTTATATTTTTAAAGTTTATAATAAAAGTTTATTATATTTATTAAATAGGTTTTTTTAGTTTTTTTTAATAGTTTTTTTGTTACTATAGTTAATATTATTAAGCTTTAGCTTTTTTTTACTTTATTATTAACTTTATTTTATTTTTTAAGCTAGTGTTTTTTAAAGCATTTTTTGTTATATTTTAGCTTTACTATTTCTTTATTTACTTTTTTTTTTTATGCTACTTTTAATTATTTATTATATATTTTGCTAGGTTTTTTTTAGTAGTAATTTTATTTGTTTTTACTTTATTTGTTTTTTGCTTTTGTTTTTAATTATATTTTTTTTTAAAACTAAATAGTTTTTTTTTTACTTAAAATTACTAACTTACTTTTAAAATTATATAACTTAATATTTAAGTAAATATAAAAAAAAAGGTAGCTTAATTTTAATTTTAAAAAGTAAATTAAAGTTATTTTATATATTTTTTTAATTACTTTAAAATATTTTAACTATTTTTTAATTAAATTCTTTGCTATTTTTTTTGCCTAGCTTTTATTAAACTTATATTATATAAATAAACTATATATAATTATACTTTAAATTATTTTTATATGGATTTTTTTTACGTTAAATATATTATATTTTTATATAATAGCAACTAATTATATTAAAGTAAAATTTTAGCGTTTAAGTTTTTATTAAAGTTTTTTTAAGTAATAATATTATTTTAGTTTATAGTTTAATTATACCTTTAAAAAGCATATACTTTTTTTTAGTTTAATTTATATATTTTTTAGCTAAATTAAAATAAAATTAGCTTTATGCTATTTTATAAAATATATTAGTTTGCTTTTTATTAGGTTAAAATTTATTTTATATTATAATGCTTAGCTTTTATACTTTATATATATTTATATTAAATGCTTATAATTTTTTTTTATATTTAATTTTATTATTATAAAGTTTATATTATTTATAAACTTTATTATAATTAGCTTTTTTTTTATTAATTTTTTATATAAAGTAGCTATATATAGTAAAAATAATACTAGTAATAATAAAGATTTTTATAATATATTTATAGTTAAAACTTTTTTTATTACGTTTTTATTATTAAATAATAATAATATTATTTGTTTTATAAAATAGCTTTAAAACTAGTTTTAAATTTATTAAAAAAAGCTTTTTTTTTATAATACCTTTAATAGCTTTATATAGTTTATTATATTAAAAGCTTTTAAAATATTTAGTTATAATAATATTAATATTAAATTATATTTTTAGCTATTATAAATTATTTTTATTATAGCTTTAATTATTAGTTTTATAAATTTTTATAATTTATTTTTTATTTGCTTTTTTAATAATAATATAAACTTTTTTATTATAATTAAAATATATATACTTATTATTTTTTTAATTATTTTATTTATTGCGCTAAATAATAAAATTAGTTTATAGCTATTAAGCTTTTTAAGCTTTTTTAAGGTTTTTTTTAGTTTTATTAAAATTATTATAATTATATTTTAAAATTATTTTAAGTAGTATTTATATATAAAACTTTATTAAGCTAATATTACTATTATTTTTATAACTTTTTATTTATATGCTTTTAAAAATCTTATTAGTAAAAAGTTGTTTTTTAACGCTTTTTAAAATTTAGTTTTTTTTAAGATTTTTTTAATTTTTTTTGTTTTAACTTTTTTTTATATTTTAAATAAGTATTTTATCAGCTTTTTTTGCTTTTTTAAGTTTAATAAGTTGATTTTTAAAGTAAAAAAAAATTTAGCTGCTAATATTTTTGCTTTTTTTATATAAGTAATTATTTACTTTTTTTTTTTTTTTAAAGTTTAAAAACCTTTTTTTTATTAAAAAAGCTTAACTTTTAAAGCACACTTATTTTTTTAAAGTTTAAAGTTTTAAATTATTTTGTAAAGCTTTTGTTATATTTTATTATTATTATTTTTATTATTTTTTATAAATAATTTATTTTTACTTTATTTTTATTTTAGTTACTTTTTTTTTTTAATATTAAAATATAATTTTATAATATTTCTTTTTTTTTTTTTTAGCTTTTTTTATAGCTTTTTAAACCTTTTATAACTATTATAAAGCTGCTTTTTTTATTATAGCTTTTTTTTTTAAAGTTATTATATTTATTATTTTAATTAATTTTATTATTAAATATTTAATATATTTATTTATATTTATTATTATATTAAAACTTTTTAGTACTTATAATTTAAATATTTTAATTATTATTAGTATTTTATTTAATATTTTTTAGCTTTAGCTTTTAAATAACTAAAAGCTTAATATTAAGTTTTTTTTATTATAAATTTAAAAGCTTTAAAAAATATAATTAAATTTTATTTATTTTAAGCTTTTAAATATTTTTATTAAAAATTTTTTATTAGCTTATATTAAGTTAATTATATTATTTTTTTTTTATTTTTTAGTAATTTTTTGCTTTTTTTTTTATAATATTATTATATAATATTTAAAAAATTAGTTTTTAAGTTTTTATAAAGCTTAAGATTTTTTTATAATATATTAAATTTTTTTTGTTTTTATATTATAATAGTAAATATATATTTATATTTTTTATAACTATATTTTATATTTAGTTTGCTTTTTTTTAAGCTTAATTATTAAGCTTACTTTATTTTTATTTAAATTTAACTTTATATATATTAATTATATAATAATTAGTTTTTTTTTGTTTATTAAAAAAAAAGGTGCTTTTATTTAATTATATTTAGCTTTTTTTATTTATAAATTACTTATAATTTATTTATTAATATATAATATTATATATTTAAAACTAATATATATTATATTATATTAATATAAGTTTAAGTAATATAGCTAAAAAAGCTTTATTTTTTTTTTATAATAATAATTTTTATAATATTATTATATTATATTTTTTTAATAATTTAAAAGCTATTATTATATATGTTTTTAATTTTATAATATTTTAAAATAAAGCATTAAATTTTATTAGCTTAAAATAAAAGTGTTTTTTTTATTATTTAAGTTTAATTATACTTTTAAAGCAAAAAAAAAAAAAGCTTTTTTAAATTTAATTTAAGTATATTAGCTTTTTTTTAAAAAAAAAGCTTATATTTTAACTTTTAATATTATTAAAGCTATATTTATTATTTTAAAGCAACTAAGTTTTAATATTATTAATTAAGTTATTTTTAATCTTATTAATTAATATAATTTTAATTTTTTTATAATTAAACTAAATATTAATTATTTTTAAAGTTAAATTTTTTATTAATTATTTTAATTTTAATTTACTAATTTATATTTACTTTAAATATAAAATTATATTAACTAATATTAATATATTTTTTATATTATTATAATTTAGCTTTAAAAAACTTTATACTTTTTTAAAAAAGTTAAATAGCTTTTTTTATAATTTATATACTTTATTACTTTTAATTTAAATTTTTTTTAAGTTAAATATTTTTTTTTTTTGCTTTTATATATTATATTACTATATAAAAAATATTTGCTTTTATTGTTATAAAACTTTTTTATAAATTTAAACTTATAATACTTAAAATATTATATAATTTTTATATTTTTTAAAAACAGCTTATAATTATATATTATTATTTTTTATATAACCTTTTTTTAATATAAAGCTTTTATAGTTTTTATATTAGTATAATATATTAATAAGCTAATATAATAGCTTTTTAAATTAGCTAGTAAAATTAAATATATTTTATTTATATTAGCTTTATTTTATTTATAAATATTTTAAAGAAAATTTACTAAGTTTATATATATGCTTTAAAATATTTTTATATTAATATTTTTTATAATTATTATATAGTTTTTTTTAGTTTTTATTACACTTTTATTAAACGCTTATTTTATTTATAAATTAGCTTATTTATATTATATTGTTTTTTTTTTAAATATAACTACTATATTTTTACTTAATAGTTTTTTTGCTACAATTATTTTTATTATTTTAATAGTTATATTTATTACTTTTATTATTTTTTTAGCTATATATACTATAAAAGCTAAGTTTAATTTAGCTTATATTTAAACTTTATAATTATTTTAAATCAAAAATATTATATAATTTAAAAGCGCTAAAAAACCAATTGCTAAATAGTTTATAACTAATATTATAATTACTTAAATTTAGTTAACAATAAATATCCTATTTTTTTTTAGTTTATATATTACTATATATAATTAATTAATATTTTATTTAATAGCTAAGTTATTTTAAGCTTTTTTTTTTTTTTTTTTACGCTTTAATATAAAGGTTTTTTACTAAGCTTTTAGCATATTTTTTACTAGTGCTTTTATATTTAAAAAAAATTTTTAACTAATAAAAACTACTAAAAATTATATTTATTTTTTTATTTTATTTTTTTTTTGCTTTGTTTTTTTGCTTACTTTTTTATTATTTTGCTATTAAAGCAACCTTTTAGTACTAAAGCCTATAATTAAGTGGTATAAAAACTACTTTAACTTTTTTACGCTATTATTTAGTACTATTAGGTCTACTATACTTTATGCTATGTTTTTAAGGCTAATATAACCGCGTTTTTAAGTGCTTTTACCCCTTAAAAAGCAGTGTATTTAAATTATTTAATATAAAAAGCAAAGCCTAAAAAGTTATTAATGTTTTAAACTTTTTTAAGTTTATTTTAAAACAAAATATAAAGTAATAAAAGAAATTAGTTATTAAAAATAATTTATAATAGCTAAAAAAATAATTTAATATTAATATTATTATAACTAAATATTTTAAAAGCTTTTAATTTAATAAATTAAATAAAGCTATTAAAAGTGCTATAAAAAATGCTTTTTTTAATAAATTTAAAATTAGTTTTAAAGCTATTTTATAAAATAAATAATAATATTATTATTTAATAATAAAAATATAATAAAAAAGGTTTTAATTATAAATATATTATAAAAATTTTTATTATTACTAATATTATTTTTATTATATATAATTATTTTATATAAAAATTTAATAAATAAAAAGCTAATTATATTAAAATTTATAAATAATATAAATTTTATAATAATAAAGCTAAATATAAAAAAAAATTATTAATATTTAATATAAATATATATAAAATATAAAAACTAAATAATATAATATAAACTAAACTTTAACTTAATAAAAAATAAATTAATATACTTTATAAAATAATATAAAGTTAATTTTATTTTAATTTAATTAAAAAATATATAAATTAATTTAAAAAAAAGTATATATTTTTTAAAAGTATAGTTAAACTATAAATTAAAATAATATTATTACTTAAAAAAACTTTTATAAAAACTTAAATGCTAAAGTTTTATTGTAATAAAATTAGCTATTATTATATAAAAATATAATATATTTAAAGTAAAAAAAATTTATATAAAAGTAATTTAAAGTATAATTATTTATAATTTATTTATATAATATAAGTTTAATATTATTATTATTAGTTATATTTTATTATGCTTATATAATACTATTTAAACCTTAATTTAAATATATTAAATATTTAGTACGCTTATTTTTTAATAATTAAAAGTAAAACTAAAAAACTTAAGCAAAAATTTTTTGCTTTTTAATTAAAATGTTTTTAAAGCGTTTATAGTTTTGTTATAGATTTTTAATTAGAGGTTTTATTGCGTTTTAATAGTTTTTTAATTAAAAAAAAAAAAAAAAAAAAAAAAAAAAAAAAAAAAAGTAAAAAAAGGTGCGGCTTTTTAAGCTTTATATCTTTTTGTTTTATTAGTTGTTATTAGTATGCTATTAGCTATAGTTTGCTATTAGCTATAGTTTACTATTATAGTGTTTTTAAAACTTATTTTTTTTGTTTTTATTATATTTTTTGCTTTTTACTAGTATTTAAGCTACTTTATATATAATAGTAAACTTTAAGCTAAAAATTAACGTATTGTTTTATAAGTTATTTTTTAGCTGCTTATAATTTAATTATAGTTTAAGCTAGTAATAAAAAGCTATAAAGCTAAGTAATTAGGTTAATTTTTTTTTTAAATTTTAAGCAATGTAAAAATTTATATAGCGTTGTTTTTTTGCTTTTTATATAGTTATAAAAAAGTATAGCTATATTTAGTACTTTTTTTTTAAAAAAAAAAGCTTTTAGCTTTAATATCTTTATATAAATTTATAACAAAGCTAAAGCTTTATATTTTTAAAGTTTATAATAAAAGTTTGCTATATTTATTAAGTAGGTTTTTTTAGTTTTTTTTAGTAGTTTTTTTATTATTAAAGCTAATATTACTAAGCTTTAACTTTTTTTTGCTTTGTTATTAACTTTATTTTATTTTTTAAGCTAATGTTTTTTTAAAGCTTTTTTTATTATATTTTAACTTTGCTATTTTTTTACTTATTTTTTTTTTTATACTATTTTTAATTATTTAGTATATATTTTATTAGGTTTTTTTTAATAGTAACCTTATTTACTTTTACTTTATTTATTTTTTATTTTTATTTTTAATTATATTTTTTTTTAAAATTAAATATTTAACTTTTTAAATAGTTTTTTTTTTGCTTAAAATTATTAACTTGCTTTTAAAATTATATAACTTAGTATATAAGTAAATATAAAAAAAAAAGCAGCTTAGTTTTAATTTTAAAAAGTAAATTAAAGTTGTTTTATATGCTTTTTTAACTATTTTAAAGTATTTTAATTATTTTTTAGTTAAGTTTTTTGCTATTTTTTTTATTTAGCTTTTATTAAGCTTATATTATATAAATAAACTATATATAATTATATTTTAAATTATTTTTATATAAATTTTTTTTATTTTAAGTATATTATATTTTTATATAGTAATAACTAATTTTATTAAAATAAAATTTTAGCATTTAAGTTTTTATTAAAGTTTTTTTAAATAATAATATTATTTTAATTTATAATTTAATTATATTTTTAAAAAGCATATACTTTTTTTTAGTTTAATTTATATATTTTTTAATTAAATTAAAATAAAATTAACTTTATATTATTTTATAAAATATATTAGTTTATTTTTTATTAAGTTAAAATTTATTTTATATTATAATGCTTAGTTTTTATACTTTATATATATTTATATTAAATACTTGCAATTTTTTTTTATATTTAGCTTTATTATTATAAAGTTTATATTATTTATAAACTTTATTATAATTAGCTTTTTTTTTATTAATTTTTTATATAAAATAACTATATATAATAAAAATAATATTAATAATAATAAAAATCTTTATAATATACTTATAATTAAAACTTTTTTTATTATATTTTTATTATTAAATAATAATATTATTATTTATTTTATAAAGTAGCTTTAAAGCTAGTTTTAAATTTATTAAAAAAAGCTTTTTTTTTATAGTATTTTTAATAACTTTATATAGTTTATTATATTAAAAGCTTTTAAAATATTTAGTTATAATAATATTAATATTAAATTATATTTTTAACTATTATTAATTACTTTTATTATAGCTTTAATTATTAGTTTTATAAATTTTTATAGTTTATTTTTTATTTGCTTTTTTAATAATAATATAAATTTTTTTATTATAATTAAAATATATATATTTATTATTTTTTTAATTATTTTATTTATTATATTAAATAATAAAATTAGCTTATAGTTATTAAGCTTTTTAAGTTTTTTTAAAGTTTTTTTTAGTTTTATTAAAATTATTATAATTATATTTTAAAATTATTTTAAATAATATTTATATATAAAACTTTATTAAATTAATATTGTGATTATTTTTATAACTTTTTTTTTATATGCTTTTAAAAATTTTATTAGTAAAAGGTTATTTTATAGCGCTTTTTAAAGTTTAGCTTTTTTTAAGATTTTTTTAATTTTTTTAATTTTAATTTTTTTTTATATTTTAAATAAATATTTTATAAGCTTTTTTTACTTTTTTAAATTTAATAAATTAATTTTTAAAATAAAAAAAAACTTAGCTGCTAATATTTTTGCTTTTTTTATATAAGTAATTACTTATTTTTTTTTTTTTAAAGTTTAAAAAACTTTTTTTTATTAAAAAAGTTTAGCTTTTAAAGCACGCTTACTTTTTTAAAGTTTAAAGTTTTAAATTATTTTTTAAAGCTTTTATTATATTTTATTACTATTATTTTTATTATTTTTTATAAATAATTTATTTTTATTTTATTTTTGTTTTAATTGTTTTTTTTTTTAATATTAAAATATAATTTTATAAGACTTTTTTTTTTTTTTTAATTTTTTTTATAAGTTTTTAAACCTTTTAAAATTATTATAAAGTTATTTTTTTTATTATAGCTTTTTTTTTTAAAACTATTATATTTATTATTTTAATTAGTTTTATTATTAAATATTTAATATATTTATTTATATTTATTATTATATTAAAACTTTTTAATATTTATAATTTAAATATTTTAATTATTACTAGCGTTTTATTTAATATTTTTTAGCTTTAATTTTTAAATAATTAAAAGCTTAATATTAAGTTTTTTTTATTATAAATTTAAAAGCTTTAAAAAATATAATTAAATTTTATTTATTTTAAGCTTTTAAATATTTTTATTAAAAGTTATTTATTAGTTTATATTAAATTAATTATATTGGTTTTTTTTTTTTTTAGTAATTTTTTTTTTTTTTTATAATATTATTATTAATATTTAAAATATTAGTTTTTAAGTTTTTATTAAGCTTAAAATTTTTTATAATATATTAAAGTTTTTTTTTTTTTTTTTTTTTATAGTAGCAAGTATATATTTATATTTTTTATTATTATATTTTACTTTTAGTTTGCTTTTTTTTTAAGCTTAATTATTAAGCTTATTTTATTTTTATTTAAATTTAACTTTATATATATTAATTATATAATAATTAGTTTTTTTTTATTTATTAAAAAAAAAATTGCTTTTATTTAATTATAACTAGCTTTTTTTATTTATAAATTATTTATAATTTATTTATTAATATATATTATATTATATTAATTTAACTTAAAATAATATAATTAAAAAAGTTTTTTTTTCTTTTTTTTTTTATAATAATAACTTTTATAATATTATTATATTATATTTTTTTAACGATTTAAAAGCTATTATTATATATATTTTTAATTTTATAGTGTTTTAAAATAAAGTATTAAGTTTTATTAGCTTAAAATAAAAGTGTTTTTTTTATTATTTAAGTTTAGTTGCGCTTTTAAAGCAAAAAAAAAAAAGGCTTTTTTAAATTTAATTTAAATATATTAGTTTTTTTTAAAAAAAAAGCTTATATTTTAGCTTTTAAAGCTATTAAAGTTATATTTATTATTTTAAAATAATTAAGCTTTAATATTATTAATTAAATTATTTTTAATGCTATTAATTAATATAGTTTTTATTAAAATCCTAGTGTTAGCTACATTTAATGGTTTTAACGTGCAATAGCTAATATTATATAAAACACTTATTTACCTTTATGTTTTCTTATTTTTATTATTTTTATATGCTAGTTAAGATCTTTACCTAAGGTGAAAATTTTACTGCATACAAAGGATTTACTTTCTTTTTTTTTATATAAATAAATATAGTATATAATTAACTATATTTTATTTTACTATATAATATATAATTATATATAGCTTATTTAATACTAATTAGTGGTTATAAAAGCATTATAGATTAATAAGAGTAAAAACGAAAGATAACTAAAAAAACTTTAAATTTTAGCTATACAAATATTTTCTTTTTAAAAACCTAAGGCAAAAGATATTTACTTTTATATTAATCTTTAAGATTTTTATTATATAAATGCCTTTTTTTTAGTATTTTTTAAGGCAAAAAATATTTGCACGATATAAAAAAAAAAAGATTTAAATCCCTTTATATAAATATCTTCCTTTTAATACTTCTTAAGGCAAAAGATATATGTACGAAAAAACAAAGATAGCAAGCAACTTTATTAAAACACTAAACTATATTGCTATATAATAATTAGGTAATATTTTAATAAAATAGCTATAAAATTAATAGCTTTTTTAACAAATATATTATTTAAGCACTTTAACTTAAACAATATTTTATATAAATAAATTATATAAAATATTAAAATAGCTAAAGTTTTTATATAAAATATAATTTTAAAAAAGAAATAAAGCAAACTTATTAATTTAATATATAAACTTAATGCTAATAAGTTAAATACTTATTTATTTAGCTAAATATATGATTATATATACTTAAAAGCAATAAAATAAAATTTTTAGCAAGTATATAAAAAGAACTTTAAAAATTAAATTATAGCCTAATTTTTTATGTGCTATTATACGCTAATATTAGAAATATTAGAAATTTTAAAAATAAAAAGATTTTATTAAACGCTAAAAATTGTTTAATAATAGCATTAAAAATATATAAAGCTATATAAAAAAATATTATATACTATAAACTTTTATATTTAATAAAATTATTAATATTTTAAGTAAGATTATTAAAAGCTATTATATAACTTTTATTTTAAGCTTTTAAATAACTTTTAAAAAGTATAATATTAAATATTATATTTACTTTTTTTTTAACTTAATTAAAAACTATATAATTTAAAAAACTTGCTATATAATAAAGTATTAAAGGAAATATTTTTATATAGCTATATAAAAAAATTATAATATTAATTACTTTAGCTATTACTAGCTATTATTTAAACTTTTAGCTAGTTTATAAATATATTGTTACTTATTATCTTTTTTAAACTTTTTAGCTAAAAAAATATATATATACAACATTAAATCTAGTTATAATTAATATAATTATAAACTTATTTTTTATAAAATATATATAAAACAAAGAGATTTTGCTAAATAAATATATATTTTTTTAAAAGACTTAAAAATAAAAAAAAAACTACTTTAAAAAATTATATAACTTATTATATAATAAAGCAAAGCTATTTATTAACGCTTACTAAAAGCTAAAAATTATAGAGAATTAATACTACGCTATATTTTTATTTATATTATAAAGTTGTATAAAAAATTACTATATTTATTATATTAATATAAAAAGCACTTAAAATAAAATCTACTATATATTAAATATATACTTTAATACTAATATAAATTATAGCTATTATTAAGCTAACTAAATTATAATTATATATATATAAACAAAATAAAAGAATTTAAAATTAGCATTATATAATACGCTAAAGCTTATAATTAATAAGCTAATAAAAGCATAATATATACTAAGTGCTAGCTACTAAAGTAAAATTTAGCTTAATATAATAATTATATAAGTATATTAAAGAGTGCTAAAATTTAATATAGCATTTATATTTTAAAAGCTATTATATAAAGGCTTTTTTACTAACTTATAAGCATACTTTTAAATTTTAATAAATATTACCTCTAAATACTTTATATAAAAAAAAAACAATACTTATTTTATAAATAAAAAGTATAGCTAAAATAACTATATAAAAAGCTTTAAGCTTAAATTTTATTTAAATTATTTAAAATAAAATAATTTATATTAAAATCGCTTTTAGCTATATAAATAAGCTAGCTAAGCTAGCTAAAAGTTTTATATGAAAAAAAAATGCTTTATATATTAAAAAAAAAAATATTAGTTAATAAACTATATTTTTTAAAAAAAAGCCCGCATATAAAACTAATATTTTAGCTTATACAAAATATTATACTTTATATAGCTTATAAATAAAAATTTTTTTTTATACTTAATAAAGTATAAAGGCTACCTTAAGTTAAATAATAATAAAAGCAATACTAATAAAAAATATAATATATAAGCAATATAATTTTTAATAAATAATATGTTTATATATTATATAACTAGTAAAAATATTTAAAATAATAAACACTATATAATTAGCAAAAAAATAAAAAATTATAAAATAATTGTTTTAAGTAATTAATTTCTTTTAAATAACTAGTATTATATAAAGTACTAAAAAAAAGTTTAAAATATAAAAGCCTTTATATATTTTATAGTAAAAAAAGCGTAATTAATTACGTACTTATAACTTTACTTACATATAAAAATAAACTAAACTTTTAATAGCGCTTATATTAAATTTAAAAGCAGCAAAACTATTATTTTAATTAGTATCGTATAAATTAAAAGCCTTTTTAATATAACTATATACTATATATTAAATATACCAACCTTTTTTTTTTTTTTATTAGCAAACATAAACTATATAAAAGCTTTTTTTAATAACATATAAAATAAGATTATATAAATAAATAAAAAAAAGATACTAGTTATATATAAATAAAGTTACTTATTTTTTAATACTTTATTATATAAAATTAAAATCTACTTTATAAAAATAAAACTATATTGCTTATATTATTATTTTAGTTACTTTTATATAAAAAAGCTATATAATATATTTAGTTATATAAAATATAATATTAGCTATTTAATTTTAAAAGAGATTTAAAAGTTTTGTTATTATTATTAAATATATAATTAAGCACTTAAACGCTTTAAGTTTATAATTAAAAACAATTATAACTTTAACTACAAAGTAATTATTAATATTATATAAATAAACAATAAGCAAGTATTATATATAATTAATGCTGCAATATTTTTTTAAGCGGCAACTTTTTTAAGTTTTATATTTATATAATATATTTAAAAAGCCTTATATAAGTGCTAGATTAATATATACTAAAAACCTTTTAACTATATTATATATAACTTAAAAACTAACTTTTTATTTAAAAAATTTTGAAACTAAGTAAAAATTGTAAGCATTTAATATTATATAATATTTATAAAGGTATATTAAGTAGTAAGCAAAATTAAATTAGTATATAAGCTATTATGTTATATATATAATATACTTAAAGCTAAGCTTAAAAGTTATATAAAATAAAAGTTAATTTTATAAATAGTAATTAAAGCTTTAAATAATATTGCAAAATTAAATGGCTTAATACTAATATTTTTTGTTTTTAAAGCTTACTTTAAAATAAACTTAAACTTTTTTTTTTTGCTAAATATTATATAATAAGCTAAAGCAATTAAAAAGGCTATAAAAATATTGCGTAAAGAAAAAGCTAAGGCTAATATTAACTAAGCGGCCAATAAATATAATAGGCTTAACTTATATAATATATTATTATTATTATTATAAAGTGAAGTTTTTATATAGCGAGAGAAGTAAAGCTGAAATAAACTATATAAAATCTAATTAATTAAAAGGTTAAATATAATAATTAAATTAATAAATAGTTTTATATAGTTTAAAGCTATATAAATAAAGTTATATTATTATATAATAAAGGATATTATATTAAAAAATATAAATAAAGTATTAAATAAAACTTAAGTATTTTTACTATTAGCTATATAAAAAAAAAAAAAATGCTTTTATAAAGCTGCTAACTTTTATATACTTTTTATATAGCATATATTTTTAATTAAAAAAAAGAAGCAAAATTATGCTTTAGCAATTAAGTTATATAAAAATAGTGTAATTAATACTTTTAACGCTTTATTTAAAGAAGTAAACGCTATTAAAATTAATAAACTTGTTATATAAAGTATATTTAAATTTATAATATATAACTTAAAATAATATAATAATATTTATATATTTAAGTTTAAATTTATATAAAAAATAAAAAGCAAAATAACTTAACTATATAAAAAATTAAGACTAGTTATATAAAGCTATAATAACTAAAAAAAAGAAATAGTCTTTATATAGTTATTTATAATATAATAAATAAGCTAAAAGTTAATTTTAGTATTAGGTTTTTTTTTTATATAAAATTATAATATTAAAAGTAAACTTTAAAATATTACTTAAGTATATATATAATTAAAAAATAAATTATTATAAGTAATTATTATATAACTACTAAAAAAACTAAAAAATAAATACTTTGTAAAAATAGTTTTAAAAGTTATATAACTGCTATATAAAGTTTTAAAATTAAAGCTATACTAGTTTAAAACTTATTATAAATATTACTATAACTAGCTAAAAATAACTATTTTAATATATAACTTATGCCTTTTTATATTAATTAGTTTGCTAAACGATTTTAAAATTACTGGTTTATAAACAAACAATACTTTTAGCTTTATTACTTTAAGCTTTTTTATATAAAAAAAAATAAAGTTATAAAAAGTAAAATTTTATATAAAGCTTAAAAAAACCTTATAAATAAACTATTTTATAAAATTTAACAAAGGCTAAATTATTTTATTAACTAATAAAAATATTATTTTAATTTAAAAAAGCTAAATAAATTAACTAGCTAAAGTTAACTACTATATAAAAGATTTTATATAATAATATATTTTTTAACGTATAAAAAGCGCATATATTAGCAGTATTTTCTAACTAAAGGCAGCATATAACCTAATAGCTGCTGCTTAAACTATAAAACCTATTAAAGCTAATATATAAGCTTTAAATAAAAAAATTAAGTAATAAATAAATAATTATAACTATAGCCTAAGATTTATACTTTTAAATTTAAGTTATATAAAATTATTTATTTTTATAAACAGATTTTTTATAAATAATATAAATATAAGTTTATAGCTTAGATTTATAATTATATTAGCTATTAAGTATTATATAAAGCTAAATAGATTTAAAATTAAAAGCAATATTATATATTAAAATTTAAGCAAGTATAAAAAAGTTATTAAAAGTATATTAGCTAGTAAGTTATATAACATAGTTAATAAAGTAAATAGTACTATTGCTTTATATATAATAATTTTAAAAGATTATAGCTATATTAAAAATTATACTAATTTTAATAGTATTATATATAAACTTAAAATTATTATATAACTACTTAGTAAAGCTAGAGATTATATAAGAGAAACGCTTTATAATTAATATTATAGCATTATAAAAATTATATAAAAAAAAAGAGATTTTTAATATATAATAAATAAACAGCAGAAATAACTTTGTTAATACTTTTATAAAGAAAATATTTAACTAAGTACTTAAAGATGTTATATTTATAAATAAGTTGGTTATATAAGTAAAAGTATTTATAAAAAGGAGTTAAAAATAATTATATACTACTAAATTATATTTATAAAAAAAAAAGATATAAAAGGAAAGTAGCGTATTAAAAATAATTGTATAAAAGTTTATATTTATTTAAAATAACTAAAACTAAAAGCAATGCGTAAAATTAAAAACTCTTTTTTTTTTTTCTTTTTTTTTTTTTTAACTATAGTTAAAGCATTTCGCTTTATGCAAGCGCTAAACATAAGCATTATATATATTACTTTAGTAACTAAGAACTTAATAATATATTTTAAAAGGCGATTTATTATAATTATAATAGCTATTATATAAGTTGTTAGTATATATAGTAGCTGTAATAGCTTTATAACTTTATATTAAAAGAGCTTAAAAGTAGCTTTTTTAGTATATAAGCTTAGCTTAGGTATTAGCAAGGTTGTTGCTAAATAATACCTTAAAAATAATATTAATAAAAGAGGTAGTAATAATAATGCTTTTTTTTTGCTATTATATAATAAAAAACTAAATTAACTAAAAAATAGATATAAAACTATTTATATAAAAAATAAAGATATATATATATTTATATAAAGTAATTATATAAAAGCTTAGCAAGCTAAAGTTTTTATAAAAAGGCAATATATTTTAGTTGTATTATTATTAAGTATATAAACAAAATTGCTAAACTAAGTAATGCTACTAAGCAATAAAGGCGTAAGGCGTAAGCAAGCGGGTGTAATAAAAGCGGCAGCAAATATATTAATATTGCTATTGCTACTAATAATTTATTTAAACTATTATTAATATAACTTTAATAAGAGTTTAAAAACTTTATATATAATATATATATATATATATATATGTATATATATATATGTATATATATGTATATGTAAATATAAAAAAAAAAAAAAGAAATAAGCATTTAAAAGGATTTGTTTTTTTATATGTTTAAACTTGCTGTTATATTAGCATTTTTTTTATATAGTTAACTTAAACTATATATAGTTATACTTTTTACATAATTAACTAACTTATTAATAACTACTTAATATAAGTAAAGCTATAGCTAATAATTAGTTAATTAATTATATAAAGTAAACATATAAGCGAAATACTAACTATAACCTTAAAGTGGTTTTTAATTGCGTGCGATTAGCTTAATTGTTTTACTACGTTATAATTAGTTATAAAACTATTTTTTTAGTTATATATAGCATTAAGTAATATAGTATAAGTTATGCCTTAGTTGGTTAATGCTTTTAATTTTATATAAAAGTAGAAGCGGAAAGTTAGGAGGCGTATATAGTTATTTTATTTATTTTTTAGTTTTTTTTTTATATTGCACAAGTAAAAAACTACAGCCAAAAAAAAAATAGCTAGTATTAAAATCTTAGTGTTAGCTGCATTTAATAGTTTTAGCATATAATAGCTAGTATTATATAAAATACTTATTTACCTTTATGTTTCTTTATTTTTATTATTTTTATATGCTAGTTAGGATTTTTATTTAAGGTAAAAATTCTGCTGCGTATAAAGGATTTACTTTCTTTCTTTTTATATAAACAAATATAGCATACAATTAACTATATTTTATTTTACTACATAACATATAATTATATATAACCTATTTAATAGTTTTAATTTTTTTATAAATAAGCTAAATATTAATTGCTTTTAAAGTTAAACTTTTTGCTAATTATTTTAGTTTTAATTTATTAATTTAAATTTACTTTAAATATAAAATTATATTAATTAATATTAATATATTTTTTATATTATTATTATTTAGCTTTAAAAAACCTTATATTTTTTTAAAAAAACTAAGTAATTTTTTTTATAATTTATATACTTTATTACTTTTAATTTAAATTTTTTTTAAGTTAAATACTTTTTTTTTTTGCTTTTATATATTATATTATTATATAAAAAGTATTTACTTTTATTTTTATAAAACTTTTTTATATATTTTAATTTATAATATTTAAAATATTATATAATTTTTATATTTTTTAAAAATAGCTTATAATTATATATTATTATTTTTTATATAGCTTTTTTTTAATATAAAGTTTTTATAATTTTTATATTAATATAATATATTAATAAGCTAATATAATAGCTTTTTAAATTAGTTAGTAAAATTAGGTATATTTTGCTTATGTTAGCTTTATTTTATTTATAAATATTTTAAAAAAAATTTATTAAGTTTATATATATACTTTAAAGTATTTTTATATTAATATTTTTTATAATTATTATATAATTTTTTTTAATTTTTATTATATTTTTATTAAATGCTTATTTTATTTATAAATTAGCTTATTTATATTATATTACTTTTTTTTTAAATATAATTACTATATTTTTATTTAGTAGTTTTTTTATTATAATTATTTTTATTATTTTAATTGCTATATTTATTACTTTTATTATTTTTTTTATTATATACGCTATAAAGGTTAAGTTAGGTTTAGCTTATATTAAAACTTTATAGTTATATTAAATAAAAAGTATTATGCGATTTAAAAGTGCTAAAAAGCTAATTATTAAGTAGTTTATAGCTAATATTATAATTACTTAAGTTTAATTAATAATAAGTGCACTATTTTTTTTTAGTTTATATATTATTATATATAGTTTATTAATATTTTATTTAATAGCTAAATTATTTTAAGCTTTTTTTTTTTTTTTTTTGCGCTTTATTATAAAGGTTTTTTACTAAGCTTTTAATATATTTTTTATTAGTGCTTTTATATTTAAAAATTTCTTTTAACTAATAAAAACTACTAAAAATTATATTTATTTTTTTATTTTATTTTTTTTTTGTTTTGCTTTTTTGCTTGCTTTACTATTATTTTATTATTAAAGCAACCTTTTAATATTAAAGCTTATAATTAAGTGGTATAAAAATTGTTTTAACTTTTTTGCGCTACTATTTAGCACTATTAGGTTTGTTATACTTTGCGCTATGTTTTTAAGTTTAATATAACTGCGTTTTTAAGTGCTTTTATCTTTTAAAAAGCAATATATTTAAATTATTTAATATAAAAAGCAAAGCTTAAAAAGTTATTAATGTTTTAAACTTTTAATTCGCTAAAAATCGCTAAATAAATATTTATAAATAATATAAACTTTTTATAAGTTTAATAAAAGCTTAGTAAAAAAAATTATAAAAAGTTTAATTAAAAAACAATTAAAATATTTAAAAATTATTAAAAATAGTATATAAAATAACTTTAATTTACTTATTAAAATTAAAATTAAATTGTTTTTTTTTTATACCTATTTAAATATTAACTTATATAATTTTAAAAATAAGTTAGTAATTTTAAGTAAAAAAAAAAAACTATTTAAAAAAAAATTAAATATTTACTTTTAAAAAAAAATATAATTAAAAATAAAAAAAAATAAAGTTATTATTAAAGAAAACTTAGTAAAATATATAATAATTAATTAAAAATAGCGTAAAAAAAATAAATAAAAAAGTAATAAAATTAAAATATAATAAAAAAAGCTTTAAATAAATATTAGCTTAAAAAGTAAAATAAAGCAAATAATAAAATAAAAAAAAGCTAAAGTTTAATAGCTTTAACTTTAGTAATAAAAAACTATTAAAAAAAACTAAAAAAACGAACTTAATAAATATAACAAACTTTTATTATAAACTTTAAAAATAAAAAGCTTTAATATTATTATAAATTTATATAAAAACTTTAAAACTAAAAGCTTTTTTTTTTTAAAAAAAGGTGCTAAATATAATTATACCTTTTTATAATTATATAAAAAGCAAAAAAATAATATTATATAAATTTTTATATTACTTAAAATGTAAAAAAAAAAAAACTAATTTAATTATTTAATTTTATAGCTTTTTTATTATAAACTTAAATTATAATTAAATTATAAACAGCTTAAAAGTAATTTATAAAATAATATACTAATCTTTAACTTAAAGTTTATTATTTATATATAAAATAACTTAAATATTAATAAAAAAGAAAAAAGTATAATAAAAGCACAAAAAATAAGTTTTAAAACCAATATAATAACAAACTATAATAAATAGTATACTAATAATAATTAATAAAATAAAAAAATATTATTATTATTATTAGTTATATTTTATTATGCTTATATAATATTATTTAAACCTTGATTTAAATATATTAAGTATTTAGTACGCTTGCTTTTTAATAATTAAAAGTAAAACTAAAAAACTTAAGTAAAAACTCTTTGCTTTTTAGTTAAAATACCTTTAAGGCGTTTATAGTTTTATTATAAATTTTTAATTAAAAGCTTTATTGCGCTTTAGTAGTTTTTTAATTAAAAGAAAATAAAAGAAAAAAAAATAAAAAAAATAAAAAAATAAAAAAAGGTGTGGTTTTTTAGGCCTTATATTCTTTTGTTTTATTAGTTGCTACTAGTATACTATTAGTTATAATTTACTATTATATTGTTTTTAAAACTTATTTTTTTTGCTTTTATTATACCTTTTTATTTTTTATTAATATTTAAGCTACTTTATATATAAGTAATAAACTTTAAGCTAAAAATTAATATATTATTTTATAAGCTACCTTTAAGCTGCTTATAATTTAATTATAATTTAAGTTAGTAATAAAAAAGCTATAAAGCTAAATAGCTAAATTAGCTTTTTTTTTTTTAAATTTTAAATAATATAAAAATTTATATAGCGCTGTTTTTTTACTTTTTATATAGTTATAAAAAGGTGTAGCTATATTTAGCACCTTTTTTTTAAAAAAAAAGCTTTTAGCTTTAATATTTTTATATAAATTTATAATAAAGCTAAAGCTTTATATTTTTAAAGTTTATAATAAAAGTTTGCTATATTTATTAAATAGATTTTTTTAGTTTTTTTTAGTAGTTTTTTTGTTATTAAAGCTAATATTACTAAGCTTTAGCTTTTTTTTACTTTATTATTAGCTTTATTTTATTTTTTAAGCTAATATTGTTTTAAAGCTTTTTTTATTATATTTTAGCCTTGCTATTTTTTTACTTACTTTTTTTTTTTATGCTATTTTTAATTATTTATTATATATTTTGCTAAGTTTTTTTTAATAATAACTTTACTTGCTTTTATTTTATTTGCTTTTTGTTTTTATTTTTAATTGTGTTTTTTTTTAAAACTAAATATTTAACCTTTTTTTAAATAATTTTTTTTTTGCTTAAAATTGTTAACTTGCTTTTAAAATTATATAACTTAATATTTAAATAAATATAAAAAAAAAAGCAGCTTAATTTTAATTTTAAAAAGTAAATTAAAGTTGCTTTATATACTTTTTTAATTCTTTTAAAATATTTTAATTATTTTTTAATTAGGTTTTTTACTATTTTTTTTATTTAGTTTTTATTAAGCTTATATTATATAAACAAACTATATATAATTATATTTTAAATTATTTTTATATAAATCGTTTTTATTTTAAGTGTATTATATTTTTATATAATAATAGCTAATTTTATTAAAGTAAAATTTTAGCGTTTAAGTTTTTATTAAAGTTTTTTTAAATAGTAATATTATTTTAGTTTATAATTTAACGATACTTTTAAAAAGCGTATACTTTTTTTTAGTTTAATTTATATATTTTTTAGTTAAATTAAAGCAAAATTAACTTTATATTATTTTATAAAATATATTAATTTATTTTTTATTAAGTTAAAATTTATTTTATATTATAATATTTAGCTTTTATATTTTATATATATTTATATTAAATACTTATAGTTTTTTTTTATATTTACCTTTATTATTATAAAGTTTATATTATTTATAAACTTTATTATAACTAGCTTTTTTTTTATTAATTTTTTATATAAAATAATTATATATAATAAAAATAATATTATTAATAATAAAAAATTTTATAATATACTTATAATTAAAACTTTTTTTATTATACTTTTATTATTAAATAATAATATTACTATTTATTTTATAAAGTAACTTTAAAGCTATTTTTAAATTTATTAAAAAAAGCCTTTTTTTTATAATACTTTTAATAGCTTTATATAGTTTATTATATTAAAAGCTTTTAAAATATTTAGTTATAATAATATTAATATTAAATTATGTTTTTAGTTATTATAAATTGCTTTTATTATAGCTTTAATTATTAATTTTATAAATTTTTATAAGTTATTTTTTATTTGCTTTTTTAATAATAATATAAACTTTTTTATTATAATTAAAATATATATACTTATTATTTTTTTAATTATTTTGTTTATTATATTAAGTAATAAAATTAGCTTATAGTTATTAAGTTTTTTAAGCTTTTTTAAAGTTTTTTTTAATTTTATTAAAATTATTATAACTATATTTTAAAATTATTTTAAATAATATTTATATATAATACTTTATTAAGCTAATATTATTATTATTTTTATTATTTTTTATTTATATACTTTTAAAAATTTTATTAATAAAAAGTTATTTTTTAATATTTTTTAAAGTTTAGTTTTTTTAAAAAAAAAATTTATTTTTTTTATTTTAACTTTTTTTTATATTTTAAATAAGTGTTTTATAAGTTTTTTTCGCTTTTTAAGTTTAATAAATTAATTTTTAAAGTAAAAAAAAACTTAGCTGCTAATATTTTTGCTTTTTTTATATAAATAATTACGTACTTTTTTTTTTTTTTAAAGTTTAAAAAACTTTTTTTTACTAAAAAAGCTTAGCTTTTAAAGCATATTTATTTTTTTAAAGTTTAAAATTTTAAATTATTTTTTAAAGCTTTTATTATATTTTATTGCTACTATTTTTCTTATTTTTTATAAATAATTTGCTTTTATTTTATTTTTATTTTAATTACTTTTTTTTTTAATATTAAAATATTATTTTATAATATTTTTTTTTTTTTAGCTTTTTTTATAGCTTTTTATACCTTTTATAACTATTATAAAGCTGTTTTTTTTATTATAGCTTTTTTTTTAAAGCTACTATATTTATTATTTTAATTAATTTTATTATTAAATATTTAATATATTTATTTATATTTATTATTATATTAAAACTTTTTAATATTTATAATTTAAATATTTTAATTATTACTAATATTTTATTTAATATTTTTTAACTTTAATTTTTAAATAACTAAAAGCTTAATATTAAGTTTTTTTTATTATAAATTTAAAAGCTTTAAAAAATATAATTAAATTTTATTTATTTTAAACTTTTAAATATTTTTATTAAAAATTTTTTATTAGCTTATATTAAATTAATAATATTATTTTTTTTTTATTTTTTAATAGTTTTTTTTTTATTTTTTTTTATAATATTATAATATAATATTTAAAAAATTAATTTTTAAGCTTTTATTAAGCTTAAGATTTTTTTATAATATATTAAAGTTTTTTTTTATTTTTTTTATAGTAGTAAATATATATTTATATTTTTTATAATTATATTTTGCTTTTAATTTATTTTTTTTTTAAATTTAATTATTAAGCTTATTTTATTTTTACTTAAATTTAGCTTTATATATATTAATTATATAATAGCTAGTTTTTTTTTACTTACTAAAAAAAAAATTGCTTTTATTTAATTATATTTAGCTTTTTTTATTTATAAATTATTTATAATTTATTTATTAATATATAATATTATATATTTAAAACTAATATATATTATATTATATTAATTTAATTTAAAATAATATAGCTAAAAAAACTTTATATCTTTTTTTTTTTATAATAATAATTTTTATAATATTATTATATTATACTTTTTTAATAATTTAAAAGTTATTATTATATATATTTTTAATTTTATAATGTTTTAAAATAAAGCGTTAAGTTTTATTAGCTTAAAATAAAAATATTTCTTTTATTATTTAGGTTTAATTATGCTTTTAAAGCAAAAAAAAAAAAAAGGCCTTTTTAAATTTAATTTAAATATATTAGCTTTTTTTAAAAAAAAAGCTTATATTTTAATTTTTAATACTATTAAAATTATACTTATTATTTTAAAGTAATTAAGCTTTAATATTACTAATTAAATTATTTTTAATATTATTAATTAATATAGTTTTAAGTTTTTTATAATTAAATTAAATATTAATTGCTTTTAAAATTAAACTTTTTATTAATTACTTTAGTTTTAATTTATTAGTTTATATTTATTTTAAATATAAAACTATATTATTTAATATTAATATATTTTTTATATTATTATAATTTAGCTTTAAAAAACTTTATACTTTTTTAAAAAAGCTAAATAGCTTTTTTTATAATTTATATACTTTATTATTTTTAATTTAAATTTCTTTTAAATTAAATATTTTTTTTTTTTGCTTTTATATATTATATTATTATATAAAAAATATTTGCTTTTATTTTTATAAAACTTTTTTATATATTTAAATTTATAATATTTAAAATATTATATAACTTTTATATTTTTTAAAAATAGCTTATAATTATATATTATTATTTTTTATATAGCTTTTTTTTAACATAAAACTTTTATAGTTTTTATATTAATATAATATATTAATAAGTTAATATAATAACTTTTTAAGTTAGCTAATAAAATTAAATATATTTTATTTATACTAGCTTTATTTTATTTATAAATGTTTTAAAAAAAATTTATTAGATTTATATATATACTTTAAAATATTTTTATATTAATATTTTTTATAATTATTATATAATTTTTTTTAGTTTTTGTTATATTTTTATTAAACACTTATTTTATTTATAAGTTAGCTTGTTTATATTATATTGCTTTTTTTTTAAATATAATTACTATATTTTTATTTAGTAGTTTTTTTATTATAATTATTTTTATTGTTTTAATTGCTATATTTATTACTTTTATTGTTTTTTTAGCTATATATGCTATAAAAGCTAGGTTTAATTTAGCTTATATTAAAATTTTATAGTTATATTAAATAAAAAGTATTACGCGATTTAAAGGCGCTAAAAAGCTAATTATTAAGCAGCTTATAATTAATATTATAATTGTTTAAATTTAATTAATAATAAATATATTGCTTTTTTTTAGTTTATATATTATTATATATAATTTATTAATATTTTATTTAGTAACTAAATTATTTTAAGCTTTTTTTTTTTTTTTTTCCGTTTTAATATAAAGGTTTTTTGCTAAGCCTTTAGTATATTTTTTATTAGTACTTTTATATTTAAAAATCTTTTTTAACTAATAAAAACTATTAAAAATTATATTTATTTTTTTATTTTATTTTTTTTTTGCTTTGTTTTTTTACTTGCTTTGTTATTATTTTGCTATTAAAGCGATTTTTTAGTGCTAAAGCCTATAATTAGGTGGTATAAAGATTGTTTTAACTTTTTTGCGCTATTGTTTAACACTATTAGGTTTGCTATACCTTGTGTTATATATTTAAGTTTAATATAACTGCGTTTTTAAGTGCTTTTATCCCTTAAAAAGCAGTATATTTAAATTATTTAATATTAAAAGCAAAGCTTAAAAAGTTATTAATGTTTTAAACTTTTAAAATCTATAAAGTATATAATAAAAAAATATAAAGCTTAAAAAACTATACTTTTTTTTTATTTTTATTTTTATTTTTATTTTTATTTTTATTTTTATTTTTATTTTTATTTTTATTTTTATTTTTTTTATTTTCTTTTAATTAAAAAACTATTAAAGCATAATAAGGCCTTTGGTTAAAAATTTATAACAAAACTATAAATACTTTAAAGGTATTTTAATTAAAAAATAAAAGGTTTTTACTTAAGTTTTTTAATTTTACTTTTAATTATTAAAACATAAGCGTACTAAATACTTAATATATTTAAATTAAAATTTAAATAGTATTATATAAGTATAATAAAATATAACTAATAATAATAATAATATTAATTTTATTAAAAACTTTTTAAAACGTTTTTAATTTTATATTTATATTATTTATAGCTATTATAAGTTATTTATAAATAGCTTATATAAGTGTAATATATATATTATTTATAATAATAGCTAGCTTTATTCGTAAAGTTATAGCTAAAAAGCTATATTTTTTTTATAAATATTTATAATTATTAATATATTTTAATACGCTTTTTTAACTAAAGTATTAGCTAATAAACTTAATATTTATTAAAAATTAGTTTATATAGTAAATATTAAAGCTTTAATTAGTTTATTAGCTATTATTTTACTAGTTAAAATATAATATATATTTATTAACTAAGCTTTATAAGCATTTTTAATAAACTAAAACTTTATAAAAATATATTTAATATATTAGTAATATTTAACGTTTTTAATAATTATTATAACTTTTATATTATTATTATATATTATTATTAGCATTTAAATTAATAGCTAAATTTTATTATAAAAACTTTTTAACTATTAAGCTTTTTTTATAGCTTTTATAAATATTATATATTTAGTTTTTAATATTAAAAAAACTATTATATTATTTTTTTTAGCTTTTTAGCTTATAATAGCTTTAATTACTATAATAGTATATTTTTAAATAAATTTAATAGTTTTAAAATATTTAATATAATTACTATTATTAAAAATTATAAATAAATAGCTAAAAGTTTTACTAAAAAAAACAAAGCTTTTTAAATTTTTAAATATTAAAGTTAATTTTATAATATTTTTTAAATATTTAAATAGCTTTATATTTATTATAAAATATAATTTATAAAAGTACTATATATAAATAGCTAGCTATTAATAAGTAAATATTATATTAAATTTAATAATTTATATTAAATAATTTATAGTTTTTATAAGCACTAAATAATAATAAGCTTTAATAAATACTAATAAAAACTTATATTTTTTTAGCTTTATAATTTTAAGTTATAATAAAATTTTAATAAGCTTTATATTTTATAATTTTAGCTTTTTATAACTTATTTAATATATTAAAGCTATTATAAATATAGCTTATAACTAAGCTTATTATACTTAATTTTAATACTTAAAAATTAAGTTATAAAGCTTTAGTTTTTAATATTATATATAGCATTAATTTTAGCTTTTAAGCTTTAAATATAATAAATATCTAAGTTAATTAATAAGTAATTATTAATAAAAGTTATTATAAAAAGATTTAAAGTTATTTTATAATATATAAAGATATTATTAATTAAAAGCTTAAAATTTAAGCTTTTTAATAATTAAAATAGCTTTTTTTATTATTATTTAAAAGCTTACTTTAAGCTATATAAAATTTATAATAACTAAAGAACTTGCTATAATTTAAGCTTATATTTATATTAAACTACTAATTTTAAAATTTTAAAGTTTTTTAAAATAATTTTTCAGCTTTTTAAAAGTTTAATATAAATAGTTTTAATAAAGTTATTATTTAAAAAGGTTTTTATAAAATTAATTTATTTAATTTTTTAATTTTTAATAGCTATTAAAACTAATAAAATTTATTAAATAAATAAAATAATTATAACTATAAAAGTTTTTATAAAATTAATATTAAAAGCTTATTTAAAGCTTTTAATAAGATATTTAGCTTTATATTTAGCAATTAATAAAAATTAATTTACCTTATATTTTAATATTTAATAGCTACTTATAAAGTATTTTTTAAAGTTTTTAGCAAATAAAAAATAAAAAGCTTTAAATTTTAATAGCTATTAAAATTTAAATTTAATTACTTATAATTATAAAAGATTTTTAAATATTTTTAATGCTTATTTTAATATATTAAGCTTTTTTAAAGTAGTTATAATAATATAAATAATATTTTAAACTATTAAATTTATAAAATGTTTAATAAAATTTAAATTTATTAAGTTGCTTTTTAAATTATTATTTATTACTTTATATTTTATTTTAAATTTAAATAACATAAAAAGCAATTTTATTAAAATAATTAAATTTAATAAAAAAATAAAAAATATAAATATTATTACCTTTTTAAAATTTAATGCTTTAATAAATAAAGCGCTTTTTAAGTTTTTTATAATAAATAGTATATATAATTAAAAGTTATTATTAAAAGTAAATTTATTAAAAAATAAATAAGTTTTAAATAAATTTATATTAAGTAAATTTTTTAATAAAAAAGTTTTGTTATTAAAAAAGGTTTTATTTATTAAAATTAGTATTTTTAATAGTTTTAATATAATAAACTATATAATTAAATAATATTTAAATATATAAACAAATGAAATTTTAATGTTAATTATTATTAAAATTTAACTATATTTAATATATTTAATAAACTTATAAGCTTTAATTTATAACTTATAAAATATAATTAATAAATATTTAAACCTTATAACTTTATAGCAAATAAAAAAAAGCATATAAAATATTAAATTAAGTTTTAGCTTATTATATAATAGCTAATGAAAAGTTAAATCTTTATTAATAACTTTTATATAATTAATTAAATTTATTATAAGCGCTATAATATAGTATTAAAAATATAATAATAACTTAAAAGCTTATAAAAGAATTTATAAGCAATTAAAAATTACTTTAATAAATTATTTTAATAAGCTATTTTATTTATATATATAAAAATTAAAAGTATTAAAACTAATACTTTTAGCTTATAATTAATTATTAATAAAATTATTATTTATTTAAATATTTAAATTTAACTAAAAATTAGCTAAATAATAATTATAATAGTTTTTTAAACCTTTAAATACCTTTTTTATAATAATATAAACAATAAGCGGTAATATATTTTTTAATAATTAAATTTAGTAGTAATATATTTTTTATTTTATTAAAATTAAAATATAAAAGGTTTAAAAATATAATAGTAGTTTTATAATAAATAAATTACTTATTATAATACTTAAAATAATAAGTAAATTACTAACATTAATAAAAGTTAAATATTTAGTAGCTTTATTTATAATATATTTTTTATAAAAAAAATCTTTTTTATTAATAAAATTTAAGCTTAAAAGCTTTATAATAATTTTAGTAGTTTTTTTTAATAATAAAAGCTTTATATATTTTAGCTTATAATATTAAAATATAACTAATTTTAAAAGCTTAAAAAGTTTAAGTACTTTTAAAAATATATTATTTTTTAAGTTGCTACTTTATAAAAAGTTGCTTTTAATTATATTAAAAATTTTTAAATTTATTATTTTTTTAATTATAAAGAATAATCTACTTGCTATAAAAAAAAGTTTAAATATTATAATACCTTATAACACTTATAATTTAAAAGATATATTATTTTATAAGTAACGTGTTTCACCACCATGTAATAAATACCACTATATAATAAGACTTTTTAAACTTATTTTCATTATATATTAAAAAAATAACTATAGCACAACTAAATTAATTTAAATTAATTAAAATCCTTTTTATTAAACGTTTTTACTTTTATTGTATATATTTACGTATTATAACTAGTATTACTAGATATATTATAATAGCGCGCACGTTTAGCTACTTTTACCTAATAACTACTACTTTTATTATTTTTTTAATTTATTAAACTATTACCTTTTCAAAAAATTTAAAGATTTATTTTTTTAGTTAAAGTAAGTACTTTTTTAGTTTATAATTGCTTATTTTTTATTTTATAGCGTTTATTAAATATATAGTTAGCTTTTTTAAGCTTAGTAATTTTATTTAAAATTAAAATTTGCTTATATATTAATAAATATATAGCTTTAAATAAAAAGGCTATAATATTAAAAATTTTAATTAAAAAACTATTTTAATATTTTTAAATATAATTTTTTAAATAAATTATTTATATAATAGCTTTTTTAATATTAGTAAACGTTATTAAAAATATAATAGTAAAAAGTAATTTAAAAGATAGCAATAATATAAAGGTAATTAGCTTACTTTTTAGCTTTAAAATAATAATATTTAAATTAAATAAAATAAAGCTAATAGCTTTAATGCTAAATATAATATTTTTAAGCGTTATTACTTAAATATAAGCTTTAAAAAACGTAAGTAAAAAGTTTTTGTTTAAAATATAAGTTATATTAGTTTATATAATATTATTAATTTTAATATTATATGCTTTTTTTAATAAATTAAAATATAAAACATTTAAAAGTTAAAGCTTATAAAAAAAGTATGCAAGTATTATTTTAATAAAAATATTGTTTTTTTAATAATAATTTTTAAATATTTTTAAATAATAGCTTTTATAATTATTAAAAATAAAAAAGCATTTTATACTTATTAAATATAAGTAAATATATATATTAAAGTACTTAATTTATTATAAACTAAGTTTATTATTAATTTAGTTATTATTTAAAACTAAAATTTACTAATTAAGTAATAAAAAGCTGTTATAATATTAAAAAGTAAAGTAGGTTTTGTTTTTAAAAATAATAAAAGGCAGCACTATTTAACTTTAAAGATTAATTGTATAAATAGCTATAATATGTTTCACCACTATATAATAAATACTATTATATAATAAAACTTTTAAAACTTATTTTTATTATATATTAAAAAAATAATTATAGCATAACTAAATTAATTTAAATTAATTAGAATTTTTTTTATTAAGCCTTTTTACTTTTATTGTATATATTTGCGTATTATAACTAATATTACTATATATGTTATAATAGCGCCTACGCTTAACTGCTTTTACTTAATAACCACTACTTTTACTATTTTTTTAATTTACTAAATTATTACCTCTTTTAAAGACCTAAAAATCTATTCCTTTAGTTAAAATAAGTACTTTTTTAGCTTATAATTGCTTATTTTTTGTTTTATAGTGTTTATTAAATATATAGTTAGCTTTTTTAAGCTTAATAATTTTATTTAAAATTAAAGTTTATTTATATATTAATAAATATATAGCTTTAAATAAAAAGGTTATAATATTAAAAATTTTGGTTAAAAAGCTATTTTAATATTTTTAAATATAATTTTTTAAGTAAATTATTTACATAATAGCTTTTTTAATATTAATAAGCGTTATTAAAAACATAATAATAAAAAGTAGTTTAAAAAGTAGTAATAATATAAAGGTAATTAGCTTATTTTTAAGCTTTAAAATAATAGCATTTAAGTTAAATAAAATAAAGCTAATAGCTTTAAACTTAGATATAATATTTTTAAACGTTATTACTTAAGTATAAGCTTTAAAAAACATAAATAAAAAGTTTTTTTTTAAAATATAAGTTATATTAGTTTATATAATATTATTAATTTTAATATTATATGCTTTTTTTAATAAGCTAAAATATAAAATATTTAAAAGTTAAAACTTATAAAAAAAGTACGCAAATATTATTTTAGTAAAAATATTATTTTTTTAGCAATAATTTTTAAATATTTTTAAATAATAGCTTTTATAACTATTAAAAATAAAAAAGTATTTTATACTTATTAAATATAAGTAAATATATATATTAAAGTACTTAATTTATTTTAAACTAAGTTTATTATTAACCTAGCTATTATTTAAAACTATAATTTACTAATTAAGTAATAAAAAGCTATTATAATACTAAAAGGTAAAGTAGGTTTTTTTTTTTAAAATAATAAAAAGCAGCACTATTTAAGCTTAAAAATTAATCGTATAAATAACTATAAATTAATTTTAATTGCTTTATTAAGCGTACTTAAGCTTATTTTATTTTTTTATACTTATTATAACTATATTAATTATAATTATACTTATTATAAACCTTATTTTATTAAAATTATATATTTTTTCTTTTACAATATTTTTATGCTTAATAATCTTTTTTATATGTTTATAATATATATTATATTTAGTAAGACTTTTATAAAAAATTTGGCTATAATTAATTTAATAGTTTAAATATATTTTAAAAGCTAATAAGGTTGCTTTTTTACTTTATTAATAGTTAGTTAACTATATTTTAAATATAATAAACTTAAAAAAAAAACGCTTACAAATTTAAATTAATAATAAAAAAAACAATTAATTGCTTTTTAGGTTTAATAAGTTTATTTAATATATTTTTGCTTTTATGCTTAGGCGTAACATTAGCGATTTAGCGGCAAAAGATTTTATTAAAAACATAGTATATTTTTGCAAGCTTATAAATACTAAAAAAAAGGTTTCGTTTAAAAGCGCAAGCAGTAGTTTATAGTTTGGTTTTTTTTAATATATTATTTATTATTATAGGTAAAGAAATTAAAGTTTTAAAAATAAAAAGTTAAAAAGTTAAAAAGTTTTGTTATATGGTGGTATTTATCACATAGTGGTGAAACACGTTAAACTAATTTTAATTGCTTTATTAAACTTACTTAAGCTTATTTTACTTTTTTATACTTATTATAACTATATTAGTTATAATTATATTTATTATAAACTTTATTTTATTAAAATTATATATATTCTTTTTTATAATATTTTTATGTTTAATAGTTTTTTTTACGCGTTTATAATATATATTATATTTAGTAAAATCTTTATAAAAAATTTAGCTATAATTAATTTAATAGTTTAAATATGTTTTAAAAGCTAATATATAGTTTATAAAGCATATAATTTAATTAATATTAATAAAGCTGCTTTTTTACTTTGTTAATAATTAGTTAGCTATATTTTAAATATAATAAACTTAAAAAAAAAAACGCTTGCAAATTTAAGTTAATAATAAAAAAAATAATTGATTGCTTTTTAATTTTAATAAGTTTATTTAATATATTTTTACTTTTATGCTTAAGCGCAATACTAGCGATTTAATAGCAAAAGATTTTATTAAAACCGTAGTATATTTTTATACGCTTATAAATATTAAAAAAAGGGTTTTGTTTAAAAGCACAAGCAATAGTTTATAGTCTGGTTTTTTTTAACGCGTTATTTATTTTTATAGGTAGAAAAATTAAAGTTTTAAAAATAAAAGGTTAAAAAGTTTAAAAGTCTTGTCACATGGTGGTATTTATTACATGGTGGTAAAACACGTTAATTATTTTATATTATATTATTATAAATAGTAAATAAATATTATAATAAATATTAAAAATTATTTTTTAAAGTAAAATAAAAACTTAAATTTATAAATGTTAATGTTATTAAAGTATTATTTTTACTTATAATTAGCTTAAATCTTTTAAAAACCTTTTTATTTAATAATATAACGCTTTAAAAATAATATTAATATTAAATGTTAATATATATAATATATTTTTTAGCTTAAAAGTATTAAGATTAGTACTAAAATAGTAAGGTTTTAACTAAATAATATTTTTACTATATAGTTTTAATAGTTTATTAATAATTATTATAAAAAAAATATCTTTTATAAATTTAATATAAATAATAAATTAATAAAAGCTATTATAAATATATATTATATTATTTATATTATATAATTAAAAAGTATTATAATATATATTAATAAATTTTAAATTTATTAATTATATTAAATTAATTTATTAATTAAAAGTTTTTAAAGCAAATAATATTATATATATTAAAAATATAATAAAAATAGCTTTATAAATTATTAAAAAAAATTTATTTATAATAGTTTTAATAAAGTCTTTATTAAATTTAAATAAAGACTTAAATAATTTTTTTTTTATTACTTTTAAGCTATAAAGGTTTAAAAAAAGTGTTAAAAAGTTTATTTACTTAGTAAATAATATTATAAATAGATTTTAAAAAGAATTTATTAATTTAGTAATATTTTATGAATTTTATAAAACATTTACTATTAAAAACTTTATTATAATTATAATAAGCAACCTTATTATAGTTATAATAAATATAAATATTAATTATTATTATTATTATTAGTTATATTCCGTTTATGTTATTTAATGATATATAGTGCTATATATATCTAGTATTTAGTACGCTAACAATATAACATTCTTGTTTATAAAAAGAGAAAAACCGTAAAAATACTAATACGTAGCTAAGCTACGCCTTTAAACTAAAACCCTTTTCCCTATAGTTTACTATACAGCACTACTATCGCGCAAATAATATTTGCGCTATACCTTTTTAAATTTTAAAAGTAAAATTAATAAGGTGTTATAATAAATAATTAATTGATTTAAATTTAAAGGTAATACGCCACACCTTAGCAAGCTTTAATTAATTGCTTTTACCGCCTCACTATACCTATATTTCACTATATAAGCGTTTATAAAAATAAAAGCAAATTAAAAGCAAATAATAACAATAAAAACAAAAAATAAATAATAAATAAACTTCGCTAAGCTTAACTAGATTTTAAGCTAGCTATACTTACTAGTTTTTATATTACCTTAGTATAATAGTATTTTCTTTAATTAAAACAAAGTAACTTTATTATTTTAGTTAAATTTTAGTTATTTAGCTATAAAATTGTTAATATTATAGTGCGGTATAATTTTTATATTATTAGCACTTTGCTTTAATAACATAGTAAACAAATCTACGTTTTTAAGCTTTTATTTTGCTAATCGAAAGCAAATCAGCATATAATTAGTTTATAATTGCAAACTTATTAAATTTTAGCAACATATATATAAAGCTATTAACTAAAAAACAGCTTTTCGCTAAAAAAGTTAAAAGTTAGTAAAAATAAGATTTAAACCTATGTTTTACTATATAAATACCAAACATATAACCACTACGCTATCCTACTATAAATATTAATTAAAAAGGTTAAATAATTTATTACATTTAATTTACTTATATAATATAAAAATCTTTTAAAGTTTTTAAGTAATTATTATATTAATTAATTTAATTAATTATAACACTTTTTTATTATTAAATAAGTAATAATATTATTAAATTTAACGTTAAAAGTACTAAAATTAATATTTTAAAAAAACTTTAAAATATAAAAAGCTTTATAAAAAAAATCTCTAATATTATTATTATTAAGTTTAAAAAAAGTTAAAAGTATTTAAAATGCTTTTATAAAGTTATAAATATAAATTATATTAATTTATATTATAAAACTTAAATTGTTTTATAATAATAATAAAATAACAACTTTATTAAAATTATTAAAAGCTTATAATATAATAAGGTTTTTTATTAACGTTAAAATATTTATAGCTTTAAAAATAATAATAAGTATTTAAATTTATTAATTAAAGTTTTTAAAGCTTTTTAAGCGCTAAAGTTTAAAAAAGTTATTAATTTTTTTAGCGATCTTTTTACTTAACTACTTTTATATTATAAAAATAATAATAAAAGTTATTATAAACTTTTTAATAAAAGCTATAAAAGTATTTTTAAAAAATATAAAGTAGTTGCTAATAATATAATAAGTTTTTAAATATTAAATATTAATAATAATAATATAAATAGCAATATTAAACTAATTATTTTAAACTTATAATTATTATTATAAGCTAATTTAAAACCTTTATAAAGCTTATATACTTTTTATAAACTTTTATATTTATTTTAATATAGAAAAATAATTATTATTATGAAAAAAAGGTAATATATTTAAAAAAAGTAGCTATTATAATAATTTATAATGTTAAAAGCACTATAAATAACCGTATACAAAATAGTATAATAAAAAATAAACACTATATATTATAAAATAAACAACAATAATAGCTAATTTTAATAAAACATTATATTAAGTTTATAACTTATTAAAAATAGTTTTATATATTAATATATAATATTAATATTTAAAAAAATACTTACGTTATAATAAAAATAAGCTTATTAATAATATTAAAAGCAAAGAATTTATAGTAAATAAATTCATTATAAATAAAATAATATAAAAAGAAAATTATTTATTGTTTACTTAATTAAAATTTTATTTAGTAAATATAATAAAAAATATTATATATATAAATTATTTATAAGGTTTAAACTACTTAAAACTTTTAGCTTTATAATAAATTATAATAAATTATAATAAAATTAACTTTAACTATATAAAACCTTTTTATAAAGCAATAAACTTTTATATAAAAAGTAAACTTTTAAAATAATTTAGTTATAAAATATTATTTTAAACTAATTACTTTAATAAATCCTTTTTTTATTTAACGTGTTTCACCACCATGTAACAAATACTACCATGTGATAAAACTTTTTAACTTTTTAACCTTTTATTTTTAAAACTTTAATTTCTTTACCTATAAAAATAAACAATATATTAAAAAAAACCAGACTATAAACTATTGTTTATGCTTTTAAATAAAACCTTTTTTTTAATATTTATAAGCTTATAAAAATATACTATGTTTTTAACAAAACTTTTTGCTACTAAATCACTAGTATTATATTTAAGTATAAAAGTAAAAATATATTAAATAAATTTATTAAAACTAAAAAGTAATTAATTATTTTTTTTATTATTAATTTAAATTTGCAAGCGTATTTTTTCTAAGTTTAGTATATTTAAAATATAGCTAAATAATTATTAATAAAGTAAAAAAGCAGCTTTATTAGCATTAATTAAATTATATGCTTTATAAACTATATATTAGCTTTTAAAATATATTTAAACTATTAAATTAATTATAGCTAAGTTTTTTATAAAAGTTTTATTAAATATAATATATATTATAAATATATAAAAAAAACTATTAAGCATAAAAGTATTATAAAAAAAATATATATATAATTTTAATAAAATAAAGTTTATAATAAACATAATTATAATTAATATAGTTATAATAAATATAAAAAAGCAAAATAAGCTTAAATAAGCTTAATAAAACAATTAAAATTAGTTTATAGCTATTTATATAATTAATTTTTAAGGTTAAATAATACTACCTTTTATTATTTTAAAAAAAAAAACCTGTTTTACTTTTTACTATTATAATAGCTTTTTATTACTTAATTAATAAATTATAATTTTAAATAATAGCTAAATTAATAATAACCTTAATTTAAAATAAATTAAATATTTTAATATATATATTTATTTATATTTAATAAGTATAAAATACTTTTTTATTTTTAATAGTTATAAAAACTACTATTTAAAAATATTTAAAAATTATTGCTAAAAAAACAATATTTTTATTAAAATAATATTTATATATTTTTTTTATAAGCTTTAACTTTTAAATATTTTATATTTTAACTTGTTAAAAAAAGCATATAGTATTAAAATTAGCAATATTATATAAACTAATATAACTTATATTTTAAAAGAAAGTTTTTTACTAGTGTTTTTTAAAGCTTATATTTAAATAATAACGCTTAAAAATATTATATTTAAGTTTAAAGCTATTAGTTTTATTTTATTTAATTTAAATATTATTATTTTAAAGCTTAAAAGTAAGCTAATTATTTTTATATTATTACTATTTCTTAAATTATTTTTTATTATTATGTTTTTAATAATGCTTATTAATATTAAAAAAGGTATTATATAAATAATTTATATAAAAAATTATATTTAAAAATATTAAAATAGCTTTTTAATTAAAATTTTTAATATTATAGCTTTTTTATTTAAAGCTATATATTTATTAATATATAAGCAAACTTTAATTTTAAATAAAATTATTAAGCTTAAAAAAGCTAACTATATACTTAATAAACGTTATAAAATAAAGAATAAGCAATTATAAGCTAAAAAAATATTTATTTTAATTAAAAAAATAAATTTTCAAGTTTTTAAAAAAAGTAATAATTTAACAAATTAAAAAAATAATAAAAATAATAATTATTAAATAAAAACAGCTAAGCGTATACGCTATTATAGCATATATAATAACACCGGTTATAATACGCAAACATATATAATAAAATTAAAAACATTTAACAAAAAAGATTTTTATTAATTTAAATTAATTTAGTTATATTATAATTGTTTTTTTAATATATAATAAAAATAATTTTTAAAAGTCTTGTTATATAGTAATATTTATTATATAGTGGTAAAATATATTAATATAATATTAATAAAAACATTACTTTAAAAATAGTTTACTTTAAGCTAAAAAAATCTTTAGCTTTATATTAATTTTATTAAAAAACCTTTAAAAATCTTTTAGCTTTATATTTATATTATTTATAGCTATTATAAGCTACTTATAAATAGCTTATATAAATATAATATATATATTACTTATAATAATTATTAGCTTTATTAATAAAGCTATAACTAAAAAGTTATACCTTTTTTATAACTATTTATAATTACTAATATATTTTAATATACTTTTTTAACTAAAGTGCTAGCTAATAAGCCTAATATTTACTAAAAATTAATTTATTTAACAACTATTAAAGCTTTAATTAACTTATTAGCTACTATTTTAGTAGTTAAAATATAGTATATATTTATTAATTAAGCTTTATAAACATTTTTAATAAATTAAAATTTTATAAAAGTATATTTAATGTATTAATAATATTTAAAGTTTTTAATAATTATTAACGTGTTTTACCACCATATAATAAATACCACTATATAACAAGACTTTTAAAACTTATTTTTATTATATATTAAAAAAATAACTATAGTATAACTAAATTAATTTAAATTAATTAAAATCCTTTTTATTAAACGTTTTTACTTTTATTATATATATTTGCATATTATAACTAGTATTGCTATATATGCCATAATAGCGCGCACGCCTAGCTACTTTTACTTAATAACCACTACTTTTACTATTTTTTTAATCTACTAAATTACAACCTTTTTTAATAACCTAAAAATTTATTCTTTTAATTAAAGTAAGTACTTTTTTAGCTTATAATTACTTATTTTTTATTTTATAGTATTTATTAAGTATATAGTTAGCTTTTTTAAACTTAGTAATTTTATTTAAAATTAAAGTTTATTTATATATTAATAAATATATAGCTTTAAATAAAAAAGCTATAGCACTAAAAATTTTAGTTAAAAAGCTATTTTAATATTTTTAAATATAATTTTTTAAATAAATTATTTATGTAATAACTTTTTTAATATTAATAAATATTATTAAAAATATAATAATAAAAAGTAGTTTAAAAGGTAATAATAATATAAAAGGAATTAGCTTATTTTTAAGCTTTAAAATAATAATCTTTAAGTTAAATAAAATAAAGCTAATAGCTTTAAACTTAAATATAATATTTTTAAGCGTTATTATTTAAGTATAAGCTTTAAAAAACGTAAGTAAAAAAAAAAATTTTAAAATATAACTAAGTTATATTAGTTTATATAATATTGCTAATTTTAATATTATATGTTTTTTATAATAGGTTAAAATATAAAATATTTAAAAGTTAAAGCTTATAAAAAAAGTATATAAGTATTATTTTAGTAAAAATATTGTTTTTTTAGTAATAATTTTTAAATATTTTTAAATAATAGCTTTTATAATTATTAAAAATAAAAAGGTATTTTATATTTATTAAATATAAGTAAATATATATATTAAAGTACTTAATTTATTTTAAACTAAGTTTATTATTAACGTAGCTATTATTTAAAATTATAATTTGCTAATTAAGTAGTAAAAAGCTGTTATAATATTAAAAAATAAGGTAGGTTTTTTTTTTTAAAATAATAAAAAGTAATACTGTTTAACTTTAAACATTAATTATATAAATAGCTATAAACTAATTTTAAGTGCTTTATTAAGCTTATTTAAGCTTATTTTATTTTTTTATATTTATTATAACTATATTAGTTATAATTATATTTATTATAAACCTTATTTTATTAAAATTATATATATATTTTTTTTATAATATTTTTATATTTAATAGTTCTTTTTACGTGTTTATAATATATATTATATTTAGTAAAATTTTTACAAAAAACTTAGCTATAATTAATTTAATAGTTTAAATATATTTTAAAAGCTAATATATAGTTTATAAAGCGCGTAATTTAATTAATACTAATAAGGCTGCTTTTTTGCTTTATTAATAGTTAGTTAGCTATATTTTAAATATAATAAACTTAAAAAAAAAAAGCTTATAAATTTAAGTTAATAATAAAAAAAACAATTAATTGCTTTTTAGTTTTAATAAGTTTGTTTAATATATTTTTGTTTTTATACTTAAATATAACACTAATAATTTAGCAGCAAAAAGTTTTATTAAAAATATAGTATATTTTTACAAGCTTATAAATACTAAAAAAAAGGTTTTGTTTAAAAGCGCAAGTAGTAGTTTATAATCTAATTTCTTTTAACGCGTTATTTATTATTATAGGTAGAAAAATTAAAGTTTTAAAAATAAAAGGTTAAAAAGTTAAAAAGTTTTATTATATAGTGGTATTTATTACATAGTGGTGAAACACGTTAACCTTTTTATTTCAAGCTATATACTTATTAATATATAAGCAAACTTTAATTTTAAATAAAATTATTAAGCTTAAAAAAGCTAACTATATACTTAATAAACATTATAAAATAAAAAATAAGTAATTACAAGCTAAAAAAATACTTGTTTTAACTAAAAAAATAAATCTTTAGGTTTTTAAAAAAAAGTAATAGTTTAATAAATTATTATTATTATTAGTTATATTTTATTATGCTTATATAATATTATTTAAACTTTGATTTAAATATATTAAGCATTTAATATGTTTGCTTTTTAATAATTAAAGGTAAAATTAAAAAACTTAAGTAAAAACTTTTTGCTTTTTAATTAAAACGCCTTTAAAGTATTTATAGTTTTGCTATAGATTTTTAACTAAAAGCTTTACTACGTTTTAGTAGTTTTTTAGTTAAAAAAAAATAAAGAAAAAAAATAAAATAAAAAATAAAAAATAAAAAAGGGTGCAGCTTTTTAGGCTTTACGTCTTTTTATTTTACTAGTTGTTACTAGTATGCTTTTAGCTATAGTTTACTATTATATTATTTTTAAAATTTACTTTTTTTGTTTTTATTATACCTTTTTGCTTTTTATTAATATTTAAGCTACTTTATATATAAATAGTAAGCTTTAAGTTAAAAACCAACATATTACTTTATAAGCTACTTTTAAGCTACTTATAATTTAATTATAATTTAAGCTAGTAATAAAAAAGCTATAAAGCTAGGTAGTTAAGTTAGTTTTTTTTTTTTTTAATTTTAAATAATATAAAAATCTATATAGCGCTATTTCTTTGCTTTTTATATAGGTATAAAAAGGTATAGCTATATTTAGTACTTTTTTTTTAAAAAAAAAAGGCTTTTAGCTTTAATATCTTTTTATAAATTTATAATAAAGCTAAAGCTTTATATTTTTAAAGTTTATAGTAAAAGTTTGCTATATTTATTAAGTAAATCTTTTTAGTTTTTTTTAGTGGTTTTTTTATTGCTAAAGTTAATACTACTAAGCTTTAGCTTTTTTTTGCTTTATTATTAGCTTTATTTTATTTTTTAAGCTAATATTTTTTTAAAGTCTTTTTTATTATATTTTAACTTTGTTATTTTTTTACTTACTTTTTTTTTTTATGTTATTTTTAATTGTTTATTATATATTTTGCTAGGTTTTTTTTGCTAATAATTTTATTTATTTTTACTTTATTTACTTTTTGGTTTTATTTTTAATTATATTTTTTTTTAAAACTAAATATTTAACTTTTTTTAAATAGTTTTTTTTTTGTTTAAAATTATTAATTTGCTTTTAAAATTATATAACTTAATATTTAAGTAGGTATAAAAAAAAAGCAGCTTAATTTTAATTTTAAAAAATAAATTAAAGTTGTTTTATATGCTTTTTTAATTACTTTAAAGTATTTTAATTGTTTTTTAATTAGGTTTTTTATTATTTTTTTTGCTTAGTTTTTATTAAGCTTATACTATATAAATAAACTATATATAATTATACTTTAAATTATTTTTATATAAATTTTTTTTGCTTTAAATATATTATATTTTTATATAATAATAGCTAATTTTATTAAAGCAAAATTTTAGCGTTTAAATTTTTATTAAAGTTTTTTTAAATAGTAATATTATTTTAGTTTATAATTTAATTATACTTTTAAAAAGCATATATTTCTTTTTAGTTTAATTTATATATTTTTTAGCTAAATTAAAATAAAATTAGCTTTATACTATTTTATAAAATATATTAGTTTATTTTTTATTAAGTTAAAGTTTATTTTATATTATAATTTTTAGCTTTTATACTTTATATATACTTATATTAAATATTTATAGTTTTTTTTTATATTTAACTTTATTATTATAAAGTTTATATTATTTATAAACTTTATTATAACTAGCTTTTTTTTTATTAATTTTTTATATAAAATAACTATATATAATAAAAATAATATTAGTAATAATAAAGATCTTTATAATATATTTATAATTAAAACCTTTTTTGCTATATTTTTACTATTAAATAATAATATTATTATTTATTTTATAAAGTAGCTTTAAAGCTAGTTTTAAATTTATTAAAAAAAGCTTTTTTTTATAACACTTTTAATAGCTTTATATAGTTTACTATATTAAAAGCTTTTAAAATATTTAGCTATAATAATATTAACATTAAATTATGCTTTTAACTATTATAAATTATTTTTATTATAGCTTTAATTATTAATTTTATAAATCTTTATAGTTTATTTTTTATTTGCTTTTTTAGTAATAATATAAACTTTTTTATTATAATTAAAATATATATATTTATTATTTTTTTAATTATTTTGCTTATTATATTAAGTAATAAAATCGGCTTATAGCTATTAAGCTTTTTAAGCTTTTTTAAAGTTTTTTTTAATTTTGCTAAAATTATTATAATTATATTTTAAAATTATTTTAAGTAATATTTATATATAAAATTTTATTAAGTTAATATTGCTATTATTTTTATAACTTTTTATTTATATACTTTTAAAAATTTTATTAATTAAAAGTTGTTTTTTAATACTTTTTAAAATTTAGCTTTTTTTAAGATTTTTTTAATCTTTTTTATTTTAACTTTTTTTTATATTTTAAATAAGTGTTTTATAAGCTTTTTTTGCTTTTTTAAGTTTAATAAATTAATTTTTAAAGTAAAAAAAAACTTAGCTATTAATATTTTTATTTTTTTTATATAAGTAATTGTTTATTTTTATTTTTTTTTAAAGTTTAAAAGACTTTTTTTTATTAAAAAGACTTAGCTTTTAAAACGTATTTATTTTTATAAAGTTTAAAGTTTTAAATAATTTTTTAAAGCTTTTGCTATATTTTATTGCTATTATTTTTATTATTTTTTATTAATAATTTGCTTTTATTTTGCTTTTACTTTAATTGCTTTTTTTTTTATATTAAAATATAATTTTATAGTATTTTTTTTTTTTTTTTTTAGCTTTTTTTATAGCTTTTTAAACTTTTTATAATTATTATAAAGCTATATTTATTATTTTAATTAGTTTTATTATTAAATATTTAATATATTTATTTATATTTATTATTATATTAAAACTTTTTAATATTTATAATTTAAATATTTTAATTATTATTAGCATTTTATTTAATATTTTTTAGTTTTAATTTTTAAATAGCTAAAAGCTTAATATTAGGTTTTTTTTATTATAAATTTAAAAGTTTTAAAAAATATAATTAAATTTTACTTATTTTAAGCTTTTAAATATTTTTATTAAAAGTTTTTTATTAGCTTATATTAAGTTAATTATATTATTTTTTTTTTATTTTTTAATAGTTTTTTGCTTTTTTTTTTTTATAATATTATTATATAGCGTTTAAAAAATTAGTTTTTAAGCTTTTACTAAGCTTAAGATTTTTTTATAATATATTAAAGCTTTTTTTTTTTTATTTTATAATAATAAGTATATATTTATATTTTTTATAACTATATTTTACTTTTAATTTATTTATTTTTTAAACTTAATTATTAAGCTTATTTTATTTTTATTTAAATTTAGCTTTATATATATTAACTATATAATAACTAGTTTTTTTTTATTTATTAAAAAAAAAGTTATTTTTATTTAATTATATTTAGTTTTTTTTATTTATAAATTATTAATAATTTATTTATTAATATATAATATTATATATTTAAAACTAATATATATTATATTATATTAGCTTAATTTTAAATAATATAGCTAAAAAAAGTTTACTTTTTTTTTTTTTTATAATAATAGTTTTTATAATATTATTATATTATATTTTTTTAATAATTTAAAAGTTATTACTATATATATTTTTAATTTTATAATGTTTTAAAATAAAGCGTTAAGTTTTATTAGCTTAAAATAAAAATGTTTTTTTTGTTATTTAAATTTAGTTGCGCTTTTAAAGCAAAAAAACAAAAAGGCTTTTTTAAATTTAATTTAAATATATTAGTTTTTTTTAAAAAAAAAGTTTATATTTTAGCTTTTAATATTATTAAAGTTATATTTATTGCTTTAAAATAATTAAGCTTTAATATTATTAATTAAATTATTTTTAATATTATTAGTTAATATAGTTTTAATTTTTTTATAATTAAATTAAATACTAATTATTTTTAAAATTAAACTTTTTACTAATTATTTTAATTTTAATTTATTAATTTATATTTATTTTAAATATAAAACTATATTAGTTAATATTAGTATATTTTTTATAATATTATAATTTAGCTTTAAAAAACTTTATATTTTTTTAAAAAAACTAAGTAATTTTTTTTATAATTTATATATTTTATTACTTTTAATTTAAATTTTTTTTAAATTAAATATTTTTTTTTTTGCTTTTATATATTATATTATTATATAAAAAGTATTTATTTTTATTTTTATAAAACTTTTTTATATATTTAAACTTATAATATTTAAAATATTATATAACTTTTATATTTTTTAAAAATAATTTATTATTATATATTATTACTTTTTATATAGTTTATTTTTAATATAAAACTTTTATAATTTTTATATTAATATAATATATTAATAAGCTAATATAATAACTTTTTAAGTTCGCTAATAAAATTAAATATATTTTATTTAGGCTTGCTTTATTTTATTTATAAATATTTTAAAGAAAATTTAATAAGTTTATATATATACTTTAAAATATTTTTATATTAATATTTTTTATAATTATTATATAATTTTTTTTAGTTTTTATTATATTTTTATTAAATACTTATTTTATTTATAAGTTAGCTTATTTATATTATATTGCTTTTTTTTTAAATATAATTATTATATTTTTACTTAGTAGTTTTTTTATTATATTTATTTTTATTATTTTAATTGTTATATTTATTACTTTTATTATTTTTTTAGCTATATATACTATAAAAGCTAAGTTTAATTTAGCTTATATTAAAACTTTATAATTATATTAAATAAAAAATATTATATAATTTAAAAGCGCTAAAAAGCTAATTATTAAATAGCTTATAGTTAATATTATAATTACTTAAATTTAATTAATAATAAATATACTGCTTTTTTTTAGTTTATATATTATTATATATAATTTATTAATATTTTATTTAATAGCTAAATTATTTTAGGTTTTTTTTTTTTTTTTTTTATATTTTAATATAAAAATTTTTTGCTAAGCTTTTAATATATTTTTTATTAGTACTTTTATATTTAAAAATTTCTTTTAATTAATAAAAACTATTAAAAATTATATTTATTTTTTTATTTTATTTTGTTTTTACTTTGCTTTTTTGTTTATTTTGCTATTATTTTATTATTAAAACAATTCTTTAATATTAAAGCTTATAATTAAGTAGTGTAAAAACTGCTTTAACTTTTTTGCGCTACTATTTAATACTATTAGGTTTGTTACACCTTGCGCTATATTTTTAAGTTTAATATAACTATGTTTTTAAGTGCTTTTACCCCTTAAAAAGTAGTATATTTAAATTATTTGATATAAAAAATAAAGCTTAAAAAGTTATTAATGTTTTAAACTTTTTTTAAAAATTAAATTAAATTTATAGTAGTTTAATAAATTAAAAAAATAGTAAAAGTAGTAGTTATTAAGTAAAAACAGTTAAGTATGCGCATTATTATAGTATATATAGCAATATTAATTATAATACGCAAATATATATAATAAAAATAAAAAAATTTAATAAAAAAAATTCTAATTAATTTAAATTAATTTAGTTATATTATAGTTATTTTTTTAATATATAATAAAAATAAGTTTTAAAAGTTTTATTATATGGTGGTATTTATCACATAGTAGTAAAACACGTTATATTATTAAAATTTAATAAGTTTATAATTATAAATTAATTATATATTAATTTAGTTTTAATTAATAAAATAAAAGCTTAAAAGCATAAATTTATTTATTATATTATTAAAGTAAAATATTAATAATATAAAGATTATATTATATTATAATATTAATAATTTTATGGTTTTAAGCTTTTATTTTATTAATTAAAACTAAATTAATATATTATTATTAGTTATATTTTATTTATGTTATTTAATGTTATATAGTGCTATATATATCTAGTATTTAGTACGCTAACGGTGTAACATTTTTGTTTATAAAGGGGGAGAAATTATAAAAATATTAGTGCGTAGCTAAGTTATGCCTTTAAATTAAAACCTTTTTCCTTATAGTTTACTATATAGCACTACTATTACGCAAATAGTATTTGCGCTATATTTTTTTAGATTTTAAAAGTAAAATTAATAAAGTGTTATAATAAATAGTTAATTAATTCAAATTTAAAGGTAGCGCGCTATACTTTAGCAAGCTTTAATTGGTTGCTTTTATTGCTTTATTATGTTTATACCTTATTATATAAGCGTTTGCAAAAACAAAAGCAAATTAAAAGCAAACAATAGTGGTAAAAGCGGGAAGTAAATAGCAAATAGGCTTTGTTAAGCCTAGCTAGATTTTAAGCTAGCTATATTTGCTAGTTTTTATATTGCTTTATCTTAGGAACTGCATTGCATTACCTTACTACCCTTTATTTACGACCTATAACCAACATTTTATTCGGACCTACTTTATAGTAAATTTTTCCTTTTTATAAGCTTTAGTTTTATATAAGACCTATTATTAAGACTATATTATATTTGACCTAGTGAGATTTTTTAGTTGTAACAATTTTAAAGCTTTAATTAAAAGTTACTTATAATATAATATAACAATCTTTTTTTAACAATAAAATTAAGCGGGAAAAAAAGTAAAAATATTATAAACTTTCTTTAATTTTTTTTTATTAAAAAAATACTATAAACTTACTTTAAATTTTTTTAACTTATTAACAACTAAAAACTATTATTTTAATTAAATATATATAAATATATTTTTTAATATAGCTAATAGCTTTATATATAATAATATATTTAAAATATTTATAAAAAAACCAACTTTGTTTTTAAACTACTTAATATATAGCTTTATTTTTAATATATATACTATAAGTAGTTTTACTTTTATTTTAAATTATTTATGTGTTAAATTTAATAAAAAAACAGCTTTAAAAAAAAACAGAAAAAAAAACAAGTAATTAAATCATTATTAGCATTTTAAAATAAGCACTTTTTTAACTACTTTTTTAACCTTTAAAGTTTAGTTTATACTTATTAAATAATAATAAACAATTTTTTTATAATAAATAAAAACGTTAATTAAGTATAATTTAAAACTAAAAAAAATATAAACTACTTTTAAAATATATACCTTTATATTTATACTTATATATAAGTCTTTATAAAATAATAAGCTTAAATATAAGCTTTATTATAATTTATAATATATTACTTATATATATTATAAATTTATAAAAGCTTAAATTATAGTTTTTTTATTAATAAATTAAATATAATTAATTTTGAAATCAAAATTAATTTTAATATATATAATTTATTAATTATACCTTTTATTTAGCTACCTACTAATCAACTTACTTAACCTTTTATTACTTTTTATACTTATTATTAAGATTTTACCTACTTTGTTTATTAGTATAATAGTTATAAGGCACTATTATAATAATAATATATTAAACTTAAATTTTATTATTATATATAGTATTTTTATATAAATTAATATTAATGCTTTTATATATAAGAAATAAATTTATAAATATTATAAATTTAATATAATTAAATTTTTTAAACTAAAAATTTTTCACTACTTTTTAATTAACACTTTTTTTTATATACTACTTAAATTAAAAACAATTTATATTAAAAAAAGGGCTATAAAGATAATATATAAGGATAATATATAAAGATAATATATATTAGTATATATAAATAATATATAAGTTTATATTTTATTAATAAAGCTATATATTATAACTTAATATAAATAATAAAAAAGGTTTAAATTAATAAAAAAAAATTTATGTTTTTAATAAAGAAATAGTAATACTTTATAATATATAAAAGTATTAAACAAGTGTTATATAAAATCTTTAAATTTTTAGCTAAGTTTATTTTTTAAATTACTTTTCATTTAACTATTAAATACTTAATAATTATTAAACTATTATTTAAAAATATATATATATACTAATTTTTTTTAGTTTTTAAAAAGTAAATAAAACCCTATTAAATTAAAACTAAATTAATAGCAAAAAAAGAGAAAAAATACCGCTATATATTAAACCTAGTAATTAAAAAAGTTAATTAAAAAAATCAATTTAAAAAGTATAAAGATTTAGTTTTTAATATAAGTTATAAAAGTTAAAGTTTTATAACTTATACCGTAGTTTTATTAACAAGTTTTTAGGTTGTAACTAAATATATAACTAAAACAAAAAAAAGTTAAATTTTACTAAATAGTTTTATATACAGCTATAAGAAAAGCTTATATAATTATTTAAAAAGGCTATTTTTTTTAACTACTTTAGCCTTAAAGGACATAAATATAAACTATTTTTTTTAAAGTATACTTAATTAGTAAACCTAAAATAATTAGCTATAATAGCAACTTATATTATTTTAAACCTAATTATATATTAAAATAAAAATATATAAAGTATATTTAATTATAAGTATAAAGTTTGCTTTTTTATAAAATACTTAAAGCATTAGTAACAAATATAAAATAAAGCTAGTTAAGCTTAAAATATTAGTGAAGCTTTTTTAAATAATAAAGCAAAGCAAACTAAGCTTAAAATATTAGTAAAGCTTTTTTAATAATAAGCTATATATGCTATAAATTTAATCTCTTATAAAAAAATAAATTAAAAAGGCATTATAGCCTTAAAAATGTTAACATAAATATATTTACGTTATTAAATTACTACTATTTTTATTTTATAGTTATATATATACTTGCGCTTTATAACTATAAATAGCTAAAAAACCAAGCTTATAATTTTGTTTTTATAATTATAAGTAGCTATTAATAAAATAATAAAAATAGCTTAAATTATATAAAAGTTATATATAAAATAAAAGCAAAAAAACTATAAGCTTATAATATAAAACTTATAAAGCTATAATAAAAAAAAGCTATAAAGCTTTTATATTATTTAAAAGTTTAAACCAATTATTTTATACTTAAATAAGTAAACTTTTACTTTATTAAATTATATATTATAGTAATATAATTATAAGTTTTAAGATATAAATAAAAAGTTATTATAAAAAAAGCAGTTATTAAAAAAAAGGAAATAAAAACTAATGCAAACTATTAAAATATACTTTAAAGCAATATTAATTTATCTTTTAACTTTATTAAAAACGCCAGCTTAATTTAAAAACTAAATTAAAAAACAAAAATATATACTAATATTTTATACGTAATAAAAATCAAACTTATTATTTTAAGTGCTAAAAAACTTACGCTTTATTATTAAGCTATATATAAAACCTACTTAAATTACCTAGCTTTTTTAAAAAATTATATTTTTATTTATTATTTCTTTTTAGCACTAGTTTTAATATATACTATTAATACTCTTTTAACATAACTTGCGCACCCTTTTTATAAAAAATTTAATAGTAAAACTTTAAGCTAAATAATTATAATTTAATAGCTTTAAATAAAGCATAATAATATAAAAATGCTTTTTATATAAATTATTATTTTAATTATATTAAAAGTAAACTTAAAATAAAAATATATTAAAATACTTATAGTATTAAATAAAAAAATAAAAATATAATAAATAACTAAATAATAACGTGCTTAAACTTAATTATAATATTTAATAAAAAAGTCTTAATAAAACCAAATTAAAAGAAAGAAATATATAAAATAAACTAAAATCAACTAACTTTAATAATACCTACTTTGCTAATAAAATTAAAATAAGTATAATAAGTAAAAAAAGCTTAATAAAACGCTTTTAGTAAGCAATATTATATATTAATAAGTTTAATATAATAAAGAAGTAAATTATATTAAAAAACGTTTTTATTTATATTATAAAAAATATTATTAAAAAAGTTTTTATTATTAATACGCTAAAAGTTAAATAGTAAAAATAACTACTTTAATAACTTAATTAAACAAATTATATTAAAATATATTATTATAAGCAGCTAAATTAATTAATAGTAAAATAAAGCAAAATTAAATATAATTATATTAATAAGCTTATATAAGTTATAGTTATTTTAATAGCTTTTATAAAATAAAATAAAAAATCTTTTTAACGGTATAAAATATTAAGGTTTATACCTAGTTTTAACTAAAAGTAATATTTAATATAGCTAAAACAATTTTAATAACAAAATAATTTAGCTATAACTACTAGCTTTTTTTAACAATTAAACTTTTAGTTTTTAGCGCGCTTAATTTAGCAACAAATATATTTATAAAAAGTAGTAGTATTAATATTAGCACTTATATTATTTTTATTATTATTTTTATTATTATTATAATTATAATTTTTTTTGTTATTAAAACTACTTAAAATTAAGTTTAAAACTTTTTACTGTTTTTTTTTAAGTTTTTTTTTATATTTTTAATTGTTATTATTATAGTTAATATTATTAAACTTATTAGCTTTTAAATTTACTTTAAAAATAATTAGATTAGCTTTTAATTTAGCTATAACATATATTACTTTTACTTTTACTACTTTTAAAGCTTTTATTTAGTTAGCTTATAAAGCTTTAGCTTTAGCTTTAATAGCTATAAGTTTTTTTGTAGCAGCTTTTTTAGCAGCTATTGCCTTTTTTAAAGTAGCTTTTTTTAAAGGTATAATAAATATAATAATATTAATATAATAAATAAATAAAAAAAAAGATATAAAAAAAACATAATATAAAATTAAAAAGTATATAAAAATATAAAGTTAAATAATAGCTAAAACTAATTAATAATTAGCAACAGCTAAAAAATAAAAAATAAAAAATAAAAAAAAATAAAAGCACGCAAAAAACTTAAATATATAAGCTAAAAAACATATTAGCAACACTTATAATACCAAGTAAATACTTTATATAAACATAAAAACCTAAAGTAAACATTAGCCTTTTTAAGTACTAAAATATATTAACACTTACATTATAACACTATATACCAAAATATATTCCTAACTACCTTTTTACTTATATTAACCTATTTACTAATATAAATTAATAAGTTAAAACAACTTATATAAAAAAAAAGATAGTTATTAAAAACTATATTACATTACTTTATTACCCTTTATTTACAACTTATAACCAACATTTTATTTAAACCTACTTTATAGTAAATTTTTCCCTTTTATAAGCTTTAGTTTTATATAAAACCTATTATTAAGACTATATTATACCTAACTTAGTAAGACTTTTTAGTTGTAACACTTTAGTATAACAGTGTTTTTTTTAGTTAAAGCAAGGTAACTTTATTGTTTTAATTAAATTTTAGTTATTTAGCTATAAAATTATTAATATTATAATATAATATAATCTTTATATTGTTAATACTTTACTTTAATAACGTAGTAAGTAAGTTTGCGCTTTTAAGCTTTTATTTTACTAATTAAAGGTAAATTAGCATATAATTAGTTTATAGTTGCAAACTTATTAGATTTTAGCAATATATACGTAAAGCTATTAACTAAAAAATAGTTTTTTATTAAAAAGGTTAAAGGTTAGTAGAAGTAGGATTTAAACCTATGTTTTACTATATAAACATTAGATATATAACCACTATGTTATTTTATTACATTATTATATTAAAGTAATATAAAAAATAAATAAAAAGTTATTATATAAAAACAAGTTTAATATAAAAATACCATTATAAAACTTATACCAAGCTATAATATAATAGTTATATATATTAAAGTGGGGTAAAAAAACTAATAAAAATAACTAAAAAAAAAATTAATTTTTTATGTTTTAATTAAGTTATTAAGCTTGTTTATATAAAAGTGTTAAAAAGTGTAAAACTTGCTTATATATAAAACTCGCTTATATAATACGTTAATTAATATTAGCTTTAATAATTAAGTTAATATAAACTATATATTTTTAATAAATATATAAATTATAAAGTACTTAATATTAAGCGGTTATATTATAATAACTACTATTTAATATCTTTTGTAAATTTTTTAACCTTTAAAGAATATATGCTTTACATTAACCTTTACTTCGGACAAAAAGTAATATCTTTTTTATTTTAATCCGCCGCTCGCCTTAGGCTCACAAGGCTTGCTACCTTATTATAGCGTTAAGTACTATAGACCCACTAAGCTCCACTAAAACCCATAAAACGCACGGTTTATGTCAGCTCAGCCACCAGAGCCAATGTTAGTTTGTCGCATTACTACTCTGTTTTGAACTTAACTGCAGTAGGTAGCGTTCCCTAGCCAACGCAGGAGCAGGGAGATCCTAATTGTTACACAGGCAGAATCTGTTGATATAAATCAACAACGCAACACGCGCTCCTCTCTTCCTCCTCTTCCCCTACTTCATCCACTTTATTCACTTCATCCACTTCTTCTACTTCACATCATTTCATACACAAGATACCTTCTTCAACCTATTCATTACCAACATGAACAAGGCACCCTCGCCAGGTATGCCGAACGATCTCATGTCTGTCAAGGAAGATCTCAAGTCTGTTAAAGAAGATATCAAGTCTATCAAGGAAGATCTCAAGTCTGCCAAGGAGGATCTTATAAAAAAGATCGACAGTCTCGAGAAATCCCTCAGAATTAATATTGCTATCCGGTAAGCTGCTAGTCGTTTTAGATTTGGAAAAGACTAACTGGCAAAACAGTGATAGCAATAGTATTACACGTACAATGAACGCGTCGGCTAGTAGGCTTATGCCTCTTTATTCGGTTCTTACGGGTACTCCAATTGAGCATTGTCCAACAACCAGACATGAGTTGGAAATCCTTTCAAGTAAGACTAACTTTTCTACTTATCACTTAAGGCCTTTAGCTAACTTCATTTTCTATAGATCCACAGGTGATCCGGATTTTAGCAGAGCTTGAGGATCTGCTTTATGATCCGAGCACCAGCACCGCGGACGTGACAAAGAACAGGTTGGCAATGCTTGTGGGAATTACAGCGGCCTCGCCCTTTGTAGCCCATAATGTTGTTAAACATAGGTAGAGGGTTTTGATTTCATGGGTTTAATAGCAAGTTTAACTAGCGCGAAAAGGGTAGTTAGTAGAAACGGTCACAGATTTTAAAAATAGTCTTAGGAATAAAACACTCTTTTAAACATTATACTATTAGCGTAATCTTTAATCACTATTTAATTAGTTTATTATATAAGTATACGCTTTATTATAAAAAATTTATTGCTTATAAAAAATAAGCGCTAAAAATATAAATTTTTTAAAATAATATAATTAAATATAAAAGTTATTATTTAAGTTATTATAAAGTAGTGTAAAGTTTAAATATATTATAATATATTAAATGTAGTTTTATACTTATTTAATAAATAAAATCATATATTAATGCTTTATTAAACACACTTTTATTTTTATTAACAATTATTTTTTACCTTTAAAAAATTAAAAAAAATACTTTATAATATTAAAATTATATGAATTTAATTATATTATAAGCGGAAATTGCTAGCCTTTTTAACACTTTAGTTTTAAAGCTTATAGTTTTATTTTAAGTGCTGTGTCGGACTTTTACACCCTTTGCATTCCTTTATAGATGATATTAACTCCATAGCTTTCGAGAAGGCGGAAACTGAGTGTTAGTATTGTATTCGCAACAGGGTTACTGTGAGTAATTATCAATATCTCGCTAGACTGTGTCTATACAAGTAAGGGTATCGTACTAGCATCTAAAGGGCTTGTGCTGCCTCTATTGCGGGTGTCGTATTTCGATTCCAAATGTCGCGGTCCCCAGACTTTACTTGGATATCAGTTCCGGTATATGCCACGGTGTAAGATGTTCCCTCCCGATCATTATTGCTAGATAGCAGTGCTCGTGTGCGATTAAAACAATGAAACTAAGTGGGAAACTATGTATACCATAGCGGAATACAATATCGGTATCATTTGCAGCTACATGCCTGTGGCTTTTGCACTCTTCCAGGAATTTTCCAAGAGCATCGGCACTAAATGGACCTCACTCTTTCGTTCAGAGCGAACGAACAGCCAGGGAACGAATCTCAAACCCGAAGAGCTCGAGTCACTGCCCAATAGATTAGAAGAAAACGAGGGCTTTCCTGTTATACCATAACAGAGTTCACGGGAGTGAAGACCTTTGTCCACAAGGTTCAGTATACGAGCCCGCACGGTAAAATGATCCCATTCAAGCCGACTAACCCGTACAGTGAGATTGGTTCAGTGGATTATGACTCTGATCACACCCGGGTGGGAAATCTTCGCCCCTATGAAGTAGATATCACTGCGGATAGTGATCGCAATCATGACTGGAGCAGTAGTGCAAGGGGTTTGAGACCAGAATACTGAACCGCCACGTTGTATCTTGTGTAAGATTCGAATTGCTCGGCTGAACGCAGGATACTGTATTACTAAACTGTGTTAAAGGGGCATCATTCAGAATGTAGAATATATATATCTCGAATAACTAAATTTCTTTAGACATTACCAAGCTTCCGATACCACCGTTAGGTAATCATCTCACATAGCTAGCGAGGGTTGAATGCTTAGATCAAGAGTTGTAGCATATATGCTGTAGCTAGCAATATTGTACGCAAAGTTAACCCTAGTTTGAGGCAGTATCAGGCCCGTTATGAAAAACCACATACGGTAGCGGTAGGTTTGAGATACTTTGGTGAAAAGCAGTGGTCACAAAAAGGGGTGGACTATAAGCGGTGCCTAAAATGGTAACAGCAAATGGCATGCAGGAATCACGAAAATTATTGTCCATCTTCCCTGTAGTTTTCAGGCTAGCTGTCCTGTATAGACGAGTTTGGCAATTCTATTACCAAAATGCGCTAATACGGCACTGGTGTCGTATCATTACTGGCCCAAGGTTCAAGTTAGACAGTCACGAAATGATATGGAGTAGCAATTTAAACAGTAGAAACTGATACTAGTATTCTCTAATTAACACAGGTTTCGGAATACATAGTCATATATATAGAACGCCTTGCTTTTCAGCATCCTTCTTATGGAGCCTGTTAACTATAGTTCTTGGACCACGATTACCAAAATACAATCCAACATCAAGTCACTGTATTCAAGGCTAGTCGGAATACTTCACTGTTTGGTGAGAATGATTTGAAACCGAGAAGAGGGAGGGATTTGCGAGTTCATCTAGTTTCTGAGTACACCTCCCCAACGAGGTCATCTGTATACAGATATATTTGCTATACTAACTACCCGTTAGACAGTCCAAGTTCTCACAGACTCCTCCAAGATTGTGACCAACTACGAGAGTACGGACTACGATATATCTTCTCGTTAGATCACAGAAGGTAAGGGAGCGGCCGCATGCGAGCTTCCCATAAGTCAAATATCACATGACCATCTCTGTACCCATCCGCATAGATAGGTAGTAACGTTATCGCCCCTCGGCTCTAATTGCGGTGGAAAACCCCCTCCCCTTAAGACCGAATATAGATGCACAAGTAGTGTGAGGTATCAGCCCTGTCTTACCACCTTCAGTCAGGCGACAAAGGGCTAAAACCGGGACGTTACACCATTATATTTTTCACGCACAGGCGCTCACGAGCAGCTCGGAGAATTTGTTCGAATGCTAATAGCCCGACACAGACGAAAGTGGCTGTTGGGGCAGCTAAGAGCAGTTGGTCGCACACTACTAGGACTCTGACTTCATGCGCAGTGACTACGGACCCGTTCAGTCAAACATCTCACACCGGGTTTAGAGCTTACTCGGAGTAGGCCCCCAGAGCAAGGGCAGACATTCCGCAGGAAAAGGTCACAATCATCCTTGGGGGCTCGGATCGTGGGTCACATACATGAGCTGATCGTGGGATTTGGATAAAAATAACGCTCATGTCCGGGGTTATTGCTGCGTGATAATATATATCGGCTTCCTCCTCGGCGAGTGAGTCATTGCGCTTTAGTCCTGCGGTTCATTGTGATGAGCGTAAGCACCCACGGTCTCCGGGGAGTATCAACTAGACGGCGACCCCAAGGCTATGACTCGGAGGCCTCCCACCTTGAACTTGGCTCTATCGTCAGGATCATTGCGGACTTTACACCGGCTGTAATGGTACTTTAACTCACAGGGCATAAACTACCCAGAAAGGCTAGTGTCGCGTTATGAAGGGATCGTCACGTCTAGCCCAGTCGCAACATCTCGTCGAAGAGCAAGTATTAGTCACTTGCGTAGCTATTACTATGAGTCGATAGCTACAGTTACGTTCACATTGTGTGCGATGGTACCAGGGTAATTTACTCTTCGTGCGCGGTTCTCTTGTGTAACACCGACAGGCAGTAGCAGTGACGAATCCAATCATGCGACATCGGTTGTGATACCAGATCTTGGGCCTGGAGCTAGCTAGCCATCTATATGACTCTGCGCCACCGTAAGTGAGAATCGTCGTCGATCTGGGGGCGATAAGTCACTTGACCACGCGTCTAATGGACGTCGATGCATTAAGCTTTCTCGAGGGCACTGCCACCCCCAGACGCGTCTTTCTCGCCCCCAAACCTGCACACCCAGTGTCACCAGCACTGTCGAATATAGTCACACATGCGAATAAATACAACTTCTAGTTGTATCGACGAATGAATTTGCAGAAGGAGGTGTAGAAGTATGTGTCGAGTCATACAGCACCGCCGAGGACCTTCTAAGTTCCGGCTGTGTACAAGGTAGGTCTATCTAGGCGCCGCGAACGGCAAAAGCACAAGATCACAGCATGAGACACTACATCGACTGATACAAAAGTCTCGAATCATGGTGAAGCAAGGCGGCGAAGACAGATAGGTATACGGAATGGCTTGACGCGAGCTCTAAATGACACAGAAGATGCACGGTTGGTTTACACAAGATTGTGCGATGCGATAAGGGCTGACGGAAGCCTTGATATCTAATCCAATCCAAGCACAGAAGCGGCATGCATCGGCAACCCTAGCACGCCCTTCCGCCGTCTTAATAATGCTATTCCAGTTGGACGGACGTTTGTCGTGGGTGGATCTCGCTCAAATCCATACTGCTGCCTACACTACTGTTAGCATGCCATACCATGCCTTAGTATACGTATTTCAGCTCCAGCGTGAGCCGTCTTCCGTACTATCCGGAAACGAGAGGTTACGCGGTAAGCGTGCAGTCCACAGGGAGATAACCACTGCCAGTCACCATCGCACACATCTACAAGGCCCCCGGATGTCGTAATCCCGGCCCTCTACTACTACTACTAGCGGTGGGCGTGTAGACGGTACCATATCATTCTCTTGGGTGTGGCGAGGCGATGCCGGAGTCCCTCGAGACCCTGTCTGTCTGTTTGTCCGTTGGTTGACCTGGTTAATTTCCTAAATTGAATTAATGTCGTTTTTGAGGGCTTAGGTGGAATGGGGTCCGAAGGGCGCGTATACTATAGGTCATTACCTATGTGTTGAGCCTCTAGTATGTGTGTGTGTGTGACTCATTGGCATCCATCGTGTAGTATCTAGGTGGCGCATACCCGGCTGGGCATGAACATACTACGTACTGCCCAGCGCGAAACACCAGGAACTGCAAATCACGAAATATGTAGCGCGAATAGTAGGCAGTTAACTAATCGATGGCGACGTTATAAGACGGTGTCGTCTTCCCAACTGTCGGGTTGTTATCGTTGAGGCCCCTTAGTTGAGGCTGCGTATCGGACGTATACGTTTAGAGATGCCTAATAACGTGGGCTAGGGGGAAGGGGTGGCAATATACAGAGCATAGGTATATGGTATATGGTATATGGTATACGGTATATAGTATATGGTATACAGTATATAGTATATAGTATACGGAGGTATAGATAGAGATAGGTATAGTTAAATGATGGTAACAAATAGTAAAAATGTTGGTAATGCTGAGATCCATAGTGTAGAAAAGTTTTCATGACGTCGAGATTTGTCACTCAGGCACAAAATGTCACCAACGCGGCGAGGGTACGAAATAGGGAAGCTTCCGGAATGAGTGGAGTGGCGATTCCCGGGTCGTCGTTCAAGCTCGCAGTGCCCAGCTTTTTCTTGCCCATGTTACTGCCCATGTCACTGCCCATGTCACACCTTGGCTTGGCCATTCACATGTCGAGTTCCGGCTCAGCCACAGTCCAAAGCAAGCGCGTAATTCGGGTTCTTGGTATGGTCGGCATTCTTCACCAGTGACACGTCAACAAGCTTCGCTCCCGAAAATCTGGGTCGCGACGGCTCTTGATTCTGTCCCAATAATGAGACGGATCGAAAGCGAGGCAAGCATCGTGCATGTGCATGCTGTCAAGACACCCTACTAATGTACTATAGTATGTGGTATGTGGTCCGGCTCTTACATCTTAGTAGTACTTGATGCTGGCGACACCCTGGGTGCATCGCCGCTTGACCGGACCGCTTGCAGCTTTCGTCGCACAATTTCCTGGCGCACAAATCATCTGCTGGGGTGCGAAACTGTTGCGCTGTCGCTCTATCTATCTATCTATCCATCTATCTATCTATCTATATATCTAGCAATCTATCTGTGGCTCCTCCTTGTCTTGGGTGATATCTCGCAATAATGATGAGATGCTGTTATCTCGATGGTACGAGCGAGAGACGAGAGGGAGCCGATATCTAGATAGAGCCCAACGCACCATTGGGCCAGTACCTATCTAGAAGCAGTTAGGCGAACGAGGGCTAGGTGAGGGCAACGCATGATTATTAGATTGTACAACGCAGCAAAGGTTCGACATCGCCTTACCATACATCATCTTATGATAAGTTCGCGATGTCACTTCTACTATCACTTCTACTAGGTTAGCGTCGGCCATCGGAATGGCTGCCATCGCAATAATTCCTGGCTGCATTCACGTGCAATTGTTTCCTACTACATGGTTGGGTAATCCTTTTCGTAGTGCAGGTGGTGTGTGCAAGCTGCGACAATTATGACTGGTTGGTGAGTCTCACTATCGGTGATGGTATGGGGCCTGAAGGAGTTTGATCGTAGGGTTCGTGGTGTCTCAATATCCATCAGGCGGCCCTCTCGTACTGCTCCCACTACCGAGATCGTGATGTAAGCAAGCAAGCAGAGTAGCAGTACTGATAAGTGCCAACGTTTACGGGAGAATCAGGGCGCTTCGTTGTCTGTGCATATCCTCGTCGAGATATGCCCGTCCACCATAGGTAATGTTAATTTTGTCGTTATCACTGCTATGCGACCTCATTCCGTCTATCGTGAGGGGCAAGTCGCATGAGCAGGAGGGGTCTTGTCGCAACACCAGCCAACAAGAAATTTTCTTTTCTATATATCAATTTGTGCGCTGAGCTACGTCAGAGCTCATGGGCTCATGGGCCAGGGCTAGCTCGGCGAAATTAGAACTGTCGCCTTGTCTTCCTGCAAGCGAGGCATGAAACAATGCAGACCGCCCTCCTTCTCGACGACGAGTAACAGTCGGTGAGTGACAACGGACGAGGATCTGCTTGATAGTCGCGCCGTGTTGTCTTGGTGAGGGTTCCTATTTCCGGGTCGAGGCCAATGGATTGTTTCTCCCAGTTGACGATGTGTCAAAAAAAGAAGACTCGGTGGAGGCTGTCCAGACTGTTTCGGTCGAGCTATTGGGCAAGGGAGGCAGGACTAAGTAGGATTGCTCAGTCAACTGGGTAAGTCAACTAAAGTCGTCCTTTCTAGGAATTCAGCAGGGTGTGTACTTTTTGGAGCATGCCCTGCAGGGCCCATAGATGCTCCAATCGGGAGCGGCACAACTGCATGCGGCCTGACTGCGAGGCCCTCAAATTGGCCACACATTTCACAGCATTGTCGCTCAGCCCACACAAATTGGACATCAGTGCATAGAGAGCACCAACGTCCGCCGGGCATCACGGCATAAACACAACAAGGTACCGCACCATAACGTCCATTGTTATGAGTCACCTTGGGTGGCAGACCGACGAGATCGGAGCACTTGCTTTGAGGAGGATAGATGAAGTCGGTGAGGTCTGTCACGAAGAAGAGCCTTTAGGTACGGGGGATGGGTACTGAATATGAAACGAACAAGCAAAATATTCCCTCTTGGGAATATGAGGTGGGCTGATGGTAGGTACCGTGTATGCCCTATGCAAACCGTAGTGTTGTGTACCTACTTGCTGGTGTGTGTACAGATGTGTGTACAGATGTAGGTACATATGTAGTGTACTTGATAGCCAGACCGGTGAGAAATACGGTAGTGTACAGACTCAGTAGTGACAGGACCACAAGGGTATGTATCTACTAGACTACTCATAGACTACTCATAGACTACTCATAGTGTAGTTGTGTATCTGGTTGGCGGATCATAATTTCTCATCAAAGAAGCTGGGTCAGTCTGCTGGGTCTGCATGAGGTGTGCCGTCAACATGAAGGATCAACTAGAAAGGGGTGGATATTATCTGGGCAACGCTAATTTCACACGCCGGTGCGATCCACATATTGTTGGACCGACCCGTGGTCGTGGATGTAATCTCTCGTGTCTGAGTCCCAGGGAAAAATATGCTCATTTTCGAGTGTCTGGGACAGTTGTGGAGATACTGTACGGGGCTAAGCCATGCCACCCCCCTGAAATTGAGGCTGATGAGAAACGGGACGAGATAGACGATGACCGGAATGGCATCCGTGCTTTTCTCATGTCCAACATGTGCATGAAGAGTCCACCAGGACAGGCATGTTGTTGTTGAGCCGCACCCTATTTTCTAATTAAGCTTTGAGCCTCATCATCAATTGCTATCATGCACTAGGTATCGGATGATGAGTACGAAGCGTCATTTCACTATTCTGGGAGATAGCATTTTGTCTCATTTCTTGTAAGACCATCACACAAGAGTGGGTACTTACACCGAACTATTACTAGTGCAAGACAGCTCTTATCGTTAACTATCTAGTCATATCCTATAATTACCTACCCAATTATATACATCTACATAGTAGCTGTATAGAGTCATATAGAGCTCGGTTTCTAGCTGTATCGCTGCGCATTGTCACGAAGATCCGCACGAGTTGAAAGCGCATGAGTAGAATTGTAAAAAATAAAATATCGTGGGTACGGTCTGGGCTGTATGTCCTAGCTGGGACTGGCTTCGTTTCGTGTAGGTGCCGATGTGCTACAAATAACATAACACGATGCCGGGGTTAAAATAACACCGAAACAAGGTGTCGGCGTGAGACATCCTGGCTAACAAAACGATCTTACTAGGACTGGGTGTCATTTCCGCGATGCGAGATCCACGGTTAGTGTACGAATCTCGAATGTGTTAGTCACTACTAGGTAACTGGACATTCTCCGAGACTGTACGGCGCAAGTGAAACAGAGGGTGGAAGAAATCATGTGAACCGATGACCTATTACCTATCACAAGAATCAATAGAGGGGGGAAGAAGCAACCTATTAGAATTTGAATGCCAATAGCGCGTATGTCTGAGTGTATTGTATGTATTGTATGTAGCGTATGTAGTGTATGTAGCGTATGTAGCGTATGTAGCGTATGTAGCGTACACTAGAGAGCCTATCAACTATTCATATCCAATACGAATTGATTGTTGGTGGCTGCCACTGGCTGGTATTACCGTATTTCAATTGCTGACCCTGACTCAGCTGGTCTCAATTACGCCGAATGCAACGGTAATACATACCTAATAGTAGTGTTTTGGTTAGCATTCCAGAACGGCATAGCGTACCGAATACTGAGTACAGTCTACCGATACAATGAATCTACTAGGTATGTACTACACTATCTACTAAGTAGTATATAATCTGTACAGTAAGTATACTGTAGTTAATCGTTTGTCATGTCAATCGACGAACAAAGCGCAGTACTGTGCACCACATTCAAATGTCCAGACAGTCTGTCCAGGTAGTAGATAATCATTTAATTTACCAGCCTCTTGTCTGCGCTCCTCCCATGTGTTTCGGGCATCCATCTTCTCGAAGCAGACCCAAAGTTGCGGGACCTAGTACCAAGTAGGTCGAGAAGTGTCGAAAGGTATTAGGAAGAAGACGGACTGCATCATACATGACAGCGGACATGGTTCCTCTATCGATCATTGGTAGAGAGGTTGGAGAGAGGTGGGCAAGGTGGGCAAGGTGGGCACGCTGTGCGGCGACCTCCACGTTTTTGCCTGGACCTCGTTTTTCCCCGCGATGCATGTGGAGGTGCAGATGACCGTCTTTGGCACGAACTATTCCCTGTTGAGGGGTTCACTTTGAGCGGATTTCCGATGGGATTTCCGATGATGAATCACTACATAGTATGTCGCAGTCGATAAGAATGCGTGAATAACTACCTACCTACTCAGTACCTAGATAGTTAACGTCGATAGAAGGCCATAGCCATAGCTTGGAACGATGATCCTCTCACGTATATAGTAGTAAGCAAGTTGGCAAACGAGCCAATGACCAAGCCCAGTTCAAAGCCATCTCGATGTCTACCTAAGTCCTGTAGTGTCATTAATAGGTAGGCAATGGAATTGTCGTCAGGCTTCTCTTCCGCCACATCCGATATGGGTGAGCACCGGACTAGATACTACCTACTATATACTATATTGTATGTAAGCAGGGTGGGTTGTACAGTACCTCGCAGCTGTGATGTGATTGTGGTGACTGGTTGCTTGAAGGAGTCGAGTCACAGAACGCAAGCGCTCAATGAAACCCTATGCCCATGAAAGGTGTGTGCGTGAGACGTAACCTCAGTTGCCTCGCACCACCACCCTCCATTTGGAACAGACTCTAGTCTAGCTAGATCTATGAGGAGAATGACTGGTTACTGATTTGAGCTGAATCCAAGACCGTTTTTCAGACAGCGACGGCTGGTTCTAGATGCCGAGAGCCAAAAAACTAGTTCAAGATGTACTGACTATTGTAAGTGAATAGGTTAAGCAGGATAGTCAATCGAGTTGGGCAACGTTGATAAGAGACAAGAGACAGAGACAGAGAAAGAGAGAGAGAGATGGCCGTCCAATCTAGTCTGTGTTCTTGTTCTTATTGGCTTGGTCATAGATCGGCTTGCGAATTACAATCCGAGGCCATGTGGTACATACTATATAAAGATATTGCAAGATGCACGACATAGAGCATAACTACCTGACTCAACTTACATACAAGTTACAACCATGCACCTACACTTCTACACTACCTAAGGTAGGCAACCCAACTCCAGCCCAGTATCCAGCCTGTGCCTGGTATGTACATACATGGTATGCATGCCCCTCCCCCTCAGTGCTCCCCCTCAGTGTTCCCCTCCTTCGGCCCAGAACGGAAGAGTCCTGGACACCTGATGGCATCTTAGGAGGCGGGGAAGGATCAAGACCAAGTCAAGTTTGAGCATCTGGCGATCTCACCCTCTTACACTCTTACACTCTCACTCACTCATCCATCCCGCTATAAACCGAGTCCCCTCGGCGATGACGAAAGAGTGTGGTCTTATTCTATCTATCTACCTGTGTCTCGTAAGCGACACCATTGCCGCCTACAATAGACGCGTACGCCCTCCGCCTACTCATATCTACTACTTACCATAATAACACATACGATTGATTTACATATTTATCTTCACGTTGTGTTCTTGAAAATCTGCTCGGTTGATCAAACCAGCACGCAGTCGTCTGTGAAAGTAGAGATTTGGAACCACCAGGGCATATCTTCCCGCTTCGCAGTCTGCCGATGGGGTACCTGGATAACCGTTCGATCATCTCCTCATCGACCTTGTGTGCTTCAATTCATCGAGAGTTTGTAGCTACGACCTAGACTAAGTGCGCTATTAACTGGACAACCGAGCTACTTGCATCTGCAAACCGCCTCTTTGCTTCAACTACATCATCATTAGCATCATCAATCACTGCGATAACCTTGGTACAATAGCCAAACAAGACAAATTGTGTGTCTATTCCTCGGCAGAGTCGTCAGTCATCGAGTTAATCCGCCATTTAGCTCGTTTCGACTTGGACCACGGACCTGCAACTTGTTTCGTCCGTGCGCTCTATTGGTATCACTTATTGCCGCAAACCAATTCTTGAAACTATACTCTCTCTTGGCCAAGATTCCAACCCTCATTGAGTTGCCACAACTGGCGAGGACAAGATTACAACCAATTAACTATAACTACACGAGAGGGCCACCTCTACTTTATGGTGAATCATTCGTCGCGAATTGTTTGCGAACGAGACACCGGCTCATCCCTATCTCGCGCCCTTTCATAGCGGAAACTGGCTATTAGTGATCCAGTGTCATCTTGTATCGAGGAATCATCGAGAGAGATGGACCCTGGACCTTGAAGAGGAAAATTTTCATCGCCTCTTTATTATACAGTACCCCCAGGCAGACGACCGGGATAGTCACAGAGGATTAGATTTCACGGACGACGCGGACTTTAGCAGCCTCGGCAGCGCTCGTGTTTTCGGGCCATCTTTTCACCTATACCACATCTCAATCTCGCTAAACCCCGATCCAATTTAGGGACTTTGCACAGATCCTGAATCATTACAGGCTATCTACACTAGGACAACCCCGGCACCCCAGCATCCTTCTCACACTCTCTAGCGGCGTTTACTCATACGCACGAAAGCAGTGTAGTGTACACTATCTCGCACAGTCGGAATTAAACGGCCATTGCTTCGTGCTGGACGGCGGAGACGTGAAGAACGAGTGGAATATTCTGGATATCGCATGCAATACACTATACCGTCAACTATCACGTATGCTGACTTTGTATCGGCAAGTGATTGCTGCAATCAATCCGACCGCGTCATTATATGCGCTTTCCGGTGCAAGCCCTAAATCCTAAATCCTAAATCCCTTCGGAAGGGCTGGACTGCGAATTGTGAGTTGCAGGTTGCGAATTGCGAATTGCGAATTGCGCAACGATCGTCGTATTCGCGTCCCTTGCTGACCCATGATTAAGAAGAGGCCTTCAAGACGTCAACCGGAGTCATCGCTCTCTACCAACCACCGGCAACCAGGCTTGCCCTTGTTGGTCACCTGTGGCAAAGACGAAGAAGAGAGCTTCCCATTGGTCTTTTGCATTTACAATCAACCCTGCCTGATTGATTGATTGTTCCGACCGATTGGGAGTGATTCATTCATCGCCAACCATTTATGACGCATTTTGCACGTGAAAGCAAACGGGCCAGTCATAGGCGAAAGACGACACCAACAATACGGAGCTGATGAATCGAAGGCGACCAGCGACAGGCGAGAGCTGAAAGGCAAAAAGCAATCCACTAATCGAGTGACTAATCGAGCGACTGCTGCACTGCAATCCGCTACCTAACTGCCCGCTACCGATTGCAGTATTAGGCACTGTTAGTGTGCGACCGGGCCAAAACTGGAAGCCGACGGACAGTCTGTCAGTACACGGACCGCTGTGCCGGTACAGCCAGTGATTGGTGATTGGTGATTGGTGATCAGCGATTGGCAGTGGATGCTGCGTTGGGCACAAAGTGCGAAAGCGAATCTTCTCGGACGTTGTGGCTGTGTCAGCGAATAATTACCAATCTCTCGACGGGCGGACTAAGCCCAAAGGAGTAGCTGTTGGATTATCGCACTCCCCTAGGCCCTCTTCAACCGCGCCCCTACGACCCCTTTCCGGCGCCGGCTTAAGAGGTACCTACACACACACCCCAGTCCAGTGGACCTGGGCCTGCGAGGTACACTAAGTACACTAAGTACACTAAGTACACCAAGTACCCTAGGTACCCTAGGTACACTACACAGGACACTACACAGCAGGTTAAATGTGCCAAGGATCAGGGCTTTTAGTGACATCCGTGTGTCCCCCCCTGCAAGCCTTGGCTGATTTACCCTGCCCCCTCCAGCGCCAAATTATCATGGGAAAAAAAACCAATTTAAAAAAATAACAATAGAAAAAATTTCTCGCAAAGGACAGGCTGGTCCCCACACCTGCAGGCCCCAACAGCACAACAGCACTCACCACTATTTTCGCATCGCCCATACAAAAGCATCCCACCCGCACCCGGCACACACCCAAAATTCTTGTTGTCATTTTTTTCTCCCACTTTGGCCTTCGCCATATCTCTGACTCAAACCGCTACCGTCTCGACACCTGCTCGACCGAACCGAACCTCGCCGATATCGATCCCGCAGTCGATTCGTCATCGCCGCCACGCTGGATCCCGAACGGTCCAGCCTCTTCCCGCGCATTCTCTGATCAAGGTCGACGTCCCTCGACTTTGATTACTTCTGGCCTGTCCCATCCTCACCCTGGGGATAACATCACAACTTGTAGCATGTTCTCACAAAGAAGTCGGTCTTCCTCTCCTCTTCCTACCGACCACAATCCCAGGTGACGGGCGTCACTTTCTACAGCGTCACGACATCAGGCGCCACGAGATCCAGAAGCCTTCACAGCATATATACCCCGAACCATCTCGCGCGGCCAAGGGGGGCGACCGCGAAACAGCATCAGACAGATTCCGACGAGCACCCGGAATCCCCAGCGCGCGCGCGTCTCGAGTTGTTACTCGACCATCGAACCACCGACTTTCCCGTCGGCAGCAGGCTTCGTTCCGGCGCAGCAGAGAGAGACAAGATGAGCCATTACGGTTCTCCTTACGCGGGCACTCCTCACAGAGGAGCTGACCCTTACTATAATTACGACGTGAATAGCCCCTCGCCAACACCGTCGCCTCATCACTACCCATACTACCCAGCAAAGACCCCGCAACGATCGGCGACCCGAAACCACATTCGTGGTGCCAGCACCGGCTTCGGCGAGTTCGTTCCCCGTCCTACCACCGCTTTCTCGCCGCGATACAAGAGCACCGGTGAATACGCCACTGGCCCAAGCCCGCAAGTGAGTTCGCGAAAGCGTAGTTTTTCCCACAAGGGGTCAAAACATCATCAAATTCCTCATCATCACCCTCTTGACTATGACTATGCCACCCGCGAGCCCGCCAGGCGAGAGCGTCGCAAGTCTTTTACTTGCTATCGGGCCTCTTATGGGGACTCCGACGAGGATGAAATAATCGAAGTCGAAAATGGTTACTATGTACTGAAGCCGCAGTGGAAGAGTTCAAGGCACAGAAATCAATATGACTATTACACTGACCGTCCGGAGCATGGCACTGATCACCGCTACTACCCACAGGCTATCCCGAGTTTTTTTGAAAAGGAGAAGGCCGACTACCGTCGTTATGAGGAAACTCCGCTACGCTCCGCCACCCGGGTTGGTCATCACGCCCACTCGCGTCATACTTCCTCCGGAGCTGTTCCTAACATTCAGCGCTCTGCCACGGCCCGCCCGACGGCTGCCATTCCCAAAAAGTCGGTAACCGCAGCAGCTCCCCGAGCTACGGAGGACGACGCCAAGAAGCATCGCATTCCCACCGGCTACTCCTTGAAGAACTGGGACCCCACCGAGGAGCCCATCATGCTGTTGGGTAGTGTCTTTGACGCAAACTCTTTGGGCAAGTGGATCTACGACTGGACCGTCTACCATCACGGCCCTGCGACCCCCATTTCGGACATGGCCGGTGAGATGTGGCTGCTACTCATCCAGTTGTCAGGCAAAATAAAACGGTCCGAGGAGATTGTTCCCCAAGTCCGGACACAGGAGAACCGGGAAATGATCGAGGATTTCATCGAGTCAGGCGAGCGCTTGACAGACAAGCTACGGTCTCTTCTCAAGCGATGCGAGTCTCCTATGCTCAAGGCCAGCAAGAAGCGTGAGGCCGCCCAGCTCGGCAAGAACTCTGGCATCGAGTTTGTCGAAACCCTCTTTGGTCGTGAGCGCGAGCTCGAGAAGACTGAGCGCTTCATGCAATCAGTCCGCCTTTGGAACCTCAGGTTTGACGCCAACTGTGAGGACATTTTAAAAAGGCCAACCCAGTAGATTCCGCCGTTGGATGAATTTTTCCCTTTGGATTTCCTACTTCCCTGGATTTTCTCTCTTTGGTTTCTCCCAAGGCTCATCCAGGATCGTCCTTTCCAATACATCTAAAACACAACACCAAAATCCGCAAGAAAGAGATGGCCTATTGCCGTCGTGTATCACTACCGGGATCTACCATTGGTCTTTATCCCACGGACTTCCCTTCCCGGAATTTCCTATGTGTTACTACTTGTCATATTACTCAAGGCCTCGGGGCAGTTTCGCATTACGGGGGGACAAGGGTTTTCTATACACTTTTTCCTGTCTCAGCTGTTTCTTTTTTTTGAGATACCCCAGAGCAGTGGAGAGAACTAGGACAACGCGAGAGAAGAGACGCGGTCGAGACGGCAGCGCATCTATATGCGCTTTTCCATCTTTCGTCTTTATGATTACACATTGCGCCGCGCAAGCATAGCAGCAAACGAACGAGAACACGAGTGGACCGATCAACGTACGGCACATTCGGGCTATGGAAGATAAAAGTTGGGGCTCGGAGGATTTGATTCCTTTGTTTTTTTCCTTTGTTTAGACTTGGGCCGACCGCTATTGTTAGCCACTCTAAGAGAGAGTCGCTTTAGGATACGCCCACAGCGAGTTATCAGCCATGTAGTAGGACTGGCGACGAAGAAGCTTTAATGGATTTTTATTAGGAGGATATCTTGGCCGTCATGACTACCTACTGGACGGACAAGTTGGGCTATTGGTTTCAGCGCAGGGCGTTCTTATTCTTCGTCAGGATTGTCAGGATTTACAGCAACTTATAGACTACTTTGGAGGAGCACGCGAAGCTAGTTAGCATTGTGTGCCGGGTTCGTTCACACTGGCTGGCTGGATTGGATATACCCTTTTTGCTTTTTTGTACTCAACTGTAGTGGTAGGCGAAGAGGCTGAAATTTCAAAATCATATCTATCTACACTCAATACTGTGTCACACTCGCGGATGTGCTTTGCGTCCTATACTTGAACTAACCCCCCACCCCCCATCTGACCTGGGATATGCTCTCAAATACTACGTTGATATATGAGTAGGCAAAGCCGGCTACCTGCCCGTGAACGTGTTCATCGTGATGTGATGTCCCTAGTGTATTAATGCAAGCTTCCCGCATGCTGGTGCTCTGCAGACCGCGGACCGCGTGGATACCTCGTGCGCCAAGAGGCGATGTTGCGCTGCATACGGAGTACGGGTGAGTCTATATGTTCACAGATAAGATATCTCATCAAGACCTTCTAAAGATGAGACGATACCACCAACCATCAGATGGGGGATACAGAATACCTGTCTACCTATCTAGGCAGCCAGAGCGAGAGCCTTCTATCAATATGCAGTGTACAACAACAATTAGTGAGCATCATCAAACAATCACATCCCCTGGTACATCACATTACTGGCCTCGCTAGCAATATTTTTTTGCAGAAAATTTTCCGCCCCTGGTTCAAACCCTGCCTTATTTGAAATTCTATTATTATTGATCCTTTTCAACTCTTTTTTAAATTTTTAAATTTTTTTTCCGCAGCCTTGCCGTGCGCATTAATTTCGTTATTGATTACCAACCCTTGTAGATAGTGTGGGATGCACGGCTCACGCCGTGGCTCTTGTGCCCCCTGGATGAATGGATAGAACGCCCGAATTTTACCTTGACCCTTTTTTTTCGCGTTCGCTTGCCGGGTATCGAATCCTTGGAATCCAATAGGTGCGGGAGGAATTGCGCACACACAAAAGTTCTTTTTTTTTTTGTCGCACCTACTTAGAACTGGACTGAGTTGGTTGGTTGGCTGTATGCTATTTGTCAGGTGTGATTATTCCAAGTCAGGTAAATTGTACATGTGTTGGTATGTGTGCACATTGTTAGTAGAGGAATGTTGGGATCGTGCAGTAGGACTACATTGCTGCATATATACATACATACAAACAAACAAACAAAAAAACAAACAAATAAACATGTATGGATACCGGATAGCTGGAGGAATTTCCTCTCGTGTACTGCCCTGCCCTGCCCTCTCTTGGGGTACCTGAGCAGGGAATAGGTCTTTGGGGACTGTTGGATTTGGAGAATTCGCTACACTGTCTAAATAGGTAGGGATTGCGAAATACTACTCATAACTGTACCCTGCCAGGGCGTGCCAGGGTCATGGTCCTAGCGCACCCTAGATGGAAGGTAGTGGCTCCTTCAGGGGTGTTTCGACGGGGAGATCGGATGGGCTGGATTAGTGGTCTAGGTAAGAGGCTTGTTTTTCCTCTGTGCTCGATACACTACGATTTCTCACCTTGGATGCAGGCCATCGATGTTATGGCCGGCTGTTGTACCAGTGTAGTTAGGGCTTGTTTTCTGTGATGGTGGCCTGGCTGGCTATGGCCAGTATTACTGAACACCACGTGTGTTCATCCATTTACACAGGAAAGCTGTGTGTTAGACTGTTAGTTAGTGTAACTATAAGATATACCCAGTTGTTCCAAATTGCCTCGTACGCGGTACGCCTCGCCCGCGCGCGGCTCTGTTGGTTCTAGGACTATCTACACGGGATATGGGTTGGTTATCGGATATATGTAGACGATCATCATGGCTCATCTAGGTAGCGCAAAGTACGCGGCTCGCTCTTCTTCGCGACCCCCATTCACCCATCCATCTATCCCCCTCCCCCTCGGGCCGAGCAATGTCGTGTCGAGTGCTACAATACCGATACTGCGCATCAAATTCCGTTCATCCTCCAAGCGAGAGAAACCTTGCAAGTAGGGGATACTAGAGACTACGAAACAGCCCGAACAGGCATCGGTGAAAGTCGTATAGTGTACTGTGTAGTTGTGGCTGGTGAGATATAACATGTTTTAAAGGTCGTCGAGAAAGGGGTGTGTCGATGAAACGAAGGGAGTCAGCCAGTCGGTCCTATCTGGGAGCAAAGGAATGCGATCTTAGGGTTAGTTTTCTCTCTCTTCGGATGGTACTGTACATTTCTTATGGTGGGTGTGCTGATGAGCCAAGGCCACCTGAAATTCTTACTACCTATGTAGGTACTCTGCTTTCTTAGCCCCAGATGGAAGAGAAAAATCCCGCCGTCACCCTCCCCTGACAAAACATGAAGATTGATGGCTGACGCCTTCATAGACGCCCCAAACGAGATATATTGCTGGTGCCTTGCATGGGCAGCGCTCAACAAACAGGTTAAACTTGTTTCGGGGGGGTCCAGATGACTACGCTATTCATGTTCTTCTTTCCAAATCATCCGACAATAGTCGCAACATGTTCAGACTACCTAGAGGTATCTAACGGCTAACATTCTCATCCGGCTGGCTGATGCGACCCGTTTCAACCAAAGTGAGTCAGTGAGCCGGGATAGGAAAGTAGTGTATGACAATCAACATCCAGCCACCCTGTAAGTACTTGTAAGTAGTGTATCGGATATCACAGCTTAGCTTACAGAGAGAGGTATTACTTGCTTAGCCTACTTAGTACGGTGCCCCATGCGTCGCGGCAGATGCGGATGGTGATGCGGAAAGAGGCTGACAAGGCGTCTGTATTGCCAATCAATGGCCCGAGGCAAATGGCCTCTCAATAAAGTCATGCAATAAAGCCATGCAATATGAGTAAAGCCATGCTAAATGAGGGGGGCTGGACCAGAGAAGACAATAAAGGTGTGTGCCGTCTGGGCGTTACTGTTTCACTGATTCTTCCCAGCCATCCTATAGTCGCACATAGTCGCACATAGTCGCACGTCATTCATCGTATCAAAATAGCAGCATATATGTAACCATAAGACAGGTAGTACGGTAGTAGTGCTAAGAGGAGGTATGTTGTGTAGGACGGATTTCTCAGCGCATGTGGGGATGCAGTAGTCTAGGTGCTGCAGTACTTACTACTGTACTAGTATGTAGTATGTATGTAGTATAATACTAGTATAATACTATGTACTCAACTGCGACAGGGAATAGAGTCAGCCAGCCAGCCAGCCAGCCAGCCAGGCGTAAATAGTGTAGTGCGATGCGAACATGCGGCAAATGCTGATTTAGTTCTCACCAACCATTTTGTTTCCTCCTTATTCCCTCCCTTTTTCCATTCCTCCTTTTTTTGCATTATGATTTTCTTGCTTTTCTTGTTTCGTTTTAATTTATATGTATTTTTTTTTTCTTTTGGGGGCTAGAAGACGGACGGGAGGATTCAGTTGATCACAACTACCTGACTGGTTGTTTGAGGATACAGGATGAATCACAGACCTATTACAACTTGGAACTTACTTCGCCTCCCGGGTTACGGAATCAGTTATGCATCATTGCGCATACACACTTAGTACAATCTGTATGCACTTCAACCGCCGAGAAATACTAACCTAGTACACTACCGACCTACTACTGTAGTTGAGATGCACTACATTGCACTACATTGAACTAATCGCACTAATCGCCCTACTACTAGTATGTACTATCTAGATAAATATACACACACTACTGTAGGTTCCTTTCCCAGCCTCCCCGCTGGCTTCCGCTTCTAATTCGGGAGATTCGGGAACCGGAATACTGTACTATGTAGCAGTGCAACTGGGATGCGGTGTCCAATTAGTCTAGGCCAATAAACTTCTCGCCTGGACCTCCAAAATACCTATAGGTACAATATCATGACACTCATATCTGCCTACTGGATGTAGAACTAAGGATCTAGAACTAGGATGCGACAGTAACAATCCAACACTCACACGACTTTGAATGCGTCATTCATTTATCAGATACCACCTCTTACCCAACACTTAGGACAACATCTTTGAGAACAACATTGTGAGGAACCGTGCAACATGGATACATATCGACAGAGTAACATGCACACAGACATGCACACACATGCACACACAAGCACGCGCATAAACCTCCTCTCATTCACCAGAAACCAGAAACAGGAAAAGAGGGGAAATGTGCACTTCAAAAGCTATGACGCCGGGCGCCGTTCCAGCCCAGCCCATCCATGACGCCCATGACTCCCCCCTCATCCTCATCCCTACCATCCCATCCGTCCATCCACCCATCCACCCATCCACCCATCCATCATCCATGTTACTGGCCATGCATGTCATCATTACCGTTGGTTGGTGGCTGGGGAGCAGAACTGAAGACAAAAAGATCGACTGTAATGCCAGAGAACAAACATAAGCACCCGAAAAACTATCCCCACCACCAATCATAGCCACAGGTGTGGTGGCATGACCGTCGCCCTTTTGAACCTGAGAAGATGGAAGGTGAGGTTGCATCCGAGGAAGAAGAAAGGGAAAAAAGTAATCAAGGAGAGACACACAGGGCAGATCTTCCTCGTGGCTGGCCTGGCGCTGCCTAGCCCCTCTTCTTGCCTGCCCCCCCCTTTTTTTTGGTCTCTCTGGCTTTTGTGCCCCTTTGTGTCCAATTCAACACATCATGGATGTATGAGTATGCACCCGTATGGCACAGTTCCTTCCATGCTTATTCCTTCGCTGCCCAGATCGTTAGGTAGGGTAGGTTAGGTTAGGTAGCGTCCTTTTCCTCGGGTACTGCCACGGGCAATACGGCAATACTGAGTACCCGCTAGTTAGCGCGGGGCGCAGAATCCATACCCCCCGCCCTTTGATCTACGGCCGTTGATCGTGTCCATATTATATTGTACATGATGGATGACAAGAGATGACAAGAGTCCTTCGCGGCAGAATAGGTAGCGAGCAATCCACGCGTACTGAATTAAAGGTAAAGAGCCTCCAAGATAAGAATAACCCCCTAGAGTTACACTATTACTTGCATCTACGTCCTCTAGATAGATTAGGGGGATGAGATAATCAGCACTATTTCCTGTACTGCAGTGTTGGTTTGGTCATTATTGTGCGTCAGACTCACGTGTAACTCGATGTAACCCCCAATACCCCCAAATAGCCACCCACATGCATACATAAAAAACTGCTTTCTTACTAATAGTTAGCTCGCGATAGCCTTACTAAGCTCCTCCCTAGTAGACCGTACATACTAGTAGATAGATAGATATATGCACTCAGAACACGTGTGTCAGCCCCGACGCCGTGGTACGCTTGTGCGAAGGAAGGCTGGAATCTTTTTTTGTGTTCCTCCGCGACGCCGTAACTGCACTTTCCCTCCCTCACTTACATGGGGCGGCATCTGCTGGGAATAGGTGTCTGTTTAGGCTTTTGCCGCCGACGCCCTTTGTGTCCGATTGTAGTTAGCACGTTTATATTGTAGATGTAACAGACTGGGGTCTGGGGATATATCTTGTGCGCTCAACGAGCTAAGCCTCTACTCAAGCGGCAGGTTATCCATACACGCATATACAGCCTACATGTATATATGTATAAGACCTTAGATAGAATATAAATCTTCCGTATAATATCTGCCATCTAGTTTAGGTGCTCTATTCAACCTTCAAAATCGTAGAGATCCCTTCTTATAAATGCGTTGTATAAAGTGAGTTCTCTCGGTCGTGTAACGACGGTATAAAAACGACCGTGAAACGACTAGCCGGCCATCAGGACAAACACGGAAAACTCTTCATCACACAAGATCCGTCTGATTCTCGTTCGCATTAACTATGAAGGTTACGCAAACCCGAGAGATTCTAGGGGTTAGTTTAGATGAGTGCGAGAGGTCAGATGGACAGAACGCATGAACGAGACGGATACATGCATCGCCGAGTGAGACCCGCTGTGCCCGTGCCCGCCGGGCGGCCGCAGCGAGTCCGGGATAGGGGTAATTAGAGGTGTGTTGCCTACGCTGCGTTGGTCTTTTCCCTTGTGTAATATCTCTGTGTTTAAACTGCTGCAAATGGGAGTTGGATTTGTTTCGTGTATTCTCGCAGAGGTGTGGATCACGATCTAGGTTGTAAAAGTAAACAAGTGCCTTAGATCTTTAAGATTACTAGAGTGTATATTTATATAATCTAAAAAATAAGTTTTAGTTATATAAAAAAAGGTTAAAAGACTGCTATTTATGCTAGTAATTATATATCTTATGTATAAAATGCGCTATATATTTATTATTTTATAATATACCCTTTAATTAAATAGCTTTTATAAAATATAAAGCTATTTAAAACGGTTTTATATATAAAAAATCTACAATAAAAAGCGTTACGCTTTATATAGCGTATATAACACATATATAAGTATTTATTACTAAAAGCTTAAGTAATTTATTTACTTAATTTTATTAAATAAATAAACTTATTATTACTAATATTACTAGCGCTTTAAAATAAATAATTATTTAAAAAAGCTTTAAAGTAACAAGTTATTTACTTTTATTATTGTAGTTAACACTTATATATAATAAGTTTATTAATCTTTTTTTTTCTTTTTTTTTTTTTTTAATTATTACATACTTTTTATAAATAAAAAAAGTAATCGTACCACCTATATAATAAAACTAAGCTAATAAATTTATATGCTTAGCTTAAACTATAACTAAGCTTTTTTTTATAAGTTATTTTTTTTTTTTATTATTAAGTATAATCTTTAAAAACTAAAAGCTTAAAAGCAATATATTAAATAATTATTAATTAATTAATATAAGTATATAATATTAATAAATATTAAAATATTAGCTCCCTTTTTTATTACCTCTTTTTTTAAGTAAGTAATTTTTTATTTAATTATTTATATAAGCATAATAATAGCCTAAGTGCTATTAAATACATATATAATATAAAAAAAAAAGCTATAAAAACTAATGTTATAAATGTTAACAAGCTTTTAAAAACGCTTATAAATATACTTACTGCTGCTACTATTAATATTACTATTATAGCTATAGCTATATATAAAAATACTTTAAACTTAAGTAGTAATATGCTTATAGCTCTTTTAACTTTTAATACTACTATTATTATTACTATTACTACTATTTCTAGCGCTTTTATAACGCTTTTATAGTAATTATACTTTATTATAGCTAGTTATTATAATATATTTTACTTAAATTATATTAAGTTTGCTATAGTAAACAACTTTATAAAAGTATGCTATAATATTATAAGTAGCACTAAGTGCTAACAGTATACTTTTAAGCATATTTATAAGCTTTTATAAATAATTTTAAAAGTTTTAAACTAATATAAATACTATTAACTATTATATATAAAAAGCTATATATAATATTAATAGCACTTTATTTAGTTACTTTTTTAAAAAAATATAATATAACTTTTATAAGTACTAATAAGCTTTATTAAATAGTAGTTATAAAAAGTATAATATTAATATTTGTTAAATATAAGCAATATTATATAGGTTAGTTTAATTGATATATTTATATATATTGTTATTATATGTTACGTATAATTATAACCGCGCATTTAGTATAAAACCTAAATATAACTAACCTAATAAGGTATTTAGGGGTACACCCTTTTATCGCTGGTAATTTAACCTAATATAGTATTATCCCTTATATTTAACACACCCCTTTAAAAATCACCTTTTAAGAAAAGATTTTTACACCTAACTTTTAGTTATTTATTAATTTAATTCTCCTTTAATTAAAAAGTTCTCTAATAGATTTTAATTGTTATTATATATCTTTTAAAGTTTTTGTTGTTTTTAAGACTTTTTAATATTAATAAAGCTTAATTATATTAAAAAGGTTTTTTATTTTTTTTTTAAAAGTGCTTTAGTTAAATTATTTGCAATTATATTATTTATAAAAATATATTTTACTTATAAAGTTTAATTTAAAACTTTTTAACATAACTAGTAATTATAAATATTAATATAATAAAACTTAATTTAAAAAACAGCGGTATTTTTAGTTACTAAATTAATAGTTTGCTAGTTATTATATTAAATTTAAATTTATTTGTTATTTAATATAACATTTAATTTTTTAATTAACTAATTAATAAATATAGCTTTTTTAACAGCTTATATAAAAGTAAATAACTTAGCTTTTATAGTTAATATAGTAATAATATTTTATTTATTAGCTTTTTATTTAATAACTTTATTAAATAGTATTATTATATAAACTTAAAAGCTTTTTTAATTAATAATATTATTAGCAAACAAAAAGTTGCTAGCTATAATAAACTTATTTTTATCTTTAAACTATAAAGCATAATATTAAATTTAAAGTAAATACTTAAAAAGTTAATTAGCTATATTATAATGCTTTAATCTTAAATTAAAGTTAAATTTTAAAAGTTTAAATATATTAAAAGTTATATTTAAACAAGTAATAATAGCAGCATATATAATTAATTTTATTTTCTTTTAATAGTTATAAATCTTTTGTTTTATTATTATTTTGCTATAAAGTTTTAATTTTTTAGTTTTTATAAAAGTATATACTAAAGTAAATAACTTAAAACCTTATAATTTAATAATCTTTTTAATATATAAAAATTATAACAATTAAATTAATCTTTTTTTATAATTTTAAATAACTTTAATATTAAAAAACTATTATAAGTTTTTTTCTTTAATTATTTAGTAGTAATATTTAAGCTTATAAATAACTCTTTAAGTAATAATTATATTTGCTTTTTAATAAGCAAAAATTATATTATTAATATATATAAAAATTAATACTTTCTATTTAAAATAGCAACATAATTTATAAAAAACAAGTTAATATCTTATGTTTTTAAAAGTTTTAATTAATTTTTTTTGCTATAATAAAAATAATTTTTAAAAACTATATAAAGCTTAAAATAATTTAAAAATTATTAAAAGTTTATAATAGCTAGGTAATATTTTTATATATATTTCTTTATTAAATATTATATTAATAAAAGCGTTAATTATATTATATTATTTAAATTTAAAGTTAAATTTAATAATAATAACTATAAATGTTTTAAATAATTACTTTATAAATATAAAAGCATAAGTATTTTTTTTTTTTTTTATAAGTTATTAGTTTTTTTATACTATAAGCCTAGCTTTATTTTTTTAATAATAATTATACTTATTAAACTTATAAATATATACTTATATATAATTAAAAATTAGTTTTTTTTAAATAATATATATATTAACTTTTTACTAAATATTTATTTTTTTATAACTTTATAAATAAAATTTTTTAGCTTATTTAAAATAGTTTTTTATAAAATAAATTTATAAATCTTTATGCTACTTAAAAAATAAAAGTAGATTTTAATAATAAATATTTTTTTTTTTATAAAGTAGCTATTTTAAGCTTACTTTTAAAAAAATAAATATAATTAATATATTAATTTAAAAGAAATAAAAATTATAAAAAAGTTTATAAAAATTTTTACTTAGTATAAAAAATACTATTATATTAATTAAAAAAAAATTATAAAATTTAAGCCTTTAAAAATTTTTTATTAGTTTATTACTTAAAAATATAATAAATATAAGTTTATTATTTTAATAAAATTTTAGTTTGCTATTAAAATAATATTAAAATCTTTTTAAAAACCTAGCTTTATTAGCTTTATTTACTAGCATATTATATTATAACTTTATAATATATAAGCGTTTTATATTAAATATAGCCTTTTAATAACTTTTATATATTATAACTTTAAAAAAAATCGCATTAAAGCTTGCTTTAAACCTTAAAATTAAATTAAATAATTTAATAGTTTTTATAAAATTTCTTTTTTAGCTAGTATTTTTAATTATAGCGCTAAAAAAAGCATAGTTTATTAAAGATTTAAAAAATATAAAATAAAAAGCAAAAATTACTTTAATATAAAAATAATTAATTTTTTTAAACTTATTTATATTTTTATTTTTACTTTTTTTAATATTTACTTTATTTATATCTTTTTTAGCTAAATTAATAAGTTTATAAACTTTATAATTTTTATAAAAATTAATTATAAACTTATTAATAATATTTAAAAATATTTAGTTTAAAAATATTTTAGCTAATAAAGCTTTAAATTTTTTATTAATAGTTTAAAAAAGGTTATTTTTTAATTTATTTAAGTTTTTTAAAAAAGTATTTTTTTTATTAAATATAATATCTTTAATAATAATAACTTTATTAGTTTTAAATAGCTAAATTTTATAAGTAGTAAAAAATTAGTAGCTAATTAAATAACTAATTTAAGCTTTAAAATCAAGCTTTTTTTATTTTTTTTGCTTTTTTTAAGCAATAAATATTATAATATAAGTTTTATATTTATATACTTTTAAATAAAACAAAATAAATATTTTGTTTTTTTTAACAATGTTGTTTTATAATTAAAAATATATTTAAATATTTTATTATATAAATAAACAGCTACTTTAACTATTTTTACTTATAAATAAATAAATAATTTACATTTATTTTTTATTAATCTTGCTTTTTACTTAATTATTTCTTTTATCTTTTTAACTTTTTTATTTAAGTTTTAAATATTAAGTAATAATACTTTAAACATTATTTCTTTAGTGTTTTAAAAGTGTTATATAAGTCTTAATATTTTATTAAAGTTTAATATTATTTTATTATTACATTTTATAATTAATACCTTTATTTTATAATAATTTTATAAATATTTAATTAAATAATTAAAAGCTATAATAATTAAAAAAGCTTTTTAATTTATAAAATAATAATTAAAAATAAATCTTAAATAATAATTTATAGCTAATATTATATGCTACTTATTTTTATTATTTTCTTAAAAGTTTTTATAGTTATAAAAGTTAATAGCTAGTTTTATATTTATTTATATAAGCTTTTTTTTAGCAATTAATTAATTTAATAAGTAATTTTTAATATTATATATGTTTTATATTAAATAGTTTTTATTTTATTGCTTTTATTAAAAGCTTAGTAAATTTTTATTTTTTAAAATAAAAATACTAAATATTATAATATTTTTAGTTTTAAGTATTTTATTTATAAGTGCTACTTAAAAAGGTTACCTTTTAATAATAGCTTTTTTATATAAAAGTTTAATTTGTTTTATTTAATATAAAACAATAATTTATTAAAAGATATAAATAAGTATTTTATTATAAATTAATTATATTTATTTTATAAATAGTATAAAGTTAAGCTATCTTTTTTTTTAAAGTAATTAATAAATAATTTATTATTTTACTAGCATTTTAATTAGTTAAGCACTTAAAAAGATATAAAGTTTGCAGCTATAATTAAATAATATATTATATTATATAACTTATATACCTTTAGTTTTTTAAGGCCTTAAACTTTAATGTTTATTTTTTTAAATTTTTTAATTAGTATAATATTATCTTTTATATATATTATATTATTTAAATTAAAAAGTTAAAGGTTTAAAAACTTGCTAATTTTATTAAAAATATATAATATAATTTTTAAATTAAAAATAACTAAATTTTTTAGTTAATAAATAATTAAGCTTATTAGCTTATTTTTTACTATAAAAGCAATTTATGTTATTTTTTTCTATAGTTAATTATTATAACTTAGTTTTTTTTTTTTAGGTTTTTTAATTTAAAGCTATTTAATTTTTTTTGTTAATTTAACATCTTTTTTTATTTGCTTTTAAATAAAGCTTTAAACTATTTTATTAAAGGTAAAATTTTTAAAAGCTAGTTTTAAAAATATATACTAATATTTCTTTAATAAATATATTTATAAATAAAGCTTATAGTTTATAGTTAATTTTATAATATTAATTTAATATTATTTGGTAGCACTTTTTTAACTATTTTTTTATTTTTTTTTTATATATATTTTCTTTTAAAAAATTCCTTATTTTTATTAATTAGTAATAATTTTAATTTATTTACCTTTATTAAGTTTTTTATTTAATTAGTTTTTTTAAATATATAAAATAATTTTTTATATATTTTTTTTTTAATATTTTTAGCTTTATAAAACAAAAAATATACACTTATTTTTTCTTTTAAATTTATTATAATTTTACAGTAATTTAGTATACCTTTTTTTATTTTTTGCTTTTAATTTTAATAAAAAAATATTATTTAGTTTAAATAAATACTTTTTAATGCTTTTTTTAAATTAGTTATAATATTATAAAGTTTTATTAAATTTATTACTTTATGCTTAATTATTATAGCAAGCTTTTTTTTCTATTTTATTGCTTAAAATTTTAAATCTTTAAATAATTATTTTATAATATTATTTACAAAATCTTTATAATTAAGTTTAGCTTAATATTTAAGTATTTTTTTAAAGTATAAGCTAATAGTACTAAGTTTTTTATACTATATATTTAAAGTATTTATTAATTTAAGCATAATATTTTTATAGTTTTTTAAGACCGTTTTTAATATTTAGTTTTTAACTTAGTTTATTATTTTAGTTAAATTTTAAAATTTTTATATTTAGGTATTATAATTGTTTAAGTTAATACTAAAAGCAAATTATTTTATTAAAGTTATTTTAAATACTATTTATAAAACTTTTAATAAATTAATTAAGTTGTTATTTAATATTATTAATAATTAAATTAATTAGCTTAAAATATTTATAGCTTTTAAATAGTTATTAATTTTTAATATAATAAATTATTAAAGCTAAAAAATTTATTTATTTTTTTCTAAAGTAATATATATTTATATATTTAAGCTAACTACTTTGCTTTAAAACTTTTTATTTTAAGATTTAAAGTTTATTAGCTTTGCTAAAAATATTTTTTGTTATTAATTAGTTAATTTTAATATAATAATCGCTTGATTAAGTTATAGCTTTTTTAATTTAATAAGTATAATATATAATAAAACTCTTAATTATTAAATATAAACAATATTATATAAGTTGGTTTAATTAATATATTTATATATATTATTATTATATATTATATATAATTATAACCACGCATTTAGTATAAAACCTAGATATAATTAACCTAATAAGGTATTTAAAAGTACACCCTTTTATCGCTAGTAATTTAACCTAATATAGTATTATCCCTTATATTTAACAATATTTAGCATTATATATATAAGCTAATAAAAAAGCAACGCTTTATACCACTATTAAAATGCTTTAAAAAATAAAAAAAAACAAGTTTACTTGCGCTTTTACTTTTACTTTTACGCTTATTTTTACCTCTACTTTTATTATTACTACCTTTATAGCTTTAACTTTAGCTTTTATGCCTGCTTTTGCTTTTGCTCCCACTTTTGCTTTCGCTTTAGCTATTGCTACCGCTTTTACTTTTACTACTATTATTTACTAACCTTTTTTTAAAAACAAGCGCACTTATATATTTATAGCAATTATTTTGCTAATAAAGCTATTATAAGCACTAAGTAAACTTATTTAAAAGATTTAGCTTATAATTACTAAAATTATATATAATTAAATTTAAAGCTTTTAAGCTAAAATATTACTATATTTTTTTATTATTATTAAGTAATCTTTTATATAATAAATAACTTATGTTTTATAAATTTATAAAAACATAAAAATACTTAAATTATATTTATAATAAATTCTTAATAAATTTATTTACTAGTATTTAATTTATTAATAAATAAACAATTTTAAATAAGCTTTTATAATGCTTTTATTTAAGTTATATATTTTATATATTTATATAATATAAACAAATAATTATTTTTTTATTTTTATTTATTACTAAATAAATTACTTAAATATTATTTAAATAAATTGTTTATTTTTATATAAGCTTTAGTTAAATATTTTAAAAAAGCCTTTTTAAAGCTATAGTTTTTATATTAATAAGCTTAAAAACATTAATTTTAGCTTTTATAATAAATATAAAAATTATACTTTAGTATATAGCTTTTTAAGCAATTATACCTTTATATAAAAATATAATATAGCTATAAAATAATTTTTTAATATTTAAATTATTTTTAAAAAAAGCATTTTTTATTATAAAAAGTATTTAAGCGCTTTAAAGGTTTATATTATATATAATCTTTAAATTTTAAGTATAATATAAATATTTAATTATTTAGTTAATAATAGTTATATACTTTTTATTATTATTAGTTATATTTTGTTTATGCTATTTAATGTTATATAATGTTATATATATCTAGCATTTTTAATGTTATATAGTGCTATATATATTTAGCATTTAGTACGCTAATAGTGTAATATTTTTGTTTGTAAAGGGGGGGAAACTATAGGAATACTAATGCGTAGCTAAGCTATGCCTTTAGATTAAAACCTTTTTTTTTATAGTTTACTATATGGCATTACTATTGCGCAAATAGTGTTTGCGCTATATTCTTTTAAATTTTAAAAATAAAATTAGTAAAATATTGTAGCAAATAGTTAATTAATTTAAATTTAAAAATAGTGCGCTATACTTTAGTAGGTTTTAATTAGTTGTTTTTATTGCTTTGCTATGCTTATACTTTACTATATAAGCGTTTATAAAAATAAAAGCAAATTAAAAGCAAATAATAGTAGTAAAAGCAAAAAGTAAATAGTAAATAAGCTTTATTAGGCCTAGCTAGATTTTAAGCTAGCTATACTTACTAGTTTTTATATTACTTTAATATAGCAGTGTTTTTTTTAGTTAAAACAAGGTAACTTTATTATTTTAGTTAAATTTTAATTATTTAGCTATAAGATTATTAATATTATAGTGCGGTATAATCTTTATATTGTTGGCATTTTATTTTAATAACGTAGTAAGTAAGTTTGCGCTTTTAAGCTTTTATTTTGTTAATTAAAAGCAAATTAGCATATAATTAGTTTATAGTTATAAACTTATTAAATTTTAGCAACATGCGTATAAAGCTATTAACTAAAAAACAGCTTTTTGCTAAAAAGGTTAAAAGTTAGTAAAAGTAAAATTTAAACCTATGTTTTACTACATAAATACTAAACGTACAACCATTACACCATCTCACCATATACTTTTTATTAAAGTTAATAAAGTATTTTAATAAAATAGCAGCTATAAATATTATATTAAGCCTAATTATAATTATAATATAAAGTATAAATTTTACGCGCTTTTAAAAAGCTTTTATTTATAATTAAATAGCTTTTTTAGCAATAAAAAAATAACTAATATTTAGCTATTATTTATTAAGCTAAAATACTAAGCAATTTTTTTTTTATATATTAGTTATAAATTAAAAATATTTTATATACTTTATAATTTTTAACTACTTTAATTTTAAAAAACTAAAAGATATTTTTTTGCTTTTTAAAAATATATACTGCTTTAATCTTTTAAATTATCTTTTTAGCTTATATTAAATACTTTTTATTATAAAAAACTATAAAATTATTTATATAAAACACTATATATATATTATAATTTTTTAAATAAAAAAAGTATAGCTTTTTTAGTATTAAAATTATATATAAAACTTTTAATATATTTAAAAACTTTTTATATTATAATAATAAAAAGTTTTTAAAGCTATATAGCGCTTTTTTAAGTAATGCTATTTTACTTTTTTTTTTAAAACTATTTAATAACTTATATACTATAGGTTTTTCTTTAGATTTTTTAGCGTTTAAAAAAGCGCTTATTATATTATATTACTTAGCTTTTATATTATATTATATAGTTATAACTATTATAATTTAAAAGCTTTTAACTATAAATATTAAAGTATATATAAATTAAAGTATATTTTTTATTTAAAAATTACTTTAAATTATTAAATATAATTTATATACTTTTAAATAACTATTTTTATTAAACTTATAAATAAATATTTATTTAAAAGGTAGTAAGTTATATTAAGCCTTTAAGCGTAAAATCATTTTTATAGCTTTTAACTTTTAAAAAGCAGCAATTTTTTAAGCTATATTTTTATAAAATTAATTTTTTAATAAATACTTTGCTAAATTTTTTTAAACTTTAAAAAATAGCTTTATAAAATTGTTTTTATAAATTTTAAGCTATTAAAAAGCAGCTTTTAAGCGTTTTGCTTTATATTAATATACTATAGCTATAATTATAAAATATAATATTTTATACTTTTAGTTTTTTTAATAAATAGCTTTTAACTAATTAAGCAAAAAAGTTTTTAAAAAATTAAACTAATAAAAATTATATAAAACAACTATATTATACTTTTTATAAATCACTTTAATAAAAACTATAAATATAAATCTTTTACTTTTAATTTTAAAATTAAAAAGCTTACTTTTTAACTTATAGCTTAATTTTATTATAAATAAATAATTTTTTTTTTGCTTTTGCTTATAAGCTAGCTTTTTGTTAACTACTATAGTATTTTTAGCAAAATTTTTATTTAAAATATTTTTAGTTACTTTTTTAGTTTTAATAAAATATATTTTTTAAAAAAATTAAAAATCTTTACTTTTATTTATTACTTTTAAGTATTTATTTAGCTTAAGTATTTTTAAAAAAATTATAAGTTTATATAGCTAATTTTTAAAAACTTTATAACTATTTTTTTTATACTTTATAGCCGTTTTTACCCCTAATATATACTTTTTTAGTTAGCTTTTAGCTAATAAATTAAATAAATTAAAATTATTTTTAACCTAGTTAAAAAAATTAGTATTTAGCTTACTTATAACTAGTAGCGTTATTTCTTTTTATATATTAAAAGTTTTTAAAAGATTTTTTAATATAAGTTTTATTGTTTTTAAGTTTTAAATAAAAGCTTAAAAGATTTACTAAGCTTTTTTTTAATGCTTTTTCTAATAAAAAATCTCTTTATTAAATTTACCGTCTTTAAAATAATTACCTTATCTAGCTAAAAAACTTAAACGCAATATAAATTAAAAGCTTAATAATTTATTAAATAACTTATATAAGCATATTAATTAACTTTATAAGCTTGCTAATTTTTATTAGTAAGCTTATTAAACTTTATAAAGTAAGCTTTATTTTTATATGCTTATATATTACTTTAATTAGGCTTTAAATTAACTATAATATTTATTATAACTTAAAAGCTATACTACTTAAAATACTACTTAAATTATAAAAAAAACACCTTTTAAAAAATATAAAAAGCATAAACTTTTAAAAAGCTTATGTTATAAAGCTATAAAGCTACCTATATAGCTTTTAGCTAAAAGTTTTATAAAAGCTTTATATCTTATAATATCTTTAAAGCTTTTATAATAACCTTTTATCTTACTTTTTTCCCTCTTTTTATAAACTTTTTAATATAAGCAAAAAAGTGCTTAAAATTAATCCTTTAGTTTTTAGCCCAAATCTTAAAAGCTGTCTTCTTTTTGCTTTTAATTACAACAATTTTATTATTACTATATATTTTATATATTAAAAGCTTATATTGCTTTATAACCTAACGTTTAAAATATATAAGTATAATAAATACTTTAAGCCTTATTTAATTATATAATATATAAATATAAATTATTTTATTATATTTATTTTTAATTGCAAATAAGTAGTATAATTTATTATAACCTTTAAAGTAATAAAAAAGATCTTAGTTAACTTTTTTAAAAAAGCGCGCTATATGCTTTTTAAAAACTTTATATAAAATTATTTATATAGCATGCGTTTAAGCGTATACTTTATACTTTACCTTTTTAATTTTTTTAATTTTTACTTTTTTAGCTTTATATATTAAAGCTTTTAATTACTTAAAACTTAAGTACTTAGTTTGCTTATATTAAAACTTTTTAATATTTTTATAAAGTTTTATAAAATTTACTAAAGGTTTTTAAAAATAAATATCTTTTATAATAGCAATTAATTTAGCTATACTTAATAAAATCTTAATAATATATAAAGATTGCTTTAGTACTAAAAAACTACTTAAATAATAAAAAAAAAGCTTATATTTAAAAAATACTAAATTATACTTTTAAGTAAGCTTTTTTAATAAAATATTACTAATTATATTATTAAAGCAAAAAAAGCAATTAAAACTATAATATTAAATCTTTTTTTTACGAAAGCAAGCTTTTAATACTATATTAATATAAAAGCTTTTTATTAAAGCAATATTTTTTAGTGTTAAGTTTATTATATTTATGCTTTAAAAGCTTGCTATTACTTTATAAATAATTTTTTTTCTACTAAGTACTAAAAAACTTATAATATTAGTGTTAACGCTTTTACTTGCTTTAGCAAGCATAAAAAACCTTAGCTTTAAAAACCTTTTATTATTAATTATATATAAAGCTTTATAGTTATTTAATATAATGCTTTTTAATAATAAGTATAAATTATATTTTATAGTAATATATATATTAAAGTTTAAGTTAATTTTATTAAAAGTAAATAAGTTAATTATAATAAATATTAAGTTAAAATCAAGCTACTTATTTTTATTTAATTTTTTTTTTTTTTAGCTACTTTTAAAGATATTTTTTAATTAACTACTTTTTTTTTATAATTATATTTTATAGTTTAATTTAACATATATAGCTTTAATTAATAATAATTTACTAAATATACTTAAAGGTTATTATAACTACTTAGTAATTAATAGATTTTATAATAGTTTTTTATAAGCGCTTATATACTTTTAAGTTTTATTTATAAATAATAATAAAATTTAGTAAATATAAGTAATTATAACCTTAAAATCTTAATTCTTTAGTTTTAATAAATGTTTTATAAGGTTAAAAGCTTGCTTATAATTAATTTAAAAGTTTATTATTAATAACTAAAAAACTTTTAAATTTTTAATACCTATTATATATAATTTTATTTTAAACTATTATATAAAAAACTTTTTTATATTATTTAAAAGTAGTCATTAGTTAATTTAGCTATTTATTTAATATTATTATTATTAGTTATATTTTATTATGCTTATATAATACTATTTAAACTTTAATTTAAATATATTAAGTATTTAATATATTTATTTTTTAATAATTAAAAGTAAAACTAAAAAACTTAAGCAAAAACTTTTTGCTTTTTAATTAAAACGCCTTTAAAGTGTTTATAGTTTTGTTGCGGATTTTTAACTAAAAGCTTTACTATGCTTTAATAATTTTTTGATTAAAAGAAAATAAAAAAAATAAAAAAAAATAAAAATAAAAAAATAAAAAAAAGTACAGCTTTTTAAGCTTTATATTCTTTTGTTTTACTAATTGCTATTAATATACTATTAGCTATAGTTTATTATTATATTATTTTTAAAACTTATTTTTTTTACTTTTATTATATCTTTTTGCTTTTTACTAATATTTAAGCTACTTTATATATAAGTAATAAGCTTTAAGCTAAAAACTAGTATATTATTTTATAAGCTATTTTTAAGCTGCTTATAGTTTAATTATAATTTAAGCTAGTAGTAAAAAGGTTATAAAACTAAATAATTAAATTAATTTTTTTTTTTTTGAATTTTAAGTAATATAAAAATTTATATAGCGCTATTTTTTTGCTTTTTATATAGTTATAAAAAAGCGTAGCTATATTTAGCACCTTTTTAAAAAAAAAAAAAAAAGCTTTTAGCTTTAATATTTTTATATAAATTTATAATAAAACTAAAATATATTTAATAGATAAAAAAAAGGGAAAAAAGTTTAAAATATTAATAACTTTTTAAGCTTTGCTTTTTATATCAAATAATTTAGATATATTGCTTTTTAAGGGGTAAAAGTACTTAAAAACGCGGTTATATTAAACTTAAAGATATAGCGTAAGGTGTAATAAACTTAATAGTGCTAAATAGTAGCGCAAAAAAGTTAAAGCAGTTTTTGCACTACTTAATTGCAAGCTTTAGCACTAAAAAGTTGCTTTAATAATAAAATAATAATAAAACAAGCAAAAAAGCAAAGTAAAAAAAAAATAAAATAAAAAAATAAATATAATCTTTAGTAGTTTTTATTAGTTAAAAGAAATTTTTAAATATAAAAATATTAATAAAAAATATATTAAAAGCTTAGCAAAAAACTTTTATATTAAAACGCAAAAAAAAAAAAAAAAAGCTTAAAATAATTTAGCTATTAAACAAAATATTAACAAACTATATATAATAATATATAAACTAAAAAAAAGTAGTGCACTTATTACTAATTAAATTTAAGCGATTATAATATTAGTTATAAGCTGCTTAATAATTAGCTTTTTAACGCTTTTAAATCGCGTAATATTTTTTATTTAATATAACTATAAAGTTTTAATATAAGTTAAATTTAATTTAGCTTTTATAATATATATAGCTAAAAAAATAATAAAAGCAATAAATATAACAATTAAAATAATAAAAGTAATTATAGCAAAAAAACTATTAAATAAAAATATAATAGTTATATTTAAAAAAAAAGCAATATAATATCAATAAGCTAATTTATAAATAAAATAAACGTTTAATAAAAGTGTAATAAAAACTAAAAAAAACTATATAATAATTATAAAAAATATTAATATAAAAATACTTTAAAGTATATATATAAATTTAGTAAACTTTTTTTAAAATATTTATAAACAAAATAAAGCTAATATAAGTAAAATATATTTAATTTTGCTAGCTAATTTAAAAAGCTATTATATTAACTTATTAATATATTATATTAATATAAAAACTATAAAAGTTTTATACTAAAAAAAAACTATATAAAAAATAATAATATATAATTATAAGCTATTTTTAAAAAATATAAAAATTATATAATACTTTAAGTGTTATAAGTTTAAATATATAAAAAAGTTTTATAAAAATAAAAGTAAATGCTTTTTATATAGTAATATAATATATAAAAGCAAAAAAAAAAAAAATTTAAATTAAAAGTAATAAAATATATAAATTATAAAAGAAATTATTTAGCTTTTTTAAAAAAATATAAAGTTTTTTAAAGCTAAATAGTAATAATATAAAAAATATATTAATATTAACTAATATAATTTTATATTTAAAATAAATATAAATTAATAAACTAAAACTAAAATAATTAGCAAAAAATTTAATTTTAAAAATAATTAATATTTAGCTTACTTATAAAAAAACTAAAATTATATTAATTAATAGTACTAAAAATAATTTAGTTAATAATATTAAAACTTAGTTGTTTTAAAGCAATAAATATAGCTTTAATACTTTTAAAAGCTAAAATATAAGCTTTTTTTTTTAAAAAAGCTAATATATTTAAACTAAATTTAAAAAGGCTTTTTTTTTTTTTGCTTTAAAAACATAATTAAATTTAAATAATAAAAAAAACACTTTATTTTAAGCTAATAAAACTTAATGCCTTATTTTAAAATATTATAAAATTAAAAATATATATAGTAATAGCTTTTAAATTATTAAAAAAATATAATATAATAATATTATAAAAGTTGCTATTATAAAAAAAAAAAAAAATAAAACCTTTTTAATTATATTATTTTAAATTAAGTTAATATAATATAATATATATTAGTTTTAAATATATAATACTATATATTAATAAATAAATTGCAAATAATTTATAAATAAAAAAAACTAGTTATAATTAAATAAAAGCAACTTTTTTTTTAGTAAACAAAAAAAAACTAGCTATTATATAATTAGTATATATAAAGCTAAATTTAAGTAAAAATAAAATAAGCTTAATAATTAAGCTTAAAAAAAAAACAAACTAAAAGTAAAATATAATAATAAAAAATATAAATATATATTTAAAAAAAAAAAAAAAATTTAGTATATTATAAAAAAATCTTAAATTTAATAAAAACTAAAAAATTAATATTTTAAATGATATATAGTAGTATTATAAGAAAAAAAAAGCAAAAAATTATTAAAAAATAAAAAAAAAACAATATAATTAACTTAATATAAGCTAATAAAAAACTTTTAGTAAAAATATTTAAAAGCTAAAGCTAAAAAATATTAAATAAAGTATTAATAATAGTTAAAGTGTTTAAGTTATAAATATTAAAAGGTTTTAATATAATAATAAATATAAATAAATATATTAAGTATTTAATAATAAAACTAATTAAAATAGCAAATATAATAGCTTTAAAAAAAAAAGCTATAATAAAAAAAATAACTTTATAATAATTATAAAAAGTTTAAAAAGCTATAAAAAAAGCTAAAAAAAAAGAAAAAAAGTATTATAAAATAATATTTTAATATTAAAAAAAAAAGCAACTAAAGTAAAAGTAAAACAAAAGTAAATTATTTATAAAAAATAATAAAAATAATAATAATAAAATATAATAAAAGCTTTAAAAAATAATTTAAAACTTTAAACTTTAAAAAAGTAAGCGTACTTTAAAAGCTAAGCTTTTTTAGCAAAAAAAAATTTTTTAAATTATAAAAAAAAAAAAAAGTAAGTAATTACTTATATAAAAAAAGCAAAAATATTAATAGCTAGGTTTTTTTTTATTTTAAAAATTAATTTATTAAATTTAAAAAGATAAAAAAAGCCTGTAAAATACTTATTTAAAATATAAAAAAAAATTAAAACAAAAAAGATTAAAAAAATCTTAAAAAAAATTAAACTTTAAAAAGCGCTAAAAAATAACTTTTTATTAATAAGATTTTTAAAAGCATATAAGCAAAAAGTTATAAAAGTAATAATAGTATTAACTTAATAAAGTTTTATATATAAATATTATTTAAAATAGCTTTAAAATATAATTATAATAATTTTAATAAAACTAAAAAAAACTTTAAAAAAGCTTAAAAAGCTTAGTAATTATAAGCTAATTTTACTACTTAATATAATAAATAAAATAATTAAAAAAGTAGTAAGTATATATATTTTAGTTGCAGTAAAAAAGTTTATGTTATTATTAAAAAAATAAATAAAAAACAAATTATAAAAATTTATAAAATTAGTAATTAAAGCTATAATAAAAGCAATTTATAATAATTAAAAGTATAATTTAATATTAATATTATTATAGCTAAATATTTTAAAGGCTTTTAATATAATAAATAATATAAAGCTGTTAAAAATACTATAAAAAAAAGACTTTTTTTAATAAATTTAAAACTAGTTTTAAAGCTATTTTATAAAATAAATAGCAATATTATTATTTAATAGCAAAAGTATAGCAAAAAAGGTTTTAATTATAAATATATTATAAAGATTTTTATTATTATTAGTATTATTTTTATTATATATAGCTATTTTATATAAAAAATTAATAAAAAAAAAGCTAATTATAATAAAATTTATAAACAATATAAACTTTATAATAATAAAGCTAAATATAAAAAAAAATTGCAAGTATTTAATATAAGTATATATAAAGTATAAAAGTTAAGTATTATAATATAAAATAAACTTTAATTTAATAAAAAGTAAACTAACGCACTTTATAAAATAATATAAAGCTAATTTTACTTTAATTTAATTAAAAAATATATAAATTAAACTAAAAGAAAGTATATGTTTTTTAAAGGTATAGCTAAATTATAAACTAAAATAATATTATTACTTAAAAAAACTTTAATAAAAACTTAAATATTAAAATTTTACTTTAATAAAATTAGTTATTATTATATAAAAATATAGTATATTTAAAGCAAAAAAAATTTATATAAAAGTAATTTAAAATATAATTATATATAGTTTATTTATATAGTATAAACTTAGTAAAAACTAAATAAAAAAGATAATAAAAAACCTAATTAAAAAATAATTAAAATGTTTTAAAGTAATTAAAAAAGCATATAAAGCAATTTTAATTTACTTTTTAAAGTTAAAATTAAGCTGCTTTTTTTTTTATATTTATTTAAATATTAAGTTATGCGATTTTAAAAGCAAGTTAGCGATTTTAAGCAAAAAAAAAACTATTTAAAAAAAGGTTAAATATTTAGTTTTAAAAAAAAACATAATTAAAAACAAAAGCAAAAAGTAGGTAAAATAAAAGCAAATAAAATTATTACTAAAAAAAACCTAGTAAAACATATAATAAATAATTAAAAGTAGCGTAAAAAAAAAAAAGTAAATAAAAAAATAGCAAGGCTAAAATATAATAAAAAAGGCTTTAAAAAAATATTAGCTTAAAAAATAAAACAAAGCTAATAATAAAGTAAAAAAAGGCTAAAGCTTAATAGTATTAACTTTAGCAATAAAAAAACTATTAAAAAAAACTAAAAAAATTTATTTAATAAATATAATAAACTTTTATTATAAACTTTAAAAATATAAAGCTTTAGCTTTATTATAAATTTATATAAAAATATTAAAGCTAAAAGCTTTTTTTTTTTAGAAAAAAGTGCTAAATATAGCTATATTTTTTTGCAATTATATAAAAAGCAAAAAAATAGCATTATATAAATTTTTATATTACTTAAAATTTAAAAAAAAAAAAACTAACTTAGTTATTTAGCTTTATAGCTTTTTTATTACTAGCTTAAATTATAATTAACCTATAAATAATTTAAAAGTAGCTTATAAAATAATATATTAGTTTTTAGCTTAAAGCTTACTATTTATATATAAAATAGCTTAAATATTAATAAAAAGTAAAAAGGTGTAATAAAAACCAAAAAAATAAGTTTTAAAAACAATATAATAGTAAATTATAGCTAATAATATACTAATAGTAACTAATAAAACAAAAAAATATAAAGCTTAAAAAGCTGCACTTTTTTTTACTTTTTTTTTTTTTTTTTTTTTTTTTTAATTAAAAAACTGCTAAAGCGTAGTAAGGCCTTTAGTTAAAAATCTAAAGCGGAATTATAAACGCTTTAAAGGTATTTTAACCAAAAAGCAAAAGGTTTTTGCTTAAGTTTTCTAGTTTTACTTTTAATTATTAAAAAGCAAGCGTACTAAATGCTTAATATATTTAAATTAAAGTTTAAATAATATTATATAAGCATAATAAAATATAACTAATAATAATAATAAAACTAAAGCTTTATATTTTTAAAGTTTATAATAAAAGTTTATTATATTTATTAAGTAAATTTTTTTAGTTTTTTTTAGTAGTTTTTTTATTATTAAAGCTAATACTATTAAGCTTTAGCTTTTTTTTGCTTTATTATTAGCTTTGTTTTATTTTTTAAGCTAATATTTTTTTAAAACTTTTTTTATTATATTTTAACTTTACTATTTTTTTACTTACTTTTTTTTTTTTATATTACTTTTAATTATTTATTATATATTTTGCTAGGTTTTTTTTAGTAATAATTTTACTTGCTTTTATTTTATTTGCTTTTTGTTTTTGTTTTTAATTATATTTTTTTTTAAAACTAAATATTTAACTTTTTTTTAAATAATTTTTTTTTTGCTTAAAATTATTAACTTGCTTTTAAAATTATATAACTTAGTATTTAAATAGGTATAAAAAAAAATAGCTTAATTTTAATTTTAAAAAATAAATTAAAGTTGCTTTATATATTTTTTTAATTATTTTAAAATATTTTAATTGTTTTTTAGTTAAATTTTTTGCTATTTTTTTTACTTAGCTTTTATTAAATTTATATTATATAAATAAACTATATATAATTATACTTTAAATTATTTTTATATAGATTTTTTTTGCTTTAAGTATGCTATATTTTTATATAATAGCAACTAATTTTATTAAAGTAAAATTTTAATATTTAAGTTTTTATTAAAGTTTTTTTAAATAATAATATTATTTTAGTTTATAATTTAATTATACTTTTAAAAAGTATATATTTTTTTTTAGTTTAATTTATATATTTTTTAACTAAATTAAAATAAAATTAACTTTATATTATTTTATAAAGTATATTAATTTATTTTTTATTAAATTAAAGTTTATTTTATATTATAATGCTTAGCTTTTATATTTTATATATATTTATATTAAATATTTATAATTTTTTTTTATATTTAGCTTTATTATTATAAAGTTTATATTATTTATAAACTTTATTATAATTAGTTTTTTTTTTATTAATTTTTTATATAAAATAGTTATATATAATAAAAATAATATTAGTAATAATAAAGATTTTTATAATATATTTATAATTAAAACCTTTTTTACTATATTTTTATTATTAAATAATAATATTATTATTTATTTTATAAAGTAGCTTTAAAGTTAGTTTTAAATTTATTAAAAAAAGCTTTTTTTTTATAATATTTTTAATAGCTTTATATAATTTATTATATTAAAAGCTTTTAAAATATTTAGCTATAATAATATTAATATTAAATTATGCTTTTAGCTACTATAAATTACTTTTATTATAGCTTTAATTATTAGTTTTATAAATTTTTATAGTTTATTTTTTATTTATTTTTTTAATAATAATATAAACTTTTTTATTATAGCTAAAATATATATATTTACTACTTTTTTAATTATTTTGTTTATTATATTAAATAATAAAATTAGCTTATAATTATTAAGCTTTTTAAGCTTTTTTAAGGTTTTTTTTAGTTTTGCTAAAATTATTTTAAATAATATTTATATATAAAATTTTATTAAGCTAATATTGTTATTGCTTTTATAACTTTTTATTTATATGCTTTTAGAAATTTTATTAGTAAAAAGTTATTTCTTAGCGCTTTTTAAAATTTAGTTTTTTTTAAAAATTTTTTAATTTCTTTTGTTTTAATTTTTTTTTATATTTTAAATAAATATTTTATAAGCTTTTTTTATTTTTTTAAATTTAATAAGTTAATTTTTAAGGTAAAAAAAAACTTAGCTGCTAATATTTTTGCTTTTTTTATATAAGTAATTATTTTTTTTTTTTTTTTTTTAAGGTTTAAAAACTTTTTTTTGCTAAAAAAGCTTAGCTTTTAAAGTATTCTTACTTTTTTAAAGTTTAAAGTTTTAAATTATTTTTTAAAGCTTTTATTATACTTTGTTTTTATTATTTTTATTATTTTTTATAAATAATTTGCTTTTATTTTATTTTTGCTTTAGTTGCTTTTTTTTTTAGTATTAAAATATTATTTTATAATACTTTTTTTTTTTTTTTTAGCTTTTTTTTTATAGCTTTTTAAACTTTTTATAATTATTATAAAGCTATTTTTTTTATTATAGCTTTTTTTTTTAAAGCTATTATATTTATTATTTTAATTAATTTTATTATTAAATATTTAATATATTTATTTATATTTGCTATTATATTAAAACTTTTTAATATTTATAATTTAAATGCTTTAATTATTATTAGTACTTTATTTAATATTTTTTAGCTTTAGCTTTTAAATAATTAAAAGTTTAATATTAAGTTTTTTTTATTATAAATTTAAAAGCTTTAAAAAATATAATTAAATTTTATTTATTTTAAGCTTTTAAATATTTTTATTAAAAGTTTTTTATTAGCTTATATTAAGTTAATTATAATTTTTTTTTTTATTTTTTAGTAGTTTTTTATTTTTTTTTTTTTATAATATTGCTATATAATATTTAAAAAAGTAGTTTTTAAGCTTTTATTAAGCTTAAGATTTTTTTATAATATATTAAAGTTTTTTCTTTTTTATTTTATAATAGTAAGTATATATTTATATTTTTTATAATTATATTTTATTTTTAGTTTGCTGTTTTTTTAAGTTTAATTATTAAGCTTATTTTATTTTTATTTAAATTTAGCTTTATATATATTAATTATATAATAATTAGTTTTTTTTTATTTGCTAAAAAAAAAGTTGCTTTTATTTACTTATATTTAGCTTTTTTTATTTATAAATTATTTATAATTTATTTATTAATATATAGTGCTATATATTTAAAATTAATATATATTATATTATATTAACTTAACTTTAAGTAATATAGCTAAAAAAGCTTTATTTTTTTTTTTTTTTATAATAATAGTTTTTATAATATTATTATATTATATTTTTTTAGTACTTTAAAAATTATTACTATATATATTTTTAATTTTATAGTGTTTTAAAATAAAGCGTTAAGTTTTATTAGCTTAAAATAAAGATATTTTTATTATTATTTAGGTTTAGTTGCGCTTTTAAAGTAAAAAAAAAAAAAAAGCCTTTTTAAATTTAATTTAAATATATTAGCTTTTTTTAAAAAAAAAAGCTTATATTTTAACTTTTAATATTATTAAAGTTATATTTATTACTTTAAAGCAGCTAAGTTTTAATATTATTAATTAAATTATTTTTAGTATTATTAATTAGTATAATTTTAGTTTTTTTATAATTAAACTAAATATTAATTACTTTTAAAGTTAAACTTTTTATTAATTATTTTAGTTTTAATTTATTAGTTTATATTTATTTTAAATATAAAACTATATTAGCTAATATTAATATACTTTTTATATTATTATAATTTAGCTTTAAAAAACTTTATATTTTTTTAAAAAAGTTAAATAGCTTTTTTTATAATTTATATATTTTATTACTTTTAATTTAAATTTTTTTTAAGTTAAATACTTTTTTTTTTTGCTTTTATATATTATATTGCTATATAAAAAATATTTATATTTGTTTTTATAAAACTTTTTTATATATTTAAACTTATAATATTTAAAATATTATATAATTTTTATATTTTTTAAAAATAGCTTATAATTATATATTATTATTTTTTATATAGCTTTTTTTTAATATAAAGCTTTTATAGTTTTTATATTAATATAATATATTAATAAATTAATATAATAGCTTTTTAAATTAGTTAATAAAATTAAATATATTTTATTTATATTAGTTTTATTTTGTTTATAAATATTTTAAAAAAAATTTACTAAGTTTATATATATACTTTAAAATATTTTTATATTAATATTTTTTATAATTACTATATAGTTTTTTTTAATTTTTGTTATATTTTTATTAAACATTTATTTTATTTATAAGTTAGCTTATTTATATTATATTGCTTTTTTTTTAAATATAATTACTATATTTTTACTTAGTAGTTTTTTTATTATAATTATTTTTGTTGTTTTAATTATTATATTTATTGTTTTTATTATTTTTTTAATTATATATACTATAAAAGCTAGATTTAATTTAGCTTATATTAAAACTTTATAGTTATATTAAATAAAAAATATTATATAATTTAAAGGCGTTAAAAAGCTAATTATTAAATAGCTTATAGCTAATATTATAATTATTTAAGTTTAGTTAGCAATAAATATACTGTTTTTTTTTAGTTTATATATTATTATATATAGCTTATTTATATTTTATTTAATAGCTAAATTATTTTAAGCTTTTTTTTTTTTTTTTTTACGTTTTAATATAAAAGTTTTTTATTAAGCTTTTAATATATTTTTTATTAGTGCTTTTATATTTAAAATTTTTTTTTAACTAATAAAAACTGCTAAAGATTATATTTATTTTTTTATTTTATTTTTTTTTTACTTTGCTTTTTTGCTTACTTTGCTATTATTTTACTATTAAAGCAACTTTTTAATACTAAAGCTTATAATTAAGTAGTATAAAAATTACTTTAACCTTTTTGCGCCATTGTTTAGTATTATTAGGTTTGCTATACTTTGCGTTATGTTTTTAGGTTTAATACGACTGCATTTTTAAGTGCTTTTACCTTTTAAAAAGCAGTGTATTTAAATTATTTGATATAAAAAGCAAAGCCTAAAAAGTTATTAATGTTTTAAACTTTTTTTTCTTTTTATTTATTTAATATAAAAGTTATAATTTGCTAATATGCTTACTTAAGCTTTATTTAAGCTTTAATAACTTTTAAAAAGTTTTTGGTTATAAGCACCTTTAATATATTTAAAAAATCTTGCACTTTTATTTTTAAGTAAGCTTTATATTAGTTATTATATTAGCTTTTAAGCTTAATATTTTTATTATAAGTATACTTAAGCACCTTTTTATATTTATATTATATATTAGTTTATATAGCAATAATTATAAAGTTAAAATAAGCATATAAATACTTAATAAAAGCCTATAAAATAATATCTTTAAAAAAAATAAGCTTTATTATAATTACAACTAAAATCTTTTTATTTATTATATTGTTTACTTATTTAAAAACAGCTATATATTTATTTAATTAAGCTAATTAATTAAAATACTTATGCTTATAATTAATATGCTGCTTAATAAGCTTTATAATAATTTTTTTTTTACTAAAATTTGCTAAAAAGCTTAAAGTAGCTTTTTTTTTACTAAGTAACTTGGCTTTTTAAATAGTAAGCTTTTTTTTATAAGCTTTAAATTTCTTTTTAAAAATTGCAAGCTTTATATTATTTTTTATAAAAGCTTTAAAAATTACATTAAAAAAGTTTTTAGCTTTTTTAGCGTTTAAATTAATTAGATCTTATATTTTATATATATTTATATAAAACTTTAAATAGTTATATTATACTAAAAAGTTATAATAAAAGTTAAGTAAAATATTTTGATTTATAAGCTTGCTTAAAGTATTTAACGTTATAATAATTTTAAGAAAAATAAAATAAGTAATTAACTTTATAATCTAAAGTATATAAAAAAAAAAAAAATTATAAAAAATATAGCTAAAGTAATTGCTTTAAAAGATAATAACACTAGTTTTTAAAAAACCAAGCTTATAACTCTTATAAAAATATAAATTATAATCTAGGTTATAAAAATAAACAAATGCCTTAAATCTTTAAAATCACTAAAGTATATATTTATATAATTTAAAGAGTAAGTTTTAGTTACATAAAAAAAGGTTAAAAAACTGTTATTTATGCTAGTAATCATATGTCTTATGCGTAAAATGCGCTATATATCCACTATTCCGTGACATGTATATGCTGGTTACATGTAATTTTGGCGTGTTGGCATATAGAGTGCAGCACAATGGGGAGTACTGGAAAATTCTTTTGACCCTTGCTGACATGGATGAGAGGCTGCCTAATTGGATAATCCGGTACCGCCCGTTGTTTGGTAGAACGTGCTTAGTTGTGTGAACCTTGAAGACGAAATGGAGGTTACATATCATTGAAATTCCGTACTGTTGAATAGTGTGATTTGCGGAGACTCGGTGCCTGGGTACGTATCTGCACCGACAGCCGCGTGACATCTTAGCTAGAAAGAGAGTTTTATCATGATTATGGGTTCCCTAGCCTCATGCTATGAAGTAAGAGCATTTTAAGGTGTAGTAAAGGTCTGAATTGTTTCCGTTCATTTGGGATAGTGAAATAATCGTGTTTTGAAAAAGGGGGTAGATAGTCAATACACTGAAAGAATATAAACAAGCACGATTCCAATTTCATTTACTTGGGAGCTTTACATTAGTGTTGTGCACAGCTATCAATGGATTTAACAAGTCCATCTTGATCATTAAATTTTCTTCCTTAGGTAGCAGAGTGGAAATGCCCTATGTAGGTAAGAACTAGGTTGAAGAAAAGTTCAAGCTTGAGTTGATGCTAGTAAATGCAGTAGGAAATGTAAGTTAATAAGAGACAGTTCACATAAATAGTATATCCGAGGGAGAACATAAAAGTAATTATATATTCAGCTCCTTTTGCTGTGAGTCTTGGTTATCAACCTGTCCATCGCCTACCATTTGCTAATGGTCAAGGTTTAAACTGGTGGCCATCATACGGGAACCAGATGCTATGAGTAGCAAAGTTAGGTTGCTATGTGATAGTGTTGATTATAATCCTCTCCCTATCCTAGTTAACAATACTTAAAGCAGAGAATGTACGGCTACTATGAATACAAAGCTTTATCTGTAACCTGTAAATTAGGATATATATTGCTTTAAATATATCTTTAGGCCTTGGACTACTACAAGAGTGAAAAAGGGTTTAGACATAATCTATTAGTTGCGGTACTTATATACTTGAGAGGCTTTGGTGCTGACAAGTTAAATCGATAGGTATTACCATCGTATTATACCGCATTAATCTCAAAGCTCTACCACGTGTTTCTGTGTTAATAGTAGTAAAATCATAGGTATATAAGCGTTGTATTCAGCTTAACTACTTTGTAAGTAATGTGGGAAGACCTTATTATATAAATAGGACACCAACGTCCCTTTGCACCCTTTATTATATATAATATATAGAGTAACTACTTAATATAGTTCACTTTTACTACATAGATTTGACAATACGCTAAATAAACTTCGATGCTAGCTACTATATGAACACCATCACCTGTTATACGATATCCCATGTTTGTTCCTAGAACCTGACGATGTGAAACCTAACAAAGAGAGCCTAATCCCGTTGTTCAAAGTCAAGAGCTAACAGAATGACGTCTGTGATAAAGAGAGGATGATAAGCTCTAAGTGGCGCTTTCACATTAGAAAAGGTCGATATTAACTGGTCTACGGTTCAAGTTCACCCCTCGAGTTCCCATCGTTGGCGTTCTATGGCGTATTCATTCTTATGTCACACCGTATAAGTGCTATCTCCTATTCATTAAATGCTAAACTTGCAGTTCGAATAGCTCTAAATCCAAACGAATGTAACAAAATAAAGCTCTGACGGATGGTATTATAGTAGAGTTCTCTCTGCTCCTCAAACCGGAATATGGTAAGATGTGTGACTCTCGGGCGCACATCCACGACTTCTTGATACTACCATTACAAATTGATTAATTAAACATAAATCCATTATCGCCTCCACATGTAAAATTACTCTGCGACGTTCGAACCGAAGCCTCGGGCAGTTTTGCTAGCTATTCCTGTCCTTTCTAGGCTGCTTTCCGGATCCATTAATATTTCACCCCGCTGGAACCTATACCGATACTAGAGGAGGTTGGTTCTGTTACAGCAAGGCAAACTCGTTTCATATAAAGCCTCCGTGCCCAGGAAGCTCCTTCACGCTGGTATCATGAAGTTCTGTGCGAGCGGTATCATGAAGCTCCTCGGGCGGACGCCAGGAGTCTTGAGCCCATGGCAAATCCTTGTGGTTTGGTGGCCATATAGCAGGTGCAGTACTCCCAGCTATCTTCAGATACCTATTCTTCTTGCGCAGTTCCCAGGCGTAAAAGGCCAATGCAAGTGCCAGGAGGCCCAGTCCGAGGCCCAAACCCACTCCTAATCCGAGCTTAAGAGCTTGGTTGCTGCTTTCATTCGGCTGCGAAAGCGGTGATGCGGTGGAGTTCGGCGCTGGCGTATCTCCCGCAACACCTGGAGCCTTGAACACTCTGTTGAAGATTGGTAGTGCGATTAAAGCATCAGAATTACTGCAGCAAGATGCATTCTGTCCGCAACCTGTTCTACGTTAATAATCCTATCTAAATCACAAGAGAGGTGAGATCCTCTTTCAATTATGAACAATGTCTACCTACTATAAAGATGTTAGCCTTTTGAACATTGAGGGGTTATAGATAAGCTAAGGCTTGGAAACATGAAGGGGTTTTTTACACGTACCAATACGATCCCGATACTTTATCGGTTGACTTGCAGAGTGTCAAGTCCTGGTAAAAATTCATCGTCGCTACAGATGTAGTGTTAGGTCTACGAGGGTATTCGCCGATGGGAATTGCTCACGACATGATCTCTACTTACGTGGAAGACCTGGGCAGTATTGCTTGCATGGCGCATCCCACGTCACTGACGTGCAAGCCTGCACCGTGAAGATGTTGTCCCCGGTCGTGTCAAGACACAGTCCGTTATCGAGGCAGTAATCTGTACCACCGCAGCATACACTCACCTCGGCCGATGTGTTGCACGGGAAGAAACCATCGCGTGCGAGACCACTCGTGTCGTAACACACGGCATCGCTCCGGCGTATAGCCAGAGCGAGTAATATTAACGATGCGAGCATAGTGGCCAGTAGTGAGAGAGGAGGACGTAAGAACTATGAAGCACTATACTTGAGAAGAGCGGGTATGCAATCTCGTTTTCTAGTCAACTCTCATCGGCGATTGAGATCCTTAGACGAGCAACAAAAAGGGGTGCCGATCTGCGGTATCTGGAAGCAGCCCGATGGTTGCAGTAGGTTCTGATTTTGCCCCCTTTGGCTGCCTGTATTTTCAACTGGACGACTTCTTATTTAAAGAAATGCGACTACGTGAAAGCCACCTGCGATATTGAGAAATTCGTATCGCGTTGGCGCCAGGGGCTGACAGTAAGATCACGTTTATTTATTGGGGTCGAGATCCTACGGCACCGTGGCGTCCAATTGGAGACGCCTACACCAATTTCATTAGACATTTCGACGCACTTGTTTCAGAAACAATTTGACCGGCGCTGAGTGTTATTTATATTATAGTCCTTCTTACTCACTGGCTAAGTGCTTTTGGCTGACATGCTGACGACATTAGTCTGCTATTACTGTCTTCAGAGCACTGGATGTTTGGACAATCGACACAGTATCTGTAGACGACATTCTCATACCAAATAAAGATAAAGGAACATGATCCTCGGACGCCACCTGTAAGTAGGGTTACACGGCATTCCCAAACTAGGGGGCAATGTGGAAGTCCTACAATGTCAGGAATCCTTCAATCCTCCGCTTGGTCTGGATGGGCGCTCTGAAGCCAGCTGTTCTCGTTTAGATCTATTATGAAATTGTCGCACCTCGTCCTCCAATCAGGAAATGCAAATGCATGCTGCTAGAACCACGACGTCTCTTTTCTGATGCTTTTCCCCATATAAACCGGCTCCCGGCTTCTATGTCGGCCGGCATTTTTGTCGCCTGATGGAACACTAATATGACATAGCTAGAGTTGAGCATAACTAAGCGAATGGTGGAGCTCTTGCTCGGCTTCTACTACCGGTGTTCGCTCTAAAGCTTGTTTCAAGGCCTCGCCACCACGGTCGCGTTGGTATAAAACTACGACTTTACCTATGCGCGCCGTCAGTTTAGCCAGGAAGGCATTACGGTCGACGTTGACTTGGTAGTCGGACGCCTAATCCGAGGATTGTAGTTTATCCTCGACTAGGGCACGTTAGATTTATCAGAGCATGAGAACACGAACCAGCAGATGTCGCACACAAGTCTGCAAACGGCTCGATGTAGAACGCGCCGATTCTTAGTGCAAGCTGTGACACGTCGTCAACTGGGGCATTCAAGAATTCTACGAATGCTGCTTGTTCGGCGTCCGTGGGAGGTCGGGGAAGCTTTTTCTGAGCCTGGGCCCAAGCTTCTATATCTTCAGAAGCCATGATTAGAGGGAGATACGTTGTGGCTAGAGGAAGTGTGAGCACACATGTTGGGAAGTTAGCCAAAGGATGAATTTGAAGGCGGATTTAATAAGGGAGCCGACAACTCTCAAATATGATGAGCTGTGCTCTCGCTCTTACATATTCAATTGAGTCTGGGCAATTTTAGCTATGATGTCAATACTTTCTGTCGTCGCATATGTTTCAGGCATACCGAACCAAAATGAAGGGATTGCGGCGTTCCGGGTTCCCAAAGAATTACCCTTCAGCATATGGTATGTCAGCTACCACAACCGTGTAACTAAAATTTCATTCACCTTTCTTACTATAAACCAAATATTAGAAACAGCATACAAAGGGCAATAAGCCATTGCTGGTATAGAAAAGTCAATTTACCAACCTGAATTCAGAGTGGTGACTGGGTAACTATCTAGTTAGGATTTACGAAGAAAGTGAAATAGCTAAATGATAATGCCGAGGTAGCTATTTTAAGTCACTCCTATGACAAGTGCTGAAACTAGGGCTTGGAGAATATGCTAGAATTCCGAATAAGCTTCCAAGGTGCCAAAGGTTATTAAAGCGTACTGTCTATTAGTCATCACGTCAGTGCTTTTGGTGACAATTGCTGGAAAATCTTCAAACTCTTTTAGTCAATTATTGTGTAGTCAAATTGTTTAAGTAGGTCATATCTTATTCCCAGAAGCCTTGGAAGGTCAAAGGACCTTTGGCACCCTAGAAAGTTATTCGTAATTCCGGTATCATTCTTCAAGCCCTAGTATAGCCTTTGTTGAGGCTGGAATCTCGACAGCAGAGCTCTTTCTATACTCTTTTTGCTCAAACCTATCTTTCATCAGCCCCCATACATTGTAAAATTTCAGGACTTTCATTGCTGGAGGTCCCAGTTTCGCCTCTTCCTCGGATGCTTCGAAAGCCTGCTTCTCATACGGAGCGCCATTTTTCAAGTTTTGTTCCTTTAGGGCCTTTTTATTGGAAGCGGCTGTGATCGCTTTTGCGATTCCCTCAAGTTGGCCAATGGCGTATTCGAATCCCCGGCGCACGATTTGTAGCTCTTCAGATGGAGCAGGCTGAGCTTGAGCTTTGGGGCTTGAGATATTGTCAAGACTTTGTAGCGTGCGCTAAACTCCACAGCCTGGAACTTCGGTGGTATTAACTGTGTATGCGCATGGCGTCTTTGCTGGCATGTAGCGATGATATGGAAAGGAGATGCTACAGCCGCACGGAAATCGGCGGATGGTGACTTGGCAACATTTGTGCATTGGACATTGGAGACTTTCGCTAGGCTTCGAGGTAGCGATAGTGCAATATTTATCTCCATAGATAATGAAGGGGTTAACCACGTGTAAGTCTGGGTTGGATGGGTGACGCATTACGGGCCGTACGTCGCACACCATCGTGTGGGTTACAATTTCGAGACACATACTGACTGTGGCTAAAGATTTCTAGACAGATGGAGTGTTTTCTTAGAGTATGTTATCTTCATCAATTTCCTATGCCTAGATCGGTGCAGCGCGCTGTTTTTATCTTGATTGAGGACTTGCAGATCTTTTGGAGTGGTATTTCTTACTCTGAGCTCCGAGCTAGTCGAGATAGTATAATCCTCAAAGAAATCCTGAAAGCCGTCGCTTTTGCATCCCTGAATAAGACTGCGGATGATTTCACTTTGTTAGGGGCAGGAAAGCGGGTTATCTGTTGTCATTGAAATGTCGGGCTACAGCGAATAGGACAATGCCTTAGAACTACCTAGGTAGGGCGAGGTCTCTTTTGCCTTGGTGTGTCGAGGAGCTCGTCGATGTCGCTGTTTGATTCTCTTAGAACTATATTAGCAACTTCGCTAATCCTAAGGCGTTATCTTACTTTTGTACCGCACCTTAGCGTTGCAGGTTTTCCATTGATGCGGACTTTAGCTACTCTCTTCGTTTTCGGTGTAGTTGTGCACAAGGGCCCAGGACTGCCCAAAAAAAAGCCGACTGCTTTGATGAGCAAAAATCCATTATGCCCTTGGTTGCTTTTAATAGTGTCTTTGATGTATCGTACACACAAATATTAACACCTATTTAATTTCTCGTACTGTGTCATTATGAGGGGGAATATCTGAAAGAGTAATATAAAAGAAGCGATAACAATGCGCATTTTTGCGTCTCACTTAGGTAACTATCGAATATTAGTGGATTCTGTCCTGCCGTAAGAAGCTTTTTATAAGGTTAATTAGTGCAGATTTCGGTGCCACTATGGATGATGAGAGAGTAAAGCTCGTGAAATGGACTGTAAACCTACCTCCTATGGGCTGCACACTTGATGTTGTGATCAATGCTTTTAGTAGACTAGCTTAAATTGAATTAGTGACTGAAAAGATATCGGATGCATTTTTAGTTGTAACTCTAAAGGCGAATACTTAGCGAAAGGGGAGAGGGGTATGATCAAGCACATTTCGTTATAGTGCTTTGATGGGATATGGAATGTAGTATTATGGAAAATTATCACTAGGTAGGTAGGAATTGAGAACTAGCTACTCGCATTCGCTATTATAGTAGAGTTGCGACGTACCGCAAAACGGCCTGAAATGGTACCTACATGGTCTATTAGTAGGCATCGAGTCTATAGGATCGGCGGTCCACTCATGCATATAAGTATGATCGGCATTCAGGGGTTAGACAGCCCTAAATTTCAGGGGGAATCCTGCTGGCGCCCGCCCTGAAAAGAGGTCAGCTTGCGACACACACTCTCCTTTTTAGAGAGCCTTTTAAGCAACCGTTTTCGTGTTCAATCAACTAAGGACAAGATCGCGTACATAATTAATCAAAACTACTACATAAGACTCTTGACGTTGCGCCGAGGTAGGTCGTGCTGAAATGTGTCCGTGGCGCCAGATTTATATGAAACTGATCACTGCATGGGGCGGTCGTAGGATCCGAGGATCAGGCTTTCAGCTTCCTAGAACGCCGGAGATCTGCTCGAGGCAAACAGGGCCCAAGAATATGTGGAGGCGCGATCGTCCGTGATCCGCCTGGATGGAGGAGGTACTTGAGGTGCCGCTCGGATACAGCATCTACTAAGTAGTCTAATATGGCTTCAACGAAGAGGGGCTACGCTTGATACATCACTCCTAGGGCGCAGTAACTTAACATGTGATCTAATCAGGTGAGACTGCTGTGAATACTTAAAAAACCTATTTACGATGCCACATCCCTCCTCACTCTCATATTAAGAATGCGTTTCTGTCTCGGGCGTGCATTCGTATAGCCTTCCACTGCCGATTTCCTTCAAGATGCGATTCGCGTCCCAGACGTCGGTCGCTTTGGCCATCTCTGTAGCTTCACTTGCTGAGTCGAGACGTGTGTTACATTCGCTGAAGCCCATATTTCCTTCGCTGACTTGCTTATAGCTTCGCTTTCCTCTAGCGACGCAGGCAAAACTAGCAGACGATGGCTACGCGGTTCAGATAAGATTCGGGGTGTGAACCTCGGCTCACAATTCATCATCGAGCGGTGGATGGCGGGCGATGCATGGAGTAGCATGGGTTGCGGCAACAGTAATGATGAATGGTCCTGTGTCCAGCTCCTCGGTCAAGACGCAGCGGACGCGGCCTTTCGAACCCATTGGCAGACCTGGATTACGGCCGATGATCTTAAGGAAATTCAAAGCTACGGACTAAACACTGTTCGGATTCCAGTAGGGTTCTGGATCAACGAAGACCTTGTAAATGACGGCGAATACTATCCAAGAGGCGGTCTAGAGTACCTAGACTATATCGTCGGTAACTGCACCGAATTGGGACTTTACGTTATCATGGACCTCCATGGCGGACCCGGATCTCAGTTTCCGGGTCAGCAGTACACTGGACATGTTGTTGATTCACCCGGATTCTATACAGGAGATAACTACGAACGAGCATACCAGTTCTTGGAATGGATGACAGAACGGGCCCATACAAACTCGGCATACTTCAGCGTTGGCATGCTACAAGTCATCAACGAGCCTGTACACTCTGGCGAGTATCCTTCAGAGGCCGCAGATATGATAGCCGACTATTACCCAAATGCTTGGACTCGGATTCGTGACCGAGAAGCCCAACTTGGAACAGCTGATAGCGACAAGCATCATATTCAGTTTATGGTATGTCTAAGGCCACTTAAGACGGCCATTCAAGATCTAATGTCATCGATAGGGCGAAGCTTGGGGCTCTGGTAATCCCAACCAGAACTTACCTGACACTACTTTTGCGTTCTACGATGATCATCGATATTACAAATGGGACACAACCGTCTCAGCCACTCAAGACGGTTATATATCTGCGGCTTGTAGCGATAACAGGGGAGGCAGCGACATAATCGTTGGCGAGTGGTCCATCTCGGTGGCAGACGATGCGCAGTACAACAGCGAATTCGATATCCGCGACACCGACGCCAACAATGACTGGTACAAGCAGTTCTTTGCTGCTCAAGTACAGACGTTCGAACTCTCTGGAGGCTGGGTGTTCTGGTCGTGGAAATGCGACTATATCGCGGGTTTCAATGAGTGGAGGTGGTGTTACAAGAGCGCCGTTGACGCTGGCATTATTCCTAAGGACGCCGCAAGCGCTGCCAGTATGAGTCCCTGTTAGGATATACATGATCGCTTGTTTATCCACCTTATCCTTTATAAGCATACCCCAGCTATGAAATGAAAGCTCGTAGTAATATGACCTCTATTAGCTGGAACCAGAACTTGACATGCTCCGGAGCCTCTCAGCTCTTTCGAGTATTAAACAAAGATTAAGTTGAAAAACTCAATGGAGATTGTTCATGGACCAATTGTTCTCGATGCTCGTTACGATGCCGCGGCTTTGTTGCTCTTGTCGGAGAATCCAGCCCATTGTCACAGAATATTCTCTTCAACACACGACGAGTCGACGTCGTTCGCTACAAGTAGCTGGCTTTCCTCGATTCCTTCAATTATTATTTACTGCCTACTTTCTTACTGATAAAAACCCCCTAGAGCCGTATAGGGAGCATTGCTGCAGGCTTGGTATCGTAAAGCAATTACTTAGCCTCTTCACACTCCAGCCGTACGTGCTCTGAGGGTCATTACCGAGCCGGTCTTGGTGCTGTTAGTTTTTGTCTCTTATTTTTATCAAAGTGCTCGCCACACCTTCTACAGACTCTCGACGATGTGTCGGCGAATAATCACCCACTATATGCACCATGATGTGGCTGCCCCCATGATCCTGGATCCTACAGCTCCCAGTCCCATCATATACGCAAATCCCCTACGGACGAACTTTCACCGATGCGAGCTTGCACTCCCGCCACCATATTGGCTTCTGGATACCCCTGAGAAATGTCATTATCACACCTGTTGCTACCCCCGCGAACAGATAGAACACTGTGACGATGTCCTCGCGTGTCTGAATGAGGAAGAACAAGAACAGAACACTGAGCCCGAAGAATGCCCTGGCTTTATCCTAGAGCATCATCACGAGCGTCTTCCGTATTTTGGAGATAACGGCGCGTATAACGAGTGTCTTCCGTACTTTGCAGACGAGGGCATTTTTAGCGAGTCCATACCAGCGACGTGGCGGAACCTGGAGCTAATTCGGAAGAAGAATCCGAACTGGTTTCCTGGATTCACCCACGATCTACAGTATCGTGTGAATTGGGAAGAGAGTTTATTCTCGGAGTGTGAAAGACTATATACGCTTGAGTACGACGCCTCGATTCTTTATACGGTCCTGCACGACTTGATAACAAATAACTCGAGTCCGTGGGGCATGGTGCAAGCTGCAAGAGCCGATTTCCTTAACCATGAAGGAGAGCTTCATAAACAAAGGAAATTGGTTTTTGACAGTTTAGAATGGGCTACCCAGCCTTGCGGGTTGTGTGGAGGTCGTAATTATTAATTGTTTCGCCCCGTGGTTTCTGAATCTTGGCCTGGAATGCTAATGTCTAACGGCTTAACATCTCAACTATAGTGTACCAGGATCTAGTATTAACGGAACTAAAGCAACGGGCCGAGCCGAGGGCCTCTCATATTAGGTAAGCCTACTACATTGTCATGATATGTGGGTGAGAATTTCCTGATGGCGACACAAAAGGTTTACAGTGTCCTCAAAAATCTGTATTTTCTACATGGCGCTATATAGTGTTGAGAGTAACATTTGAAAAGATGAGGAGGCTATAACTTCGACGGGTAGGTATGTCATGAAGCGATTCCTAGCCTAGGATTTCATAGACGAACTTACGATGAGATGCTGGTGAGTGGCATTAGAAGAAAAAAAGAATAGAACAGAAAAGAAAGAAGAGAAAAACCAACCAGGCTTGAACTGACTCTAATGTAGAGGTTGGCGTTAGGATGTTTAAGTATCATGTTTTTGTGCGACTAACTACTGGCTTAATTTCGATATGATCCTGAACAAAGGAATCACGTAGATTATTTCTGTAGGAACATAAAGGATAAGAGAGTCCGGGTGAAAACCAGGCTCACAAACTGTTCAATCCTTGTTCGCAGCTGCAATACAAAATACCTCCTTTTACTACCGAAACCGGAACTAAGTGCACCTTTAATGTTATTTAATGAAAAATCGATTTGTTCTTGCAAAATATACTACTCCTGGTTGAGTCCAGAAATATTCGGTAGTTGGAAGACCGCCAGCAGCGCTGAAATTCTCTCATTGGCTACCAGAATCTCTGGGATGTGGAAAAAGAACTCGTGGTGAAGGCAGTCAAATGACTTTTGATTTTTCCTAAGGCCCAGGTCACGATGATCATCTATAATCAAAGCCCTGAATTATTACCTGCTCTTATTCGCTAGGGTATTCAATCTCAGGCCGTCTACTATCTTAGTCAGGTGAAATTTGGAGCAAGTATGATAGCGTGATGCATCTTAATATCGACCTAAAATCATGATACCAGTCCCGTTCCTTTTCATACCTACGCTTGATTTTCCCACAAAACAATGGTGTTAGCCTCGGTCAAGCTCTTATATTGGTTCCTCAGGTACCCACTTAGGTCACTCGATACCCGTTGCAAAGATGTAATTGCAACATTTCTCCACGACCTTCATTAAGGCGCTTGAAAAACCTTGAGGGATTTTTGTGTTTGGTGAATCCGAGGAACCGGAAATACGGTGAAAGGAAAAATACCACTTTTGAGCTGGAACGGCTTATAGGAACGACGATCACCTCGCAGCAGGACAGCCTGGATATGCCAAAATGGGAAACTGGATCGACAAAATCGATTACCTCATCTGTCGATATAATGGCGAAGTTATAATGATGACCGACCCCGAGCGCCTGTAGGCCGCCGTTGCATCAATATCCATTTTCATCAGCTGGGATAGATCATAGGAACAGGGCTAAAAAGCCTGCATATAGGTCACGGAATGAGAAATACTGCCTGCTACTCGGCAGTATCCGCATTCATAGACGATTCATATAATGTAAACTCTCTGAGAAATCAAGTTTATGTACTTGGACATGTTACGTGAATCAGTCCTATTTGGTGCGCACACCATTTCCACCCTCAGCTGCGTCAGCTGTGTTGATGTCACGGAGTCACATGAGATATATCGTCATTTTTCTAATAAAGCAACAAATTCGCATACCGGAGATGAAATATGCAGAGGTAGAAATAGAAAACTTGGCTTTTTTACGTGTTTCCGAGGATGAGGTGAACAGACCCTGTAAGCACGCCTGCCCATGTTCCTTGGTCCGGATAAATTACCGAGTAGCGGAGTCGCGCCGATTAGCGCCTCCCGGCAATTTCATTGGGAATGGCCCATACTGTCGCTACCTAATCCTCTCTGTCACTCGATATTGGGTAGTATCCTAGATGGCTAGCCGCTTGCCTGCGCTACGTTGCTTCGATCTGTTGGGGGCTGATATTAAGTGTCCGGGGTATCCGTAAGCTGTTGGGTCCCGGCAATGTACACTCTGTTGTCTGGGAGCAATGGGTGGCAGATACTATGGATCAAGAGCCTCTCGGAGAGCGAACTTGACCATTTTGGTCGACGACTGTGTTACTGTATCAACTCACAAATTGTGATGAAACTATCAGAGTTTTTGTTTTCTGTAAGCTGAGAGAGATCAAGATCGAGATCGGCGTGATCTTCTCTGCTGAAAAGAAGCTTAAACGCTTACTTAGAGCGATCTTCAGGGCACAACGTAAAGCCTTAACCACATACACAGCTCTGTCGAGGAACGATTCTGAGATGGCCATCGTGATGTTGGAATAACTTCTTTCTGACTGAAAAACCTGAATAACGAACGATTTGACATCATCGAGCATATCGTGTATGTCACGTTGGGCTACGGTCGATTGTTACAGTAACCATTGACAGCCTGTTGCACGCCTGCATATGAACAGTCTTAAGGGGTAAATACTATGAGAAGTGAGTGCATGTAACCTAGTCATAAAAGATATGTTCAATGACAAGAAAAGCCTGCATTATAACAGCTTGTCCAATTCTAACGGCATACCCCTGTGCAGGAACTGACCGAGCTTAGTAACTTCTAGACCTCATCTTACGTGCTCAGATTGCGGGCAATTGACGTCCGGGATGAAGACCAGAGGCCGATCTTTACCTCAAGAAGACAGATCAAGTGCTAAGAATAGGGAGAGACGACGACAACATCTCCTTGCCAACGCAGTGCAATAGTGCGTTCGGTTGAAATATACCTCATGGCGCAATGGAGGGCATGGAGCGGTTGAGTGCTAGAGACAGGCCATATGAGGTTGCCAACGTCGAGAAAAGAGGGTAAGATCGTCATCAAAGTGCATAATCACAAGCCCACAAGCCCATATGGGGGCCAGAATGTGGCGTTTGGAAGAATGGTCTGCCAAATCAAGGATATGGCGAAAGAGATGATGGCATTGCGAAAGGGAGACGATCGTCGATGGCCGAGTAGACGACGGTGGAAAAGAAGATAAATAGAAGCGTTTGTTCTCTCTGGGAACCTTCATTCTCGCTCCTCATCAGCACAAGCACCTCTATAGATCTAGCAGTCTAGTCTTCTCTTCAGCTCATCAGCTCATCAGCCCTCCAACTCTTCAAGTTAACTCCATCACCTATCATTCAAAATGAAGGCCGCATTCCTCACTTTCTTCGCTATCGGCGGGTTCATCGCCAGCGCCATCGCCAACCCCGTCGCTGTCGTCAACACCGTTGAGAAGCGCCAGGACTACTCCGAACTGGGCGCCACCCTGGAGGGTCTCTTGGCTAACATTCAGCAGCAGACCGCGAGCATCAGTGAGTAACCGCCGAACCCATTCATGAACCGCAAGGGGGCTGACACATCCCAGACTCGACTCTGGCCACCGTTCCCCAGAACCCAACCGACGCCGAGACCACTGCCGACGCAGCCAAGATCGCACCTCAGCTCCAGGCCATCACCGACCTCATCACGGCCGTGAACTCGACCGTCGTCAAACGCGCTTTCGTCGAGTCTCGCAACTACGGAAAGCCTGATCTTTTCAAGACCCTCTCCTTCATCATCTACGAGCTTCTCTTCACCGTCAAGATCATCCTCTTCAAGCTCGGTCTCGGTATGTTGGACAACAATGATGAAATCCATTTACCATATATATGCATATATACTAACGCCCGGTGAAGGCAAGGTCGTCTTCTACCTCAGTCCCCTCGTCCTCGCCCTCAAGGGCCTGGTCTTCAGCCTCGACTTCGTCGTTGGCGGTGTCCTCATTGCTGTTGGCGGCATCGTCAACGAGCTCCTCTTCGCTGTCGGCCTTGGCCTCATCGGACTCTAAATCTTCCGATTATGCCTGGAATAAGTAGCTGGAACAGATTGGTAGCACAACATAGTTTAGAGCGGAATGAAGGATTGATGTTGGAGGATTTGGGTCAACATTCATTGACTTCTTGCGGGGTGGAAGGGAGGAGGGTCTCAGAATGGCGGATGCAGACAATTAATCTTCGACTTATAGCAGGTCGAAGTATCTAGATGCCTCAATGAGAAATAGTTATTTGCTTTGCTTTGATTCGCTTTACTTTACTATTTTGATTGATTGTTTTTGTTGCCATTGTTTCAAGCGACGTTGAATTGCGGATATCTCGATAGCTTGGCTTGTACAGGGATTAGGCAGATCATACAGCACCACGACCCTTGATTGGTCGCGAAACATCGTGAAACCCCCAACTTTGCCGCAGGTAACGACTAGAAAGAGTGGTCGTCGCAAACCCCTGGCAGAAACATGCCGCGCAAATCAAGGAATCGCATCATGAGGCTCGTCGGTCCCCACACTGATGAGGGCGAATCCCGGTTACCATTTCAGGAGTTTGACTCCTGTGTCCGTCCCTAATTGGTAGGAGATTCGTCAAGGGACTTTCCAATCCTAGTCGATAAGATCGATAGAATAGGATGCCCAGAGCGGGCTTGGATGGACTTGAGACGAGACGACCTCCTCGAACCCGTAGTCTGAAAATGCCACGATGTGTGAAACGCCACTCTTATTCACACGCTTGGCGGGCTCCACGCTCATCCGTCCATAAAGCCTCACGATGCGCAGTTTGATAATCCGATCATCATCATATCATTCATTCCTGCCCTCATCATATCCTTTTCTTTCGTTAACTGCCCCCCTTCTGGAAAGGATCCCCTTCGTTTCTCTTCCGCCTTTCTACTCGCTGGCCCGGGTTGTTTAATATTTGAATCATTCTTATTCTACGTCTTCATCCACACCTCCGAAAAACCCAAACCTTTCCACGATGCACTCATCACTTCCCATCATCGCCCTAGCCGGCATCGCCGCCGCTCTCCCCACGATCCCATTCGTCTCGAGCTTGGACGTGATCCCGATACGCGACGGGCCCGTGGCCATAGCCCCCCGCCAGAGCCAGGCGTGCTTCGTAATCGGCTCCACGGAGCTGCCGCAGGAAGTCGCAGACGTAGCCGACAGCCTAGCAAACGTGGTGTCCTGCTCCAGCAAAGACACAACCATCGCCGGAGTCCCGGACGTGACGGCGGGGTCGACGACGTTTTCTTCAATCGACTTCAGCCAATCCGACCAGTCGCCTCTGCAATTCGCGCTCTCGAGCTTCGCGACCGAGGAGCCCGTCGCGAACACAGACCTCCAGGTCTTCCAGGACGCACTCAACGCGTATCTTGCCACTGAGGCTGGTATTCGGAGTGTGGGCGGTAGCCTGGCTATCAAGGTCCCCAAGTTCTTCCTCGAGCTGCAGGTTAGCCGTATCCAGACGGCCCAGGGCAACCCCCCGACCGCGGCCGGTCTCCAGGTTGACCATTTGAGAGACAAGGTGCTGAAGAATGCCGCGGGCGAGGACAAGGCGCTTCTGGACCAGGTAACGGCACTGGCGACACAACTGCAGTAGTGCTGGGATTGCAGACTATGAACGCATGACGGACAGCATGGTAGCATGAGAGTAGGACAGGGCCAGACAAATTCGTCTCCGAATTCCATGTTGCCGCCGAAATCTGCATTTCAGAAGTATATATAACCTTGTACCTATCCTTTATATGAGCGGTGTAGATGCTGTCCCAATGCAATAATATCTAAACGCCGCTGTAATGCTACCTCGCTTCTAAAAGGGAACCAAAAAGATCTCTATCCGTATTATACATTTGGTGATAACAAGTCATATTTGACACATCTTTCGACCTGTACGATGTTCGTGTTAGTATATAGTTTTCCAAGTTATGAGAGAAATGCCTTACATCTTCAATGCTGGCCTGCATGAAACGCCTCGCTTCAAGGCCGGCCCAGATAAACACCATTGGATAGTCGCCCACGGTCCACCCACTTTGAGCGCCCAATTGTCTAAGAATCGGCAAAGACCTGCTCAGGAGGTCAAGATCCGGATTAAGGCTTCGCCCTATCCCTTCTAGAAGTAGGATGCTAATGACGACGTTCACAAAGTCGCCTTCTAGTCTAACGTGGTGCCCACGCACCATGTCGAGCACCTGCTGTAGAATGTCTCCAATCTTCACATTGCCGAGAGCTAAGGTCCGGCTCTTGACAGACAAGACGAGATGCTGCATTTTCAAGGCAAACACTTCCTTGTCAATCACTGCCTCCGGTTGTCGGCAACGTTCGCACATCAGGTGGCCTGCCTTATAACCATCAAACTCTGCTATGGCCCTGAAAAGATCTAAGAAGTTCCGGCGATTGGTGGCATTGAGCTCCGTAACTAGGCCTGTATCAATAAAAATCAACTGCGGCCGGAAACCTTCAGCGTCAATCTTGTTCAATTCCGCTTCCCAAGCCGCGGTATTCTTCCTTTTCCGGTAGGGCCGTAAACGTGAGAGTACCTCCTCTGTAACGTCAGGCTGTTTCCCGGGATGTACCTCATCACGGCCCCGAAGCTTGAGGTTGGGTTGTCGGGTTTGGTAGAAGCGAACCATGATGTTGCCAGGGTGCAGGTCAGCGTGCACAAAGTTGTCAATGAGCAGCATACGCAAGAAAGCATCAAGGCCTTCGTGGGCGATATCACGCTGAAATGGGCCGCCGCCGTTCTCGAGGAAGTCTGCAAGCGGGATGCCCTGGGCATACTCTTCTATCAAGACCTCTCGGGTTGTGAATTCAAGGTAGGGAAAGGGGAACCAGGCTGTGGAGCGGCCTTTGAAATTCTTCCGGAACCTGGCGAGATTGGCCGCCTCGATGCGAAGATCTAGCTGTAGCTTCATCATCTCTCCAAACTGCGTAACCTCGTCAGGCAGAGATAGCCACTCAATTGTAGGTATCACGTTGAGTGCCGAGGCGAAGAAACCCATGATTCGGATATCACGGCTCACAGTGCGCTCTACGCCCGGATGAAGGACCTTGATGGCGACATACGTAGAGGGCACGCGGTGTGGGGTGCTTTTGAGCACAGTATCAACATTTCGACGAACATTCTCGCGAATATTCGCGGAGGCGTCCAGTATATCGATATCGCCGGGGACTGCAAGATCGCGCTTTAGTTTGGCCTTGTATACTTGTGCAATAGCGCCGACACCAAGGGGCTGTTCTTGGAATTCCTCAAATATTTCAGCGAAGGGCCGGCCGTCGAAGGCGGCTTGGACTATGCGCTTCGTGGCATGGAGGGAATGCGCCGGGGCGTTGGAGTGGAGTTTGGACATGATATTGCACATTTCGACGGGGAAGATGTCGGTTCTCGATGCGGCCCATTGACCAAGCTGCATAGGTGGTAGCCGAGTTAGCTGGCGATGGAAAAGGGGGAGAGACAGAGACGAGGAGCGAAGAGGAATGGTCCGTACCTTGATGAACGCGGGTCCTGCGGCCTCCATGCCCCAGACCAAGAAGTTGTACCACCACAGAGTCCCGGATCGTTCGTTGTCGTGATTTGGCTGGCGACGTCCGAACCATATTGCCGGTACTGACAAGATAACGGGCACGAAAATAATAATCAAATGACATAATCTGACACCTGTGCATAGGGGCTCCCACAAGTAAAGATCTAGAAACAGCACAGCTTCCTGGGTCCAACGTGATAATCCGGTCTTGTCCTTGTCGACGGTCTTTTCTAGCTCTTTTGTCGACGCTTGTAACATGCGCCCTTCGGCCGTCTGCTCTGGGCCGCCATGATCTGGGCCGCCATGATCTGGGCCGCCATGATCTTTCTCGGAGAGCTTAACGAAAGCTGCAGTCCCGAGAGCGCCGTTCACCGCCGCTTTGAGGATTATACCCTTCGGTCGGTATTTGCGACCGGGCGCTGTTCTAAAGAGTGTGTATCGAAACGTTGAAGAGGAGGAAGAAGAAGATCGGCCGAGGTTCGACGTAGACCTAATCGGCGCTCGAGGAATGATTTGTCGCGCGCAAAACCGGGCAAGGAAATGGAGAGATCTCATATCTTCAAAGAGCCAAGAGTTGGCATTGAAAAGGCGACATGGAAACAGTCGCGTAACCCTCTAACTGCCAATGTTGGTTGCAAATGCGATTGTGCAATAAGTGGCCTCGTAAAAACAGAGGATGTCGGGGGTTATGACGAACGCATACAAATTGACAATGGATGCTCGGAACCGCGCCGTTCCAAAAACGGTGACGTAGCGGACTGGGACTAGACTAAAATATGCTTTAGTGCATAGACAAGATCGGGGGACTCAGGTGATCGGGCAGCTGCAGGTGCCCCTGTCATTCCGCATATGATGCATTTAAACAAATATATCCTACTATCTATGCCTGTTATGGATCTTTCTGGGTCCCGGATTCTTATCGTCACTGACCAAATCCAAAAAGTTGCGATGGAAACCTTGCCTCTTATACAGACATTCACATCACCACTACGCATTCTTCACATTCGCATGACAAGACCAACCGATTCGCTCTACTACATAACGCATTCGCTTGCATAGTCTTTATATTGATTTACAATTCTTCACCATGGGCTGGTTTTGGGCCGACACTCCTAACCCTACGACTTCATCACCACCACCATCGCATCGCGCCTTCGGAGTACCCCACGATGGAGCAGGATCGCCACCTGTAAGAAACTATGCCCCAAAGTGCTTGGTATACGTACCTATTCTTACTTATTCTACGTAGCCAGGGTGCCCAATGCACAAGCATCAGAAAAGCGCCGATGCTATGACCTCGCCACCCTCATCCTGTCCGGTGAAGCACGATGCTTCCGCAGTCGATCTCCCGTCAGCATGTCCCGTACCGCACGGATCCCGAACAGCCGCCGCCGAGCCAGAATCGCAGTCCACCATGTCTAAGCTCAATCCCCTCAACTACATGTTCAAAAACCTGTCGCAGACACGGGCACCCGATCAGACACATGCCCTACCACTAGAACGCGAACCCTCGACGATACCTAAAGGAGACGGCGAAGGGAACTGGGAATATCCCTCGCCACAGCAGATGTACAACGCATTACTGCGCAAGGGCTACACCGATACAGACGTCACCGCCGTCGAAAGCATGGTCGGCGTACACAATTTCCTGAACGAGGGCGCCTGGGGTGAGATCATGGAATGGGAGAGACGCTTTGCCGGCGGATTGTACAAGGGCTGGCGCAAGTGCAGCCGTGGTGAGGAGAACTTCGAATATACTGTGAAGAAGTACGGCTACGAGAAGGAGGTAGAGGACTTGGCGCCTAGTCTGGTGCGCTTCCAGGGTAGGCCGAAGGAGATGACACCCAAGGCCGCCATGATTCAGGTCATGGGCTGGATATATCCCGCCGCGTATGGGTAGGTTGATTGTTTTTGAACTGCCTCAGCTATAACAACAAAATTTCTAACGTTGCAACCAGGACGCAACCGCCCTTCGATCGTCATGATTGGTACGTCTCTCGCGACATCAACGGACAGAAGAAAGAGATTCGCTACATCATCGACTACTATTCCGGAGAGCCCGAGCCGACGGGAGAGCCCGTCTTTTACCTTGATGTTCGCCCCGCTATCACACCCACTGCTGCTGTGGAGCGAGGACTGCGCTGGGGTTGCGATGTTTGGTGGAGAGCATCAGGGGGTGACGCGCGCGAGATAGCAAAGCATCAAACCACATCGACAAAGCACTGATTGTGTGGAATGCGGCCGCCTTTTCTTCATCCAAGTGTTTTAAATGGCCCATTGCAGTGGCCCGGAGTTTTTGGATGGTCTGGATATGTACAACATGGCGGGCCCCAGTGGATCATTACCGAGGCGGGAGTCATCTCGTGACGCATCACGACTCTTATATGACCTTTATATCTGTATTTACGTAATTTGTATAGTAACGCGCGGTATTGTATTACCACCCCGCTATGGAGACAATGGCTCGAGAATTTCGTTGCATTCCACATCTTGGCAATCCCTAGTTAGATGGTAGGAATTTGGGCGTCTATACTGTAGTAGTACGTAGTAAGTCTGGACCTGGATTGTGGAACTAATTAACATCCCTGCATTTTGCAAGAAACGCTCAAATAGACACGTTTAGACCGGGTAAAAGGATGCTAACCTGAGGACGCCACTCCCGTCTCCTGTGACTAGTTGTATGCAAAATGTATTACTTTAAATTTAATTGGTAATAAATTGCGTACAGATACCAGATCTACGACGGTGGCGTTCCTAGTGGAATATCCCGTCTGCAAGTAATAAACATCGTCACACGACCGGCTTTTCCAAGGAATGAATGAATGCTAGGCCGGGATGTACCAAATTCGGCATATTCATTAACTACTATATCGGGAAACTTGCCCGCACGACTACTACAACGTGTTCATAACTCGCGCAGGTCAGCTGCTGTTGAATATCCAGTACTGTGGTGAATCAAAACTCGAAGAGTTTTGATGTATTTGTGGTATCTATACAAATGTCCACTATACACCTAACGTTTACCTACGTGTTTAAGCTATACAAGCCGTTGGACTAGGCCTCGTTCTATACGTCTTGCGACTAGATATATCCAAAGCGGAATTCAAATTGACGCGCCTCGATTCTATCTCCTTACCATTACCAGCCGCCCAGCTCACGATCAATAGGACCGAGTAATTGACAAGGTCCATTGTCGTGCTTTTGCAAGACAGCAAGAACAAGTTCGTCGGATCTCCCGTATTGGGAATACGGCCTGCGGCGTCGATGCATTTCAGGTGACAGAGATAGGAGGAGGAGATACTGTATAGGTAGGTAAAATAAGACCCGCGAGCCAGTTTCCCCCGGCTTCAGTCTCATCCTCGGAATTATGTCATGCGATTTCCGATGACTTTACCGCTGACTTGAGATGCGTGCATGCAGGAACGGAAATACTGCTACGCGCCTCGCTCGATTACTTAAGCTGCTCCTCCATCGCCCAGCGAACACCTCCCGAGATGCGGTTCGATGTGGAAGAACTGCTTGGGGACTTGCACGTTAGCTTCATCGACGGGCTGTGGATTGCCCTTGTAGCTGTTGAGGCGGTCATCATACTTTGTGTCCTCGGGTATCGCGTCCTATTAGCTGAGAATCGGAAAGTGGGAGAGAGAATGCTTTCGTTCTCGCTACTAGCTTCTTAGACGGATAAGAGACTGAATGAAAAAAAAAAAAAATGAAAAAAAAAACAGTGAACTGCGCAATAGAACTGAATAACTAAGGGCAACGTTGGCCCCTGATTGTACGTTTGGTGGTTGTAATGTCATAAAAGTGAGATCAAAACTCGCGGTTCGTAGTAAGCAGTCTCTTGTTCAATCAGCTTGCGAAACTCACTTGGGAGGCCTATCTAGGTACTACCTAATCTAGATAGATATTCTGCAATGGTTTTGTAGAGGACGGAATTATCTTGCTGTGACAGTTTCCAGAATGCCCTCCCCCTCTCTCTTCCCCCCAGCGATTGGCGAGGTTAATTAGTCATTCGCCCAATGGCGAACCAGTATGTTGTATTGGCTGATGTAGTATTTATACTTCTATTGCCCCGCCTAAGGTGTCTGCTTTTCTTAAAATAAGCTGTCCCGATTAAGCAGTTGTTTAATCTCATTCTACCTAAAGCCTCCTGATTTTCAGCTCGCGAAACAGTACGGCTCAGAACACAAGTAAGAAACATTTATTGAAGCCAAATTGTAGAACTACATCAAGATTACCCTCATGCTAGGCTTGGAATCGAACAAATATCTGGTACCATGTCCGTTGTTGGCAACCGACTATGCCGCACTTGCGTAGCGCTGCCTTTTGATGCGTCACACCCACCGTTCGGCGCAGAAGGCAACGCAGATTCTTTTCTCGTCGACTGGCTGGGTACTTGAGTGCAGATCACCAACCGCCGATATATATTCTGCAAGCTTGTTGTCTTCGCCATCTGGCGAATTCAACAGACGGAGCAAAGATTCCGATCGATTCTTCCTGACCAAAAAATTGTACTTTGGTGGCTGTCGCGAACAGAACCAAGAAGCGGAATACAAATTATATTTCCCTCACGAGGCACATTGAAGGGTACCGTGATCGGTGTTGTCCGTGAGCCGGATATGCCTCTATTGCACAATATCGACTACTTTTACACCCCAATATCAGCCACTCAAATCGACTTCAACAGAGTTGGGCATTGGTTACAGACCTGCACACAGTATCACCAATCTGCATGTCATCCAAAATTCAACGGTGACCCGAAAATGCGGACACTTTTCTCTGAGCTGCGCGTCATTCGCTTCATTGACGTTAATAAGGACTGCCTCGTCGAGCGTCACAGCTTGACAAGTTATGTGTGCCTAAGCTATGTATGGGGCGCTGTCGCAAGTTTCCGGCTGTCTAAGGCTAATAAGAACCGTCTCATGCAACCGGGCGCGATTATGGAAGTGTGGGACTTGCTACCCAAGACCATACAAGATGCCGTCACTGTTGTAAAAATGCTAGGTGAAAAGTATCTTTGGGTGGATTCTCTGTGTTTGGTACAGAACGATCCACAAGATATAGAAATTGGGACGGGCTCTATGGACTTGATATACGAGTGTTCGAAACTTACCATTGTTGCGGCCAGCGGAAGAGATGCGGGTGAAGGGCTGCCAGGTGTCAACCCTGGAACTCGCTTTGCTGAGGAACGTATTGCAGAAGTCATCCCTGGCTTGAGACTTGCGGTCTACACTCACGGGGATTTCCGAATTGAGCCCACAGTCTACAACTCACGCGCATGGACGTAAGTTTTCTTCCACTGTACTGGAGAGTTCCATTCTGAATATGCGTCAGTCTCCAGGAGTATGCACTCTCCCCCAGAATTTTATGCTTCGTGGATAACCAGGTATTCTTCCGATGCAGGACAGCCACTTATTCCGAAGACTCACAGGATGATGGCGTTCCTGGGTGGAATAGTAATTGGGCCCCTGTGTCCGGGTCTATTATTTCTGAGATCTTGGAAATGGAACATCCAGCAATGAGGTATAGAATAATAGTTGAGCGCTACAGTTACCGGATGTTGACATTTTCAGCAGACGTTCACAATGCTATGGCTGGCCTCATGCGAAGATTCTCTTCCAGAATGAAATGTAGATTTCTAGAGGGCATCCCTACTGCCGTATTCGACCAATTTTTGACCTTTCGCGGGATCCAATCCTCTTTCAAACGCCGGAAAGAGTTCCCCAGCTATTCTTGGACGGGGTGGATCGGTCCTTTGACTTTCTGGGGGACAGACCCCAGACTACATAATCTAATTTCCCGACAAGCTCTTCCTACTGAAATTGAAAATCAATTGCTCCATGAAAATACCTGGATCATCTGGTATAGAAGAAACCCCACTGGCGTGACGAGTCTAGTTTGGGATATTTTGGCAAACGAGTCGTTTCCAGAGACGTCTGACTTTCATCCTGGCTATAGAAAAAGGAGGAGCTTCGCAAGCCAATATCAGCCAGGCTTTCCCACATCCAGGACTTCGCCCTCCGATGTTACAGTTGAGGCATCTATTCTTCCCTCATACCCACTCCTGCAATTCTGGACCTTGTCGGTAAACTACAAACTTTGGGACATTGATCCTTTTAGAGCCTATGCAAAAGTCATCAACCGCATGGGCGCTGTGCTTGGTTTTGTGCACCTGGATGGCTTTGAGGAGACGGAATTCTTTGATAGCACAGAGGTGTTTGAGATCATCGTGTTAGGGAAAACACCTGAGTTCAAGACATATGGCGATTCTATTCCGCGCGGTAAACCACGTTATTTCGTAATGTGTTTAGAGTGGGAAAATGGTATTGCAGAAAGACGGGGTATAGGAGACTTAGAATTAGACCTTGACGACCTTTCGGACAGTTTTAGTCCAGGCCCAAGTTGGAAAGAAATTCTACTCGCATAATTTATACTCCTTGAACTGCCCAATTCCCTAATTCAGAACGGGAAATGAGGATATTTCGATGCCCCCTTTTAGATTCTTTAGGCTATTTCACTGACTTCTTATCGAATTTTCTTTTTAGTGAAAGGTATAATTTTGCTGTGAGGTCAATATCGTCATCATCACCTCTAATACTTTTCCTTAAATAAGAGGATCTAATGCATCACGAAACAGGCTCTCTCACCGAGCTGGAATAACCTTTAGAACCTTTAAGATTTAGCTTCATCGCTTGCTCGAAGCTTCTATAATGGCTAACAGGAGATCCGTTGAGCCTAGATGTGTTCGTGTTCAAGTTGAGACTACTTGAATCCTAGTGGTAGGCACAGCGTCTTTCCTGACAGCTGCTTTCATAGCTTGAGTGGTGATTATTATCTGGTTCAACCGATGGCGAATTACTGAAGTGATGATGAACCTTGCTTGTAAGATAATAAGAACCGCAGCAAGTAGTATGATCAGGCCAACGAGTGATTGTTATTAGGAACTGATTTTAATAAAACATGAGCTATAAAGGTACGCCATCGCTCCCATAACTATGATGTTGACTGATTAATCACAGAGTGTATATTCCGTTTGTATCGTGAGCTGTATTAAGGATTGGGGGTAGCACCGTGGCTATTGTGTCTGGAATACTACTTAGGCAGGTGGTAATCGCCAAGGTTGGCGAGCAGACTAAGGTGATCGAGAAGCTTAAGTGGACGACAACTAAACACAAAGAGAAATCTAGTTGGGGGCCCTTCCGTACCTTAGCAACGGATATTTATCACATGCCTTATTCCTCTAATTAATGCCTCATATATTCCATCAGTATACACTAGTATCGTCGCCTAGGTTGGGAATCGGATGGAATAGCGCCCCAAGAGTTGATATTGCTCTCGTTGTGAGCTAGGTAGTTGAGCAGCCTTGAGCTAGACAATGAAGGGATAAGATCGGAAACACTTCTTGACTCCTATGTTAGTCTTATCGAGGCATTGAGGCTTTTCTTTTGGATTTAGAGAGTCCCATCTCGAATGTTCCTTTGTGAAACTACTCATATGCATATACCTAGGATAGGTACCAAACAAGTATTAGATGGGCATGAGTTATCGAATACCTATGATTGTGTGTGTGGGATGGATTAGAAGTCCCCACTGTGACGGGCACCCACTTGCATACTACCCCAGTGAAGATTCAGGGGCGACAGTTTCTTTTCTCTCCTCCTCTCTTTCTCCCATTCTGTGTCTGCTCGCTGTTGACTGCCATTACCCTTGAAACCCCTACCATGCAAAGCCAGGATGCCTGTCAGCCAGCACAAAATCAGATCGAACATCCATAATGTGGGATCAGGGAATGGACAGCCGAATAGAAGTAGGCGCGAAATGCATAATCGTGCATCTGCAGGCTGACCAGTCCCACGCACGCTGTCCAAAACCGTGTCAGCAGGAATTGTCCAGCCCGCGACCAAGAAACGCCCTATATCGACCTGATTCGTCTGTTATCGTGATCCTGCCCCTAGGTTTGCCTTATCCATGCACCTCGTCGTTGCCTAACGGTAAGTGCTAGTATTCGGCGGACGCGTTTCTGCATAACATTTAGGTAGGCTGTGGATGGCAGGCTAGTTGAAAGTACAGTATACGGGTTTAGTCACATTCATCCTACGATGTGACGTCTCTCGCTTGTCAGAGCCTTACTAAGTAAGCGAGTGGGTTCTCTGACTTTATAGAAATGATCATGGCTTTGGCTCTTTTGTCGTGTATAGGTGGACGCTTATATATACCGCTAGTACTCACGGAGTATTAACGGCGTCGCTTTTGCTCCGTGGCATCTTTTTATCCAAATTCATTAAGAATTTTCCTTTGGTCGTTTTCAGCTTATTCTACGTCGCACAGCGCTGTCTTCATCCCTAGTATAGTCAGATCCTGTATGGCAGAAATGCCTCCTCTGGCACAACTGCCTGTGGCGGCGAGAGACAACATATGGCAACAGCACAAGTCGACTCTCCGACAGCTGTACCAAGTTGAGAGGAGAAAGCTTAGCGATGTAAAAATCATCATGGAAAGGGATTATGACTTCCCTGATACGCCGTAAGCTTGTCCTGTATACACTATAGCGTTTGAATACTAATGCCTGTAGCTTGTCGACCTACGAATCAAAACTTCGCCAACTGTGTCTTCGCAAGAAGATGAAGAATACGGATTGGCACGCCGTCTATCAGGAACTCCAAAGACGAGGGGAAAGGAAGAGTGCAGTGTATCTTTGTGGAACGAAGATTCCATCGACTAAGGCGTGGAAAGAAATCAGACGCTCAGGGGCTAGATCAAGTTATAATGGTAGAACATCCCAATCTCCAAGTATTAACTTGAAAGTCATCGCTAAGAGTGATATTACTCTCGAGCAGGTCAACAAAGGCAACTTCCCCGAGAGGTAGCGGTACGAACACCTTCCCCGGGAAGGCAAACACCACCGCTACCTTCGGTGTTTCGGCATTCAAACAATAATCCCTCTCGCGGCATTCTCTCGTCCCAGGCTTCGACGGTCACCCTAATTCAGACAGCACATTTGCCACTCGTTAGGAAGGCTGGGGGGCCAACCGAAATGCCTATATTAGACGTACCTAGTACGGTTTCGGAGTTTTATAGGGCTTTGCTTCAACACACGCCCTCGTGGGTCTTCCGGCTAGAGCTATCACGTACGTTTAAGCGATTTCGATCTATCTCCCTTATCATATTTACTGAACCCTTTGTTACTATAGGCATACTTGAAAAATCACCTCTTATTCGCTTAATGGCTCATGGAGACCACCTAGACCTTGGACCCCATGCACAATTCGGTGGAGACCATGTTAGCGTCAATTCTAACTGGCCTGTCCCCTTGCTATTCGAAACGTCCCTAGCTTCCAGACACTCGGATTAACTACCAACTTCCACCATTTATTTGGCATTGCGTACCTTCTTTCGAACAGCATGATGTATGGAGAAGAAGAAAACCACTGTTTTGAAAATCTTTTAGCTCAATTTCCTACTAGCCTACTCATCACACTCTTGGCTAGTAATTCGCCTACCCTTTGGGTTTTCTTCGAAAAGATCTTGACATATCTCTTTGAGGCTGATCGCAGAGATGACTTTGAAGCACTGATTGAAGCTATGGTACATCATCACCCGGACTGGCTCGCCTCTGCTATCGGAAAATATCTTTTCTACGCCGCAACAATGCATTGTCTCCATGCTTGCGAACTTTTACTGGAGGTTGAGAGCATCAGGTTCGTGGGGCATTTGTCCGAGGAACTATCCTTTGATACCTTGCAGGGAATTCTCAAGGGGGAGCATCGGCACTACGACCTCGCGATTTTCTCAGCCATCTCTGCCGGATATCTCGATTGCGCACGATTATTGATACGACACGTAGCTGAGAACTATCCACTGCCTCAGGATCACAATCACGATACCACACTGCCACCATATAATGGACTGGCTAGTCACAATCTTGAGTACCCGGAAAATCAACTGACATGCACATTTTTGCATGCTATCTTCGTAATCCGGTGTGGAGGGTTCTACTATCGAAGCCATGGTACAAGAAGGGGCGCAAGGATGATACCATTGCGCTATGAAATGGAGACCGTGCAACATGCGTTTGATATCTTCATTGAATTCGGGTTGAACGTCGATGCGCTCATGCCATCTTGGCTACAAGACGACAGTATACCCCAAGCGAAGGGATACAGATCTCTACGGCAGAAACATTACGAGGCCATGGAAATATCGACACTGCACGTGGATCTCCAAACTCCGATACACCTGCTTCCCACAATTTTGGATGTTGTTTGGAACTTAAACGAGGAGATTTTCCATTACCTTGTTGGCGATAGCAAAAGAGTTGCCACAGGGCTCACGCGCTCAGGTTTATACCTTGCAGCAGAGAGGGGAAGCGGTTATCTGCGTCAATATCTTGATGTAGCGTGGTCGCAGCCGTTAGAATGCCGAGAATTTTTCGAGTTAGTTCTCGCCGAGCAATTCACTCTGCGATTTGATCTCGATATTGTACAAACGCTCCTGAGCCGTGGTATTGGCTTCGGAGCATTCCCGCAAGACTTCAACATGTCACTTCTTCTAGAGCGATTAGTCACCGAAGTCAAACAGCATGGCATCAAAACATATGCCCTCGACATTTTGAACCAATTACTCGGAGAAGGCGTGACCATCGACGCAGATGTAATAAATGTTGCTGTCGAGTCTCAGGGAACAAACCTGTTGACGCTCCTTTCTGGCTACGGTAGTACTGATATCGCAATTCATGGGACTTCCGCTATCTTCATAGCCGCTTTTCTCGACAATTATCAGGCTGTAGATTATTTATTGGAGGCTGGAGTGGACATCAATGCCGGGATCTGCCTTGGTTGCGAGCCTATTACCATTGTTGGTGCCTTCTTCAAAATAGGTTATCCCTCTCGTTATCCAGACATTCTCCAAAAACCTCTTTCACGATACCATCGTTACTTTCATAAGTGGAATAGGAAACTAGATTTTGAGGGCGATCTTACCGCTTCAATGCTTAAATATTTAATAGGCCGAGGTGCTTCGTTGTGCCCTCATCCAGGAAACTCGCAGCCGAACAGTCTTTTATTACATGCGATTATTTTCGGAAAGGGTCGTCCGAACATCCTTGAAATATTCACCTATCTTCTTGTAGTTCAAGGTGGATTTCATAACCCGTCAGACTCTCAGCCATGTTTGCTTGAGGCATGCTTTCAAGGCCATCAGAACTGCCCCCACTCGACCTCCAAAGACCTAGACTGCTCACTGCGATTCTTTAACCTTGTCATTAATAGTAGCATTCCTATTAAAGGCAGTGGTGTGCTCGGCCTCTTGATCGAACAGGGGGCTGCGATAGACTTGATACAAATGGTCATGGATGAAGGGGTCAATGTCAACACATACTCTGGCCGAGGTATAGAACACAGAGTATGGAGTTGTCGTCAGATCACCCCCCTTCAAGCTGCGGCGGGGCTTAGCAAGCTGTCGCTAGTGAAGACTTTAGTCAACGATGGCGCCGAGATTAACTTACCTGCCAAGGGTGTCAGTGGTAGCACAGCTCTCCAAGCTGCTTGTCAATTTTATCCTACGACGGATGGAGAGCGCAGCACCAAAACTAGATTGGTCAACTATTTGATTAATAAAGGTGCTGACGTAAATGCTGCTGCTGGTCCTGTTGGAGGATTTACTGCCTTGCAAGCTGCTGCGCAGTTGGGTGACATTCAGACAGCAATAGTATTGCTTGACCACGGAGCCGACGTCAATGCTCAACCCAGCCAGAAGAACGGATGGTGTGCGCTGGATGCCGCTGCATTTTTTGGACGACTGGATATGACGAAGTTTTTGCTTGACCTGGGAGCCTTGAGTTGGGACCGAGGGGGAAGCGGCTATGCTGGTGCAATTAAGCTGGCCGAGGATGGGGGTTACTGGGCTGTGCTTGATCTTATCCAAGAGCGTGCGACGCTGTGTACGCAGATACGCAGTGCACTTGAAGAGGGCGATATTTAAGTTGTCAGGCTAGGAAACACGCATCCCTTGGCAGCCAACTAAACAAAAGACAATGCAGGGTGTACCGCTAGACTATGCTTTAATCGTTTCAAGGCCTATTGCCTAGTCAGCGACTCAACTCTCTTGCTCGTTTGCGCACTCTCAACATCATTAGTTGTGCTGGTCACGAGTTATCATTAGTATGTTTTACAGAATGACTATATCCTATATCCGTTTGCCGAATATTCTCTCTTCCAAAGCCACCCTATCCTAGCGTTCATGTCCCTATGAGTAGATATCTTACTGCGCAAAATTCCAGTCACTAGGCTGCCTGCTTTCGAGCCGGTGTCGAGAGGAGGTAGTTGCGAAGCACGCTTCGGACGTAGTCCGCGTACCGAATTTAAGTGTTGGCTAATTATCAGAAAGAGCCGCTCTCGTCTCCGAGTGTTTGACTCGCTCCGGAGTTTAGCTAGCCGGTACTGGCCGGGCTAGCTGACAACAGTATCTGCCCGGGATTAACAACTCGAATAAGGACAAAGTCCTAGATAGAACCTGCTTAGAAATGGTCCAAATGGATATGGATTCGATCGAGGGCTTGGCGGGGTGCATAATAAGTGCAATACTGATAGATTGTCAGCTTTGTTGTGGTGTATCGCTTAGGTACTCCTTTCGGTGTTAAGAGCCCAGATCGGCTTACACAAGCAATTGATCATGCAAAAGCAATGAAGTCTTACTGTCAGACTACTATCTAGCCTCAAGTCTCAGGTGGATGCCAAGGATGAGATGATATGGATCTCAAGATCTAGTCTAGTAGTATTCCATTCGATGCTACCCAGTGGGCTGATTAACAAATGCCGGTGGTTTCTTCCACCGGCAAGACACATTCACCGGAAACACGTCCCATCAGCCCACCGGTGTTGCAATGCATCTTACGTTTTTTGGAGACGCCAGGAATTGGAGCAACGAGCGAGTGCCATGTTCTGATAGGGCCCGCATGTAGTCCCGCACGTGCGTCGCGGCTCCGGGGGTCCCCTCACGGCTCGCCTGCGCGTGGCTAAACTCCGAGCGGAAAACGTCATTAGTGATGATGAACAATCCCGGTGTACGTATGGTGCGTATGGTGCGCACTTACGGCAAGGGGGTGGAGGGTCGCACAACGCAATGCGAGAGGGATGCGCGAGCGTGGTGCGGAGTTATATCAATCGCCGCGAGGGACTATGAAATGAGGTTTACATAAGAACCGTTTATTCATCACCCTTTTTGCTCGAGTTCGTTCTTGAGTCTAGAGTCTTGAGTTTGGAGTCTGGAGTCTTTCAACGGCTAGACTACGCTACACGACTCGGCAATATGCGTTCTACGTTGCTTGCCTCGCTTGCTTCATACACGGGCGCCGCCCTCTCTGCTTCTGTGCTGCTTTCCGGCGGCACTATCATCGCGTTTGATGAGGACAGCAATTCCCTCAATGTCATCCGCGATGGCGCACTGCTGGTAACAGACGATCGCATCGTCGGTCTCTATGAAGAGGCCAACCCGAAAGGAATACGAGGTGATGTGGAGATCGTGGATTGCACGCACAAGATCATTACCCCGGGCTTCATCGACACGCATCGCCATGGGTGGCAGACGGCGCTCAAGACGCTGGGCTCAAACTCGACGCTCGCGGAATACTTCGTGACGTTCTCGAGTTACGCCGCGAAGCCCCTCTATACCCCCGAGGATGTATATGAGAGCCAGCTGGCTGGGTTGCTGGAGGCTATTAATGCGGGCGTGACGACGACGCTAGACCATGCGCATAATATGTGGAATACCGAACGCGCCGAGGCGGGCCTCGATGCTTCGGTTGAGAGTGGTGCGCGCGTTTTCTGGGCCCCGGCTATCGATCCTACCAACGGGTACTCTGTCCCCGACCAGATCAAGGACTGGAAGAAGTGGAATAAGAGGGATTTTCCTAATGACCTCGTCACGCTTGGTGTTGCTTATGATGGCTGGGATGTTGGTGCGCCTGAGGACACGCTGGCTGTGGCCAAGCTGATCAAGTAAGTCGCTGGATTAGACGCGTAATGTTTCCGATTGTTTGCGTCCTGGTTGGTCTGACGGACCTCGTAGGGATACGAAACCCGCGGTTTTGACGATTCATTGGCTCGGCGGTGTCTGGCCAAGTAAGTCCCTCCACCCCCTTCCTCCCGCGGATCACGATATGACAGAGGAGAGAGACTGATGGGTGCCACAGTCGATAGCTCGCCATCGCGAGTGCACTCGTTCGGCGTGTTGAACACGAGCACGGCCGTGGTGTTCTCGCATGGTCCTGGCCTTACGGCTGCGGAGGCGGAACTCCTGCGCGCCACGAACCAGTTCGTTTCCATCACGCCGGAGTCGGAAATGCATTATGGCCACGGCCATACTTTCTCGCATCATATCCATGAGCAGGCTGCGCTTGGGGTTGATACCCATCTCGCTTTCTCTACCGATATCCTCACCCAGGCTCGCTTGTGGTTGCAACGCACTAGATCGAGGCTGTTTGACGAAGTTATGCATAAGTGGGATATCCCTGCTAGGAACCCTAGTAAGTTGTGCTTTCAATTTCCCATGCCCCTTTTCACTAGCCTCGATATTATGGGCTCTGGCTCGAGGGTTTCGTCGTCGGCCTTTCGAGCCCCTGTGAAGTATAACATGGATTACTAATTCCTTTTCTTCCCGCAGTGTCCGTGAACCAGGCCTTCCTCCTAGCAACACGCCAAGGCGCCCTCGCGCTCCGCCGGCCGGATCTCGGCGCCATCAAAGTCGGCGCGAAAGCCGACCTCGTCGTCTTCGACGGGCGGACTCCGGGGATGCTGGGGTGGGCGGATCCCGTCGCGGCTGTCATTCTACATGCTAACGTTGGTGACATCACGCACGTGTTGGTTGATGGGAAGTTCGCCAAGCGCGATGGCAAGCTTACGTACACGAAGTATGCGGAGCTTGTCGAGAGGTTTTTGCTCAGTGCCGAGAAGATCCGGAAGGACTTCCTTGCGCGCCCGTTGCCTGTGCTCGCGGGCAGCTTCTTTGGCGCCGAGGGATACGCTTTCTATGGTAGTGCGAAGGATATCGATGTCGTTCGTGGTCAGGGGACGGGGTATGGACCGCTTTTCCGGTGAGTTGGTTCGCTTTGCTGTCTTTCCCGTACGCGTTTGTTGACTGCTCGTAGTGGGACTGGTGATAAGACGACTGCGAATGCTGCTGTGCCTGGGACTAAGCATGACGAGCTGTGATCAGATGCGATTATTAGGACTCAGTTACGGACAAAGTGGCTAGTTAAGTGATTGTTGTGACGTGATGGTTGCAATGCGATAAAATGGAACTGATTTTCACTGTTTGATGGCGCAGTGTTGGGCGGCTTTCTTACGGAATGATGGTAGTCAGATTAATCTCAAGTCTCACTGTCTCGGATAGTTTTGGTTCGTGCAACACTCCATTACGTTAAGTAACCAAAACCTTGTCTACCACGTCTCATACATGCATGTACATGATCCAATATGTGGAAATCCCCATGCCACCACCCACTATATTTCCCGCTGTACAAACAGTTCGGTATCAACTCACGGCTGATTACATGCATAATCTGTGTCCGCCCCCTCTCCCTAGGCACATGCCTGGTTATCCAAATGAGTAACACTACTTCCTACACGGATCTCAGCGGGTTCTTATCCGCTTGTTGTTATGCCGACGATGAGCAATAACGTACATGCTGCTCGGTGACCCGGAATACACGCGGACTCACATAGCAACTCACTAGGAAGCTAGTTACGTATCAGTATCCTCGACTTCCAGCTTGAATGCGGGCGGAGGCATGGAATGATGGGTTGGCGTATAGACATCATGTCGTCCCATATTTCCAGATCTCTCGAAGGCGACCGGGGTGTGGGGACGTCCAGGTGTTCCGGTAGGCCCGCCGGGCGTTCCTGTTCTCCTATTACCACGTGGTGAGGGACTAGTATGCCTGGATGGCCTGGGCGACTGGAAACGAATGGGAGCGGTAGGCGACAGAGTGGGTTTCGTGGGCTTAACACGCGGACTTCTGTACGGTAACGGTCGTTTGAGTGGCGTGGAGGGTGGGGGAGACGGTGATGGAGACGGTGCTGGAGAGCGTTCTGAGCGTCGTGATACACTGAAGTTCTGGATAACTTGAATGAGCACGTCGACCGAAGGAGTAGCCGGGGCGGGTTTGCTAGGTCGATTGATCCGAAAAGCCTGTAGCCGGCCTTCGAGCTGCTTCTCGGCCGCTTCTAGGACCTCCCCCTTCACAGCCTTAATGGCATTTCTAACTTCCCCGAGTAGGTCGCGGCGCATGTCACGCGAGTACTGGTCGATGGCGCGCCGGCATCGGTTCTCCCAGGCTTCAATCATGACGTCCACCGTCGCATCTATCATCTCCTCCGTGCTCGCGTCCGGCTGAAGAAATAGCTCTGCGCGGATCTCGGATACGGTTGGGTTGAAGTCCATGTGGTAAATCCGTGTGGATCCTAAGACTAGGGAGCAGTGGACTAGCCTCTCGCGCAGGACGGGGGGTGCCTTTTGGACCACGAGCTCGACGATCAGGTTCAGGAGAACACTAGGTCGGAGTTCAGATAGGTATACGCTGTTGGCGTCGAATGGAATCGAGACGCCGGGACTCTTCTGCTTCTCGGGAGTTGCTGGGCTTGCGATTGTCACGTTCACGACCGGCTGAGTATTCGGTGTAGAGCCTGCCTGGGTTGGGATATAATGATGCTCCTGTCTCTCCAGAGTAGTAGGGCCTGTGATGGAGATGTCGAATAGCGGATGAGGTCGAAGATGAGCCTTAGGTGTAGTGTCTGCTCGAGTTGCCATGTCATGGCTCTCTTGCTTGGGGGTAGGGGGGTCGTCCATGATGGATAGTTCAACCACTGGTACAGGTTGAGGCTGTGATTCCCCCATTAATGGAGTTGAAGGACGAGAAAGGTGACTAGGAGAACGCTCTTGCATTGTGACTGCTGTCTGGCTAAGTACGTTCTGTAGAATAAGCCAGTCTTGTGTTGATATCTCAATTCTGGTCGATGATGTTATACTCCCTGGAGTTGAGTATGTTGATCAGTGGAAGAAAAGATTGAATATTCTAGAGGTAGTCAAGGCATCCTTTTAAAGAGCGAGAACACGCGTACTCGTTGTCCGCGTGCCGTTGCTCCTGTCCCTACCGGTAGACCGTTGCTAGGAGATCTCACTAGGGAGCTGTGGTTTACGCATCGTGACCGCGTTTATCCACCCGTCTTGGTAACAAGTACCGTGTTGTTGAAGCTTGGACCCATTTGACTGTTACAATGACCAATTCTCTGGGATACCGAGTGTTCAACTACTGTTCTAGTTGACTGTTTGCTTAGGTGATAGAGGTTGAACTGTAGCAACAGTAAGGGGAGTCTGTCATTTTATGTGGCTAATTGTGGTTTTGGCCTAACAAGTACTCACTTAAATACAAGCCTCCATTGTATTGAATCTATTGATATCCCCTTAATCCCAAGCATAACTTTGATATGTCTAGAGCACACAACTCCTTGAATATATGCATGTCAACTGTGATAGCATAGCCTACATTGGGATATTTCCATTATGATGTAATTGCTATAAAAGCATAGTTAGTTATTAAATTACTCCTGTTTGCATTATAAGCTAGTTATTATATTTAACGACTATAAGCATAAATACTGCTATATATAGGTAGATTGTTTGTAATTGGTGCAGACAAAGTAAGACTGATTCTCAGAGCTAGTAGTTAAGCAACTCAAGCAGTTTATGCTCTAACTGTACCTAAGTAACTATGACTTGATTAAGTACCTACATCCTAGGCAGGTTAGGTACTCTGAAATAACCTACCTACCTACACCATATAAAAAGGGCATCTCAAGACTGTACTAGTGGCACCGAGATAGCAGCGTGTTCCATTATCTACTTGAAGTCAATGACCTGTAGGGGGGTAAAGGCCAGGTAGGTAGACCATAGAAGTGGTAGAGACATAGTGCAATGTGGGCATACTTACTTAGCTACTACACTACCTCTCTTAAGTATCTAGAAAGCGCAATATGACTACCCTCGGCACACTAATACAGTAAATAGCTTGATGTGTTGTGAGGTTGTCGCTGTTGATGGTGATAAAAGATAAGAATAAAAGATAAGAAAGACAGACTTTATCTGGCGGCTCATTTGATGTACATGCATGTGTAAGTACCTAATGTAGGTACCTACATTTGCCACCTGAGTACCTCTACTGTAGACCTATCAGAGAGTAGCAAGTATAGTCGATCGACCCCACCTGCCATCTGATGTCACGTTTTACTTGGTGCTTAGGTACCTAGGTACTTATATCTGTTTCTGGCTTAGCTACAGATGTGGCGCACAGTGCCTGGGTCATAATGATCATAATGATTGTCTTTCTTTCATCCAGGCACTAATTATCTTACCGCGACAGCATCCAGCCAATCTGACACATCACATTCCTTGGTCGATTTTCGGATAGGCGCACTTTTGACTCCAGCATCTCACTGTATGTACAACTGTACAACTGTACAACTGTACAACAATACAACAACAGACGAACCTTATCAATCGCTACATTCATCTTGTTTCAAGTCCGTACATAATTCGGTAGCGAGCCTACCTTGTCGGTATTATAGTGCTACAAGATGTATAGGAATAACCACTATCCATCGTCGTCGTCGTCGGGTCCGCCACCAAATTCGCAGTCACATTCCCAACCACATTCCCAACCGGCCGCCTACGATCGATACGACGCATATCCGCCGCCTCCACCGCCGTCCACTCTCCCGCCGCCGCCCTCGAGCCTACCTCCCCCGCCTCCTCCTCATCCTCCTCATCCTGCTCCTCCTTCGCAGCAATGGGATAGACGCGACAGTCGTAATGATCGTGATGATCGCGATGACCGTAACAGCTACTACCCACGCGACCGAGCCGATGACTATCGATTCCGCGGCCCTTACTCGGATCTGCGCGAACCCCGCCGACCATACAGAGACTCACGAGACTCACGAGACTCACGAGACTCACGGGACTCGAGGGACTCGCGGGACCCTCGCGACTCTCGCAGCTCCCGCGACGAATACCGGCCACCCCGTACAGAATTTACCTTCCGCCAAGAGGCGCCGGCTGGTATCTCCTCTAGCAGGGCTCCCCATTACCCGCAGTATGATTCGCATCGCCCTGACCATCAACAACGCCATCTAACCCAAAACCCCCGCAGCTATGATGATCGCAGTGCCAACACCTACGCGCCTCGCTATGACGATTCGCGTCGAACCCGCGGCGGTCGACGGCCTGACCAGTCGCGTCGCCCTGGTCCGTATCAACGCCGCGAAAAGGAGAAAGCAGTCGATCGCCTGCTGTTATCCAAGCGATTCGACGACACGTCTGAACTCATGCTAGGCGACACTGCTGTCCGCGCCACTTATAGAGATGTTGATGAGCTTTCCGATAGTGACGAGATTGACATGGACATCTCGGACAACGGCGATGACGATGCGAATGTACTAGACCGCCCCGCGAAGCGTACCCGTACCGACACGTCCCTCGCCGCCGGATCTTCAGCGCAAGATGCGCCGAAATGGTCAAACCCGGATCCCTACACCGCCCTCCCACCCCCTGAAACCGCTCGTAAGAAGGATGTCGTGCAGCTGATTCGAAAGGCCCGTGTCGAGGCTGAAGCCAAGAAACCCGCCGTATCGACTGAGGCCGCCGACTTCATATCTTGCGATTTCTCTGATGATGATACCACAAGTCAGCTTCCGCGCGGGGTACCAGAAAACATGCCGCGCCACGCGCCTACAGGACCGCGCACCGCATCGTCGACGCTCCCACCCAAGCCACCTGTCTCTACCCGTCAGCAAACCTCGCAGCGCCCAGAGAAGGTGCAAACTACCCAAACGCAAACGCAAACGCAAACACAACCTCAATCTCAATCTCAACCTCAACCTCCGAACCCCGCCAAACGCGACAAGAAATCTGCGCCTGTAGATCTCAACCCCTCTGCTTCCCTAGGCAATCGCAAAAGAAACATCGACGATGAAATTAAACTGCCCCATTCGCTGCTTAACGTGAAAAAGGTGAACAGAATGGCATCCGGAGGTTCGATTGTACCTAATTGGCAACCCATCCCAGGCGAAAACCATTGCCCTTGGGTGGTGGACGATCATTCTGGCGTACCTAACATGGGTACTCGGTGAGTCTTGAATCATGCAACTGTTTCTATCTCGAATACTAACCGTCTTAGTCTACATCGGGAGATCAGGGACTTCTATGCCTACGTTTGTCCCCGCGACTTTGAAGAGAAGCGGCGTCAAGAGCTGATTTCAAAACTTGAATCTCTGGTCCGGAAGAAATGGCGTGATGCCAAGGTCTTGCCTTTTGGCTCCTTCGTGTCTGGTCTCTACCTGCCTACTGCCGACATGGATATTGCTATCTGTTCCCAAGCCTTCATTGATGGAAGATACGCTTTGTATGACAAGAAAAAATATCTTTTTCATATGAAATCCTACCTTGAGACCAACAAGGTTGCTTACCGAAACTCAGTCGAGGCCATTACTAGGGCCAAAGTGCCTCTTCTTAAATACACTGACGGCTACACTGGTTTGAAGGTGGATATTTCGTTCGAGAAGATGGATGGCTACAAAGCGATTGACACTTTTCGTAAGTGGAAAGAGCAGTATCCTGCCATGCCTCCTCTAGTTGCAGTTATCAAGCATTTCTTATTGATGCGCCATCTCAATGAGCCTGTCAATGGGGGGATTGGTGGCTTTACCGTTATCTGCATGGTCGTCCACTTACTGCAAATGATGCCGCAAGTTCAGAGTGGATCAATGAAGGACGAACACTTGGGTCAATTACTCATGGAATTTCTGGACTATTATGGTAATAGGTTCAACTACGAGAGGGTTGCCATTCGTATGGATCCACCCGGAACCCTCAATAAGGTGCGTACCTCAACTTAACTTCCGTGTTAGTATGCTAATATTGGGGTCTAGGCCAAAGCAAGCACGCTTGTCTACCGCAATCTCGACCGACTCTCTATTATTGACCCAAACAACCCCGAAAATGATATCTCGGGCGGTTCCTCAAACTATCCTGCGATCAAAGACTGTCTTGCTAAAGCATATGGCACTCTTCAGAAGACAATGATGCAGTTTGCCAAGGAGACTCACTCAACCTCATCAAACAGCATCAAAAATACGTTATTATATTCATTATTCGCCGGAAACTATGAGCAATTTGAGGATCAACGAAACTTCCTACAAACACTACATAACAAGGAAATATCGGAGTACGACGCTTAGAAACTGCAAACAACACCAACCACATGCAGTGGTAGCTGTCGACAGCAAGCTCGTATTCCACCCGAACACGTATTAGGAATAGCATTCTCTCTCGGGAACTCCTTTTCTCGTAGGAGAGAATCACCATATATAAAATGTTTCTTCTGTCAAGTGCAGACGACAGGCGATAAACCACGAGACGATGATAGGCGTTATGGACGAAAGGAAAACAGCGAATGGAGAATTAGGGGATATTTGATAGAGGTGAAGACGGATACCGAAAAGACGAACGAATCACGGATCTAGGCGTTTTCCGAAAGACGCATATCGAGATACCCCTTTCCGTTTCGTTCTATACTTTCCCCAACTTCGAGCCTCACTTATGGCGATGTGTAGCATAGCATGATGATGGGGTGGACGTCTCGACGAGTCATGTCGCTATCTACCACCCCGTCCGTTTTTTCATTACCCCTCGCCATATTTCACATGGAATCAGGCCGTTGCAGATCCATAGCCAAGTGGCAGGGGAGAATACGATCGGGCTTTTTGCGGCTCTTCTTTTTATATCACCCGCATCACCACGGCTCATAACTATTTGTGACATATTGATTCGATTGTATTAGTTTTTGGCCTAGGGGCGCAGAAACTACCTGACTTTGCACTTCGCAACGGAAGGTAGGGCCTGCCTGCTAACTTGTCATAGGGCAGTTCGGCTTTCAAGATCAAGCGAACTAAATCACTTAACCTCTTACAGTCACCGAGATGATCAGTCTCGCGTTTTGAGGACTTGGTGCTGGTCACCACCGTTTTCTCACCGGTTGCTAGACTGCGCGCCTGGCACCGGAGAGGAGATATGAAGGGTTTCGTGGCTGTCGTCGGATCATAAATGACGAGTTGGTTCTTAGTTATGCGTATAGGTGAGATATATGTACGCTCTACGGTAACAGGGCTGTTAAAGCGATCGCCTGGCTACTTGTAAGTAAGTATCAAGGTAGGCATATATCACTGCGCGGCGGAAATGAATTGCTATAAACTGGTAGTCTTGCTTTTCCTTTCGTCATTTGGTTCCTGTGTTACTCCTCAAGCATAGATCGTGCTAGTTACGATAGTTCACATAAGATGGGAAATAAGCGTTCAACTGTGTGCTTATCCCGGTCGGACTTAAGATTGCAGGGAAGATGAGGATTGTTAGCAAGAGTAACCAAAGGGTAAGTTCTGCTAGTCCCTCTATTCCCGTGGTCTAGTGTTAGATACGGGGTATACTGTATAAGATCAGAGGAACCGGCCGCCGGCTCCACTCGTCATCAGGGTATCAACAAAGCCAGCCGTACGTGACAATTCGTGAGTATATCGTGGGGTGACGACACTCTGGGGGCCCGGGGGTACATCAATCCGGGCCCGTGTCTGCCGATACGCCACTTTATGTGCTCCCCTTCGGCCCCGGCTCGGTCAGGTTGGATGATGGGTTGGGAACCTCCGACTTTAGGTTTATACAGAAGGGATTAGCAATGTATATCGATGCACGTCTTACTGAAGAGGCTTCTGGCTCGGTTGAACAGCCACGGTGCCGGCATCCTGTCTTTGAGAGAAATAGAGCTCGGGCGGGCTATTGGGCTATTAGTGAACCTCGTGGATGTTGGGGTCGTCCGCACAGCAGAGGGCAATCCCCGGGGCAAAGGCGACAATGGATGATTTTTGACACATAGGACAGTTTCCCAATCCACGATGTATATCGCATTGGTGGGTAGTCCCATCAGTAAAATGAAGCGTAATAGAGTTTGGATGTCGATCAATTGAGGTAAGCTTTATGGAAAAATGCAAACGCTCCTTCAGATATGTAGCGCGATGAACGATGCTTGTAAGACGTTTCCCTGCACTAATATCATCTACCTCGTCGATAAATTCGCCCTGTCCATCCCGTTGAGCTATCATAAAGCGTACGCTTCGCATAGGGACAGCTCCAATGCGCTTCAGAAGTTTAGGGGCTGATGAGACTGAGCACTGTTTGCGCATTTTGAGTGACTCCTATCGCAAGACTAGCTTCTTTGAAGGCGGAAGCGGACTCAAGTATGTGGACGTCAAGGTGGGGATACTGAAGGAGGGCATTCCTCAAAGATGCGCCAGTGAGGCCGCCACCTGAGATAGCAATGCGGATGAGATGAAACACCATGATTGAGTCAGATCAGATGTTTGGCGGAGTCAACTGAATCTCGCGTTGTCTGGTGTTGGGTCGAGGGCTTTTATGCATAGCCACATGAATGGCACAACTAACAACTTAACCTACTTCTAGATATAGTCGATCTATCTGGCCTGTGCCCTTATATCGATTTGGCGTAGGAAGTAAAACAGACCAGATTGAAATCAAAAGCTTTAAGCTAGCTATATTACCCCCTTTTCAGCTTAAGGAGTCTACCATTGAAATACAACAATAAGCGTTTAAGTTATAATATTTTACACGTTGATATTATTTTTAGTAACGCATTCAAGTGTTTTAGGTGATAAAGGTAAGATTACTGACTACGAGTATATCCTTTACATATAAATCTTTTAAACCTAAGAAAAATACACAATATATGAGTATTAACTACAGTGACTATAGTGGAACTGAAGCAAGCACCACGTACGTCATATGTACACCCGTTGAGTTAAAGCTGTAAACAGAACCATAACAACCAAGGTGACAAGAACCTTAGCCACTAAGAAAGAGCGGCAACTTGTGCACGGCATATTCTACCACATTATTTGATTTCCATAAAGTCCCTTTAAGATATCATCTAGGTAGAGAGCGTGAGTTGTCACCTTAATCAGTGAGTTGATATAGTCAATATATTGTTAAATATTGGTGGGGATATTGATGTTGTAGGAGTCATGGAGTAATTGAAATGGCTTCCATTGTAGGAGGGCACTCTTATATTGTGCCCCGTGCCTTGGCTGTAGTGTAGCCGTGAGTTCTATATAAGTTTCGGAAATACAATGGAAGAAAGGAGACAGGAAGTGAAAACGTTTCTACACCACAGATTCAACTCACTACCTTTGTTAACCTATTATCTTAGAGAACGTGCTGAATTAGTAGACACGAAGATTCTTGTGGCACTTGGTTTTATCACTCAACTTCTCGTTATTCAATATTCCTTATTCCTTATTCTCTAAAAGTTGGATGATTTCTAGATGTCCATTTTCCTTGTATCAACAGAACAGGAACCTAGTACTTCCCCTTTTTAGCATAAAACCTTTAGGCAAAAGGTGGGGGCTTGCAACTTAAAAGAAACATATATCCAGAAAGTCAGTTGCGTCACTGTTAGTATTCAGCTTGTAGTGTTTAGTTAAATAGAAACCTTAATTTGCAAATCCCAAAACGTTTTATCCTTGAGGCTTCCATATCAAATACTCCTTCATTTGTGTATGAAACGCCGAATTTCCTTGCCTCCCTCCGCCCCTTCATATGAAAGGCCTCGGTCGTGACCCTAGATCACGCCAAATAATGAATTATCTGCTTCAACATGGGCAAACAAACAATCAGTCATGAGTGGGGAGTTGTTACATCATCCATATATACGCGGCTGACAAGCACACATTATCCTAGTATAGGCGCACGTCATCATATATGTCGTGCTGATGTTTGCTTGTCTCTATTTTCATACATATAGGTATTGATGGTTCTACTCCCATTGGTGTCACGAAATAGAGCTTGGCAAAAGCAGAACGTTATCAAGCCGGGCGCAAGTTCGCAACTCCCTGCAGTTGCTTATGTATGCTAACGGTCGAGACCGTTGCAACTGGGAGGGTATCGGTGCAAGAATAGCTAATATGTTACACAGCTATTTCCTCTCCTGAGTGGCAACCCACGGTAGATAAGTGCTCTGAGGAAGTACAAGTGGCTCATAGCCATAGACCGCTAGATACAAATGCTCTTTTCATACTTCACTATCCCGGCTCCCGTCGATATGATTTTCTCTCATCCCGAAACTGCGCTACCGGTGCACAGCTTTTACTTTGTCCACATGGCATATTGTCTTTGCCTTTCCCAGTCTCCACAGAGACAATCTCCGCCGCACCCAACCGTCTGCGGTGCTACCACACCACCACCCTTCCGTTGGTCTCTATGGCCTACTGAAAAGGCTGGGCCGGGTTTTGACACCCCCTAATTCATACGCGTGAGGGGATCCATGTCGGTTTATTTGGACTCTGCGTTCCCGCTCGTCTTGTCTGAGGCTGGAATTCCCCGACCCCCTCATCACACGGTGTTTGCTCAATGGGCCGCTTTCCCGTGGATTGTGGTGTTGTTGTCCTCGTGCGTCGGGACACATACATTTCATAGCTGCACTTTCCATGAGCCCCCCTTCATTTTTATTTTTCCCTCCCTTGATGAGTATTTACGTTGGCCATTTGACAGAACTGTCCTCTGTCGTGCTTACTCCGTAAGACTAAATTCACGCGACAGCAATATTTCTGGAGATCAACGTTGCTTGGATCTACCTCTATACAGTATATCATTATTTGTTTATTTTATCGTAGAGAAATCGAGCTTGACTAGTGACTGGCTGGTCTCCATTGCCGCCATGTATCAGGCCAGTAATGTATACTTCATCTGCGGGTTCGCTTCCATTGGTGAGTGCTCGCTCGCTTGCTCGCGTGCGATTTGGGTGTTTATGAACCAGAAATACTCAATTGATCTTTTTCTCTAGGAGGCGGCCTCTTCGGCTTCGATATCAGCTCAATGAGCGGCGTCCTTGGCACTGAAGCCTACAAGAACTACTTCCACAACCCCGTCTCGTACCGCCAAGGAGGTATTACTGCCTCTATGCCCGCTGGGTCACTCGTGGGTGAGTGAGATATTGGAATCTCGACCCTGGAATTGAGCTGATGTGTGCTGTAGGGTCGCTTGCTAGCTCCTTCATCGCCGACCGGTTCTCTCGTAAAGTCGCGCTTCAGGTTTCGTGTGTGCTCTGGATCATTGGCTCTATGTAAGTCGCCGTACCTGGGATAACCACACTGTCATCCCGGACGTTATTGTAGGAATGGCTCCTGATTTCCCTAGAATCCAATGCACGGCTCAGAATGTCGGGATGCTCTGCGCTGGGCGCGTCATCGCGGGACTCTGCGTCGGAATCGCCTCGTCTGTCGTGCCGATATATCAATCCGAAATCGCACCAAAGGAAATCCGAGGCCGCGTTGTCTCGCTGCAGCAGTGGGCAATCACATGGGGCATTCTAATCCAGTATTTCATCCAGTACGGTGCGGCGCAGGTAGGCGGCGGGCCCGAGGATCCTGGTCAGCCGACGGCTGCTTTCCGTATCCCTTGGGGCATCCAGATGATCCCAGCAGTGATCCTTTTCGGAGGCCTCTTCTTCTTCCCGTATAGCCCCCGCTGGTTGGCGTCCAAGGACCGCTGGGATGAAGCCATCAGGGTTTTGGCCGCGTTACATGGCACTGGGGATGTTCATCACCCTAAGGTCCTAGCTGAGTATAAGGAGATCGAGGAGGCGCTGCGCTTCGAGAGAGAAGAAGCTTCTTCGAGCTTTAAGGCCCTGACTCAGCCGCGCATCTTCAGACGCGTCATTTTGGGTATGAGTATCCAAATGTGGTCGCAGGTGAGTTTGTGTCTCAATATAAAATCATGTGAAATGTAACCGAGTGTAATGGTTGAGTGGACTGATTAATTTCGTGGTTCAGCTTTGTGGAATGAATATCATGATGTATTACATCGTCTATATCATGGAGGGTGCCCAGATCGCGTCGCCACTTACGACGGCGTCGATCCAATACGTTATTAATGTGGTACTGACTCTGCCCGCTATCCTGTTTCTCGATAAATTTGGCCGTCGACCTGCTTTGATTGTCGGCGCATTCTTCATGATGATCTTTTTGTTCGTTTCCGGTCAGTTTTATATGCCTCCAACTGCACGGTCTCATCTACGTGTCATTTTCTGTACTAATGCCGTTAATCAAGGTGGTCTCCAGGCCGTATATGGTGAGCCGAACGATGGCACAGGCGATAAGGACATAACCTGGATTGTGAAGGACAAGCCGACTGTGTCAAGGGGTATCGTGGCCGCCTCATATCTCTTCGTCGCCACGTTCGCTACAACCTGGGGCCCTACGTCATGGACATATCCCGCCGAGATCTTCCCTAGCAAGGTCCGCGCCAAGGCCGTCTCCCTATCCACCGCCTCGAACTGGTTCTGGAACATGATCCTCGCATTCGCCGTGCCGCCCCTGCTATGGTCCATCAATTGGAAGATGTACATGATCTTCGCCGCATTCAACGGTGCAGCGTTTATCCATATGAGCTTGATGGCCCCCGAAACTAAGGGCTACACACTTGAGGAGATGGACGATGTCTTCGATTCTGGACGGCCTGCTTGGAAAACTCATAAGAAGACGAGCAGGCTTGATCAGCTCGCTCTCGATATCGAGTTGGGAAATATTAAGATCTCAACTCCCCTCACGGAGGGGAGTGCTGCTACATCGACGGGCGTGGACTCGGGCACTACCGTGGAAGGTGGTAAAATGGAGAAAACCTTCCTTTAGCCTTTGGAATCGGCTGACGAGAAGAAACCTGAAGCGTAGAAGCTATGTTCTTGGTTACCTATAATGGCTGCTTGGCGGCAAATTGGATGATCGGCTACGGAATTTGAAAACAGTATTTGGTAGGTATAAAAAAGCGGAGGGGGGAAGGACTTGACGATCTCTTTATTATGGGACAGCTGGGATTTAAATCGTGCTGTATGGCGGTGTGTTTGCAGTTTGTGTGGGATATGTATGTATTTCATGACTGGGCAGTTGATAATACCCATTTCTCATGACGTTTCTCTACTGATCAAAGATTGAAATATATGGATGCCGAGCGATAATTTTACCGTCATAGGGATTTTGGTTTGTGAGGCCTGGTGACCATGCGTGGACTTAGAATTACTACAATATTCCCTGTATCATCCAAGCTGATATTACCATTATCGTTTGTCTTATGGTAGGCCATCTTAGTTAATATTCATGACTGTTCCTGTGAAGTAGTTAAATTGCAACTACGCGAGTGCGGTAACCACGAGCTACTCGCCGCTTTAACAAAACAGCACCTTTTCGTAATTATGATCGTATTTAATAGGGGCTTGAAGTTTTGAGTTTACATTAATTTGGTAAACTTGTTAATTGCATTGGGAAATATTGATAGCGCGTTAGTGGCATATATATAGGATAATGTGGTGTCCGGCGGTTGGTGGCCGGGCTGGTAATGTAAAAAGGAGGAAATGGTAGCTCGAAAAAAAATGAAAATACGGATATTTGACAAGGAACCCCTGCAGATTGCTCCAGTGGCATTAAGCGCTGTTGGATAGGTATACCTACCATCGGTAATGTGAACTATACTCGGTAATAGCTAACCCGGAACCTTCAGCCCGGGATGTCTTGATTATGTAGTAGGCTGTCCGTCGATTTGCGATACACGTGATTCGAGGTCCCAAAGATCTGGTCAGACATCAACTTTCATTATTTACAAATTACACTATAGTACACTGGATCTATATTCAGAAGGTGGTTCGACGCCAACTTTGTTACGGGGCATCGTCTATACCTGAGACAGGTCCACCGACCCATCATTGGTGGACTTTTTTGGCATTACCGTCAATGAAACAGAAGGGATCGACATGCCGCGTCCGGGATTACGTTGACGTTCATATCAATGAGGAAGTATGCTACATAGTATTGCTATACCACGCAGATGTGACGTTCAAAGGTTATGAGATAGTTGGGACAACTCAAATACTTCAAGAAACGCGAGATCTCCATTGCGTTCAATACAGGTAGTCGTGGAAGAAATAATGCCCGTGAGAGACATGGTTGGTGAAGTTACCAAAAACGGTAGGAATCCCGGGGGAAATCCCGTGCATGGGGCGGCAACTCTCTTCGTCTACCGGAAGCATTGCTCACTGTAATTGGAGGGGTTTCTCCTCGAGTTCTCGACCGGGTATGGAAACGACGGAAAATCAGGCTTGATTAGTCTTCAACTCCTATACAATACCCAAAGTCGTACGGGATACGAGATATAATATGGCGTGCTAATGGTATAAGAGAGCAGCTCGCTCGGCCAAGGTTCCAAGCAATGACGAAGTCACATCGTGAAGCTTGTTTCCCCCCCTGGACGATCCCGAAGCTCCCTCTCCCCTTACTTACAAGATGACTCCCGTATCATCCGCCCTCCTTCTCGTTGCATTCGGGGCTAGCCTTGTCCTTTCGAGTCCCGTTGCAGAACCCCTGGTCGCTGCACCCGCCGTCACCCCGCCCCCTTCTCTAGACAACGTCCTGCAAAAGCGAGCAAGCTGCACGTTCTCTGGGTCTGCCGGCGCTGCTTCGGCCAGCGCATCTCAGGCGTCATGTGCCACTATTGTTCTGTCTAACGTTGCCGTACCGTCTGGCACCACCTTAGATCTCTCTAAGCTCGTGGATGGTACCAATGTAAGATGAGACCAACCAAAATTAGCAGCATGAATCTAACCATCCGAACTCGCCTATAGGTCATCTTTGAGGGAACAACAACCTGGGATTACAGTGAATGGGCTGGTCCGCTACTCCAAATCAAGGGAAATAACATCGCCATCCAGGGAGCAAGTGGCTCTGTGCTTAACCCTGACGGTGCTCGTTGGTGGGATGGCCTAGGTGGCAATGGCGGCAAGACGAAGCCCAAGTTTTTCGCCGCTCACACCCTAACCGGGTCGTCCTCCATCACCAACTTGAACATTAAAAACACCCCCGTTCAGGCCGTCAGTATCAATGGCTGTACTGGCCTAACTGTGACTAACATGGTCATCGATAACTCCGCTGGTGATGCGGGCGGCGGACATAACACGGACGGTTTCGATATTGGCTCTAGCTCTGGCGTGACCATCACTGGAGCCAAGGTGTATAACCAAGACGACTGTGTTGCTGTCAACTCTGGAACGGTATGTGGGCTCACCGTTAGAGGATATCCGGAATCAAGCTGACATAGTGTTATAGGATATCACATTTTCCGGTGGTCTCTGCTCTGGCGGTCACGGGTTGTCTATTGGCTCAGTTGGAGGCCGCACTGATAATACTGTGAACAACGTCATTTTCAAGGATTCCACTGTGACGAAGTCGACAAATGGTATATCCCCCTCCCCTTCTATTACTTTGGCACTTATATGGCCAGGGATCTGGATATGAATGCTAAGTGTTTAACTTACACAGGTATTCGCATCAAAGCTGTAGCAGGGGCTACGGGCACTATTAGTGGCGTCACATACAGCGGCATTACTCTTTCCAGTATTTCAAAGTGCGTAATGGCTTTCCTGGCTTTAAACTCAGGACGATCCGAAAAGATAAGCCAACCCCTTTGTTGATATGAACTGACCATGTATGTCCCATAGATACGGCATTTTGATCGAGCAAAATTACGACGGAGGTGACTTGCACGGGAGCCCGACTAGTGGCGTCCCTATCACCGATCTCACAGTTTCCAAAATCACTGGTTCCAGTGGTGTGGCGAGCACTGGCTATAACGTCGTCATTGTGTGTGGCAGTGCTGCCTGCTCCAACTGGACTTGGTCTGACGTTAGTGTTAGCGGTGGCAAAGGCTACACGAGCTGCCAAAACGTCCCCAGCATTGCTTCATGTTAAGCAAATTAAGATAGGGATATCTAGGGTATTATAGACTAGGAGCCTAATAGTTTACATCTAAAGATGGAGGTTTTTATGTTTTGCACATAATTACATTCTAAATTTGAAACATCAATCCCCAAATTTGTAGCATTCGTAAGACACCTCCATATAACAAGCGATTATATTAGGTCAAGATGATAATCAGGGGCTGGGCTAAATATTCTTCTCTTTCTGCACATATACATGGCGATCAGAAATGCCGTCGAGGTTCAATTTTACTCCCATCGTCAGCTTAACCGACGACGAGCTGTATATAGTGACGGTTAATCACCTTTCCCAACTCAAAGTTCCCTGCATAATTCTATCTAGTTGTTATTAGTCACATGGCTCCTAAATTGACCATCTAGAAGTATGTGCGTAGAATGCAGTGCGAAGGGTGATATCCCTCATGCACAAGAACTTGATTAAATATTTATAAATATGAAAGTAAAAAACTCGGACCTAAGAACCCTTTCGGCTATCGCATAGGCGACGTAATGGTGCACGGTAGCCAGTTGATTTAAGCCACCCATCAACCTGTTGCCTAGCCCAACTATTCTAACACATAGTAGCATTATCTATGCTCAATACATGGTAGAAAAACAAGAGTACTTAAGTCTGAGTAAGGGGTACTCATGATCCGCCGTTGCTTTCAGATATTCTTCAGAAGGCAATGAACAACTTGAAAGCGTGTAACTAGCCGGTACCCCAATAAAAACCACTGTGGTAGTTTAAAGCAGCGCTGCGGCACCGATAAGGCCGCCCATGGCCGCCGCGCCAACGAGGACAGCCGTGGGTCTGGCGGCAGCGCCTGTGATGGCCGAGGTGGTGGAGATACTGGTGGTAGAGTTCGTGCCGTGAGTAGCGGTTGGGGCGAATGTAGTGGAAATGGTGCCGTTGGACGCGCCGCCTGAGGTAGCTGTGGGCTGGCAGAATCCGGCCGTGCCCGTAAGGAGGGCGTTTAGGTAGCTGGTTATGGTAGCGGCGGCCTCTCCGGTGGTAACGCACTGCGTGACGAAGGCGTCATAGTCGCTGATATGAGCGCTACCGTAACTAAGGAGTCCCGCTCCCCAGCTTTCAAACTCGGGCAATACGGAGGAAGGCAGTTCGGCGGCGACACTGCAAAGCAATTCTACATAGCCTTCAGGATCCGCTAGGGTGTCGGGGGGCAATTTAGTCGTTTCGGCTGAATCGGTTTGAACGGCACCGGCTATGGCGGAGGCCAAGTAAGGCGAGAGTGCAGGTGGGAGGGTAGGAGCTCCCGATACAAAGGAGTTAACGGTCTTAGTGCATGCTGGGTCGGGATAGCTCTGGGTTATAAACTGGGCTACAGACGCGCCTGCGAGGGCCACAGGGAGGAGAATCTTGGTGCTGTGCATCGTTCTTGTTGGTTGGAGTAGCTCCAAATTTCAGGGATTACTAGATTGTATGAAGAAACGCAGTGTGTGAAGTTAGAAGTGCAGGTTCGCCGGATACACAGCTAGGGGAATGGTTTTATATTCAAAAAGTATGCATAATAGAGGATAGTGAAGTGCTGACCCATGACACAGATTTGCAAAATAGAATCCTATAACTCGGACAGTTAGATGACGTCGTTCCCGGAACCATCGGCCTCGCCAAACCATTCCTGTTACCTAGCTTATCCACCTGCGCTTGGGCCTGGCACTGAAGATCCGATCCGCCGCTCCCTTTAGCAAAGACGCGTGGATTATACACTATTTATCAACACGAACAGTGTTGCATATTTCCCTAGAGCTTTAGCTATCCCTGTACCCGCAGCCCTAGGGCCATTTCTGTAACTTTTGATATTCGGGGTTCTCAGAGTTAACGGATGGGATGGTAGACTAGGAAAGATTACATATTCCGCCTGGGAGCATGACAGACCCCTGCACACTTACTACGGCCCGTCCCAGGAGGCACGCACTAAAAGCTAATACCTCTATTAGCTAGCACAATGTTAGTCTGTCGCGTATTATCAATGTTAGTAGTTAGCAGCAGGGTCATGGCGCTAGCTACTGCAAAGGGTTTTTATCATATTAAACCCAAAGAGAATTTTGTATTCTTTTCCATGACCACGATGCTATATTATGCTCACATTTTACAGCCCTGAATTTCCATACCTTGTAGCCGGATGGTACTATAGCAGATAAATAACCGAGAAGGACGGGGTCTAGGCCGGATTTCGTGAAATTACAGATTTGCGGATTTACTCCCGAGGCCGGGCTATCCGGCGCTTTTTGGTTCCAGCTACGCCCCGCGTCAACTCGGTGTAAAATATCGAGCTACGGAGTAAAAGTCATTGGTTGCCTCTGTGAACGCTAATACTATCCCGATACCTGCCCGAAATACATACATACAATGCGGTTTCTTGATAATTACTTTATCGAGGAGAGTGCCCCCGGTTAGCAGTACCTGTCTCGCTAGATACTGGCAGTCTTTTAGGCAGCAACAATTCATGCCGATAACGCAATAATTAATGCAAAGATATTTCTAGTAGTAGACCGTTAAGGAAGATAAAAATAGACGGGATGGCCCAATTGGAGCTATATTAACTGAAAAAAATGTTAAGCAATTTTCTTCAACGGCCCCTTTGTAAAGTCCGAGATCCCGGTAATCTTTCTATTGCGCCCTAACTATTACCCCCTGGCCGTTAATAGGTCTTCTATTCACTCTGTGACAACATCCCTGACACAAGGCATGATCTGATGTATACTGAACAGAGTGATAGAAGAGGTATTGTAACGTAGGCCTAGGTATTGCAGGAGACGACAAAAACCCAAGCTTCTGTCTAGAATCTCTCGCACTGTTCACATTTTATGCTGTTGTGTGATTCCGGGTCGGGTATAATATTATATGTTCTTCCAGGCGTGCGCATGCTGCTAGGTTGTTTATCTACTAGAGCCCCAATCATCCGGACCCCTGACATAGAGCGAGGCTGGAGAGCATAACTTGAGAGAATTCTTTTTTGATATCTATCGGCATAGGCTTTGGCCGAGTACTTTCTGTACTACCTAGTTAGTGTTCTGGTCTGTACACCATCTGCTCGATCTTTGTGTGGCCCATACCAGCTGCAGCTTTCTTTACACCATGCAAAGGGTCTATCACTTCGAGATTGGCGCCCCTGTCAAGAGGCACCTATATAACCTCTACAGAGCTACGTCCAGACGCCAAATTTAATGGTATCTAACTCTTATTATTAGTTGCTTTAGTATTGGCTAGAATTCTAACCTAAACTTAATACAATACCACCTTGTATTTTCTAACTGAATTACCCTACCCTAGTAATTCTTCTCAAAATCTGTGGTTATACGCCATTGATAAACCCGCTCATGTTCTTCAGTACGATCGACTGCCAGTTGGTGATGCCAGGCAGTAACCTGGTTACAAGAAGTTAGGACTATAATGGACTGTTAAGTATTTAGTACACAGCTCAGTCACCAGTCACACTTTACGAAGTTGGTGCCTGGTTAGCTCTCAAAAATATCAAGAAACTCCTTAGCAAGCCTTTAACATATAAGACTCGAAACCCTCCTCAAGACAAGCAGCACATTGCGGATTAGATATAATATATATTATAGTCTTAATAAGAATTATAGGGAACGTTTAAACTCTCCTTATCAAACTGGAGCCTAGAAAGGCAAAAGGCAAAAAACAAGCTTCACAAACCTTGCCGCTATACATCATAGTGTCTCTTAATCGTTCGATTGTGAGCGCGATCCATAAAGCAGCGCTTTGGTTACTAAGGCTTCCGTTGATTGCGGTGGTGCTTATATTCTTGTCGTTCAAATTCCTATCTACCACCCTACCGTCTCCGCTTCACGTGTTGAAGATTTTGGTCGGTTGGAGGGCACAAGTTTCGTATTCCCGGGTGCGTCTATGGTATTTTAAAAAACCACACTTTATTCTCTGTCAAGCCTGTTGGGATCAAACGCACCAGACCCAATACAGGTTGTCAGCGCGAGTGTGGCGGACTACAGCGTTCTGAGCCTAATAGTCAGTATAGTACAGGTCTCAGCCTGAAGAGTTAGTTCGTGAATGATCTCGGTACAAACGAAACATGGAAGTTCGTCATCGAAAGCTATTCTGTAAAGAATATCACCGTTGCATCAGACAAGCCGATGGCTCTGGCTAGACTCGCAAGACGATTTGTTTCTCCCAGAACAGACAAGTGCCTTGCAGGAATATGGGAGTCATATCTTCCGGATGCGATGGCATGGGTGATACAGGGGTCCCCCAAAAAGCCCAACCGATATCGTGCACCTTCTTGGTCATGGGCATCCCTGGACGCGGAGATCATGGGTATTGGCAGAGCTGCCAGTACAGATGGTGTTAACTGCGCCGAGGTTCTTGAGGTCGAATGTACTCCAGCCGGAGAGGACTCTGTTTCCGATGGATACATTATCCTCAAAGGTAGATTTGCGTCGTTGGACTCTAGTGATGAAGTTTGGGCATTGCAAATCAAGCCTTTTGGGTGGCCCCTAATACACACCTAAGAGATCGACAAGGATAGAAGCATGGGCGCACAAGGTACCGTTATGGTTCCACGACAATGACAAATCGTCTCTCGTCAACGTACTCTCGGCGGTAAATCATTTCCCGCAACAATATCTCAGCCCGGTCCCTAAGCCATTTTGTGTATTGGTGTGTGCTCTCCTAAGAATGCATAATACTATAACTGGGGAATACATGGGAATTAGACAGCCGACATTACCTGAATACACCCTGTTAGTGAGCACGTACAAACATTGTGCATTTCTCCTAGAACACCTCTATGGCACACGGACCAAGACGAGGGTTATATTTCCAGTGCGGAATAGCTCTCAATCTGCCATCTCCAGAGCAGAAAGAGGCTAGGAGCGGTGGTGGATGCACTGTTCTTTATCTTGCAAAGAGTACTATTGTCTATTGCTGGGAAACCTAGTACGAGACCGGGAAGGCCGCCAGTCACTCTGGGATGTTATCGAGGTTCAGGTTTCCAAAGGTCAGGCACAATCCTTGCTACACCTCCTCCTCGCCGTACTACATGGTAATAATAGATCCGTGACTAAGCTATTGGATCTTGGATGGAAGGTCAACGGCCCGAGCTGGGCATGGTGTATGGCCCCTTACTGCCTGTCGACCTATTTTGCGGCTATACATCGAGGACAACCGCAAGATATACTGATGGGGCGATCTAGATACTCAAAAAGCTGGGTTTGAAGAGTATATTAAGCAGAAGGAGGACATATTCAAAAGATATGAGACCGCCGCGAAAGAGAACTCCAAAACAATTAGAGCGCGTAGTGGCAGGATGCCTTCCCTTATATCATGGCTCCGAGGCGGCCGACGTAAGGCTTGGGGCTATCTTTTTTATGCATTCACATACATTTTCGTATTTCCTGTCGTTTGGCCGCTCTTAACCAGCACTGGGCATGAACCGCATCCTAGAAACAAGCCTTAAGTTGGTCTTTTGGATGGTCACTGGCAACGATGATTATACCTCCGATTCCTCTGATCCTTGTATTCTTAGAGAGCGTAACACAGTTCAAAATCGGCCCAGTCACCCAAATCTCCACCTTCAATTTTCTGGCCATTATCAACCTTCTTGAGCATTTCCTTAATACTGTCAAATATAAGGGATAATACCATATTGGGTTAAATCACCAGCGATAAAGGGGTGTACCCTTAGACACCCTATTAAGTTAGTTATATCTAGGTTTTATACTAAATACGCAGTTATAATTATATATAACATATAATAACAACATATATAAATATATTAATTAAATTACTTTATATAATATTGCTTATATTTAATAATTAAAAGTTTTATTATATATTATATTTATTAAATTAAAAAAGCTATAGCTTAATTAAGCGATTATTATATTAAAATTAATTAATTAATAACAAGAAATATTTTTAATAAAGCTAATAAACTTTAAATTATAAAATAAAAAGTTTTAAAGCAAAATAGTTAGCTTAAATATATAAGTATATATTACTTTAAAAAAAAATAAACAAATTTTTTAGCTTTAATAACTTATTATACTAAAAATTAATAACTATTTAAAAGCTATAAATACTTTAAATTAATTAACTTAATTATTAATAATATTAAATAGCAACTTAATTAATTTATTAAAAGCTTTATAAATAGTATTTAAAATAATTTTAATAAAACAATTTGCTTTTAATATTAATTTAAATAATTATAATGTTTAAATATAAAAATTTTAAGATTTAACTAAAATAATAAACTAAGTTAAAAACTAAATATTAAAAACGGTTTTAAAAAACTATAAAAATATTATGCTTAAATTAATAAATACTTTAAATATATAGTACAAAAAACTTAGTATTATTAAATTATATTTTAAAAAAATACTTAAGTATTAAGCTAGATTTAATTATAAGAATTTTATAAATAATATGTTTTACTACTATATAACAAATACCACTATATAACAAGACTTTTTAACTGTTTAACCTTTTATTTTTAAAACTTTAATTTCTTTACTTATAAAAATAAACAACGTATTAAAAAAAACCAAACTATAAACTATTGCTTGCGCTTTTAAATAAAACCTTTTTTTTAATATTTATAAGCTTATAAAAATATACCACGTTTTTAACAAGACTTTTTGCTACTAAATCGCTAATATTATATTTAAGCATAAAAGAAAAAATATATTAAACAAATTTACTAAAACTAAAAAATAATTAATTTTTTTTTTATTATTAACTTAAATTTGCAAGCATTTTTTTTTTAAGTTTATTATATTTAAAATATAACTAACTAATTATTAATAAAGCAAAAAAGCAACTTTATTAATATTAACTAAATTATATGCTTTATAAATTATATATTAGCTTTTAAAATATATTTAAACTATTAAATTAATTATAGCTAAGTTTTTAATAAAGATTTTACTAAATATAATATATATTATAAACATATAAAAAAAACTATTAAGCGTAAAAATATTGTAAAAATATATATATATAATTTTAATAAAATAAAGTTTATAATAAATATAATTATAACTAATATAATTATAACAAATATAAAAAAATAAAATAAGCTTAAGCAAGCTTAATAAAGTAATTAAAATTAATTTATAGTTATTTATATAATTAATTTTTAAAATTAAATAGTATTATTTTTTATTATTTTAAAAAAAAAACCTATTTTATTTTTTAATATTGCAACAGCTTTTTATTACTTAATTAATAAATTATAATCTTAAATAATAGTTAAGTTAATAATAAACTTAATTTAAAATAAATTAAATATTTTAATATATATATTTGTTTATATTTAATAAATATAAAACGCTTTTTTATTTTTAATAATTATAAAAACTATTATTTAAAAATATTTAAAAATTATTACTAAAAAAACAATATTTTTACTAAAATAATACCTGCGCACTTTTTTTAAAAGCTTTAACTTTTAAATATTTTATATTTTAACCTATTAAAAAAAGCATATAGTATTAAAATTAACAATATTATATAAATTAATATAACTTATATTTTAAAAGAAAACTTTTTACTTGCATTTTTTAAAGCTTATACTTAAGCAATAATATTTAAAAATATTATATTTAAGTTTAAAGCTACTAGCCTTATTTTATTTAACTTAAATGCTATTATTTTAAAGCTTAAAAGTAAGCTAATTACCTTTATATTATTGCTACCTTTTAAACTACTTTTTACTATTATATTTTTAATAATATTTACTAATATTAAAAAAGCTATTATATAAATAATTTACTTAAAAAATTATATTTAAAAATATTAAAATAGCTTTTTAACTAAAATTTTTAGTACTATAACCTTTTTATTTAAAGCTATATACTTATTAATATATAAGCAAACTTTAATTTTAAAAAAATTACTAAGCTTAAAAAAGCTAACTATATATTTAATAACCACCGCAAAATAAAAAATAAGCAATTATAAGCTAAAAAAATACTTACTTTAATTAAAAAAATAAATCTTTAAGTTTTTTAAAAAAGTAGTAGTTTAATAAATTAAAAAAATAATAAAAGTAATAGTTATTAAGTAAAAGCAGCTAGGCGTACACGCTATTATAGCATATATAACAATATTAGTTATAATATATAAACATATATAATAAAAGTAAAAACGTTTAATAAAAAAAATTTTAATTAATTTAAATTAATTTAGTTATATTATAGTTGTTTTTTTAATATATAATAAAAATAAGTTTTAAAAGTCTTATTATATAGTAGTATTTATTACATAGTGGTGAAACACATTAATATTATAAAATAATTACTTAAAGATTTAAAATTTTAAGTAATAAAATAAAAAAAAAAGCTTGTAATAATAGTTAAGCACAAAGTAATAAATTTAATAAAACTTTATAATATTATAACCAACTTAAAAAAAGCATTAAAAAGTGCTTATTTAAACTAAATAACGTTTTTTTATTAGATTTAAAAGTAAGAGATAAAAAAAAGTATATTAAATTACTTTAAAATTATAGCAAATTTAAAAAAAAAAGCAAGCATATACTTTTTATTTTATAAAGCTAAAAGTACTAAGAAAAAAATATATAAAAGATTATTTTATATATTTAAAGAAATTAATTAAGTAAAAGATTTAATAAAGGTAAATAAATTAAAATTATTACCAACTAATAAAAATAAAGGATTTTTTAAAAAAAAATATACGTAAAGAAAAAAATAAAAAAATAGTTAAAAAAATACTTTTAAAAAATATTAAATTAATATTATAAAATTAACTATAAACTATAAACTTTGCTTATAAATATATTTACTAAAGAAATATTAGTATATGTTTTTAAAACTAGCTTTTAAAAACTTTATTTTTAATAAAATAGTTTAAAGCTTTATATAAAAGCAAATAAAAAAAAATACTAAACTAATAAAAAAAATTAAATAGCTTTAAATTAAAAAACTTAAAAAAAAAAAACTAAGTTATAATAATTAACTATAAAAAAAAATAATATAAATTGCTTTTATAGTAAAAAATAAGCTAATAAGTTTAATTATTTACTAATTAAAAAATTTAATTATTTTTAATTTAAAAATTAGGTGGGATAGCGTAGTGGTTATACGTTTAATGTTTATATAGTAAAACATAGGTTTAAATCTTACTTCTACTAACCTTTAACCTTTTTAGCAAAAAGCTATTTTTTAGTTAATAGCTTTATATATATGTTATTAAAATCTAATAAGTTTGCGACTATAAACTAATTATATGCCGATTTACTTTTAATTAGCAAAATAAAAGCTTAAAAGCGCGCAAACTTACTTATTATATTATTAAAGCAAAGTACTAACAATATAAAGATTATATTGCATTATAATATTAATAATTTTATAACTAAATAACTAAAATTTAACTAAAATAATAAAGTTGCTTTATTTTAATCAAAAAAAATATTATTACGCTAAAATAATATAAAAACTAATAAATATAGCTAGCTTAAAATCTAGCTAAGCTTAGCAAAGCTTATTTATTATTTACTTTTTACTTTTATTATTATTATTTGCTTTTAATTTGCTTTTATTTTTATAAATATTTATATAATAAAGTATAAGTATAATAAAGTAGTAAAAGCAACTAATTAAAGCTTGCTAAAATATAGCGCGCTATTTTTAAATTTAAATTAATTAATTATTTGCTATAAAAAACACTTTACTAATTTTACTTTTAAAATCTAAAAAAGTATAGCGTAAATATTATTTGCGCAATAGTAATACCGTATGGCAAACTATAAGAAAAGGGGTTTTAGTCCAAAGGCATAGCTTAGCTACGCACTAGTATTCCTACGGTTTCCCCCCCTTTATAAACAAAAATGTTACACCGTTGGCGTACTAGATGCTAAATGTATATAGCACTATATAACATTAAATAGCACAAACAAAATATAACTAATAATAATTTAAAAATTATATTATATATTTTTAATAAAATTAATAGGTTTTTAAATTTTTAACTTTTTAATTTAAATAATATAATATATATAAAAAATAGTATTATATTAATTAAAGGATTTAAAAAAATAAATATTAAAGTTTAAGGCTTTAAAAAACTAAAGGTATATAAGTTATATAATATAATATATTGTTTAATTATAGCTATAAACCTTATATTTTTTTAAGTGCTTAATTAATTAAAATATTAATAAAATAATAAACTATTTATTAATTACTTTAAAAAAAAAAACAGTTTAACTTTATGCTATTTATAAAATAAATATAATTAATTTATAATAAAATATTTACTTAATTATATTTTTTAATAAATTATTATTTTATATTAAATAAAATAAATTAAATTTTTATATAAAAAAGCTATTATTAAAAGGTAACCTTTTTAAGTAGCACTTATAAATAAAATATTTAAAACTAAAAGCATTATAATATTTAGTGTTTTAATTTTAAAAGGTGAAAATTTACTAAGCTTTTAATAAAAGCAACAAAATAAAAATTATTTAATATAAAGTATATATAATATTAAAGATTACTTATTAAATTAATTAATTACTAAAAAAAAAGCTTATATAAATAGGTATAAAACTAGCTATTAACTTTTATAACTATAAAAACTTGTAAAAAAATAATAGAAATAAGTAATATATAATACTAGCTATAAATTATTACTTAAGGTTTACTTTTAATTATTATATTATAAATTAAAAAGCTTTTTTAATTATTATAGCTTTTAATTACTTAATTAAATATTTATAAAATTATGATAAAATAAAAGTATTAATTATAAAATATAATAATAAAATAATATTAAACTTTAATAAAATATTAAAACTTATATAATATTTTTAAAATATTAAAGAAATAATATTTAAAATATTATTATTTAATACTTAAAACTTAAATAAAAAAGCTAAAGAAATAAAAAAAGTAATTAAATAAAAAATAAAATTAATAAAAAACAAATATAAATTATTTACTTATTTATAAATAAAAATAGTTAAAGCAGCTATTTATTAATATAATAAAGTATTTAAATATATTTTTAATTAAAAAACTTTATATAAAAAGTTTTATTTTTATTTTTAATTATAAAATAGCATTATTAAAAAAAACAAAATATTTATTTTATTTTATTTAAAAATATATAAATATAAAGTTTATATTATAATATTTATTACTTAAAAAAAGCAAAAAAAATAAAAAAAGCTTAATTTTAAAGCTTAAATTAATTATTTAATTAGTTATTAATTTTTTATTACTTATAAAATTTAATTATTTAAAATTAATAAAGTTATTATTATTAATGATATTATATTTAATAAAAAAAGTACTTTTTTAAAAAATTTAAATAAATTAAAAGACAACTTTTTTTAAACTATTAATAAAAAATTTAAAGCTTTATTAACTAAAATATTTTTAAATTAAATATTTTTAAATATTATTAATAAGTTTATAATTAATTTTTATAAAAATTAAAAAGTTTATAAATTTATTAATTTTACTAAAAAAAATATAAATAAAATAAATATTAAAAAAAATAAAAATAAAAATATAAATAAGCTTAAAAAAATTAATTACTTTTATACTAAAGTAATTTTTGATTTTTATTTTATATTTTTTAAATTTTTAATAAATTATAGTTTTTTTAGCGCTATAATTAAAAACGCTAACTAAAATTTTTTTTTTTTAAAAATTATTAAATTATTTAATTTAATTTTAAAGTTTAAAGTAAGCTTTAATATAACTTTTTTTAAAGTTATAATATATAAAAGTTATTAAAAAGTTATATTTAATATAAAACGCTTATATATTATAAAGTTATAATATAATATATTAGTAAGCAAAATTAATAAAGCTAAGTTTTTAAAAAAACTTTAATATTACTTTAATAATAAATTAAAATTTTATTAAAATAATAAACTTATATTTATTATATTTTTAAATAATAAATTAATAAAGATTTTTTAAAAGCTTAAATTTTATAAATTCTTTTTAATTAATATAATAATATTTTTTATATTAAATAAAAATTTTTATAAACTTTTTTACAATTTTTATTTTTTTAAGTTAATATATTAATTACACTTATTTTTTTAAAAATAAGCTTAAAATAATTATTTTATAAAAAAAAAAAAATTTATTATTAAAATCTACTTTTATTTTTTAAATAACATAAAAATTTATAAACTTATCTTATAAAAAACTATTTTAAATAAGCTAAAAAATTTTATTTATAAAGTTATAAAAAAATAAATATTTAATAAAAAGTTAATATATATATTATTTAAAAAAAATTAACTTTTAATTATATATAAATATATATTTATAAGTTTAATAAATATAATTATTATTAAAAAAATAAAACTAAGTTTATAATATAAAAAAACTAATAACTTATAAACAAAAAAAAAATATTTATGCTTTTATATTTATAAAATAATTATTTAAAATATTTATAATTATTACTATAAAATTTAACTTTAAATTTAAATAATATAATATAATTAATGTTTTTATTAATATAATATTTAATAAAAAAATATATATAAAAATATTATTTAGCTACTATAAACTTTTAATAGTTTTTAAACTATTTTAAACTTTATATAATTTTTAAAAATTATTTTTGCTATAGCAAAAAAAACTAATTAAAATTTTTAAAAATATAAAATATTAACTTATTTTTTATAAACTTTATTACTATTTTAAATAAAAAAATATTAATTTTTATATATATTAATAATATAATTTTTATTTATTAAAAAACAAATATAATTATTATTTAAAAAACTATTTATAAGCTTAAATATTATTATTAAATAACTAAAAAAAAAAACTTATAATAATTTTTTAATATTAAAATTATTTAAAATTATAAAAAAAAATTATTTTAATTATTATAATTTTTATATATTAAAAAAATTATTAAATTATAAAGTTTTAAATTATTTACTTTAGTATATATTTTTATAAAAACTAAAAAATTAAAACTTTATAGCAAAATAATAATAAAATAAAAAATTTATTGCTACTAAAAAAAAAAAAATTTAATTATATATATTATTATTATTATTTATTTAAATATAGCTTTTAATATATTTAAACTTTTAAAATTTAATTTTAATTTAAAATTAAAATATTATAATATAACTAATTAACTTTTTAAATACTTACTTTAAACTTAATATTATATTTTATAATTTAAAAATAAAAATAAGTTTATTATAATTAGTAACTTTTTATTTATTAATAATATTATTAATTAAAAAAGCTTTTAAACTTATATAATAATATTATTTAATAAAGTTATTAAATAAAAAGCTAATAAATAAAATATTATTATTATATTAATTATAAAAGCTAAACTATTTACTTTTATATAACCTATTAAAAAAACTATATTTATTAATTAATTAATTAAAAAACTAAATATTATACTAAATAATAAATAAATTTAAATTTAATATAATAATTAAAAATACTATTGTTTTTTAAACTAAGTTTTATTATATTAATATTTATAATTATAAGTTATATTAAAAAGTTTTAAATTAAACTTTATAAATAAAATATATTTTTATAAATAATATAATTATAAATAATTTAACTAAAGCACTTTTAAAAAAAAAATAAAAAACTTTTTTAATATAATTAAGCTTTATTAATATTAAAAAGTTTTAAAAACAAAAAAAACCTTAAAAAATATATAATAATAATTAAAATTTATTAAAAAACTTTTTAATTAAAAAAAAATTAAATTAATAAATAATTAATAATTAAATATAAAAATCTTTTTTTAAAAAGTAATTCTTAAAAAAATATATTAAATATAAAGAATAATATTATATTAGGTTAAATTACTAGCAATAAAAGGGTGTACTTTTAAACACCCTATTAGGTTAGTTATATCTAGGTTTTACACTAGATACGCAGTTATAATTACATGTAACACACAACAACAACATATATGAATACATTAATTAAACCACTTTATATGACATCGCTTATATCTGACAGATACCATTTCAATTCCCACGATCGGTCAGGTTCGTGCTGCCCGGAAAGGGCCGCTCTCTCCTGGTGACTTTCTCAACGGGACATTAACTACCCCCCTCTTCCTACAAACTGTGGTGTCTTTGGTAATTATTTTAGCTGATTTTTTGTATTTCTGTATTCGTTATGTCTAAGGAAACGGGTTGCGTGGCCCGATTTACCGTCTTGAACACAGTTTTTTTTTTGTAAAAATAGGCCATTAAGTATTGTGACAGCAGATTTAGTAGCAGTAATATCTTCTAGCTATTGCAACTACGTGAAAAAAATATTATATGAAAACATTTTTTTGATTAAGCTATACTTGTGAATAGGAGCAGTAGACACCCACAGCTATTGGGGTTTAGTCCTTGATTCTCTAGGGCTCAGCATTACTACCGAAATCTATTGGTTCTTTTAAATCACCACTATAGAACAACGGTGCCTATATTATATCACTTAATTGCCGGCGCTAACCTTTCTGATGCTGAGTGGCGTGTGGCATCTATCCATTGTTAGTATTGACGGTTGATAAGTTCACATATGAATTATAGCATCTCTACGTAACCTAGGTACCCAGGTACTCCATCGACCCATCATGGTTATGTATCTGATCACATTAATAACCCGAATCTTGCCTACTAGTATATCCGTCTTATTCCCCGCAGCCACCGGCACTTGAGTGCGGCACGACTTGCCTATTTGGGGCACCCCGGATTTCTTGTATTGTGGTTACAGGGTATATTACGGCTAGTTCCGGCGTGGATGATCATGGAGCACATATGACGCAAGAGGAGGCGTTAAAACAGCACTACAGCAAATGCTTTGGGCGCATTGCTCAACCCAACCAACTTCACAATTTGATGGGAACTCGCTGACCGTATCTCTAGGTAGCTTCACCATGGATGATCCGCGGAGCACCACCGCATTTACGAATGCCGTATCTCAAGATATCTCCGCACCCAATCGTACCCGGAATAATGGCACACCTTAGTAGAAAATCAGCTGAGCATACACACCTCCGGCTCTGCCGTGGAGCGTCCGCGGAGTATACATAGGGTCGTACAATAGCTGTATATCAAAACACTACTACAATAAACTCTTATTTATTAATCACCACTATCTTCTTAATTCAATCCTTCACTGACATCTCTTCTTCACTCGTATCTACACTTCACTCATATCTATACTTCATTGATACCTCAACAACTCACAAATCAAGATGACGATGCCTAAGATCGCTATCATCGGTGCCGGACCAGTAGGCTGTACGCTTGCGCGTATTCTGGCGCTCGCCGACATTCCGGTTACAGTTTTCGAGAGCGACGCCAGCCCGAACTACCGCGGGCAAGGCGGTACTCTCGACCTACATCCCCACACGGGAGTCCAGGCCTTGAAAACAGCCCAACTGTGGGATGAATTCAAAGCACAAGCTCGATTCGACTCCCAATACATGCTGATGTGTGACAAAGACCTCAAACCGTTCATTGAGGTCGGCAAATCCGGCAACTCAGTGAGCCAGCGGCCCGAAATCGATCGTGCTGAACTACGGCGTTTTCTCATCCAATCATTGCCAGCCGGCACGATCAAATGGGGCCATAAGCTACAGCGCGTCGAGGAAGGAAACCGTCTAGTCTTCCAGCACACGACCGAGTCCGGCTTTGATCTAATCGTCGGGTGTGATGGCGCGTTCTCCAGGGTTCGCAACTATGTGTCGGCGGATCGACCACTCAAGTACAGCCAGGTGGTTTACCATCAGTTCTTGATCCCGGACGCCGAGAAAACCGCAAACGAAGTGTATCGACTCGTGAACCGCGGCAATATATTTGCGCACTCCACGGGATGTCAGTTCTCGGTACAACAGCTAGGTGATGGGAGCATTCAGGTGAGCTTGGGCGCCGTTCGGCCAGAAGATTGGATCAAAAATTGTGGCGTTGATGGGAACGATCTAGAGGGGATGAAGAGTTTGATTCTTGAAGAGATGCACGATTGGTGTCCGCAGCTTCGCGAGGCACTTGAAAAGGCTCAGGGCTCTTACACGGTTAAGAACCTCTATACCCTGCCTGCCGGTTGGCACTGGGATCACATCCGTGGCGCCACTGTTCTTGGCGACGCCGCGCACGTCATGCTTCCTTTCGCTGGCGAGGGTGTCAATCTAGGTCTAGACGAGTGAGTAATCCCTAACGCATTTTTCTTACTTTTCTGTCTATCTTGGCCACTTAGGAAGCTGGAAATCCCCTGCTCAAGCTCTGAGTGTTTTTAAAAAATTTGTACAGATTCACTCAAAAGAATACTAGTTAACTCTGGTGATTACAGTGCGCAGAAGCTCGCAGCGGCGATCATCAAGGCGGTTCAGAACGGTGGTAGTCTCGACGAGCTGGACAGCCAAGTCGTCGCATTTGAAAAAGAGATGTTCACGCGTATGGGACTATTTCAGAGCCAGACTGCCGAGGTGACGAAGCTCTGGCTGTTCACTGATGGAGATTTGAGGAGGATCGTTCCGGGGGTGTTATCTTCGCACGCGAAGCTTGTGGTGCCAACTGTGCTTCAGCCCCCTACGTCCGCCCTGATACACACATGGTGGTTTCTAAAGGAGAAGTTGTCCGGCTTAACAGTCAGACGTTTGTGATGATCAGCGCTGTGGTGTTGGCACACCTGTTCGTCGTAGTGATCTTGACTCGCCAAGATTGCAAACTATCCTCTTCACTAACTGCCGAACACGCAACATGTTGCGTGTTTATATAGATTTTACTATTTAGCCACAGACTGCGTTTTATGGCGATTTAATTATGTTACGTTTGATATATGCCCATCTTGTCAACGACTTTAGGGTCAAATTATTCGTGGAAGAGAGGGCCCGTGTAATCGCATAGACAAGACGTTAATGAATTGTAATTGAGAGGGTTAGTCTACAGATTTTGTGGGAAGCGCAAAGCTTAAAGGTGACAGTAACCCAGGTAGGAAAACGTTGCTAATAAATTAAGGAAATCCTAACCAAGGTATCCATCGCTACAGCTGCTTTATAGCCGCCGGCGCCAGCACTTTGAAGAAAAGCGAAAGGAGAGTGAGCCGCAACCATGCCTATTTTAGACTAGGTGGCTGCTGCTGTAGTACCTAGGCCCAGCGTTAAGTCGTCGAGTCGATAAACAGTTTAAAGACACTAACCTGGTCTAACACCTTTCTCCCAAAGCCTAGCAAGTTCACTGGTGGCCCCTAAATGAGTCCAGGAAACATTCAGATTCCGAATTTCGTAACAATCCATCTAGATCCCAGTATTGTTCCAACTGGAACCCTCTGGAGATTTTGCCCTGCTTGTGCAATCCATGTCCCGGCACCTGTGATGTCTTTTTTAGGATATTTAGATGGAAACAGAGTGCTTTGAAAAATAAAGGCCAACACGGGCTTGTAACACCTGCGTATTGAACCATAGAGCCTTAATGGCCTATATAGGCAACACGCCAACAAGGACGTTATATGTGAGTAAAGACATATTTGTTGTGTACCTTATTTTGGAATACACGTCATAGTCAAGGCACTCCGTCTTTCACAATAATGCGATTCTTTCAAGGCACTAGGGGCGAATTCGAGGCCTGACTAAAAGTTTATAATATTGAATTGTATGGCAAACCTGGTGAAATACCGCTGCCTCTCTATTATCCTTCCTCCTCGACTAGATTTCATTGTTTCCAAACTACTCGGTCAAGTCTCTCCCACTGGTTCTCTTCCCGAGGGAACCTCTCACTTGGTGAACATGAAATCTGGACGCTGCAGATACACACTACAGGCAGCTTCATCAGAAGGCCACAAGGAAATAGTGCAGCTACTTCTTGGGAAGGGTGCAAAGGTTTATGCATATATGGTGGGCTGTATGGCAATGCTTTACAAGCAGCTTCATCGACAGGCGATAAGGAAATGGTACAGCTACCTCTTGCAGACCCTCGTTGCCCAGAATAAAGCGAACGTGGCAAAGATATTAAATGCCACATAGGACGCCAGAATCCCAACATTGCGCCAGGTATGATGAACATCCATTCCAAATCCCATCAGGAGCGTATTGACACTCGATACCGGGCAATACTGGCAGTATGTAGTGCTTGAGGTGTTGGTTACATACCCTCCCGCTGACAAAACATAGGACTGCAAGTAATCACCACACGTAGTGGCAATATTGTTGACTGCTGATGGTAAAGGAATATGAAGTGTCTCGATATCTGAACAATGAATATGCGCCTGAGCTAAACCTGAAACAGCAAGACCCTCTAGCAAATAAGTGAGCGGCGAAACACGGTACAGGAAAATCCAGAATCGTGGAAGCTGTGACGGTGGTACTAAGACCCTAGAGGATTGTTCAGCAACGCATCAAGTATAGGGTAGTGGTAAACAGGAAGGAAACATGAGACAGACCAACGTACCCGCAAAAAACGAGGGACAACCAGTATAGCAATATCCCTATTTGCATAGCCACCTCTGAATCTTGTATTCCTGCAGCCAAAGCCTGCGATAGCGTACAAGCCCAAAGCATGAAAAGCCAGAGCAAGACATAGGTTAGTGCACCACGCTCCGCAGTCCCAAGGACAGCGTCTGCATTATGGCTAAGACCAGTCGGATAGTACCAAGCTGCAAAGACAGATGCGCCAATGAGGGTCTGCCAGAATACCTCAACCACCACGGTAGCAACGAGGAAACTAGGCCAAGAGTACAATCTTGAGTCGCGCTCCCGTGTCTCGAATAGATCTCTGCCACGATGAACATAAGGCACCACCATCTGAACAATGTAGCTGAACAGGTACGTGGAAAAGAAGATGGAGAAAAGAAGACTGATGATGCCTTGTAAATTGAGAGATGTGTTCAGAAAGGAGAAACCATTAAGAAGAGCCTGCTATATGTCAGTGACACACATCGTTCTCCTTGCTGACAGTAGGGGCAACGACTTACAGTCCCAACTGAAACCACGATTTTTACGAATAGGTAGACAGGACTGCGCCATTGGTCTACAAACGCGCGTTTTGTGACAAGCAATGTTTGTCGAGTGAAAGACGTAGCATATGTCTCCTCCGGAGCCTCGAACAGCTGTGGATCGTGCGAAGATGCCGTCCCGAGTTCAGCCAGGTGACTCAACACGCCCTGTTTTTGTCGACTGGCATTCCACGTTTGAGTCCAGTCTGCAACGGGAACATTTGAATTGACATTCGTGTTGGTAATATCCAACATCCACTCAGCAGGGTTCTCTCCCGGCTGACACTTGGGAGCGCCATTGCCCTCAAAATAGCTAACCATAGTGGATGCATCTTGGCCAACATCGCCAAAGTATAAAGTTTTGCCACCCTTCCCAAGAAGTAATAAACGATCAAACATGGTGAACAGCTGAAAAGATGGCTGATGTATGGTACAGAGGATTGTTTGTCCGTTATCCGCAAGCTTACGGAGGAGGGTGCATATCGACCATGCAGTTTGGCTATCGAGGCCGGAAGTTGGCTCGTCTTTGCAATTGAGTTTTAGCAGAGGACGTTAAAGAAATAACGAGAAGAACGGTGGTAAGAAAGATCTAGAATTAAACAGTCGTAGTAGGGAAACTTACCGACCAACAATAAAAGCTCTGGCTGTGCCACCATCTCGACAGCAATTGTCAACCGTTTGCGCTGTTCTAGATTCAGACCCTCACCTGGAACACCCACAATTGCATCTGCATACCGCTGCATGTCCATTAATTCTAAAATCTCGTCAACGTGTGCCAACTTCTCCTCTTTGCTCTTAGACTTCGGCTGTCTGAGTAGGCTACTGAACTCTAACGCTTCCCGAACTGTAGTCGTTGGTAGGTGAACGTCATCTTGTTGAACATAGCCTAGCTTTCGTTGATATTCGGCTCCTCGCGGACGTCCGCTAACAGATATGTTTCCAGTCACTCTACCAGTAGTGACGCGGTCGGCCAGCACGTTAAGTAAAGATGTCTTCCCTGCCCCGGTAACTCCCTGTGAGAGTTCAGCTTACAACTATTATGTAGATACCTAGCTGTCACTCACCATCAAGACTGTAAGGGTCCCGGGCTGAAGCCAACCATCAACATGTTCAAGAATCGTACGACCTTTAATATCATAACTGATCTGATTCCAATGGAGAAGAGCGGCTTTCTGAGAGCTGGGGATTTCGCCACTGGCGGCGTTAATACCCCCACGAGTCAGATCGGGTAATGTTCGGATAGGGTCTTTTTGATGGTCAGAGCTCTGGTTGACAGCCTTCTCCTCGTCGTCGGCCATTTTATTCCGAGAATGCCTCCCACGTTTGAATGTCAACACCTCGCTCCGAGAGGGCCGTGCTGGTATATATTGCGCCGCAAGGAGATGGATCGCACAGAATATTGCCATCATGCCCAATAAAATCCCGAAGTTCCTATGGCATGGCCTTGAGCATTATGTGTCCATGGATTCAATAAGAGGCATTCTTACTAACCTCCAGAGATGATTTGAGATGAATCTATACTTAACTGATAAGTAAGTCGTCCCGTTGACAAAAGGCTCGCCTATCTGGCTTCCCACTGTTGCACAGACTTTCTGGCTGATGGGGGTTCCCTCGTAAGCCGGACCTGAAGGGATCATCATCGCGCACGAAAAGAGTCGGCCGTGCATCTATCAATCTATTAGTTTTGTTTCATCGTGGCAGAAAGTATTTACCTCATTGATCATTAAGCTCTCATATGTATACGCCAGTGGGTTGATGTACCAGAACCATCCGAACCATGGTACCATATAATCTGGTGGTACTACAAAGCCAGCGTAGATGATGCACAAGAGTATGGCGAATGAGACCGGGATTTGCGTATGTTCTCTTGTCCTTGAAACAGAGCCAAGCATGCGAAATAGCATGGACATAGTAAATAGGTTGACAAGCATAAAGAGCCAATACGTGAAAAAGGAGGACGCATCCCTTCTAAGGTTGCTCAGAAAATAGATAGGAATATGAATCCCGAAGCAAGTGATTATCTTGATTGGGATGTCGCAGATGAATGCGGCACACCTTTCCGTCAGTGGTTGGTAGAAGGCATATCGATGGTGTTTTTCCACTATTGGCCGCTGTGCCCAAATGACAAGGACCTGTTATGCACACCATCAGTCGATAGTCCGCATAATCGGGTTAGCCACCCTCGCTTACCTCAAAAGCAGGTGCGAAGGCGTTCAAGATCAATGCGAAAAACAGCAGGATGGACCTTGACTGTAGGCTGTCTGTCGTGCCGTCCAGGTTATAATACACACTACCTATAATCAACCCAAGGATAGCATTCGCGATGACGGTTGTTAGATCAGTGGCAAAGTTCTGGCACATCCTTAAAATGGCCCTCTTGAGACAGACAACGATCTGACGCGATGTCGAGAGTGGATAGGTGGATGTCCGGAGCCTATCGTTCAGACGTCAGAAAAATCAATTCAAGATTGCGTAGCATGGTGGCATTCAATTACCTCAATTGTTCCGAAGTAGCTTTTCCCCCTTGTCCCTGGAATGCTGGGAAATCAGAGTTGAATCGAGTTATCTCAGCACGTGTCTTCCTGGCCTGCTGGCTGTGTCGCCAGATGTTGGCAAACTCGTCAGGCAGACAGGGGACGCGGTTCCTACCATCGTGATAGTTTCGAGCTTCAGATACGTTGGTAAGAGCCGTCAAGAAGTCGGCAGTCGTGACTCGGTCTGGTTTTTCGAAGCCAATATCTTTGAAGTAGTGGACAGCATCACGTATTGGCCCGTAATAGATCTGACGACCCTCATACAACAGTATGACCTTGTTAAATTCCTTTCAAGTTGGAATGCAGTTAGTATGGGTAGCGTGTACGATGAATAGGCCACGAGTGAGATGAGTACAAACTTCATAGATGTCTTCGGATACTTGGTAAAGACTCATGGCCACAGTTGACTTGTTTGCGTCAGTTGAATGCCGCAAGAACTTGATAAAGCGTCTTGCAGTTGAGCTATCGAGCCCACGCGTGCTATTGTCCCAACACTGGAGTTGCGCACCGCCTAAATAAGCTTCGGCAATGCTCGTCCTTCGCTTTTCGCCGCCGCTGAGGCCACGGACAGCGGAATTACCAATAACTGTATCGAGTGCTGAGCTTAGACCGAACTCGGAAGCAATATCACAACATTTTCCGGCATCGGGGTGTCTAGATCTAGTGGACAAGGCGAAACCGAGAGTTTGTCCAAGTGTCAGCTCCGGGAAATGGACGTCGAGTTCGGCAACATATGCTCGCTCTCCCTTAAACCGTTTATGAAACTCAAAATAAGACATGCCTGAACCAAGACTTAGTAGATAATTGCCAACGAGGACACGCCCTTTTCGAACCTTGATAACTGACGTGCGACTTGCTGTCAACCATGATGCCGTCAATACTACCCGCCAGAGATTTCAGAAAGGTAGAGCAGCCGCTCCCTGGCCTTCCTAGAACAAGAAGCATCTCGCCCGGTTCAATGACACCCTCAAAATCTCGGAGTATCTGTGTTGGGACGGTTGCATGAGACCCGAGGCAACGGATTAGAAACTTTGGGATGCGAAGGACATAGTCCAAAAAGCTGTATTGGTGCTGATCATTTGGGGTAGAAGCCTGAACATTCAGGTTCGCAAATGTCAAGCCAACTTGAAGCCTTTGGCGCTTCTCGGCCACATTGTCCTGGTTGGGGCCTAGTAGGGACCGCCCACCAAGTTCTTCTTCGGTCGCGCTCGCCGATAAATATGCTTGGTCCATAACGATTCCAGAATAGATAGGCAGAAAAGTATTAAAGGTTTCCAACCTTGAATGGACTAGGGCAGCGGACGAAAGAATTAAGATTTTGGAGACCTAGCCGTTCGGAGTTGAAAGTGTAAGTAGAGGATAGCTAAAATTAGGATGGGATAGAAAATACGGAATAAGTCGAATGACTCAGAAGTAGAAAAGAAAGGAGCGGTAGTCAATGCAGGTAGGGGCCAGGGGGAAGGGGGGTAGGGGTGGATTTGGTAAATGCATCTTAACGGGTCGGTCACCTGCAGCCCCCAAGAGCACAAAGCGACGATACGTACTAATTTCTCAGTTGGGGTTACACCGAGCTGTGACTGGCTCGGTTCCATTTACATGAAAAGGAGGAAACCAAAAGGTGTCGTGTGGCTAGCTTAATTATGAGCTAACGAAAGCCCATTACGACGCCGTACATTCCATGTTGGTTCCATTATTGTTGCTTTGCGACATGTTATGGTCTTGGTATACACACGTAGTTGCTATGATAACTAATGTCACTCCATCTATGAAAGTATATGTACCTTTTAAGAAGGAAATATACTGACATACAAAGAAAAAAGAAGAAGAAAAAAAATGGATGCGAGTCAATGCTAGTCTCTTAGAGCTTGATCGTAACATACGTAACATACAGAATTAGGATCATTAGCGTCTTCCAAGGCGACTTAGATTTTGCGCTTTTACCCGGAGAAGCTAGGCCTCCATGTCTGACCAGCTCGACACCTAAGTTCAATGTCTATGTCTACATCAGGTTGGCTGATAGAGTTGCTCATACTGGAGTTCTCAACTGTAGGAATCACCCACTGACCACTCCATGGCTGCATATCGAAGTTTAGAATGATACTCGCTGCGAATCCTAGGATTGTTGACGTGGCGAAATGACGACCAGGGCATAACGTCAATCCGCCGCCAAAAGAACGGATTCTACCCTTTGCGCCGAGGAATCGCAGGTGGTCAAACTCGTTAACAGTTTCACCCCAAATAGATGGGTTAAAGTGTTGCATGCCTGACGGAATCATGACTATTGCGCCCTTTTTAGAATGTAATCGCCGATCAATTGATCATCCAAGACTTGCCGGACAGATATACCCGTTGAGTGATGGCGAAGGGCCTCTGTATACGTAGAGACGAGAATTGGACACGAGACTTCGACTGACGAGAGGTCGAGCGAGTAATTCTCACTCTCCCCTATGTAGCGCGGCTGATACCTCTTTACGGCAGTCCTGGAGGATTACAGGATCGGAAAAAATGTGATACAAAGTCCAGAATGTCGCTGGCATTATATTGCTTAGAAGTGCAATGCTGAAAGCAGACTCAGTCCTTGCTATATCTGGATCTTTCAATCCACCCTGGGAGAAGCATTCGTACTGATCTTTTATATATGGCGATGTTTCCGTGTCCTCTAAGCTGCCCTCGCTGTAATATTGTTCGAAGGCTTGGACCAAAGCTTCGCGACCACGAATGGACTGCCTGGCAGTGATAGATGACATGACGCCTGTCAGGAGATAAGTCATTCCGGAATAGTATTTACTAAATAAGTGTGAGATCATGACCCTTGTGTATGATGAAGCAAGAACTAGAGTGCATACCTCCAGGCTGTTCTGATAGCAGGCTTTCGAAACGGGTTCTGGGAGCCATAGAACGCTTCCGTAGTCGTCATCATGACTTCGTGGGATATCCATTCATACATCCGCACTCTTCTAGGGGAATTGGCAGATTCCCGGGCAGAGAGGGATGCCATGATTTTCCATGTCCTCTTCTTCACGGCATCTAGATCACGCCCCGGAGACAAGCTAACATGGTTGAAGTGGTGAAATCTAGGGATGAAACCATTTTCTTCATCTTGGCTCAATATCTCCACGCCAGGCTTGCTAGCAGCAATCAGGTTCGACGCCGCCCGCGCCAGAAAAGGGGAGAAGGACAGAGTTTGGACATGACGCTGCACGGCGGAAATGAGTGAAGGGGTATTCACCACATATAGACGAGTGCCGGGTAAGCGGATAGTGTATATAGGAAGGGCTCTGACGATGAATCCATTAGCAACTCTTCAAGGCCAAGAATTGTGATGAAAGTCAAACCGCTGTATCATCCAGTAACGAATTCCCATACGTCCCATACGAAGAATTGGAAGAATGAATGGTATGGTGGTGTCTACGGGTGGTGGTTCTTGCGCTTCCTGAGTAACGCTCAACAACACCCACAAAACGGCGTATATCACCATTGTGATCGCACAATAGATCACGAGCGTCGGCATGATCACTGTAGCAGTAGAAACCTATTTTTCCGTTCGGAATTTCGTCTAGAGCATATGAATGCAGATCAAATTTGAATCGTAATAGCAAAGGCTTAAAGATGCCCGAGAAAGTACTTAATTGGATAGTGTTCACGGAAAACATTTGAACGCTGATTCAAGTAGAGGGTCTGATAGCAGCTGCAGTGTGCGTAAGTCACTACGATGTGGAGGTCATACAGTACTTCTTGAGTGGCAGGATTGCGACCGTTGTCCTCCATTTACAATACAACCTCATTTACGAGAAGATCGAAGCTCGCGCATACGAAATCTGCATGTCCGACGTATAGGACTCTGTGTACTCTACATAGCACCGACGGTACCCCGTGGACCCCAATGTTGGAGATAAAAATAGCTCCTTAGTCAGGTAGGCATCCGGCTCGCATATTGGCGTGTGTGCTGCAACGCGGGGGGTGTGACAGCGCAATGGGTTGTTGTTGACTCGTCGTTGCATAGGTCGGCGAAGACGGCCTAGTGTCAGACAACAGATCTGGTGGCCCGTCACCGATCAGTGTTGGCGATGATTGTCGCCACAACTGCTTCTAATATTAAGGCTTTGCGAGATTCCTAACTCCTAAGCTCGCTTTGACATTGTCTGATTTCTACCCGCTAAATCGAATATCACTCCTGTTTACTTGATCACTTTCCCCAGCACGTTTACCACAACACTCAGAATGGCTTCCCCGTCGTCCGGCGTGGACTTGTCCAACATACCCTTGTCGAAACCCCCTCCAGGAGAAGTGACTGATTTCCTGAATGCCGAGTCGATTTCATGGGCGGGAAGACTATCCATCTACTTAACCCTGCCGATTATGGTGATCGCCTTTGCTCTGCGAATGTACGTCCGCATCCGGAAGCGCCAATTTGGTATAGACGACCGTACGCACGCGATCAACCCCCCGCATGGGCTTTTCATGGAAACACGAAACGTTCATTCAAGCACAATTACATGCTAACATCGTCGCTATTGCACAACAGTTCTTTTAATATTTGGCGTGGTTCGTATTCGCTTGAACCCCATCCATACCCCGACTTACTATTCTAATCGTGGGCTTTGGATAGGCAGCTGCTATTTCCTTCTGTGCCGTTCTCTTGCCAGTTTGTCAGTCATCCCGTACTGGCCTCAAAAAGCCTAGAACATTGACCTGTAGCAGTCCTCGACGATGCCCTCGGGCGCCACGCATGGAACATTCCGGTTTCTGCGATTCAGCCGTGGTTTTTTGAGGTGGGAGCTCTGGATGCATGCCTGATTTGCAGTATAAATGAGAATGTTCTAACTTACTATCTATCCAATTAGTACTCGACGGCAGCGGGATGCCTCTACAACGCGAGCGCCCTGTTCACCAAGATTTCGATTCTCACTCTATATTTCCACATCTTCAACCCGTCCCCCCGCGCTCGAACTTTTATCTGGTTCGGTATCATCTCCATTCTGATATCCTATCTGGCGCTTACCGCGAGCCTTCTCTACTACCTATTACCCCATAAAGGTGATGGGGGCTGGGGCTCCCCTGCCAACACACGACGTGAGGGCAACCCGGTGAGAGTCATAGACCTCACACAGGGTATACTAAGTGCTGTTTCTGATTACTATGTCCTCGCGATCCCCATTTTTGTGGTTGCTCAGCTGCAGTCACCGCTGAAAAAAAAGATCGGAGTCTCATGTATTTTCTTAACTGGTCTCATGCAAGTTACCCTGCCTTTCGCTCGGAAGACATTTCCAACACTGACATATCCAGATCCTGCGGGGCCTCTACGGCAGGTGTAGTATTTAGATACAACGCTCTTGTATTTAAAGTGGAAGACAACAGATACCTCTCCATTCAGTTCGAAGCCTTAACGTGAGAATACCTAGAGCTCTCTCAAATCCTAAGCGAGCGCGCTAATCACCTATAGGGTCGCCGAGCTCAACGTTGGGATCCTGTGCGCCTGTATCCCGATATTTTTTGTGCTGTTCAAGGGTGTCGTCCAGAGAACCGAGTCCAGTTTCCTGTATCTGAGAGGACACTTGAGTCCTCACGGCAGTGGGAAGGACCAGAATGTAGATGCAGCGCAAAACCCTCAACTGAAAATCACGGCGATAATAGTCCCGAGTGGCACGTTGAGTGGGCTCAAGTCCATCTTCCGCAAAGCCGGCCGGACCCAGAACCACGGCACTGAGAAAGCACTGACGGATGCATCCGGGTCTCAATTCTTGGAGCTTCAGTCCATCGACTACGATTATCACGCACAACTTAGGGGTGATTCTCATACAGCAAGTACTAGGTCATTGATCAAACCCAAGAGTCATGTCTAAAGCGTCATTCAAAGAAATTGCTTCTTTGTTGAGGCAAACGACCTGCTATTTCTGACAAGTCTCATTCGCACCGTATGTGATGGCTGGTTATGAGAGGTGATTAATGAGATATCGTGTATCCCACTGCATTGACCGCATGTCATCGGTCAGCCTAGGTAGCTTACACTAGAGTATAATTCGCATGTTCTACGTTACTTGGTCTATCAGACTACCAACTATTCAGCTAAAGTAGGCAGTCAATACATCAGGTTCGGCGCGAAGAATCGCTCGTAACTGTGAATCGGAGCATTGGAGCAGAGAAAATTAACGTCTAGCAAACTCTCGTAGGACAAACTATCGACGTGATCGCTACGAAACGCGAGACTACTACCCAACCCAGCCTGGAACCAGAGCAGAAGACCCGATGATTTCTTTTGGTGCGGGGTATGTGATTGGACCCCAACATCTGAGTTGGAGTTTGATTGGTTACCCATCCTGGTCTAGTGTAGCATACTTGGCATCTTGGAGCAAATTCGGCGTAATGGCAACGTGACAACGAGCCCGGCGTTGTTGGGAGGATGGCTGATTTGCGGCTCTGGTATCACCTACTGTACTACGTACATACTAATATCCTTGTCGAGCTGGAGCACTATCCGGGTCTGACTTGCATGTGGGAATACAGGTACGTAGGTAGGTACTTAAGGTATGCAGGCTGTGAAAGCGCTGATGAGGGGGACGGGCGGATCTGCCGTTGGTAATGTAGATGCTACTGGTAGCCTGCCGCGATATTCTATGCAAATACCTTAATACCTACTTGATAGGTACCTAAAGGTGCTACCTGGTCTATCCGCAGGAGGCTCCGGTCGGGTACAGGCTGACGCAACAAGCAGGTTATGTACCTAGGGTGACAAGCAGAGCCGCGCTAAGCCTGCCGCGGGTAGGTTTGGGCGGCTGACAGCATAGATATGTACACACCTACATGGTAGAAGTTGAGGGGTCTGCTTGATTACTGCGTACAGGTAGGCAGAGGTAGCATTTGGCCTTTTTGTAGGTGGTTAACCCCGCCAGAGCCTGCTGCAGTAGGTAATAGGTATGGCTAGCGCCCACAGCCTGCTGCCATCTCGGCCCGAGTGTAAGTAAGTAAGTTACTTACTATGTACCTTACCGCACGGGGGGGTCTGGGTAAGGGTGTCAGCAATTATTTCGAACTAGTATAATTATGTCGAAAACTGTAGGCATTGCTAAAAATACCTAGTTACCGACCCACACTAGAAACCCTTGCTGCAACCCTTACGTAGGTACCATTACTGCTCAGGCAGAATCAGCACTGGAAGCTATCAAAATGTACGCTAAAGCCTCACCGAGTACCTTAGTACTTACATTTGAGAGGTAGGTAATCCAATGTTACCATGTACCAGTACGTACGTGTAAGTACAGTGCATACATCCACGCAAGGATTGCCTGATCTAGCCGGTAGATCCCCCTGGTAGTCCCCTGGTTACATCCCCGCAAGGATTGTGGTTGCCGTTGCCCCCACCCGGGACATCCCGAAAGGAAGTCCACTAATGTAGGTATTGACATGCATAATTCATGATAGGTGCAGGCTTCAATTTCTATCTGCTGTACATCATGGATGCTACTTTATCGAATTCGACCACCGAGTGCCATGCCAGCTAATAGAATTGAAATTGTAGAAGAGCGACCTCCAATGACCATGTACCTGGGCAGTGTCCTAGCTACTTGTAGGTACATACCTAAGTACCTAACCTAGCCTACCTACATGTAGGTTACCTACATACTAGGTAGAGTCAGATTGTTTTTTTGTGCCCTTGGCCGTTTGCAACCCACCCTTCTTTCCCCTTCTTTCCCCTCCTTTCCCCTTCATGCTCCGTCGGCAGGACGACGTCCGTTCATTTAAGGGTTGGCCAATGTTTGTGACATTCCATCGTCTCACACCGTCTTGCGCGCTCCCCAACACTGCTCATCTTCTCGCCGTCTTCTCCTGTGCGCTGTCCTTTGTCTCGTGAGGCCTTCTCACCAACATGGCCACTCCCACCCCTTCCTCCCACGTGGAAGCGTATGACCAGTCCAAGTACTGGGTCGCCCCAGCTAGGAACTTCAGATCTTCGGCCCGTCTGCACCTGCAACACCTTCTCATCCAAAACACTCTCGGCTACCTTCTCGAGCCAGCTATCGAGAAGTCCTTAGCCAAAGCTCAGCCGCTCAAGGTTGCTGACCTTGCCTGTGGCAATGGTATCTGGCTGACTGAGCTCGACTCGTATCTTGCCAAACACGCTGTCTCTGCTCAGCTGGATGGCTTCGACATCCACCCTGTCAATTTTCCCCATGCCGCCTTTCTCCCGGCTTCAGTGTCCCTCAAGCAGCTCGATATTCTGGCAAAACCTCTGCCCGCTGAGCTGCTTGGCACCTATGATGTTGTTCATATTCGGGCTTTCGCTAGTGTTATCCCCGACGGGGACTTGACGCCCGTGCTCTCTGTGGCATCCGAGCTCCTCAAGCCTGGGGGGTATTTACAATGGGAAGAATGCAGAGGTGATAGATTTGTCGCGGAGTCGCCTTCTCCTCAGATATCTAAAGTCGCCTGTGATACCATTGTGCATATGCTCAAGGCAAGCCTTCAGGCCAAGGGAATCTCGAATGAGTGGGTTGATGTCCTAGATACGCATCTCGGCAAGTTTGGGTTCCAGGATTTTCAACTGCATGTACAGGAGAAGAGGAAGCAGGACTTCAAGGGTTGGACAGAGAATTATTTGATGGTCTGGGAGGAGCTTGCCCCCTTGTTCCCGCCCAAGACGCAGGCGCCAAATGCGCCCATGTCTCGTGAAGCATGGACTGACCTATTTGCCAAGGGAGTCAAGGAAACTGAGGAGGGTGTTGTAGTCCATCAAGTAACGGTTGTCACTGCTACGGGAAAGAAGCCTCTATGATCTATTACTTCCCGTTTTGGGTCTTGTTCCCTTTCTCTCAATAGCCCAAGATGATGTCAAGGTTGAGAAAACCTCCCATCGAGCAAGTACTGAGGTAGCTTTGATCATTTTTATGGCATCGAGGTGTTTCAAGGGTATATCAAGCTTGCGCGAATGTGTTACCAGGAGAAGTGACTATGCGACTATTTGCAGTTTGTACGCACCATCACAATGTGTTCGGACGATGTTAGAAATTGTGACCAAGGTCGTGGCACCGTGAAATCTTCACAGGAATGCAGTCATCACGGCAATGTCAGACTGAAAAACGACGCCGTTAGGCGTGTGAAGCCTCACGTTTTATATAAGGCCCTTCCCGAGTGCGATAGATAATAGGTCGGCTTCGGCTCTGTGCAGTAGGTGGTTGTCAATTGCTGAAAGTGAACTGTGTCAAGTAGTCACTTCATGTACTGTACATGACAAGGGGTACGGAGGGACACTGGCGTACCAGTTCATGTATATAATGAGGTCTTCCCACCCTACTCACGATGCAGAATAGCTGAATGTAACGCTCATATACCTATCATTTCACTCTCAATTACAGTGTTGTGGGTGAGGCTTGGGGGAGTAAACGGACATAGTGTAGTGTTTTTCTAAATAATGATAGCCCATACATACCTCTGAGTTATAATAGTGAGTTGGGTTCGATTCCTAACGGCGGAGTCTATAAACAAACTGATAACTCCTTTGGTGGCTAAGCTGATAATGCCTATGCGTTTTGGTATAAAATAAATCTACCTAAAATTTACTATATATTTACCGCATTTAAATTAAGTAAGCTATGTGACTTATATATATTAAGTACTTAGGTACTAATATAATTAATTGTAGGAACTTTTTTAATTATGTTTGCTTTTTGTTTTTTTTTAAAAATGTTTTTATATTTAATATATAATAATTTTTTTTTTTTTTAAAAATATTTTTAAAATAATTTAATAACTATTTACAAAAGTAAAAAGAAATGTTTTTAATATATTAAAATATAGCTATATACTAATAATATTTTAAAAGAAATATATATAGCTAACACTTTTATATTATATTTACTTTTAATATTAATAATATAAAATATAAGGTAAAAATTATTTGGAAATATTTTTATTAATATTTAAAAAAACAAAATCATATTATTTTAGGTGTAAAAAAATTGTTTTACTATATATTAAATAATAAAAAAAGTTTTTTATATATAAATATAAGTATTTTTATTAAATTATTTTTAAATTGTTTTTTATTATATATAATAATATAAGTTTTTTAGTATTAAAGCGCTAAAAAAATATATTTAAATAATATATTAGTTAAAGCTAGTAAATTTTTACGCTAATAAATTAATTAATAGTAAATAAGTTAATTAAAAAATAATATAATAATATTTTTAATTTATTATTAATTTATATAAAGTATTAGTATAATATTTATAATTTATTAAATAATATTATAATTAAAAGTCACGGCTAGCACGCATGGTTAAATTAATGGGTTAGCTTATTAAACCAACTAACGCACGGGCTATATAACCGCGCACACAAACACCGATTATTGCAGCCGTAATTATATAAACTTTCTTTTTCCTTTTTATCTTTAGATTAATATATAAATAGTAACCTAACTAAAAGTCTTACCTTTAAAAAAGACTTTAATTATAATAATTTAAAAATCAACACTTTTTAGCTAAAAAGCTTTATATTTTAATTAATTTAATTAATTAAAAACACGGTATATATTATTTTAAAACTAATTAATTTATGTTAAAATCTTTTTTTGTTTAATAAACTTTATTTAATAAACTTTTAGCTTTAAAAACTTTATTTTTATTTAAACTTTATTTTTTATTATTTTTATTTATATTATTTATATAATAGTATAAAACAATAATAAAAGCGTTGTTAAAAAGCAAGCTGTTTAAAAGCAAGCTATAAAACTAGCTTAAAATCAAGCTATTAAACTAACTTAAAAACAATCCTAAAAGAAAATCACTTTTAATTTATTAATTATTATAAAGTTTTATTTTTAAGTTAATAAAATCTTAATATTTATTGCTTATAAAAATTGCTATTGCTTTTTTTTTATATTTATTATTAAATTTTAAACTATTAGTTATAACTAAAAAAACAATAAAGGTTTTTATAATGCTTTAAAAAAACTTTATATTATTAAGTATAAAGTATTTTAAATTATAATATTTGCTAAAATATTTAAAAACTTTTAATATAACTTTATTATAAACAATATTAAAAAAAACATATTAAAAGTTATTTTATTTTTAGCTAAATTAATTACTTAAAGTAATTTTTACCTTGCTTTTTATTTTATAGCTAGCATTAATATAAGTTAAGTTATATTTAAAAACTTTAATAAATTAATAATAAAAAAAGCCTTTTAAAAAGCGTACGCAACTAATTAATTTATATTATTTTATAAAGTTAAATTATAAGCCTTAATAATTAAAGCTTAAAATATTAAAGCTTAAAAAATTTAGTAAATTATAACTAAATTAAACTTTTTTATTAATATTTTTATTAACTATATAAAAGAAATTTATAATAAAAATATAAAGCAAATAAATATTATTAGCTTTTAAGTTAATAGCGTACATAAAAAGCTAAATAAAAAAAAAGCTAAATTAAATAATATAAACTAAGTAGTAATAAATTTAATTTATTAACTTTATAAATAAATATTTAGTTTAATTAATATTAGTAGCAACTTAAAATCTTTAAAATTTTTTTTTTTATAAAAATAAAAGTTTATATATTTTATAATAACTTTATAAAAAATAAAATCAACTTTAAAGTTTAATATTAAATTTAAACTAATTGCTTTAAAATTAATAATAATTAGTTTACTAATAATAAAGCAAAAATAATTAATATTAAATTATATTTTAAAAATATTATTACTAATAATTTATAATTTAACCTTAGTAAAAAGCATTTTAAATAAATTTAAATATTTATTTAATTAATAAAATATTTTAAAATATAATATACTAATTTAAATAAAAATAAAAGTTTAAAACTAAGTTTAAAGCTTTAAAAATAATATTATTAAATTAGTTTTAAATCTTTAAAAACTTATTTACTTACTTTATAAAAAAGCGTATATTAAATAAATCTTTTTAAAAAAAAAAGTTTTACTAATAACTTATCTTTTATATTAAAAACTAAGTTATTAATAACTTTATTAACAAAAATTATAACTATATTATATTTGTTTTTTATTATAAATAACTTATTTATAACTTAATTAAAATTAATATTATTATTAAATAATAAAAACAAAATAATATTACTAGTAATATTAATGTTATTAATGCTAAAACTAATAATAATAACGTTAAAAACTAATAATATAATAATAACTACTTATATACTTTTAAAAGCTTTAGTAATAAAAATACTAAACTTAATACTAATACTAAAAATAATGCTAACATTAATATAAAAAATAAAACATACTTTTGCTTAACTTATAATAAAATAAAAGTTTTAATAAAAAAAAGATAATGCTTTATTTGTTATAAAAAAAACATTGCATTTATAACTACCTTTTTATTAACTTTAATAAAATAAAACATAAAAAAAACTAAAAAGTTAAATTTATAGTTTTTTATTTAACTTGTTAATAAATTATGGTATAATTTTAAAACAAAAGAAAAAAAACTTAATAAAACACTTAAAATATATAAGCAATATAATAACTACTTTAATTACTTTAGCTTTTAAAATCGCTAATTATATATGTAATTAATTTTAAAACCTAATAATTTTTATTATAAATAATAAAAAAGTTAAATAAAATAATTTACTTGTTTTTTTACTTTATATATTTTTATAAACTTTTAATATTAATTACTAATTAAAAAACTTATAAAAAAAATTATAAGCTATTAAAAACAAATAAAAATAACTTTTAAAAACTATATTTAATATTTTTATATAAAAAAACAGTATAAAAATATAAAGCGCTAAGTATTATAAAATAAAAACATAATATATAAAGTTTTTATAAGCTAAAATAAAATAATATTAGTTAATATAAATATAAACTAATTACTAATATTATTATTATAAATATTATTATATTTTTTAGTGTATTATAAACTAAAAAGACTTTAGTTTATATTATTTACTTTAGTAAAATTAACTTTTATATTTATAATAAAATAAAAGTTAAAGCTTTTTTTTTAAAAAAAAAAAAAAAGCTAAAATATAAAATATAAAATATAATTTTAAAAAAGTATTGTTTATTACTTAAAACTTTTAATAAAGTAAATTTAAATATATTAGTAATTTTTTACTTAATTAACTATTATATTAAATTTACTTTTAATAAAAATATTGCAAATATAACTAATAGTTTTTTATATTATATATTGCTTAAAAAACTAAAAATAGTATATAAATATATACTAAATAACTTTAAAATTTTTTTTATTAAACTTAAAAGCGCACTTTATATTATCTTTATATTATTAGCATTAAAAGCTAATAAAAAACTTTAAATATATATAAAATATTAAAAAATTAATACTTTAATAAAAAAAAACAAATATGTTTTACTTTTAATTAATAAAACTTTTTTATAGATTTTAAAAGCTAATATTTTTACTAAAATAAATATATAATAAATATTTTATTAAATTTAAATATATTTTAATAATAAAAACTTAATAACTTTTAAAATATAATATAAGTTATTTAAGTATAAAATTATGCCTTTTAAATTAATTAATAAATTAATTATATTTTAATACTATATTAATAGTTTATTAAGTAGTAACTTAAATACTTTTTATAATGCTTACTTTAATAATACTTTAATTTATTTAAAAAATTAAAAAAAATATAAAATTTATATTGCTAAAATTTTAAAAATATTATAAAATAATAAGCTATAAGCAAACTTAAAAAAGTATAAGTTTTATATAATAAAAACTAAATATTTTAGCTTTATTATAAAATATAATAAACTTAAAGTTAATTTTAATAAAGTTTTAATTGTTTAAAAAAAGAAATAATAAAAAGTAGAAAAAAGTTTAAAACATTAATAACTTTTTAAGCTTTGCTTTTTATATTAAATAATTTAAATACACTGCTTTTTAAAAAGTAAAAGTATTTAAAAATATAGTTATATTAAACTTAAAAATATAGCGCAAGGTGTAATAAACCTAATAATGCTAAATAATAATGCGAAAAAGTTAAAGTAGTTTTTATACTATTTAATTATAAGCTTTAGCATTAAAAAGTTGCTTTAATAATAAAATAATAATAAAGCAAGCAAAAAAGCAAAGCAAAAAAAAAAATAAATAAAAAAATAAATATAATTTTTAGTAGTTTTTATTAGTTAAAAGAAATTTTTAAATATAAAAGCATTAATAAAAAATATATTAAAAGCTTAGTAAAAAACCTTTGTATTAAAGCGTAAAAAAAAAAAAAAAAAAGCTTAAAATAATTTAGCTACTAAATAAAATATTAACAAATTATATATAATAATATATAAACTAAAAAAAAGTAGTATATTAATTGCTAATTAAACTTAAGTAATTATAATATTAGCTATAAGCTGTTTAATAATTAGCTTTTTAACGCCTTTAAATTATATAATACTTTTTATTTAATATAATTATAAAGTTTTAATATAAGCTAAATTAAACCTAGCTTTTATAGTATATATAGCTAAAAAAATAATAAAAGTAATAAATATAGCAATTAAAACAATAAAAGTAATTATAGTAAAAAAATTGCTAAATAAAAATATAATAGTTATATTTAAAAAAAAAGTAATATAATATAAATAAACTAACTTATAAATAAAATAAGTATTTAATAAAAATATAATAAAAACTAAAGAAATTATATAATAATTATAAAAAATATTAATATAAAAATATTTTAAAGTATATATATAAACGTAGTAAATTTTTTTTAAAATATTTATAAACAAAATAAAACTAATATAAATAAAATATATTTAATTTTATTAATTAACTTAAAAAGTTATTATATTAATTTATTAATATATTATATTAATATAAAAACTATAAAAGCTTTATATTAAAAAAAAGCTATATAAAAAGTAATAATATATAATTATAAGCTATTTTTAAAAAATATAAAAATTATATAATATTTTAAATATTATAAATTTAAATATATAAAAAGTTTTTATAAAAATAAAAACAAATGCTTTTTATATAATAGTATAATATATAAAAATAAAAATAAAAAATATTTAACTTAAAAAAAATTTAAATTAAAAGCAATAAAATATATAAATTATAAAAAAAGCTATTTAATTTTTTTAAAAAAGTATAAAGTTTTTTAACGCTAAATAATAATAATATAAAAAATATATTAATATTAGCTAATATAATTTTATATTTAAAATAAATATAAACTAATAAATTAAAACTAAAGTAATTAATAAAAAATTTAATTTTAAAAATAATTAATATTTAACTTAATTATAAAAAAATTAAAACTATATTAATTAATAATATTAAAAATAATTTAATTAATAATATTAAAGCTTAGTTATTTTAAAGCAATAAATATAGCTTTAGTAGCTTTAAAAGCTAAAATATAAGTTTTTTTTTTTTAAAAAGCTAATATATTTAAATTAAATTTAAAAAAGCTTTTTTTTTTTTTGCGTTAAAAGCGGAACTAAACTTAAAAAATAAAAAAAATACTTTTATTTTAAGCTAATAAAACTTATTACTTTATTTTAAAACACTATAAAATTAAAAATATATATAATAATAACTTTTAAATTATTAAAAAAATATAATATAATAATATTATAAAAACTATTATTATAAAAAAAAAAAAAGTAAAGCTTTTTTAGCTATATTATTTAAAGTTAAATTAATATAATATAATATATATTAATTTTAAATATATAATATTATATATTAATAAATAAATTATAAGCAATTTATAAATAAAAAAAGCTAAATATAATTAAATAAAAACAATTTTTTTTTTAATAAATAAAAAAAAACTAGCTATAATATAATTAATATATATAAAGCTAAACTTAAATAAAAATAAAATAAGCTTAATAATTAAGCTTAAAAAAAAATAAACTAAAAGTAAAATATAGTTATAAGAAATATAAATATATATTTATTGCTATAAAAAAAAAAAAAAAAAACTTTAGTATATTATAAAAAAATCTTAAGCTTAATAAAAGCTTAAAAATTAACTTTTTAAACGCTATATAATAATATTATAAAAAAAACAAGTAAAAAATTACTAAAAAGTAAAAAAAAAATAATATAATTAACTTAATATAAACTAATAAAAAATTTTTAGTAAAAATATTTAAAAGCTTAAAATAAATAAAATTTAATTATATTTTTTAAAGTTTTTAAATTTATAATAAAAAAAACTTAATATTAAAGTTTTAGTTATTTAAAAACTAAAGCTAAAAAATATTAAATAAAATACTAATAATAATTAAAGTATTTAAATTATAAATATTAAAAAGTTTTAATATAATAATAAATATAAATAAATATATTAAATATTTAATAATAAAATTAATTAAAATAATAAATATAATAGCTTTAAAAAAAAAAGCTATAATAAAAAAAACAGCTTTATAATAGTTTTAAAAGGTTTAAAAAGTTATAAAAAAAGCTAAAAAGAAAAAAAAAAAGTGTTATAAAATTATATTTTAATATTAAAAAAAAAAGGTAGCTAAAGTAAAAGCAAAATAAAAGCAAATTATTTGCAAAAAATAGCAAAAGTAATAGTAATAAAATATAATAAAAGCTTTAAAAAAGTAAGTATACTTTAAAAGCTAAGCTTTTTTAATAAAAAAAAGTTTTTTAAACCTAAAAAAAATAAAAAAAAAAATAATTATTTATACCAAAAAAGCAAAAGTATTAATAGCTAGATTTTTTTTTACTTTAAAAATTAATCTATTAAATTTAAAAAGGTAAAAAAAGCTTGCGAAATAATTATTTAAAATATAAAAAACAATTAAAATAAAAAAAATTAAAAAAATCTTAAAAAAAACTAAACTTTAAAAAGCGTTAAAAAACAACTTTTTATTAATAATATTTTTAAAAGCATATAAATAAATAGTTATAAAAGTAATAATAGTATTAGCTTAGCAAAATCGTATATATAAATATTATTTAAAATAGTTTTAAAATATAGCTATAATAACTTTAATAAAATTAAAAAAAAGTTTAAAAAAGCTTAAAAAAGCTAATAACTATAAGCTAATTTTATTATTTAATATAATAAATAAAATAATTAAAAAAATAATAAGTATATATATTTTAATTATAATAAAAAGGTTTATATTATTATTAAAAAAGCAAATAAAAAATAAATTATAAAGATTTATAAAATTAATAATTAAAGCTATAATAAAAGTAATTTATAGCAGCTAAAAGCATAATTTAAGTTTAATACTATTATAGCTAAATATTTTAAAAGCTTTTAATTTAATAAACTATATAAAGCTATTAAAAATGCTATAAAAAAAGGTTTTTATTAATAAATAAAAAACTAGCTTTAAAGCTACTTTATAAAATAAATAATAATATTATTATTTAATAATAAAAATATAGCAAAAAAAGTTTTAATTATAATTATATTATAAAAATCTTTATTATTATTAGTATTATTTTTATTATATATAGTTATTTTATATAAAAAATTAATAAAAAAAAAGCTAATTATAATAAAGTTTATAAATAATATAAACTTTATAATAATAAAGCTAAATATAAATAAAAAATATAAATATTTAGTATAAATATATATTAAGTATAAAAACTAAGTAATATAATATAAAATAAATTTTAATTTAGTAAAAAACAAACTAATATATTTTATAAAATAATATAAAGCTAATTTAATTTTAATTTAGCTAAAAAATATATAAATTAATTTAAAAAAAAGTATATATTTTTCAAAAGTATAATTAAATTATAAACTAAAGTAATATTACTATTTAAAAAAACTTTAATAAAAACTTAAGCGCTAAAATTTTATTTTAATAAAATTAGCTACTATTATATAAAAATAATTTAAAGTATAATTACTTATAGTTTATTTATATAATATAAATTTAGTAAAAGCTTAGTAAAAAAAACTATAAAAAACTTAGTTAAAAAATAATTAAAATATTTAAAAGTAATTAAAAAAGTATATAAAGCAACTTTAATTTATTTATTAAAATTAAAATTAAGTTGCTTTTTTTTTATATTTATTTAAATGCTAAATTATATAATTTTAAAAGTAAATTAGCAATTTTAAGTAAAAAAAAAACTATTTAAAAAAAAGTTAAATATTTAGTTTTAAAAAAAAATATAATTAAAAATAAAAGCAAAAAATAAATAAAATAAAAGTAAATGAAGTTATTATTAAAAAAAACCTAGTAAAATATATAATAATTAGTTAAAAATAGCGCGAAAAAAAAAAAGTAAGTAAAAAAGTAATAAAGTTAAAATATAATAAAAAAGACTTTAAAAAAATATTAGCTTAAAAAATAAAATAAAATAAATAATAAAGTAAAAAAAAGCTAAAGCTTAATAATATTAACTTTAGCAGCAAAAAAACTACTAAAAAAAACTAAAAAAACTTATTTAATAAATATAGCAAACTTTTATTATAAACTTTAAAAATATAAAGCTTTAATACTATTATAAATTTATATAAAAACTTTAAAGCTAAAAGCTTTTTTTTTTAAAAAAAGGTATTAAGTATAGCTATACCTTTTTATAACTATATAAAAAGTAAAGAAATAATATTATATAAATTTTTATATTGCTTAAAATTTAAAAAAAAAATAATTAATTTAATTATTTAGCTTTATAGCTTTTTTATTATTAATTTAAATTATAATTAAATTATAAGCAGCTTAAAAATAATATATAAAATAATATATTAGTTTTTAGCTTAAAGCTTATTATTTATATATAAAGTAGTTTAAATGCTAATAAAAAGCAAAAAGGTATAATAAAAGCAAAAAAAATAAGTTTTAAAAATAATATAGTAGTAAATTATAACAAATAGTATACTAGTAGCAATTAATAAAACAAAAGGATATAAAGCTTAAAAAGCTATATTTCTTTTATTTTTATTTTTATTTTTTTTTATTTTGTTTTATTTTTTTTAACTAAAAAACTACTAAAGCATAATAAGGCCTTTAGTTAAAAATTTGCAATAAAACTATAAATGCTTTAAAGGCGTTTTAATTAAAAAGTAAAAGGTTTTTACTTAAATTTCTTGGTTTTACTTTTAATTATTAAAAGGTAGGCGTATTAAATGCTTAATGTTGGAATCCTGGTGTTGGCTGCATTCAATGGTCTTAGCGTGCGATAGCTAGTGTCGCACGAAACACTCATTTACCCCTATGTTTCCTTATCTCTGTTATCTTCGTACGCTAGTCAGGATCTTCACCTTAGGTGAAGATTCTGCTGCGTACGAGGGATTTACTTTCTCTCCTTTTACATAGACAGATATAGCACACAATTGACTGTATTCTATCTCACCACATAACGTACGATCGTACATAGCCCATTCAACACTGATCAGTGGTTGCAGAGGCACCACAGATTAGCAAGAGTGAAGACGAAGGACGACTAAGAAGACTTTGAATCTTAGCCGTACGAATATCCTCCCCCCTAGAAACCTAAGGCAAGAGACATTTACCTTTGTATCGATCCCTGAGATTTTTATCGTACGAGTGCCCTCCCTCTAGTACTTCCTAGGGCAAGAGACATTCGCACGATACAAAAGAAGGAAGATCTAGATCCCTTCGCACGAGTATCCTCCCCCTTAGCACTTCCTAAGGCAAGAGACACACGTACGAAGAGACGAGGATAGCAAGCAACTTTGCTAAAACACCAGACTACATCGCCGTACGACAGCCAGGCGATACTTTGACAAGATGGCTACAAGATCAACAGCCCCTCCAACAGACACACCGTCTGAGCACTCCAACTCAGACGACATCCCGTACGAACAGATCGCACGAGATATCGGGATAGCCGAAGTTCTCGTACGAAGTACAATCTTGAAAGAGAGATGGGGCAAAACCGTTGACCTAACGCACGAACTCAACGCCAATGAGTTAAATACCTATTTACTTAGCCGAATGCACGATTATACATACTTAAAAGCAGCAGGACAAGACTTTCAGCAAGTGTACGAAGAGGACTTTGAAAATTGGACTATGGCCCAATTTTCTATGTGCCACCGTACGCTAATGTCAGAGATGTTGGGAATCCTAAAAGTAAAAGGAATTTTACCAAACGCTGGAGATCGTCCGACAGTGGCATCAAAGATATATAAAGCCACACAAGGAGATATTATATACCACAAACCCTTATACCCAATGGGATTGTCGATACTCCAAGCAAGATCATCAGGAACTACCGTACGACCTCCATCTCAAGCCCCTAGACAACCCCTAGGGAGTACAACACCAGATATCATACCTACTCCCCTTTCAACTCAATCAGAAACCGTACGATTTGAAGAACCTGCTGTACGACAGAGTATCGAAGAGAATACCCCTATGCAGCCGTACGAAAGAACTACGATACCTGTTACCCCAGCTGTTACCAGCCATCGTCCGAACTTCCAGCCAGTCCACGAACACACTGTTACTCACTACCCCCCTCGAACTCCTCAGCCAGAAGAGTACATACGTACGACACCAGATCCAGCTATAATCAACACAATTATAGACCTACCCCCTACAAGACACGTACGAAACGGAGAGATCCCGCCAGATAAATACGCACTCTTCCAAAAGACTTGGAAACGAGAGAGAAACTACTCTGGAGAGCCGTACGACCTGTTGTACGATAAGGCAAGGCTATTTATCGACGCCTGCCGAAGGCTAGGAATTACAGAGGACCAGTACCACGCTGTATTTCCATCCATATTACAAGGTCGTGCGGAAGACTACTATACCTACCACATTGGTACAGAAAGCACTTGGAGTGAGATCTACCGTACGTTAGATACACACTTTAATACCAATACTAATCACAGCCACTATTGGGCCGACTGGACCACAATCACATACGTACGAACAAAACAAGAGAATCCAGAATTGGCACCGCACGATGCGCTAGAGCTTATGATCAATAAGCTGGCGAAAGCACAACGCGCGTTAGGTGCCAGCTACCAAGGCGAGATCCAGCTTAGTACAACAGTCGCACGAGCGTGTCAAGGAGTGCCGGAATTCAATACGGCACTTATACTTCAGAAGCCGTCGTGCGAAGGCTTCTTTGCTGACCTGCGGGCATGCCTTCGAGTCCTAGCAGACACTACCCCTAGGCACTTCGTACAAGAGAAAAACGATACCTATTTTACGGATAGGAGGTATAGCCAAAACAACCGTACGAGAGGCCTCAAGCCTAGGTTTCGTTCAAACTATCCAAGGCAAGACAGCCCACACCGCAATCGCCCTCAGCCGTACGGACAAGCCGGCCAAGCTAGCCAAGAGTCTCGTACGAAGAAAAAGTGCTTTGTATGCCAAAAGAGGGATGTTGGTCAACAAACCACACTCCCCAAGAAAGGGCCCGCGTACGAAACCAATATTTCAGCTCGTACGAAACATTACACTTTGCACAGCCTACAGACAAAGAATTCTCCTCGTACCTGGTAGAGTACGAGGGCTACCCTGAGTCAGACGATAGTGAAAGCAACGCCGATGAAGAATATAATACGCAAGCAACACAATTTCTGATGGACAATGCGTTTATATACCGTGCGACCGGCGAGAATGTTTGGAATAGCGAACACCGTACGATTAGCGAAGAAATAAAGAATTGCGAGACAACTATTCCAAGCAACCAATTTCTTCTAGATGACCAGTATCGTACGGAGTACCAAGGAGAAGTTTGGGATACAGGGGCCTCTACACATTCTACAGTAGGAAAAGCGCAATTGGTTGCATACCTACGACTTTACCCACGTACGAAGGTAGACTGGACCCCTGGTAGCGCCCATATCAAATTTGGAGGCAGTAAAACTATCACCTCAATTGGCACCGCACAAGTCAAAAGCCCCCTTGGTATAACTACATACCATATATTGGATACACCAACCCCTTTCCTCTTCTCGTTGGCAGACGCAGACCGTGTAAAAGCTTTCTTTGATAACGTACGAAACGAGATCGTACGAGTAGACGGGAAAAGGATACCAGTCGTACGCAAATGGGGTCACCCATTCTTCAACACCTCACCGTACGAGACTGGGATCTACTTCACAGAAGTAGAGCTACGCCGCTTACATCGTCGTTTTGGTCACCCTCGTACGGAGAGGCTATACAATATGCTTAGTCGTGCGGGACATGATACCAGCTATTCAACTTTGGAAGAGATCCAGAAGTTCTGCCATCATTGTCAAACGCACGACCAAGCACCTAGACGTTTTAAGTTTACAATCAAAGACGATTGCAACTTCAACTACGAAGTAATCATTGATGCCGTACGAATAGACGATAGGCAAGTGTTGCACGTAATCGATGCTGCAACATCTTTTCAAGCGGCAACCTTCCTAAGTTCTATGTCCGCACGACATGCTTGGGAAGCCTTATGCAAGTGCTGGATTAATGTATACCAAGGACCCCCTGACTACGTTATACATGACCCAGGAACCAACTTCTCGTCCGAAGAATTTCGGAACCAGGCAAAGATCGTAGGCACTCAGTGTCGTGCGATGCCTGTAGAGGCACATTGGGCGGTAGGCAAGATTGAACGAGCACATGGGCCACTGCGCCGTACGTACGACATACTCAAGGCTGAGCTCGGAAGTCGTACGGAACAGGAGTCAATCTTGCAAATGGCGGTTAAGGCCTTGAACGACACCGCAGGACCAAATGGCCTAGTACCAACACTCCTTGTCTTTGGAGCCTACCCTAGGGTGAACTTAGACTCTCCCCCTTCGCCAGATATCGTACGACGGGCTGAGGCAATTAAAAAGGCTATGAAGATGTTGCGCGAAGAAAAAGCCAAGGCTGACATCAACCGAGCGGCCAACGAACGCAACGGGCCTAACTCGTACGATGTATTGTCACTACCACTACGAAGCGAAGTCCTTGTATGGCGAGAAAAGCAAGGCTGGGATGGACCGTACGAAATCCAATCAATCGAAGGGTCAGACATAGTGATCGAATCAACAAATGGCCCTATACGGTTCAGAGCCACACAAGTGAAGCCGTACTACCGTACGACAAAAGACATTGTGTTAGAAGATATGGACGAAGTGCCAGACGAGACCCAAGTACCTCCGCCACTAGCCGTACGAAGGAAAAGAGGACGCCCTCGCAAAGCTGCCAACTTCTATACACCTCACGTACGGCACATATTCTTAACCGAAAAAGAGGAGCAGAATTACGCCTTAGCGATCAAGTTGCGCGAAGATGGTGTAATTAACACCCCTGGCGCCCCATTTGAAGAAGCAGACGCTACTGAGATTAACGAACTTGTCGCACGAGGTGTATTTGAATTCATAATGTACGACCCGAAACAACATGACAACATTCGTATATTCAAGTCTAGGCTCGTACGAGAAGTGAAAGGCAAAACAACTCAACCGTACGAAAAATCAAGACTAGTCGTACAAGGCTACAACGACCGGGAGAAGGAAACAGTCCTTACACAGTCACCTACAATACAACGGATGAGCCAGAGGTTAATCCTAGTATTAGGTCCTTCTCTCGTACGAGATTACAACGCTAAAGGCGAACTTCGAGATATTACCCAAGCGTACGTACAATCGAAGGATAAGCTATTGCGAGTGATTATCGCACGACTGCCAAAAGAACTGAAGGACAAATACCCTGCGGGGACAGTTCTGAGAGTCGTACGACCGCTGTATGGAGTCCCGGAATCGGGGCTATATTGGTTCAAAACTTACCATGAACATCACCGTAACCAGCTAGAAATGACCGTTTCAACGTACGACCCATGCCTCCTTATATCAACTGGTCCGCCGGACGATTTCGGGATTACTGGTTTGCAGACGGACGATACCTTCAGCTTTGTTACTTCAAGCTTCTCCGTACGAGAAGAGACAGAGTTACAAAAGCAAAGCTCCGTGCGAAGCCTAAAGAGACCTTGCAAACAGACCATCCTATAGAATTTAACGGAGGCCGGATCACTTTGTCGACCGATGGGAATATCACCTTGACCCAGAAAGGCCAAGCAAATCAACTAGCTGAAGTTGACTACCGTACGAAAGATTTCGCACAACAATATGTTTCCCAACGTGCGAGAGGCGCATATATCAGCAGTATTTGCCAACCGGAGGCAGCGTACGACCCAGCAGCTGCTGCTCAAACCATAGAACCTACTGAAGCTGACGTGCGAGCCTTGAACGAGAGGATCAAGTGGCAATGGATAACCGCGACCGCGGCCTGAGATTTATACCCTTAGATCTAGGTCGTACGAAACTGTTCATTTTCACAGACGGATCTTTTGCAAACAATACAGACATGAGTTCACAGCTTGATTCATAATTGTATTGGCTACCGAGTATCGTACGGAGCCAAATAGATTTGAAATTGAAGGCAACGTCGTACACTGGAATTCAAGCAAGTGTAAAAGGGTTACCAGAAGTGTATTGGCCAGTGAGTTATACGGCATGGTCAATGGAGTAGACAGCGCTATCGCCTTACGTACGACAATTCTAAAGATCACAGCTACGCTGGGAATTGCACCAATTCCAGCAGTATTATGTACAGACTCGAAATCACTGTACGACTGCTTGGTAAAGCTAGGGACTACGCAAGAGAAACGCCTTATGATTGATATTATGGCATTGCGAGAATCGTACGAAAGAAGAGAGATTTCTGACGTACGATGGATAGACGGCAGAAATAACCCTGCTGACGCTTTTACGAAGAAAACACCTAACCAAGCACTTAAAGATCTCATATCTACGAACAAGTTGGTCATACGAGTAGAGGCATTTGTGGAAAGGAGTTAAAACAACCGTACGCTACTAGATCACATTCACAAAAAGAAAAAATGTGAGAGGAAAGCAGCGTACCAAAAACAACCGCACGAGAGTTTGTATTCACTTAAAACAACCAAAAACTAAAAGCAACGCGCGAGACCGAAAACTCCCTTCTTCCCCCTCCCTCCCCTCTCTCCCTTCTCTAACCACGGTTGGAGCATCGCGCTCCGTGCGAGCGCCAGACACAAGCACCGCACGCACCACCCTGGTAACCAGGAACCCGACGACATGCCCCGAAAGGCGACCCATTGTGACTGCGGCAGCCACCGCGCGGGCCGTCGGCACACGCAGTGGCCGCGATGGCCCCACGACTCTGCACCAAGAGAGCCCGGAAGTAGCCCTCCCGGCGCACGAGCTTGGCTTGGGCGTCGGCGAGGTTGTCGCCGGACGACACCTTGAAGATGATGTCGACGGAGGGGGCGGCGGCGATGATGCCTTCTTCTTGCTGTCGTACAACAAGAAACTAAATTAGCCAAAAGACACACACAGAACCATTCGCACGAAGAATAGAGATACACGTACGTTCATGCAGAGCGACTGCATGAGAGCCCGGCAAGCCGGGGTCCCCGTGGGGAGGCGGTACACCTCGGTCGCACCATTGTCAAGCGTGCGAACGAAATTGCCGAACCAGGCAATGCCACCGAGCGGCGGGGGCGCAGGGCGCGGGCGAGCGGGTGCGGCGGGGCGGCGGCGGCGGCGGACATGTTGGTGTTGCTGCTGCTGCTGATGATCTATTCGAACTACCGTCAGTACGACCTCAATAAGGGTTTGAGAACTCTACGTGTGTGTGTGTGTGTGTGTGTATGTGTGTGTGTGCGTGTGTGTATGTGTGTGTGTGTGAGTACGGAAAGGAAAAAGAAGAAACGAGCACTTAGGAGGGTTTGTCTCCTTATATGTTCAGACCCGCCTTTGCATCGGCACTCTTTCCGTACGGTCAACCCAAAACACATACAGTCATACCTTCCGCACGATCAACCAACTTACCGACAACTACCTAATACAGGCAAAGCTATAGCCAACAACTAGTCAACTGACCGTACAAAGCAAACACATAGGCGAAGCACTGACCACAGCCTCGAGGTGGTTTCTGATTGCGCGCGATCAGCCTGATCGTTTTGCCACGTTGTGATTGGTTACAAAACCACCTTCTCAGTCACGTACGGCACTGAGTGACGCAGTATGAGTCATGCCTTAGTTGGTCAATGCTTTTGATTCTGTACAAAGGCAGAAGCAGAAAGTTGGGAGGCGCGTACGGTTATTTCATTTATTCTTTAGTTTTTCTTCTATATCGCACGGGTAAAGAACTGCAGCCAAAAAGAAGATAGCCAGTGTTGGAATCCTGGTGTTGGCTGCATTCAATGGTCTTAGCGTGCGATAGCTAGTGTCGCACGAAACACTCATTTACCCCTATGTTTCCTTATCTCTGTTATCTTCGTACGCTAGTCAGGATCTTCACCTTAGGTGAAGATTCTGCTGCGTACGAGGGATTTACTTTCTCTCCTTTTACATAGACAGATATAGCACACAATTGACTGTATTCTATCTCACCACATAACGTACGATCGTACATAGCCCATTCAACACTTAATATATTTAAATTAAGGTTTAAATAATATTATATAAGCATAATAAAATATAATTAATAATAATAATTATTTAAAACTAAAATAAGCTTTTTATTATAAAAATAATTTAATTGTTTTTAAAATTTTATCACTTTTATTAATAATTTATTTTTAGGTATAATTATATTATAAAACTTTTAAATAATTTTACTAAAAAAAATAGATTATTTAATTTTAATAATAACTATTAAAAAATATTTAATAAATTAAAAAATTAATTAACTTTAGTATTTGTTTTAATATATTATTATTTTCATAAAAAAACTCAATTAAAAATAAACGCTTTAAATAATATAATTATAAAATATTTATTTTAAAAAGAAATAACAAGTATTAGTACTTAATAAAATATTATTTTAAAACTATATATAGCTTTAAATTAAATTACTTTATTTATAACAAAAAATTAATAGTTATTATAAAAGCGTTTTAATATTAAAGATTAAAATTAATAAGTTTTTAAAAAAACTAGCTGTTTATTATTATTATAAACTCTAAAATATTAAAGTATTTTAATATTAAATAAAAGTTAAATTAATAATAAGCTAATTACGCTAATTCTTTTGCTTAATATAATTTTGTTATTATTTATTAACTTAATATTAAAAATATAGTTGTAAATATATTATTATAAAAGTAAAAAAACTTATATACTTAAAAAAATAAGTTAAAATATTAAAAATATATAAAATTATTTAAATTAGTTAATAAAATTAATAAAAATAAACTTTTACTATTATTTTACTTTAAAATAAATTTAATAATTAATATAATGTTTATAATAATACTATTAATAAATAAAGTTTTATAATAAAACTATAAATTATTAAATTTAAAAATATATTAAGCTAAAGTATAATTAAGTTAATATAATAATTAAGCTATAAATAAAAGCTTTATAATATATTAAAAATAATTAATAGTTTTAAAAATAAATTACTTATGAACTTATATTTTAAAAAAAGTATATAAATAAATTACTATTATTTATTTTAAAAAAAATAAAACTTAAAAATTAGTTTTTATATAATATTAGTAGCTAAAATTTATAAAAAATTATAATATTTATATTACTAACTATTTAAAATATTATTTAATAAAGGTATTTTATAATAAAACTTTTGGTTTTTTATAACTAATTTTTATACCGCTATAATTATTTTAATATATAATAATTAATTTTAAAAAAAAAATAATAAATAAAAAAAAAAAAGTTTATATTTATAATAGTTAATTAATTAAATAAAGCGCTTTAGTTAATATTTTATAAAAGTAAAAGTAAAGTTATAACGGCTTATAATATAATAAAATTATATTATAAAAGCTTATTTTAAATTTATAGCTTATTTTAACAAATAAATTAAAATAAAAAATAATATTTTATTTTATTATTTATTAAGAAATTAATAAAGATTTTATATATTAATTGAAAGTTATTTTATATAAGTTATTATAAATTAATAAATAAGCTAAAATAACAATTAAATATTTTAATTAATAATTATAACCTTTTTATAATTATTATTAAAATAATTAAAATAATATATTATTTATAATAAACTTTATAACGTGTTTTACTACTATATAATAAATACGACTATATGATAAAACTTTTTAACTTTTTAACCTTTTATTTTTAAAACTTTAATTTTTTTACTTATAAGAATAAATAACGCGTTAAAAAAAAACTAGACTATAAATTACTACTTATGCTTTTAAACGAGATTTTTCTTTTAGTATTTATAAGCTTGTAAAAATATACTATGTTTTTAATAAAACTTTTTGCTGCTAAATTATTAGTGTTGCGCTTAAGCATAAAAGCAAAAATATATTAAATAAATTTATTAAAACTAAAAAGCAATTAATTGGTTTTTTTATTATTGATTTAAATTTGCAAGCGTTTTGTTTTAAAGTTTATTATATTTAAAATATAACTAACTAATTATTAGCAAAGTAAAAAAGCAGCTTTATTAGTATTAATTAAATTATATGCTTTATAAACTATATATTAGCTTTTAAAATATGTTTAAATTATTAAATTAATTATAGTTAAGTTTTTTGTAAAGATTTTACTAAATATAATATATATTATAAACGCGTAAAAAAAACTATTAAATATAAAGGTATTATAAAAAGAAATATATATAATTTTAATAAAATAAGGTTTATAATAAGCATAATTATAACTAATATAGTTATAATAAGTATAAAAAAGCGGAATAAGCTTAGGTAAGCTTAGTAAGGTAATTAAAATTAGTTTATAGTTATTAATGCAATTAATTTTTAAGGTTAAGTAGTATTACCTTTTATTATTTTAAAAAAAAAAACTTATTTTGCTTTTTAATATTATAATAGCTTTTTATTACTTAATTAGCAAATTATAGTTTTAAATAATAACTAAGTTAATAATAAACTTAGTTTAAAATAAATTAAATATTTTAATATATATATTTATTTACTAAAAACACTAAAAGTTTAAAACATTAATAACTTTTTAAGCTTTGCTTTTTATATTAAATAATTTAAATACACTGCTTTTTAAAAGGTAAAAGCATTTAAAAACGCGGTTATATTAAACCTAAAAACATGGCACAAAGTGTAATAAACTTAATAATATTAAACAATAGCGCAAAAAAGTTAAAGCAATCTTTATACTACTTAATTATAAGCTTTAGTATTAAAAGGTTGCTTTAATAGCAAAATAATAGTAAAGCAAATAAAAAAGCAAAGTAAAAAAAAAATAAAATAAAAAAATAAATATACTTTTTAATAGTTTTTATTAGTTAAAAGAAATTTTTAAATATAAAAGCACTAATAAAAAATATATTAAAGGCTTAATAAAAAACTTTTACGTTAAAGCGTAAAAAAAAAGAAAAAAAGCTTAAAATAACCTAGCGATTTAATAAAATATTAATAAATTATATATAGCAATATATAAACTAAAAAAAAGTAGTGTATTTATTGCTAATTAAATTTAAATAATTATAATATTAGCTATAAGCTACTTAATAATTAGCTTTTTAACGCTTTTAAATTATATAATATTTTTTATTTAATATAATTAAAAAGGTTTAATATAAGCTAAATTAAACTTAGCTTTTATAGTATATATAACTAAAGAAATAATAAAAGTAGTAAATATAATAATTAAAATAGCAAAAGTAATTATAGTAAAAAAACTATTAAATAAAAATATAGTAATTATATTTAAAAAAAAAGCAAAATAATATAAATAAGCTAACTTATAAATAAAATAAACATTTAGTAAAAATATAATAAAAACTAAAAAAAATTATATAATAATTATAAAAAATATTAATATAAAAATACTTTAAAGCATATATATAAACTTAATAAATTCCTTATAAAATATTTATAAATAAAATAAAGCTAATATAAATAAAATATATTTAATTTTATTAACTAATTTAAAAAGTTATTATATTAGCTTATTAATATATTATATTAATATAAAAACTATAAAAGCTTTATAGTAAAAAAAAGCTATATAAAAAATAATAATATATAATTATAAACTATTTTTAAAAGATATAAAAATTATATAATATTTTAAATATTATAAATTTAAATATAGAAAAAAGTTTTATAAAAATAAAAATAAATACTTTTTATATAGCAATATAATATATAAAAGTAAAAAAAAAAAAAATTTAATTTAAAAAAAATTTAAACTAAAGGTAATAAAATATATAAATTATAAAAAAAATTATTTAGCTTTTTTAAAAAAATATAAAGTTTTTTAAAGCTAAATTATAATAATATAAAAAATATACTAATATTAACTAATATAATTTTATATTTAAAGTAAATATAAATTAATAAATTAAAACTAAAGTAATTAGTAAAAAGTTTAATTTTAAAAGTAATTAATATTTAGCTTAATTATAAAAAAACTAAAATTATACTAATTAATAGCACTAAAAATAACTTAATTAATAATATTAAAGCTTAATTACTTTAAAGTAATAAATATAACTTTAATAGCTTTAAAAGTTAAAATATAAGCTTTTTTTTTTAAAAAAGCTAATATATTTAAATTAAATTTAAAAAGGTTTTTTTTTTTTTTTTTTTTTAAAGCGCAATTAAATTTAAATAAAAAGAAAATACTTTTATTTTAAGCTAATAAAACTTAACGCTTTATTTTAAAATACCGCAAAATTAAAAACATATATAATAATAGTTTTTAAATTACTAAAAAAATATAATATAATAATATTATAAAAATTATTATTATAAAAAAAAATTTTTAATTATATTACTTAAAATTAAGCTAATATAATATAATATATATTAATTTTAAATATATAATATTATATATTAACAAATAAATTATAAGTAATTTATAAATAAAAAAAGCTAAATATAATTAAATAAAAATAACTTTTTTTTTAATAAATAAAAAAAAATTAGTTATTATATAATTAATATATATAAAGTTAAATTTAAATAAAAACAAAGTAAGCTTAATAATTAAGCTTAAAAAAAAAATAAACTAAAAGTAAAATATAGTTATAAAAAATATAAATATATACTTGCTATTATAAAATAAAATAAAAAAAACTTTAATATATTATAAAAAGATTTTAAGCTTAATAAAAGCTTAAAAACTAATTTTTTAAATATTATATAGCAATATTATAAAAAGAAAAAAGCAAAAAACTACTAAAAAATAAAAAAAAACAATATAATTAACTTAATATAAGCTAATAAAAAACTTTTAATAAAAATATTTAAAAGCTTAAAATAAATAAAATTTAATTATATTTTTTAAAGCTTTTAAATTTATAATAAAAAAAACATAATATTAAACTTTTAGCTATTTAAATATTAAAGCTAATAAATATTAAATAAAGCGCTAATAATAATTAAAGTATTTAAATTATAAATATTAAAAAGTTTTAATATAATAATAAATATAAATAAATATATTAAATATTTAATAATAAAACTAATTAAAATAATAAATATAATAACTTTAAAAAAAAAGGTTATAATAAAAAAAATAGCTTTATAATAGTTTTAAAAGGTTTAAAAAGCTATAAAAAAAGCTAAAAAAAAAAAAAAAAATATTATAAAATTATATTTTAATACTAAAAAAATAAAGCAATTAAAATAAAAGCGAAATAAAAGTAAATTATTTATAAAAAATAGCAAAAATAATAGTAATAAGGTATAATAAAAGCTTTAAAAAATAATTTAAAACTTAAGATTTTAAAAAAATAAGCGCGCTTTAAAAGCTAGGCTTTTTTAGCAAAAAAAAATGTTTTAAACCTTAAAAAAATAAAAAAATAAATAACTATTTATATAAAAAAAGCAAAAATATTAATAACTAAATTTTTTTTTACTTTAAAAGTTAATTTATTAAATTTCAAAAAATAAAAAAAGCTTATAAAATATTTATTTAAAATATAAAAAAAAGTTAAAACAAAAGAAATTAAAAAAATCTTAAAAAAAACTAAACTTTAAAAAGCGCTAAAAAACAATTTTTTACTAATAAAATTTTTAAAAGCATATAAATAAAAAATTATAAAAGTAATAATAATATTAGTTTAATAAAGTTTTATATATAAATATTACTTAAAATAATTTTAAAATATAATTATAATAATTTTAATAAAATTAAAAAAAACTTTAAAAAAGCTTAAAAAGCTTAATAATTATAAGCTAATTTTATTATTTAATATAATAAACAAAATAATTAAAAAAATAATAAATATATATATTTTAGCTATAGTAAAAAAGTTTATATTATTATTAAAAAAGTAAATAAAAAATAAATTATAAATATTTATAAAACTAATAATTAAAGCTATAATAAAAATAATTTATAATAACTAAAAATATAATTTAATATTAATATTATTATAGCTAAATATTTTAAAAGCTTTTAATATAATAAACTATATAAAGCTATTAAAAGTAGTATAAAAAAAGGTTTTTTTTAATAAATTTAAAACTAGCTTTAAAGCTACTTTATAAAATAAATGGTAATATTATTATTTAATAATAAAAATATAATATAAAAAGTTTTAAGTATAAATATACTATAAAAATCTTTATTATTACTAGTATTATTTTTATTATATATAGCTACTTTATATAAAAAATTAATAAAAAAAAAGCTAATAATAATAAAGTTTATAAATAATATAAACTTTATAATAATAAAGCTAAATATAAAAAAAAATTATAAATATTTAATATAAATATATATAAAGTATAAAAATTAAGTATTATAATATAAAATAAATTTTAACTTAATAAAAAACAAACTAATATATTTTATAAAATAATATAAAGTTAATTTTACTTTAATTTAATTAAAAAATATATAAATTAAATTAAAAAAAAGTATATATTTTTTAAAGGTATAATTAAATTATAAATTAAAATAATATTATTATTTAAAAAAACTTTAATAAAAATTTAAATGCTAAAATTTTATTTTAATAAAATTAGTTATTATTATATAAAAATATAGCACACTTAAAGCAAAAAAAAATTTATATAAAAATAATTTAAAATATAATTATATATAATTTATTTATATAATATAAGCTTAATAAAAGCTTAATAAAAAAAATAGCAAAAAATTTAACTAAAAAATAATTAAAATATTTTAAAGTAATTAAAAAAGCATATAAAATAATTTTAATTTATTTTTTAAAATTAAAACTAAGTTATTTTTTTTTTTATATTTACTTAAATATTAAATTATATAATTTTAAAAGCAAGTTAATAATTTTAAGCAAAAAAAAAACTATTTAAAAAAAAGTTAAATATTTAGTTTTAAAAAAAAAAATAATTAAAAATAAAAGCAAAAAGTAAATAAAATAAAAGCAAATAAAGTTATTACTAAAAAAAACCTAATAAAATATATAATAAATAATTAAAAGTAATATAAAAAAAAAAAAGTAAGTAAAAAAATAATAAAGCTAAAATATAATAAAAAAAGCTTTAAAAAATATTAGCTTAAAAAATAAAATAAAGTTAATAATAAAGCAAAAAAAAGCTAAAGCTTAGTAATATTAGCTTTAATAATAAAAAAACTATTAAAAAAAACTAAAAAAACTTACTTAATAAATATAGCAAACTTTTATTATAAACTTTAAAAATATAAAGCTTTAGCTTTATTATAAATTTATATAAAAATATTAAAGCTAAAAGGTTTTTTTTTTTAAAAAAAGTGTTAAATATAGCTATACTTTTTTATAATTATATAAAAAGCAAAAAAATAGCACTATATAAATTTTTATATTATTTAAAATTTAAAAAAAAAAAAAAAAATTTAATTACTTAGCTTTATAGCTTTTTTATTATTAATTTAAATTATAATTAAATTATAAGCAGCTTAAAAACAACTTATAAAATAATATGCTAATTTTTAGCTTAAAGCTTATTATTTATATATAAAGTAGCTTAAATACTAACAAAAAGCAAAAGAATATAATAAAAACAAAAAAAATAAGTTTTAAAAATAATATAATAATAAACTATAGCTAATAGTATACTAATAGCAACTAATAAAATAAAAGAACATAAAGCTTAAAAAGCTATACCTTTTTTTATTTTATTTTTTTTTATTTTTTTATTTTTTTTTATTTTCTTTTAACTAAAAAACTATTAAAATATAATAAAGCTTTTAGTTAAAAATCTATAATAAAACTATAAATATTTTAAAGGCGTTTTAATTAAAAAGCAAAAAGTTTTTACTTAAGTTCCTTAGTTTTACTTTTAATTATTAAAAAGCAGGCGTATTAAATGCTTAATATATTTAAATTAAGGTTTAAATAATATTATATAAGTATCATAAAATATAACTAATAATAATATATATATTTACTTGTGTTTAATAAATATAAAACGCTTTTTTATTTTTAATAGTTATAAAAGCTATTATTTAAAAATATTTAAGAATTATTATTAAAAAAACAATATTTTTATTAAAATAATGCCTATATATTTTTTTATAAGCTTTATTTTTTAAATGTTTTATATTTTAGCTTGTTAAAAAAAATATATAGTATTAAAATTAACAATATTATATAAATTAATATAACTTATATTTTAAAAAAAAACTTTTTACTTATATTTTTTAAGGCTTATATTTAAGCAATAATATTTAAAAATATTATATTTAAGTTTAAAGCTATTAGTTTTATTTTATTTAACTTTAATGCTATTATTTTAAAGCTTAAAGGTAAGCTAATTACTTTTTATTATTATATTTTTAATAATATTTATTAATATTAAAAAAGTTATTATATAAATAATTTATTTAAAAGATTATATTTAAAAATATTAAAATAGCTTTTTAATTAAAATTTTTAATATTATAGCTTTTTTATTTAAAGTTATATATTTATTAATATATAAGTAAACTTTAATTTTAAATAAGATTATTAAGCTTAAAAAAGCTAATTATATACTTAGTAAATGTTATAAAATAAAAAATAAGCGATTATAAGCTAAAAAAGTACTTATTTTAATTAAAGGAATAAATTTTTAGGTTTTTTAAAAAGGTAGTAGTTTAACAAATTACAAAAATAATAAAAGTAGTGGTTATTAAGTAAAGGCAGCTAGGTGTGCGCGCTGTTATAGCATATATAGTAATATTAGTTATAATACGCAAATATATATAATAAAAGTAAAAATGTTTAATAAAAAGGATTTTAATTAATTTGAATTAATTTAGTTATGCTATAGTTGTTTTTTTAATATATAATAAAAATAAGTTTTAGAAGTTTTATTATATAATGGTATTTATTATATAGTGGTGAAATATATTAGCTATTTTATTATTATATAAGTTTATTAAATTATAACTTTATAAAATATTATTTAAATTTTTTATGCTTAATTATTATAATTAAATAAGTTAAACTAATAATATTATAAGTTTATTTTTACAAAAATAACTTAATAAATAAAAAGCTTAAAATATAAGAAAAATAATTAATAATTATATTAAAACTACGTAAAAGATTTTATAGCAAACTTAAAAAAGATTAATTAAAAAAAAAATAAATACTAATATAAACTTAATTTTAATATAAATAATTAAGTATTTATTATTAAAAAAAATAGTTTTAAGCAACTAATAAACTTTTTAATAAGCTAAATTATTTATTAACTTAATAATATTTTAAAATTACTAAAAAAATAAAACTTATTATATTTTAATTAAAAGTTTTTAATAATTAATAATTAATAAATTTTTATTATATTAATTACTTATATAAATATTTAAATAATTTATTACTAAAATAAATTTTTAAATAACTTAAAAAAATTATAATTATTTTTAATAAAAAGTAAAAATAAAAAATTAAACAAATTTAAATATTTTAATTATATTATAAAAAACTTTAATATTAAATTAATTAAAGAAAATAAAATTTTAATAAATAATAGTACTTAGTTAGCAACTTTAAAAATTTATTAAAGTTATTATTAAATTTTTACTTTAAAAACTTAAACTTTATTAAATTATTAAAAAGATTTAAAAATTAACTAAAAGTACTAAAAAAAAAAGATTTTAAAAATATATATACTAATAATAATATACTAAAAAAATTAATATTGCTAATAAAAAAATGATTACGAAAATAAAACGCTAATATAAGCACTATTAATAAAGTAAATAATAATATATTATAAAAAAGCTTTAAGCGCTTTTATAAATTAAAAGCTTATAATATAGTGTAAAAAAGTAAATACTTAAGGTAATTTTCTTTTTTATTAAAAAGCAGTAAACTAAAAGACCTAAGTTTAAATCTTAAGGCGAGATTTTTTTAAAAGGGGAGGTAGTTATAGCTAGCACGCATAGTTAAATTAGTAGGTTGGCCTACTAAACCAACTAACGCATAGGCCATATAACCGCGCACACAAACACTAATTACCACAGCCGTAATTATATAAACTCTTCCTTTTTTTTTCATCCTTAAATTAATATATAAATAATAACCCAATTAAAAGTCTTACCTTTAAAAAAGTCCTTAATTATAACATTAAGTTATAAACTTTTTAAAAAGTAAAAGCTATTATAAAAAACTTTTTTTTTATTAACTTTTATTATTAATGCTTTTAATAACACTAAAATTATATATTATTTAGCTTGAAAATATTTTTAACCTAATTTTTAAATAAATTATAATTTAATATTATTATTATAAAAAGCAATATTTAACTAAATAATAATAATAAATATAATAGCTATATAAATTAAAATAAACAAAGTTAAAATAAATTATATTTATTTTTAATATAATTTTAAATACTTTTTAGTGCTAACTTAATACTTTATTTTATTTTTTTCTTTTAACCTATAATTTGTTATATAAAGTTTAGCAAGTATATATTTATTTAAAAAAATAAAAAAAATAAAAAGCTACTTAATAAATTATATAATTAATTTAAAAACAGCTTATAATTAAATAATAACTAATTTTTAAAACGTTTAATGCTTATATTATTATTACTTTTTATTGTTTTTAATTAAGTACGCTTTGCTATTTTATTTTTTAAAAATTATATTTAATTAATAATAAAATTAATTTAATAAATTATATATTAAAAATATTTTAATTTTAATAAAGTTTTATAAATAAAGTTAATAATATATTTATGTTTAAAAAAAATATATATATAATAAATAATAAAACGTTATTTTAATTAAACTTTAAATATTTATAAATTATTTTTTAAAAACAATAAAAAATTAAAAAGTTAACTAATTATATTTATAATTAATAAAAAATGTATTTAGTTTTTATAAAAATATTAAATTAAATTTTTATTTTATTAATATTATTTAATATAACCTTTAAATAAATATTTTTATTATTTTATTATATTTATATTTTATTATATAAATATTTATAAAAATAAAAATATTTTAAAAATAATTAAGTTTTATGAAATTTATTTAAACTTTAAATTAATAATAATTAACTTTTTAATATTATAAATTAAAACTATAAAAAAAAATTATTTAATATATTAAAATAATATATTATTAATTAATTATATATATTTAATTAAAAAATAAACGTAATTATTAATCACTTTTAATTATTTATTTAATTATTTTTAACTACTTTGAAAAATTAAAGGTATATTAATAAAAACCTTTTATATAAAAATATATTTTATATTTTTAATTTTTTTATACTTTTCCTTATAAATAAAGTAATTAAATATAATAAATATTATATTTTATTAACTTTAAATAAACTTATATATATATATATATATAATTATATTAATATTAATTATTAATTATATTTTTTATTTAATAATTAAATAAATATAAATTAATAAAAATAATAATATAAATTAATTAAAAAAACTATTAAATTTTATTATATAAATATATTTTTTATAATATTTTTTAAAGTACAAAATATTTATATAATATAAAAAAGAAATTAATAAATTATTTTATATTTTTTTAACATTTTATATTATATAATAATTAAATAAAAAACATTTTTTTAAATTAATAAAAACATTTATATAATAAATTAAGTTTTTATATTAAAAGCTTTATTTTTAAAATTAATATCAAAGAATTAAAAATTAAACTTTTGTTTATATAAATAATTATTATATAAAAAAAAAAGTAATAATAAAGTTATTTAATATGTTTAACCATATTATTATATAATAATTTAAAAAAAAAACTTTTATATTTTTTTTAATAATAATAATATATAAGTATATTATTAAAAAACCAATAAAAATATTTAATTTAAATATTTAAGTTATATAAATGTATATAAATATTAAAATATATTATTATTTATTATATTTTGTTTATATTATTTAATATTATATATAATATTATATATATTTAATATTTAATATATTAATAATATAATATTTTTATTTATAAAAAAAAAAAGATTTTAATTTATAATTAAATTATACCTTTAAATTAAAACGTTTTTTTTTATAGTTTATTATATAACATTATTATTATATAAATAATATTTATGTTATATTTTTTTAAATCTTAAAAATAAAATTAATAAAGTGTTTTTTATAATAAATAAATAATTAATTTAAATTTAAAAATAGCGTGTTATACTTTAATAAATTTTAATTAATTACTTTTATTACTTTATTATATTTATATTTTATTATATAAGCGTTTATAAAAACAAAAGTAAATTAAAAGTTGTTAAAAATAATCGCTTATATACGCAAATAACAACGGTTATATTAACCGGTGCATTAAATTTAAACAAAAGTAAATAATAATAATAAAAGTAAAAAAATAAGTAGTAAATAAGCTTTATTAAATTTAATTAAATTTTAAGTTAATTATAGTTATTAGTTTTTATATTGTTTTAATATAATAATGTTTGTTTTAATTAAAATAAAACGACTTTATTATTATAATTAAATTTTAATTATTTAACTATAAAATAATTAATATTATAATATAATATAATCTTTATATTATTAACACTTTATTTTAATAATATAATATTTAAAAATTAAATTTAAATTATATAACTTTAAATAACTTAAATATATATATAATATATTAAATTTATAAACTTAAAAAAAATTAATATATATAAAAACTTAATGAAATTATATTTTTTAAAAATATATTATATATTTAATTAATAATTACTTTATTACTTTATATATAAAAATATATATTTATATTATTAAAATCTTAATGTTAACGATATTTAATAGTTTTAGCGTGTAATAATTAGTTTTATATAAATATTTATTTACCTTTATGTTTTTTTATCTTTATTATTTTTATATGCTAGTTAAGATTTTATTATATATAAAAGATTTACTTTTTTTTTTTTTACTTAAATAAATATAATATAAAATTAATTATATTTTATTTTACCACGTAATATACGATTATATATAGCTTATTTAACATATATAAAAAATTAATGTAATTATATAACTTTATTTATTATATAAACATTATTTTTAATTATTTATATAACTTTTTTTTTTTGATTATATAAATATTAATTTTTTAAAAATAATAAATATATAAATAAACTTAATTTAATAAAATTTAAAATTATTATAACTTGTTAGTATAGCTATGTACGTACGTACGGGTTTGTTTAAGGCTAATAGAGTGTTTTATTCACTATGTCTAATTGCCTACCGAAAGGAAGGAAAGAGTGAGGGAATTAAAGGGGTGGGAAGTGTGAGATATACCCTCGTACAAAAGGTCCCTTACTAGCGTAGCCCTAGCCCTTGCGGCTAGGGGTGGCTAAGTAAGTGGCTAAAGGTAACGCGCGGTCACCTTTACCCCTTAGCTAAACGTATACAATTAACTAGCAATATATTGATTTAATACTAAATACTTTTTTTTTTTGCCAAGTTAATTATACGCATGTAAGCAAAAATAATTAAACCTTTATATAATAAACTATATACATTTAATTTAACTTATCCTTTTTTATTTATATAATTTCTAGCTATATAATTTTTAGCCGCAAGGCTTTTAGTTATACGGCCTTTATTTATATTAGCCTTATTTTTACTCGCTATATAACTAAGTGACACCTAGTTGTATGCCACGTAATATAACTTTTAATATCTTTTTTGCTATCTTTATTACCTTTTTAAATGCTTTTTTTTTTTGCTATACGATTTTAAGCTAAAGCCTAATTATATAAAAGCTTTAAAAGTTTTTTAAGGCTTTAAAGCTTAGCTTTAAAGTATTAAAGGTGTAATAAATATAAGTGTTAATTATATAAAGCTTGATTTAGCTTTGCGTTTAAAGCTTAGCTTAATTTTATATAAAACTATTGCTAAAAATATAAGCTTTAATAATTTAAAGTTTAATTAAATCTTATTTAATAAAACTAGGTTTATTTATATAAACATTAAAGTAAAAAAAAAAAGGTATAATATTTATATAGTAAGTAAAAAAAAAGCCGTATAAGTAAAAAAAAGTAATAATGCTTATATAGCTAAAAAAGCCGTATAAGTAGTAAAAAATAATACTTATATAACAAGTAATACTATATAAGCAATAAAAAGTGCTTTTATAATAAAAGTAAAAAGGTTTATTAATATATAATATATAAAAAGCTTTAGCCTTTAAAGCTGTACTTTATAAAAAGGTTTAAGTGCAACCTTTTATTGCTAGATTTATACAAGGTCGTATAATTGTGTCGATTTTTTAAACAAGTATATACTTTTACACATAAAGTAATAAAGTAATTTTTAACGCAATATATAATATATTTTTAAAAAATACAACTTAATTTAATTTATATATATATTTACATGTATTACTTAAACTATATTAACATTTTAGCTTTTTTTTAACTTGTAAGTTTAATACGTTATATATATATTAAAGTTGTTTAAAGTTACGCGGTTAAAATTTAGCTTTTTAACACTATATACCTTGTTATTTATATATGTTTATATAAATAAACCATTTAAGTTAAGCATTTCCGCTGCCTTTTTAATAGTATAATTATATTTTATTGCTGTAAAAAAAAAAGAAAAAGGTTTTACCTAGTTATTATATAGCAAAAAGGGTTAAAATAAAAAGGGTTTTTACCTAGTTATTATATAGCAAAAAAGGTTAAAGTGTATATACCGTTTAGCTTTTATATAGCAGAAAGTTAAAAGGTATATATGCCGTTTAGCTTTTTATACGGTAATATAATCGGGTATAAAATAGCTTTATTATTACTTTCTTTTTTGTATAGTAATTACTTATATAAAAAAAAAAGCAATCTTTTATTTTTTCTTGTTAATTTTAAAAATAAAGGTCTTTTAATATAAAAACCTAGTTTATATTATAAATACTTTTATTAATTAAAGGAGGTTTTTACTTAATTATTATACGGTAAAAAGGGTTAAAAAAATATAAAATAGCTTATTATCTCTTTTTTTTATACGGTGATAAATCGTATAAAAAAAAAACAAATCTTTTTTTTTTTTTATATTATGTAAATATTTTTTGCTTTAAGTTACTAAAAAAAGTATATTTATATAATAAAAATCTTAGGAAATAAAACAAAAGTAAATGTTTTTTACCTTAGGTTACTAAAAAGAAAACACTTATATAATTAAAATTTAATAGTTTTTTTAGTTAACTTTTATTATTATCTTTACTAATTTATGTTCGCTTAATTATTATATAAATATAATAACTACCGTAAACACTAATTAGTGTTAATATAGCTATATATATACGTACGGGTTTGTTTAAAGCTAACAAAGTGTTTTATTCACTATGTTTAATTACTTACCAAAAGGAAGAAAAGAGTGAGGGAATTAAAAGGGTGGGAAGTGTGAGATATACCCTCGTACAAAGGGTCCCTTACTAGCGTAGCCTTAGCCCCTGCGGCTAAGGGTGGCTAAGTAAGTGGCTAAAGGTGACGCGCGGTCACCTTTACCCCTTAGCTAAACGCGTACGATTAACTAGCAATATATTAATCCAACATAACTTATATTTTTTAAAATTTTTTATATAAGCTTTTATTTAAAAAACATTTAAAAAAATTAAAAGTATAAAAATTATATTATATATATTTAAATAATTACTTTAGTATTTAAATTAAACTAATAAATTAAAAACAATATAAATAAAAGTTATATAATTAAAATTATTAAAATTTTAATATTAATTATATTTCATAATTTTAATATATAATAATTAGTTTTATAAAAATATTTATTTTTATTTTTATGTTTTTTATTTTTATTATTTTTATATATTACTTAAGATTTTTATTTTAAATAAAATTTTATTTATATATAAAAAATTTACTTTTTATTTTATTTAAATAAATATAATACAAAATTAATTATATTTTATTATATTATATAATATATAATTATATATAATTTATTTAATAAAAATTATATAAAAAAGAATTTATTAAATTAAATATATATAATTTATTATATTAAAATTTTATAGTTTTTTTATTTATATATATATAATTAACTTTAAAAAAAAATAATATATTATTAATTATTTTAAAAAATTAAAGTTATATTAATAAAAACTTTTTATATAAAAATATATTATATATTTTTTATTTTTTGTATTTTTTTATATTTTTTTTTATAAATAATTAAATATAATAAATAAAACATTTTATTAAATTTAAATAAATTTAAATAAATTTATATATATATATATATAATTATATTAATAACTAATAATAATAATAATAATAATTAAATTTTTTAAGTTATTTATAATAATTTAAATAATATTATTTATATAAAATATAAATAAAAGGATTATTTTTATTTAAGGTATTAAAAATTATATATAATAACGATTAAAAAATAATTAAACAATAATTAAAAAAAGATTAAAAAATAATTAAGAAAGAAATAATGATTATAGTATTATAATTTAATTTAGCTATTATAAGCAAAATTACAACTTTATTTATATTTTTTTACTTTTTATTTATATTTCTTATGTTAGTTTAAACGTTTTTTTTTGTTTTTTTGCTTTAGCTACTTGTTTTTTTATTTTTAATTTAAGCACTGCTTTTTTATTTTGTTTTTTTATATTTTTTTATTGCTTTTTAAGCTATAACTAATGTTTTTTAAAAGCTAACTAGCTTTATTAAATATTTATTTGGCTTTATATTATTTATTAATAAAAAAATTGCAATAGTTAGGTTAAAGTTTAGCTTTTATTAAATATAAGGGATTATATTATATTAGGTTAAATCACTAGCAATAAAAAGGTGTACCTTTAAACACTTTATTAAATTAGTTATATTTAAGTTTTATATTAAATATATAGTTATAATTATATATAATATATAATAATAATATATATAAATATATTAATTAAATTATTATATATAATATTACTTATATTTAACAATTAAAAGTTTTATTATAAATTATATTTATTAAATTAAAAAAGTTATAACTTAATTAAGCAATTATTATATTAAAATCAATTAATAAATAATAAAAAATATTTTTAGTAAAGTTAATAAATTTTAAATTATAAAACAAAAAGTTTTAAAATAAAGCAGTTAGCTTAAATATATAAGTATATATTATTTAAAAAAGAAATAAACAATTTTTATAGCTTTAATAACTTATTATATTAAAAATTAATAATTATTTAAAAGTTATAAATATTTTAAGTTAATTAACTTAATTATTAAGATATTTTTATATAAATAATAAAATATTAATAACTTTTTAAGCTTTGCTTTTTATATTAAATAATTTTTAGTAATTTTTATTAATTAAAAGAAAATTTTAAATATAAAAGCACTAATAAAAAATATGCTAAAAGCTTAGTAAAAAACTTTTATATTAAAGCGCAAAAAAACAAAAAAAACAGCTTAAAATAACTTAGCTATTAAATAAAATATTAATAAATTATATATAGTAATATATAAACTAAAAAAAAGTAATATATTTATTACTAATTAAATTTAAGCAATTATAATATTAGTTATAAGCTATTTAATAATTAGCTTTTTAACGCTTTTAAATTATATAATATTTTTTATTTAATATAATTATATAGTTTTAATATAAGCTAAATTAAACCTAGCTTTTATAACGTATATAGTTAAAAAAACAATAAAAGTAATAAATATAGTAATTAAAACAATAAAAGTAATTATAATAAAAAAACTACTAAATAAAAATACAATAATTATATTTAAAACAAAAGCAATATAATATAAATAAACTAATTTATAAATAAAATAAGCATTTAATAAAAATATAATAAAAATAAAAAAAAATTATATAATAATTATAAAAAGTATTAATATATAAACATTTTAAAGTATATATATACACTTAGTAAATTTTTTTTAAAATATTTATAAATAAAATAAAGCTAATATAAATAAAATATATTTAATTTTATTAGCTAACTTAAAAAGCTATTATATTAGCTTATTAATATATTATATTAATATAAAAATTATAAAAGCTTTATATTAAAAAAAAGCTATATAAAAAATAATAATATATAATTATAAGCTATTTATAAAAAATATAAAAGTTATATAATATTTTAAATATTATAAATTTAAATATATAAAAAAATTTTATAAAAATAAAAGCAAATGCTTTTTATATAATAATATAATATATAAAAAAAAAAAAAAAATATTTAATTTAAAAAAAATTTAAATTAAAAGTAATAAAATATTTAAATTATAAAAAAAATTACTTAACTTTTTTAAAAAAGTATAAAGTTTTTTAAAACTAAATTATAATAATATAAAAAATATATTAATATTAATTAATATAATTTTATATTTAAAATAAATATAAGCTAATAAATTAAAACTTAAATAATTAGTAAAAAATTTAACTTTAAAAATAATTAATATTTAGTTTACTTATAAAAAAATTAAAATTATATTAATTAATAATATAAAAAATAATTTAGTTAATAATATTAAAGCTTAATTACTTTAAAGTAATAAATATAGCTTTAATAGCTTTAAAAGCTAAAATATAAGCACTTTTTTTTTAAAAAAAATTAATATATTTAAATTAAATTTAAAAAAGCTTTTTTTTTTTATTATTTTAAAAGCGTAACTAAATCTAAATAATAAAAAAAACACTTTTATTTTAAGCTAATAAAATTTAATGCTTTATGTTAAAATATTATAAAATTAAAAATATATATAGTAATAACTTTTAAATTATTAAAAAAATATAATATAATAATATTATAAAAATTATTATTATAAAAAAAAAAAAAAATAAAGTTTTTTTAATTATATTATTTATAGTTAAACTAATATAATATAATATATATTAGTTTTAAATATATAATATTATATATTAATAAATAAATTATATATAATTTATAAATAAAAAAAGCTAAATATAATTAAATAAAAATTATATTTTTTTTAACAAATAAAAAAAAACTAATTATTATATAATTAATATATATAAAGCTAAATTTAAAAAAAAAAAAAATAACCTTAATAATTAAGTTTAAAAAAAAAATAAACTAAAAGTAAAATATAGTTATAAAAAATATAAATATATATTTATTATTATAAAAAAAAAAAAAAAAACTATAATATATTATAAAAAAATATTAAGCTTAATAAAAGCTTAAAAATTAATATTTTAAATATTATATAATAATATTATAAAAAGAAAAAGCAAAAAATAATTAAAAAGTAAAAAAAAAATAATATAATTAATTTAATATAAGCTAATAAAAAACTTTTAATAAAAATATTTAAAAGTTTAAAATAAATAAAATTTAATTATATTTTTTAAAGCTTTTAAATTTATAATAAAAAAGATTTAATATTAAGCTTTTAATTACTTAAAAGCTAAAGCTAAAAAATATTAAATAAAATACTAATAATAATTAAAGCGTTTAAATTATAAATATTAAAAAGTTATAATATAATAGTAAATATAAATAAATATATTAAATATTTAATAATAAAATTAATTAAAATAATAAATATAATAGGTTTAAAAAAAAAGCTATAATAAAAAAAATAATGTTATAATAGTTTTAAAAAGTTTAAAAAGCTATAAAAAAAGCTAAAAAAAAAAAAGAAAAAATATCATAAAATTATATTTTAATATTAAAAAAAAAAGCAACTAAAGTAAAAATAAAACAAAAGCAAATTATTTATAAAAAATAATAAAAGTAGTAATAATAAAATATAATAAAAGCTTTAAAAAATAATATTAAATTTTAAACCTTAAAAAAGTAAGCGCGCTTTAAAAGCTAGGCTTTTTTAATAAAAAAAAGTTTTTTAAACTTTAAAAAAAAAAAAAAGTAAATAATTATTTATATAAAAAAAATAAAAATATTAGTAGCTAGATTTTTTTTTACTTTAAAAATTAATTTATTAAATTTAAAAAAATAAAAAAAGCTGATAAAATATTTATTTAAAATATAAAAAATAATTAAAACAAAAAAGATTAAAAAAGTTTTAAAAAAAGTTAAACTTTAAAAAGTATTAAAAAACAATTTTTTATTAATAAAATTTTTAAAAGCATATAAGCAAAAAGTTATAAAAGTAATAATAATATTAATTTAATAAAATTTTATATATAAATATTACTTAAAATAATTTTAAAATATAGCTAATATGTTTTATTACTATATAATAAATATTATTATATAATAAAACTTTTTAACTTTTTAACCTTTTATTTTTAAAACTTTAATTTTTTTACTTATAAAAAAAACAATATATTAAAAAAAATTAACCTATAAACTACTACTTACGCTTTTAAATTAATTTTTTTTTTTAATATTTATAAGCTTATAAAAATATACTATGTTTTTAATAAAACTTTTTATTGCTAAATCGCTAATATTACGCTTAAACATAAAAGCAAAAATATATTAAACAAACTTATTAAAACTAAAAAGCAATGAATTATTTTTTTTATTATTAATTTAAATTTATAAGTATTTTTTCTTTAAGTTTATTATATTTAAAATATAGCTAATTAATTATTAATAAAGTAAAAAAGCAGCTTTATTAATATTAATTAAATTATATACTTTATAAACTATATATTAGCTTTTAAAATATATTTAAACTATTAAATTAATTATAGCTAAGTTTTTTATAAAAATCTTATTAAATATAATATATATTATAAATATATAAAAAAAACTATTAAATATAAAAATATTATAAAAAAAAATATATATAATTTTAATAAAATAAAGTTTAAAATAAATATAATTATAACTAATATAATTATAATAAATATAAAAAAGTAAAATAAGCTTAAATAAGCTTAGTAAAGCAATTAAAATTAGTTTATAGCTATTTATATAATTAATTTTTAAAGTTAAATAATATTGCCTTTTATTATTTTAAAAAAAAAACTTATTTTGTTTTTTAATATTATAATAGCTTTTTATTACTTAATTAATAAATTATAATTTTAAATAATAGCTAAATTAATAATAAACTTACTTTAAAATAAATTAAATATTTTAATATATATATTTGCTTATATTTAAAAGGTATAAAATATTTTTTTATTTTTAATAGTTATAAAAGCTATTATTTAAAAATATTTAAAAATTATTATTAAACAAACAATATTTTTATTAAAATAATACTTAAATACTTTTTTTATAAGCTTTAACTTTTAAATATTTTATATTTTAACTTATTAAAAAAAGTATATAATATTAAAATTAGCAATATTATATAAACTAATATAACTTATATTTTAAAAAAAAACTTTTTATTTATATTTTTTAAAGCTTATACTTAAGTAATAACGCTTAAAAATATTATATTTAAATTTAAAACTATTAGCTTTATTTTATTTAACTTAAATGCTATTATTTTAAAACTTAAAAATAAGCTAATTATTTTTATATTGTTATTACTTTTTAAACTACTTTTTATTATTATATTTTTAATAATATTTATTAATATTAAAAAAGTTATTATATAAATAATTTATTTAAAAAATTATATTTAAAAATATTAAAATAACTTTTTAACTAAAATTTTTAATATTATAACTTTTTTATTTAAAGCTATGTATTTATTAATATATAAGTAAACTTTAATTTTAAATAAAATTATTAAGCTTAAAAAAACTAACTATATATTTAATAAACGCTATAAAATAAAAAATAAGCAATTATAAGCTAAAAAAATATTTATTTTAACTAAAGAAATAAATCTTTAGGTTTTTAAAAAAAGTAATAGTTTAGCAAATTAAAAAAATAGTAAAAGTAGTAGTAATTAAGTAAAAGCAGTTAAGTGTGCGCGCTATTATAGCATATATAGTAATATTAGTTATAATATATAAATATATATAATAAAAGTAAAAACGTTTAATAAAAAAAATTCTAATTATTTTAAATTAATTTAGTTTTACTATAGTTAGTTTTTTAATATATAATAAAAATAAGTTTTAAAAGTTTTATTATATAGTGGTAAAACACGTTATAATAATTTTAATAAAACTAAAAAAAACTTTAAAAAACTTTAAAAAAGCTAATAGCTATAAACTAATTTTACTACTTAATATAATAAACAAAATAATTAAAAAAATAATAAATATATATATTTTAGTTATAATAAAAAAATATATATTACTATTAAAAAAACAAATAAAAAATAAATTATAAAAATTTATAAAATTAATAATTAAAGCTATAATAAAAATAATTTATAATAATTAAAAAAATAATTTAATATTAATATTATTATAGCTAAATATTTTAAAAGTTTTTAATATAATAAAGTATATAAAGCTATTAAAAGTATTATAAAAAAAAGGCTTTTTTTAACAAATTTAAAACTAGCTTTAAAGCTACTTTATAAAATAAATAATAATATTATTATTTAATAATAAAAGCATAATAAAAAAAGTTTTAATTATAAATATATTATAAAAATCTTAATTATTATTAATATTATTTTTATTATATATCACTACTTTATATAAAAAATTAATAAAAGAAAAACTAGTTATAATAAAGTTTGCTAATAATATAAACTTTATAATAATAAAATTAAATATAAAGAAAAATTGCAAATATTTAATATAAGTATATATAAAATATAAAAATTAAGTAATATAATATAAAATAAATTTTAACTTAATAAAAAATAAACTAATATATTTTATAAAATAATATAAAGCTAATTTTATTTTAATTTAGCTAAAAAATATATAAATCGACTTAAAAAAAAATATATACTTTTTAAAAATATAGCTTAATTATAAGTTAAAATAATAATATTATTTAAAAAAACTTTAATAAAAACTTAAACACTAAAGTTTTACATTAATAAAATTAGCTACTATTATATAAAAATATAATATATTTAAAGCAAAAAGAATTTATATACAAATAATTTAAAGTATAATTACTTATAGTTTGTTTATATAATATAAGCTTAATGAAAATATAGCAAAAAAAATTGCAAAAAATTTAATTAAAAAATAATTAAAATATTTAAAAGTAATTAAAAAAGCATATAAAATAACTTTAATTTATTTTTTAAAGTGAAAACTAGGTTGCTTTTTTTTTTATACTTATTTAAATATTAAGTTATATAATTTTAAAAGCAAGTTAGTAATTTTAAGTAAAAATAAAATTATTTAAAAAAAAGTTAAATAATTAGTTTTAAAAAAAAAATTAATTTAAAACAAAAGCAAAAAACAAATAAAATAAAAGTAAATAAAGTTATTACTAAAAAAAACTTAGTAAAATATATAATAATTAGTTAAAAATAGCGCAAAAAAAAAAAGTAAGTAAAAAAATAACAAAGCTAAAATATAATAAAAAAAGCACGAAAGAAATATTAGCTTAAAAAATAAAACAAAGTAAATAATAAAGTAAAAAAAGGTGAAAGCTTAATAGTATTAGCTTTAATAATAAAAAAACTACTAAAAAAAATTAAAAAAACTTGCTTAATAAATATAATAAATTTTTATTATAAACTTTAAAAATATAAAGTTTTAATAGTATTATAAATTTATATAAAAACTTTAAAGCTAAAAGCTTTTTTTTAAAAAAAAAGGTATTAAATATAGCTATACTTTTTTTTAATTATATAAAAAGCAAAAAAATAGTGTTATATAAATTTTTATATTATTTAAAATGTAAAAAAAAAAAAACTAACTTAGCTACTTAGCTTTATAACTTTTTTACTATTAGCTTAAATTATAATTAAATTATAAGTAGCTTAAAAATAGCTTATAAAATAATATAATAGTTTTTAGCTTAAAGCTTACTATTAATATATAAAGTAGCTTAAATACTAGCAAAAAGTAAAAAGGTATAATAAAAGCAAAGAAAATAAGTTTTAAAAATAATATAATAGCAAACTATAATAAATAGTATATTAGTAGCAATTAATAAAATAATAAAACATAAAATTTAAAAAGCTGCATTTTTTTTAACTTTTTTTTTAACTTTTTTTCTTTTATTTCTTTTTAACTAAAAAACTATTAAAGCATAATAAGGCCTTTAGTTAAAAATCTACAATAAAGCTATAAACACTTTAAAGGCGTTTTAATTAAAAAGCAAAGGGTTTTTACTTAAGTTCTTTAGTTTTACTTTTAATTATTAAAAAGCAAGCGTATTAAATACTTAATATATTTAAATAAAAGTTTAAATAATATTATATAAACATAATAAAATATAACTAATAATAATAATAATAACTTAATTATTAATAATATTAAATAACAACTTAATTAATATATTAAAAGCTTTATAAATAATATTTAAAATAACTATAATAAAATAATATGCTTTTAATATTAATTTAAATAACTATAATATTTAAATATAAAAATCTTAAAACTTAATTAAAATAATAAACTAAATTAAAAATTAAATATTAAAAATAGTATTAAAAAACTATAAAAATATTATATTTACATTAATAAACACTTTAAATATATAATATAAAAAGCTTAATATTATTAGCTTATATTTTAAAAAAATATTTAAATATTAAGCTAAATTTAATTATAAAAACTTTATAAATAATATTATAAAATAACTACTTAAAAATCTAAGATTTTAAGCGATAAAATGAAAAAAAAAGCTTATAATAGCAATTAAATATAAAGTAATAAATTTAATAAAACTTTATAATATTATAACTAATTTAAAAAAAGCACTAAAAAATACTTATTTAAATTAAATAATATTTTTTTATTAAATTTAATAGCAAAAAATATAAAAAAATATATTAAATTACTTTAAAATTATAATAAATTTAAAAAAAAAAGTAAGCATATACCTTTTATTTTATAAAGCTAAAAGTACTAAAAAAAAAACATATAAAGAATTATTTTATATATTTAAAAAAACTAATTAAATAAAAAACTTAATAAAGGTAAATAAATTAAAATTATTACTAATTAATTATTATTATTAGTTATATTTTGTTATGCCTATATAATATTATTTAAACTTTAATTTAAATATATTAAGCATTTAATATACTTGCTTTTTAATAATTAATGGTAAAACTAAAAAACTTAAGTAAAAACTTTTTGCTTTTTAATTAAAACGCTTTTAAGGTGTTTATAGTTCTGCTGCGGATTTTTAACTAAGGGCTTTATTACGCTTTAGTAATTTTTTAGTTAAAAAAAAAAAAAAAAAAAAAAAAGTAAAAAAAAGTAAAAAAGAGTGTAGCTTTTTAAGCTTTGCGTTTTTTTATTTTACTAGTTGCTACTAGCATGCTATTTGCTATAGTTTGCTATTATATTATTTTTAAAACTTATTTTTTTTGTTTTTATTATACTTTTTTGCTTTTTGCTAGTATTTAAGTTATTTTATATATAAATAATAACATGTTTTACTACTATATAATAAATATTATTATATAATAAAACTTTTTAACTTTTTAATTTTTTATTTTTAAAACTTTAATTTCTTTATTTATAAAAATAAACAATATATTAAAAAAAACTAGATTATAAATTATTGCTTGCGCTTTTAAACAAGATCTTTTATTTAGTATTTATAAGCTTATAAAAATATATTATATTTTTAATAAAACCTTTTGCTACTAAATCGCTAATGTTGCGCTTAAGCGTAAAAGTAGAAATATATTAAATAAACTTATTAAAATTAAAAAGTAATTAATTGTTTTTTTTATTATTAACTTAAATTTATAAGCGTTTTTTTTTTAAGTTTATTATGTTTAAAATATAGCTAATTAATTATTAGCAAAGTAAAAACGCAGCTTTATTAGCATTAATTAAATTATATACTTTATAAACTATATATTAACTTTTAAAATATATTTAAATTATTAAATTAATTATAACTAAGTTTTTTATAAAAGTTTTATTAAATATAATATATATTATAAACGCGTAAAAAAGATTATTAAGCATAAAAATATTATAAAAAAAAATATATATAATTTTAATAAAAAAAGGTTTATAATAAATATAAAAAAATAAAATAAGCTTAAGTAAGCTTTATGAAACAATTAAAATTAGTTTATAGTTGTTTATGTAATTAATTTTTAAGGTTAAATAGTATTGTTTTTTATTATTTTAAAAAAAAAAACCTATTTTGTTTTTTAGTATTATAATAACTTTTTATTACTTAATTAATAAATTATAGTTTTAAATAATAGCTAAGTTAATAATATCTTTAATTTAAAATAAATTAAATATTTTAATATATATATTTACTTATATTTAATAAGTATAAAACGCTTTTTTATTTTTAATAATTATAAAAGCTATTATTTAAAAATATTTAAGAATTATTACTAAAAAAACAATATTTTTATTAAAATAATGCTTATATATTTTTTTTATAAGCTTTAACTTTTAAATATTTTATATTTTAGTTTATTAAAAAAGGTATATAATATTAAAATTAGTAATATTATATAAATTAATATAATTTATATTTTAAAAAAGAACTTTTTACTAATATTTTTTAAAGCTTATATTAAAATAATAATATTTAAAAATATTATATTTAGGTTTAAAATTATTAGCTTTATTTTATTTAACTTAAATACTATTATTTTAAAGCTTAAAAATAAGTTAATTACTTTTATATTATTATTATTTTTTAAATTGCTTTTTATTATTATGTTTTTAATAATATTTATTAATATTAAAAAAGTTATTATATAAATAATTTATTTAAAAAATTATATTTAAAAATAGTAAGATAGTTTTTTAATTAAAATTTTTAGTGCTATAGCTTTTTTATTTAAAGCTATATATTTATTAATATATAAGTAAACTTTAATTTTAAATAAAATTATTAAGTTTAAAAAAGCTAATTATATATTTAATAAACGCTATAAAATAAAAAATAAGCGATTATAAGCTAAAAAAGTACTTATTTTAATTAAAAGAATAAATTTTTAAATTTTTTAAAAAAGTAGTAGTTTAGTAGATTAAAAAAATAGTAAAAATAATAGTTATTAGGTAAAAGCAGCTAAGCGTACGCGCTATTATAGCATATATAGCAATATTAGTTATAATATATAAATATATATAATAAAAGTTAAAACATTTAATAAAAAGGATTTTAATTAATTTGAATTAATTTAGTTATATTATAATTGTTTTTTTAATATATAATAAAAATAAGTTTTAAAAGTTTTATTATATAATAGTATTTGTTATATAGTGGTGAAATATATTACGCTTTAAGCTAAAAACTAGCGTATTATTTTATAAGCTATTTTTAAGCTGCTTATAATTTAATTATAGTTTAAGCTAATAATAAAAAAGCTATAAAGTTAAATAGTTAGGTTAGTTTTTTTTTTTTTTAATTTTAAGTAATATAGGAATTTATATAATGTTATTTTTTTGCTTTTTATATAGTTGTATAAAAGTATAGCTATATTTAATACCTCTTTTTTAAAAAAAAAAGCTTTTAGCTTTAATATCTTTATATAAATTTATAATAAAGCTAAAGCTTTATATTTTTAAAGTTTATAGTAAAAGTTTGCTATATTTATTAAATAAGTTTTTTTAGTTTTTTTTAACGGTTTTTTTACTACTAAAGCTAATATTACTAAGCTTTAGCTTTTTTTTGCTTTATTATTAGCTTTATTTTATTTTTTAAGTTAATATTTTTTTAAAGCTTTTTTTATTATATTTTAGCTTTATTATTTTTTTACTTAATTTTTTTTTGTGTAATTTTTAATTAGCTATTATATATTTTATTAGGTTTTTTTTAGTAATAACTTTATATATTTTTGTTTTATTTATTTTTTATTTTTGTTTTTAATTATATTTTTTTTAAAAAATAAATATTTAACTTTTTTTTAAATAGTTTTTTTTTGCTTAAAATTATTAACTTATCTTTAAAATTATATAACTTAATAGTTAAATAAATATATAAAAAAAAGCAAGTTAGTTTTAACTTTAATAAATAAATTAATGTTGTTTTATATATTTTTTTAATTACTTTAAAGTATTTTAACTGTTTTTTAATTAGATTTTTTCCTATTTTTTTTATTAAGCTCTTATTAAGCTTATATTATATAAATAAATTATAAGCAATTATATTTTAAATTATTTTTATATAGATTTTTTTTGCTTTAAATATACTATATTTTTAAATAATAATATTATTTTAGTTTATAATTAAGCTATACTTTTAAAATATATATACTTTTTTTAATTAAATTAAAGCAAAATTAGCTTTATATTATTTTATAAAATATATTAGTTTATTTTTTATTAAATAAAAGTTTATTTTATATTATATTATTTAGCTTTTATATTTTATATATATTTATATTAAATGTTTATAATTTCTTTTTATATTTAGCTTTATTATTATAAAGTTTATATTATTTATAAATTTTATTATAACTAGCTTTTTTTTTATTAATTTTTTAAATAAAGTAATTATATATAATAAAAATAATATTAGTAATAATAAAGATTTTTATAGTATATTTATATTTAAAACCTTTTTTATTATATTTTTATTATTAAATAATAATATTGTTATTTATCTTATAAAGTAGCTTTAAAGCTAGTTTTAAATTTATTAAAAAAAGCCTTTTTTTTATAGTATTTTTAATAGCTTTATATAATTTATTATATTAAAGGCTTTTAAAATATTTAGCTATAATAATATTAATATTAAATTATATTTTTAATTGTTATATATTGCTTTTATTATAGCTTTAATTATTAGTTTTATAAATCTTTATAATTTGTTTTTTATTTGTTTTTTTAATAATAATATAAACTTTTTTATTATAACTAAAATATATATATTTATTATTTTTTTAATTATTTTGTTTATTATATTAAATAATAAAATTAACTTATAACTACTAGCTTTTTTAAGCTTTTTTAAAGTTTTTCTTAATTTTATTAAAATTATTATAATTATATTTTAAAATTATTTTAAATAATATTTATATATAAAACTTTATTAAGTTAATATTGTTATTATTTTTATAACTTTTTATTTATATACTTTTAAAAATCTTGTTAGTAAAAGGTTATTTTTTAATACTTTTTAAAGTTTAGTTTTTTTTAAAAATTTTTTAATTTTTTTTGTTTTAATTTTTTTTTATATTTTAAATAAGTGTTTTATAAGCTTTTTTTGCTTTTTTAAATTTAATAAATTAATTTTTAATATAAAAAAAAATCTAATTATTAATATTTTTGCTTTTTTTATATAAGTAATTTTTTTTTTTTTTTTTTTTTTATAGTTTAAAAAACTTTTTTTTATTAAAAAAGCTTAGCTTTTAAAATATGCTTCCTTTTTTAAGGTTTAAAGTTTTAAATTATTTTTTAAAGCTTTTATTATATTTTATTATTATTATTTTTATTATTTTTATAACTAATTTATTTTTATTTTACTTTTATTTTAGTTGCTTTTTTTTTTTTTATTTTTTTTTTTTTTTAGCTTTTTTTTTAGCTTTTTAAACTTTTTAAAACTATTATTAAGCTGCTTTTTTATTATAGTTTTTTTTTTAAAGCTATTATATTTATTATTTTAATTAGTTTTATTATTAAATTTTTAATATATTTATTTATATTTATTATTATATTAAAATTTTTTAATATTTATAATTTAAACGCTTTAATTATTATTAATATTTTATTTAATATTTTTTAGCTTTAACTTTTAAATAGCTAAAAGTTTAATATTAAGTTTTTTTTATTATAAATTTAAAAACTTTAAACAATATAATTAAATTATATTTATTTTAAGCTTTTAAATATTTTTATTAAAAGTTTTTTATTAGCTTATATTAAATTAATTATATTATTTTTTTTTTATTTTTTAGTAATTTTTTGCTTTTTTTTTATAATACTATTATATAGCATTTAAAATATTAATTTCTAAGCTTTTATTAAGCTTAAGATTTTTTTATAATATATTAAAGTTTTTTTTTTTTTATTTTATAATAATAAATATATATTTATATCTTTTATAATTATATTTTACTTTTAAAATTTTTTTTTTTTAAGCTTAATTATTAAGCTTACTTTATTTTTATTTAAATTTAACTTTATATATATTAATTATATAATTGCTAGTTTTTTTTTATTTGCTAAAAAAAAATTACTTTTATTTCATTATATTTAACTTTTTTTATTTATAAATTATTTATAAATTATTTATTAATATATAATACTATATATTTAAAATTAATATATATTATATTATATTAATTTAATTTTAAGTAATATAATTAAAAAAGCTTTATTTTTTTTTTTTTTATAATAATAGTTTTTATAATATTATTATATTATACTTTTTTAATAATTTAAAAATTATTATTATATATGTTTTTAATTTTATAGTGTTTTAAAATAAAGCGTTAAATTTTATTAGCTTAAAATAAAAGTGTGTTTTTTATTATTTAGGTTTAGTTGTGCTTTTAAAGCAAAAAAAAAAAAAAAGCCTTTTTAAATTTAATTTAAGTATATTAATTTTTTTTTAAAAAAAAACGCTTATATTATAGCTTTTAAAGCTATTAAAGCTATATTTATAATTTTAAAGCAATTAAGCTTTAATATTATTAACTAAGTTATTTTTAATGTTATTAATTAATATAATCTTAGTTTTTTTTTTATAAGCAAACTAAATATTAATTACATTTAAAATTAAACTTTTTATTAATTAATTTACTTTTATTTTATTAGTTTATATTTATTTTAAATATAAAATTATATTAGCTAATATTAGTATATTTTTTATATTATTATAATTTAGTTTTAAAAAACTTTGTATTTTTTTAAAAAAGCTAAGTAATTTTTTTTATAGTTTATATATTTTATTAGGTGGAATAGCGTAGTAGTCGTATATTTGGTATTTATACAATAAAATATAAGTTTAAATCTTATTTTTATTAACTTTTAACCTTTTTAGCAAAAAGTTATTTTTTAGTTAATAGCTTTATATATATATTACTAAAATCTAACAAGTTTGCAACTATAAACTAATTATATGCTAATTTATTTTTAATTAGCAAAATAAAAGCTTAAAAACATAAACTTGCTTACTATATTATTAAAGCAAAATATTAACAAGATAAAAATTATATTATATTATAATATTAATAATCTTATAGTTAAATAACTAAAATTTAATTAAAATAATAAAATTGCTTTGTTTTAACTAAAAAAAATACTATTATATTAAAGCAATATAAAAACTAATAAATATAGCTAGCTTAAAATCTAGCTAAGCTTAATAAAGCTTATTTGCTATTTATTTTTTGCTTTTATTGCTATTATTTGCTTTTAATTTGCTTTTATTTTTATAAACGCTTATATAATAAAATATAAGCATAATAAAGCAATAAAAACAACTAATTAAAGCCTACTAAAATATAATATGCTACCTTTAAATTTAAATTAATTAATTATTTGCTATAATACTTTACTAATTTTATTTTTAAGATTTAAAAAAATATAATATAAACACTATTTACATAATAATAATACTATATAGCAAATTATAAAAAAAAAGGTTTTAGTTTAAAAGCATAGCTTAGTTATATATTAATATTCCTATAGTTTTTTTCTTTTTATAAACAAAAATATTATACTATTAGCATATTAAATACTAAATATATATAGCACTATATAATATTAAAAATGCTAAATATATATAGCACTATATAACATTAAATAGTATAAACAAAATATAACTAATAATAATATATTTTATTACTTTTAATTTAAATTTTTTTTTAATTAAATAATTTTTTTTTTTGCTTTTATATATTATACTATTATATAAAAAGTATTTACTTTTATTTTTATAAAACTTTTTTATATATTTAAACTTATAATACTTAAAATATTATATAATTTTTATATTTTTTAAAAATAGCTTATAATTATATATTATTATTTTTTATATAGCTTTTTTTTAATATAAAGCTTTTACAGTTTTTATATTAATATAATATATTAATAAATTAATATAATAGCTTTTTAAGTTAATTAATAAAATTAGGTATATTTTATTTATGCTAGCTTTATTTTATTTATAAATGTTTTAAAAAAAATTTGCTAAGTTTATATATATATTTTAAAATATTTTTATATTAATATTTTTTATAATTATTATATAGTTTTTTTTAGTTTTTATTATATTTTTATTAAATATTTATTTTACTTATAAGTTAGCTTATTTATATTATATTGCTTTTTTTTTAAATATAACTATTATATTTTTATTTAATAGTTTTTTTATTATAATTACTTTTATTATTTTAATTATTATATTTATTACTTTTATTGTTTTTTTAGCTATATATATTATAAAAGCTAAATTTAATTTAGCTTATATTAAAACTTTATAATTATATTAAATAAAAAATATTATATAATTTAAAAGCGTTAAAAAGCCAATTATTAAGTAGCTTATAACTAATATTATAATTACTTAAGTTTAATTAATAATAAGTGCACTATTTTTTTTTAGTTTATATATTACTATATATAATTTATTAATATTTTATTTAATAGTTAAGTTATTTTAAGCTTTTTTTTTTTTTTTTTATGTTTTAATACAAAAGTTTTTTATTAAGCTTTTAATATATTTTTTATTAATACCTTTATATTTAAAAATTTCTTTTAACTAATAAAAACTATTAAAAATTATATTTATTTTTTTATTTTATTTTAATTTTATTTTGTTTTTTTGCTTGCTTTGCTATTATTTTATTATTAAAGCAACTTTTTAATGCTAAAGCCTATAATTAAGTAGTGCAAAAACTACTTTAACTTTTTTGCGTTATTGTTTAGCACTATTAGGTTTGCTACACCTTGCGCTATGTTTTTAGGTTTAATATAATCACGTTTTTAAGTGCTTTTACTTCTTAAAAAGCAATATATTTAAATTATTTGATATAAAAAGCAAAGCTTAACAAGTTATTAATGTTTTAAACTTTTTTTTAAATAAAAATTAAATTAATAAATAATTAATAATTAGGTATAAAAATCTTTTCTTAAAAAGTAATTCCTAAAAAGGTATGTTAAATATAAAGAATAAGATTATATTAAGTTAAATTACTAGCAATAAAAAGGTATACCTTTAAATACTTTATTAAGTTAGTTATATTTAGGTTTTATACTAAATATATGGTTATAATTATATATATTATATAATAACAACATATATAAATATATTAATTAAACTACTTTATATAACATTGCTTATATTTTATATCTTAAAAGGCTTTGTTTATGTAATTATATTAGTATGTTAAATAATAAAATATTATTACTATAATAAAATATAAAGTTATTGCTATTAAATTAAATATTAAAAATATTGCTTTTTAATAAGCTATTAATAACACCTTTGATTAATAAAGCGTAATTTTACTATCAACACTTAATAAAAGGTTAAAAGGTATAATAGCAGCTTTGCGATTATAATAACTTTTTATTAAATAAATAAGTATTTTGTTTTATATGCTTTTACTTTTAAACTAAAGTTAATTTAAAAGCAGTTAATTATTAAATATATAATATTTATTATGTTTATTTAAAGCTAAATTAAATTGGCTTATAACTTTAATATTTTAATATATTATTAAAATTTATAATATTTAAATAATTTTGTTTTTTAAAATAAGATTTTAATTTTAATTTTTTATACTATTAATAATTTAAAGTAAAAGGAGATATTTTTTTGTTTAAAAATATAATGTTATATATATAATTTTAATTATATTTATATCTTTTAAAATTAAGTTTTAATTATCATAAAAAATTTATAATTTTATATAGTAAAATTTTATTATAATTAAAAAAAACTTCTTATGCTTTATTTATTTTATATATATAAAAAACCTTATTATTAAACTTATTAATATTTAGAAATATTTTTTAATTGTTTTTAAAATAATATACTAGTAATTTAATTATAAATCTTATTATATTTTTATATATTTTAAATATATAATAAAAATATTAGCGCATTATATAGCAAACTTAACTTAGTTAAATAATTAATACTAAATAACTTTTTAATATTTCGTTTAAAATAAACTTAGCAAAATCTTATTATAAATATAATATAATATTTTATAGTTTAATTAATTTATGCTTTCTTTTACAAATATAATTTAAAACCGTTAATAATACTTAAACTTTAATTTAAAGTTATTTTAAAAAGGCTACTATTATTAGTATATTTTTATTTAATTTTAATTATATATTTGTTTTTAAAAATATAAAAGATTTATTAAAATATATAGTTATATATTTTAGTTGTTTTAAAATTTATAAAATATTATATAAGTAAAAGTGCTAAATTAAATTTTATTAAAAATAATTTTAAAACAATTTAAAATATAATATATACCTTTTTTAAAATTATAAAAGTATTAAGCTTAAATTATCTTTTGTTTTTATAAGCCTTTTATATGCTTATAATTAGTATTAATTATAAAGGTTTTTATTTTATTAAAACTTTATTATTTTGTTTGCTTATAATAAAAGTAGATAATTATATTATATATTAAATATATTAATACAGTAAAATTAATAAAAATAAATAAAAATAAATATAAAATGTTTTATTTATATATATTTTATTGTTTTGCTTTTTAATTTATAATAAAGTAAGTATAATCTTTTAAGCACTAAGTAAAAAAAGCAAAATTTAGTACTTATAAATAATATGCTAAAAATAATTTATATTAGCAAAACTGCAGTAAGTATTTATTATTAAGTGCTTATTATACTTAATTAAAAAGCTTTTAGCTTTTTTAACATTAAAAATATATTTAAAAAAAATTAATCAAAATAAAATATTAAAATAATAGTAATATATACTTAAGCTTATAAATAGTTAATTAATTTATTAAATAATTTAAATAATTAATTTAATAATAAATTAAAGGCTTTTAATAACTAGTAATAAAAGGTATTAATGTTTACTATATAATGTTATTAAAATATATAACGTTGTTTTATAATGTATAAGTATTATAAATTAGTATATAACTTTATATTAAATTTAAATAAGCTTTAAAATTTTACTAAAGTAAACTTTATTTATTATTATAATATTAATATTATAATAAGTTAAATAAAATTGAAAATCATATTATAATAAAGTTGTTTTTTTTAATTACTTATAAATAAATAATATATATTTTTTATATTATTAATAAAACAATACTTTTTATTTATTATAAGCTTTATAATTAATAGTAGTTTATTGTAATATTTTATTAGTAGTAACTAAAAAAAATAAGTTAATTAAAAAAATAATATTATACTTATAAAGCAATATAATATATATTAATATATATCATTAATTTTTTATTATATTATTAATATTATAATAATAATAAAAAAGAAAAGAAAATATTTTATATTATAATTAATAGTTAATAAATAAACTTAATAAATAGTTTATTAGTTTTTATATCTTTGCTTTTTATAAAATCGTTAATATATTTGCTTAATTTATTTATATAAATTTAAGTATAAGTTAAAATAATTTTAAAAATATTTCGTATTAATATTATATATTTATTAGCTTTTAGTTAAATAATATAAGTTTTAAAATTAAATATAATTTTAATATAGCTAAATAATTTTATTAGTATATAAAAACAAGCTTTACCTTTTATATACTAATATATATAATATATTATAAGTCCTTTTTTAAATAATAAAGTTTTAATTAAAAAAGTAATTATATAGCATTAAATATTATATTAAATCTTGTTTTATAGGTATTTAGTAAATAAAATTTATATAATAAAATAATTTACTTTATTTTATAGTTTTCTAACTTTATACTTTTATAATATTTTAATAAAAATAATAAATATAATTTTATTAACTAATATATTAAACATTTTTAGTATACTAGTTATATAACAAAGTTATTTAACTTTAAGTAACTATTTATTAAAAATAACTTGCTAATAATTTTATAATAAATTTTAAAAAGAATTTATTATAGTAATATATATTATTATATTTATATATTAAAGTTATTATAAGCGTTATTATATATTTTAATATTAATTTACTTAATTAATAAAAGTATGCTAAATATAATTTTTTTAACCACTTAATATTAAATAATAATAAAATTTAATATTATTTTTAATATTATTTTATTAATAAACAAAAAAATAAAATAAGTTTTTATGTTTTTTTATAATTAAAAGTATATTTTTATCTTAAATGTTATTAACGTAAATATTAGCTATTATTATATAAAATCTTGTTTAAAATTACAGTAAAAAATAATAAAGTTAAAAATAATTAAAAAATAAATAAAAAACGGTTTAAAAATAAATAAAAAACTGTTTAAAAATAATTAAAAAATAGTTTAAAAACAATTAGGCAGCAATTAAATAATAATTAAAAAATAATGTAAATTTTTATATAAGCTTTTATTTTTACCTCTTTTTAATATTATAGCTAAATAAAACAAGTAGTATATAAATCTTTTATATAATTTAAATAAGGTAAATATTAAGTAAATTTTATGTAAATCTCTTTTTTTATTAAAACTTATTAAAACATATAGGCATTATTAGCTTAGCCACTAAAGGAGTTATTAGTTTATCGCATTACTTTTAATTGTTAAATATAAAAGATAATATTATATTAGGTTAAATCACTAGCGATAAAAGGGTGTACCTTTAAACACCTTTTTAAGTTAGTTATATTTAGGTTTTATATTAAATATGCGGTTATAATTATATATAATATATAATAACAATATATATAAATATATTAATTAAACTACTTTATATAATATCGCTAATATTTAATAATTAAAAGTTTTATTATATATTATACTTATTAAATTAAAAAAGCTATAATTTAATTAAGCAATTATTATATTGAAATTAATTAATTATTAACAAGAAATATTTTTAATAAAGCTAATAAACTTTAAATTATAAAATAAAAAATTTTAAAACAAAGTAATTAGCTTAAATATATAGGTATATATTACTTTAAAAAAAATTAAACAAATTCTTTAGCTTTAACAACTTATTATACTAACAATTAATAATTATTTAAAAGCTATAAATATTTTAAATTAATTAATTTAATTATTAATAACATTAAATAATAATTTAATTAATTTATTAAAAGCTTTATAAATAATATTTAAAATAATTTTAATAAAACAATTTACTTTTAATATTTAAATATAAAAATTTTAAAACCTAATTAAAAGAATAAACTAAGTTAAAAATTAAATATTAAAAATAATTTTAATAAACTATAAAAATATTATACTTAAACTAATAAATACTTTAAATATATAATATAAAAAACTTAGTATTATTAAACTATACTTTAAAAAAATACTTAAGTATTAAGCTAAACTTAATTATAAGAATTTTATAAATAATATTATACAATAATTACTTAAAGATTTGAGATTTTAAGTAATAAAATAAAAAAAAAAGCTTATAATAATAGTTAAATATAAAGTAATAAATTTAATAAAACTTTATAATATTATAATTAACTTAAAAAAAGCATTAAAAAATACTTATATAAACTAAATAATATTTTGTTATTAAATTTAAAAGCAAAAAATAAAAAAAGGTATACTAAATTACTTTAAGATTATAATAGATTTAAAAAAAAAAAACAAGCGTATACTTTTTGTTTTATAAAGCTAAAAGTATTAAACAAAATATATATAAAAAATTATTTTATATATTTAAAAAAAACTAATTAAGTAAAAAACTTAATAAAAGTAAATAAATTAAAATTATTACTAACTAATAAAAATAAAGGATTTTTTAAAAAAAAATATAAATAAAAAAAAAAACCAAAAAGCAATTAAAAAAATACTACTAAAAAATATTAAACTAATATTATAAAATTAACTATAAATTATAAGTTTTGCTTATAAATATATTTACTAAAAAAATACTAGTATATATTTTTAAAACTAGCTTTTAAAAACTTTACTTTTAATAAAACAGTTTAAAGCTTTACTTAAAAGCAAATAAAAAAAGATGTTAAACTAATAAAAAAAATCAAATAACTTTAAATTAAAAAACCTAAAAAAAAAAACTAAGTTATAATAATTAATTATAAAAAAAAATAATATAAACTACTTTTATAATAAAAAATAAGCTAATAAGCTTAATTACTTACTAATTAAAAAATTTAGCTATTTTTAATTTAAAAACTATATTATATATTTTTAATAAAATTAATAGGTTTTTAAACTTTTAACCTTTTAATTTAAACGATATAATATATATAAAAAATAATATTATACCAATTAAAAGATTTAAAAAAATAAATATTAAAATTTAAAGCTTTAAAGAACTAAAGGTATATAAGTTATATAATATAATATATTGCTTAATTATAGCTATAAACCTTATTTTTTTTAAGTGCTTAATTAATTAAAATATTAATAAAATAATAAACTACTTACTAATTACTTTAAAAAAAAAACAAAATACTTATTTTGTTTTATTTAAAAGTATATAAATATAAAGCTTATTATTAGTATAGCTACGTACGTATGTATAGGTTTATTTAAGGCTAACAAAGTGTTTTATTTATTATGTTTAATTGCTTATAGAAAAAAAAAAAGAGTAAGAGAATTAAAAAGGTAAAAGGTATAAAATATACCTTCGTATAAAAGGTCTTTACTAGCGTAGCCTTAGCCCTTACAGCTAAAAGTAGCTAAATAAGTAGCTAAAAGTAACGCATAGTTATTTTTACCTTTTAGCTAAACATATATAATTAATTAGTAATATATTAATTTAATACTAAATATTTTCTTTTTTATTAAGTTAATTATATATATATAAGCAAAAAACCTAAAAAAAACCTTTATATAATAAACTATATATATTTAATTTAACTTGCCTTTTTTATTTATATAATTTTTAGCCGTATAGTTTTTAGCCGTAAAACTTTTAATTATATAGCCTTCGTTTATATTAGCCTTATTTTACTCGCTATATATCTAAATAATACCTAGTTATATGTAACATAACTTCTAATATCTTTGTTGCCGCCTTTATTTTTACTCCTTTAAATATTTTTCTTTTATGCCGTGCGACCTTAAGCTAAAGCCTAGTTGTATAAAAGCTTTAAAAGTCTTTTAAAGCTTTAAAGCTTAGCTTTAAAATACTAAAGGTATAATAGGTATAGTTATTAATTACATAAAACTTAATTTAGCTTTATATAAAAATATAAGCTTTAATAATTTAAAGTTTAACTAGTTTAATAAAACCAAGTTTATTTATATAAATATTAAAAAAAGAAAAAAAAAAGGTAATATTTATATAGCAAGTAAAGAAAAAACTATACAAGCAATAAAAAATAATAATACTTATATAGCTAAAAAAGCTATATAAGCAATATAAAGTAATATTTATATAACAAGCAAAAAAAAAGCCGTATAAGCAATAAAAAATACCTTTGTAATAAAAGCAAAAAAGTTTATTAACATATAGCGTATAAAAAGCTTTAGCCTTTAAAGCTTCACTTTATAAAAAAGTTTAAATATAACCTTTTATTGCTAAATTTATATAAAGTTGTATAACTATGTTGATTTTTTATATAAGTATATGCCTTTACGCGCGAAGCGGTAAAGTAATTCCTAACACAATATATAATACGTTTTTAAAAAATATAACTTAGTTTAATTTATATATATATTTATATATATTGTTTAAACTATATTAACGTTTTAGCTTTTTTTTAACTTATAAGTTTAATATGTTATATATATATTAAAGTTATTTAAAATTACGTAATAAAGATCTAGTTTTTTAACGCTATATATCTTGTTATTTATATATGTTTATATAAACAAAATATTTAAGTTAAATATTTCTGCTGCTTTTTTAATAGTATAATTATATTTTATTGCTATAAAAAAAAAAAAAAAAGTTTTTGCTTAGTTATTATATAGCAAAAAAAGTCAAAATAAAAAAGTTTCTACTTAGTTATTATATAGCAAAAAAAGTTAAAGTATATATATATTGTTTAACTTTCGTATAGCAAAAAGTTAAAAGATATATATACTATTTGGCTTTTTATATAATAATATAGTTAAAAATACAAAATAGCTTCGCTATTAAATTTTTTTTTGTATAGTAATTACTTATATAAAAAAAAATTTAATCTTTTGTTTTTTTTCGTTAATTTTAAAAATAAAGGTTTTTTAATATAAAAACCTAATTTATATTATAAGTGCTTTTATTAATTAAAAAAAAAAAATTCTCTACCTAGATATTATACGGTAAAAAAGGTTAAAAAAATATAAAATAGCTTGCTATCTTTTTCTTTTATATAGTAATTAATTGTATAAAAAAAAACAAATTTTTTTTTTTTTATATTATGCAAATATTTTTAACCTTAGGTTGCTAAAAAAGCACTTTATTAACCTTTGTCATTATTTTTACTAATTTATATTCGCTTAATTATTATATAAATATAATAATTACCGCAAACATTAATTAGTATTAGTATAGCTATATATATATATATAAGTTTATTTAAAACTAATAAAGTATTTTATTTACTATATTTAATTGCTTACAAAAAAAAAAAAAAAGCAAAGGAATTAAAAAGGTAAAAAGTATAAAATATACCTTTATATAAAGGGTCCCTACTAGCGTAGCTTTAGCCCTTATAGCTAAAGGTGGCGAAATAAGTAGCTAAAAGTAACGCGTAATCACCTTCACCTTTTAGCTAAACGCGTACGATTAATTAGCAATATATTAATTTAACACTTATATTATAATATTTACTGCTTAAAAAAAATAAAGAAAATAAAAAAAGCTTAATTTTAAAGCTTAAATTAGTTACTTAATTAGCTATTAATTTTTTATTACTTATAAAATTTAGTTATTTAATATTAATAAAGTTATTATTATTAAAGATATTATATTTAATAAAAAAAATACTTTTTTAAAAAACTTAAATAAATTAAAAAACAACTTTTTTAAAACTATTAATAAAAAATTTAAAGTTTTATTAACTAAAATATTTTTAAATTAAATATTTTTAAATATTATTAATAAGTTTATAATTAATTTTTATAAAAGTTATAAAGTTTATAAACTTATTAATTTTATTAAAAAAGATATAAATAAAGTAAATATTAAAAAAAGTAAAAATAAAAATATAAATAAGCTTAAAAAAATTAATTACTTTTATACTAAAGTAATTTTTACTTTTTATTTTATATCTTTTAAATCTTTAATAAATTATGCTTTTTTTAACGCTAGAATTAAAAATACTAGCTAAAAGAAAAATTTTATAAAAATTATTAAATTACTTAATTTAATTTTAAAGTTTAAAGTAAGCTTTAATATAACTTTTTTTAAAGTTATAATATATAAAAGTTATTAAAAAGCTATATTTAATATAAAACGCTTATATATTATAAAGTTATAATATAATATATTAATAAATAAAGTTAATAAAGCTAGGTTTTTAAAAAAACTTTAATATTATTTTAATAGTAAATTAAAGTTTTATTAAAATAATAAATCTATATTTATTATACTTTTAAGTAATAAATTAACAAAACTTTTTTAAAAGCTTAAATTTTATAAATCTTTTTTAATTAATATAATAGTATTTTTTACACTAAGTAAAAATTTTTATAAACTTTTTTATAATTTTTATTTCTTTTAAATTAATATATTAATTACGCTTATTTTTTTAAAAATAAATTTAAAATAGCTACTTTATAAAAAAAAGAAAATTTATTACTAAAATCTACTTTTATTTTTTAAGTAATATAAAGATTTATAAGCTTATTTTATAAAAAATTATTTTAAATAAGCTAAAAAATTTTATTTATTAAGTTATAAAAAAATAAATACTTAATAAAAAGTTAATATATATATTATTTATAAAAAACTAATTTTTAACTATATATAAATATATATTTATAAGTTTAATAAATATAATTATTATTAAAAAAGTAAAGCTAAGCTTATAATATAAAAAAACTAATAACTTATAAATAAATAAAAAAATACTTATACTTTTATATTTATAAAGCAATTATTTAAAATACTTATAATTATTACTATTAAGTTTAATTTTAAATTTAAATAATATAATATAATTAACGCTTTTATTAATATAATATTTAATAAAAAAATATATATAAAAATATTATTCAGCTACTATATACTTTTAATAGTTTTTAAATTATTTTAAGCTTTATATAGTTTGTAAAAATTATTTTTATTATAATAAAAAAAATTAACTAAAACTTTTAAAAATATAAAATATTAACTTATTTTTTATAAACTTTATTACTACTTTAAATAAAAAATATTAATTTTTATATATATTAATAATATAGTTTTTATTTATTAAAAAACAAATATTATTATTATTATTAGTTATATTTTATTATGCTTATATAATACTATTTAAACTTTAATTTAAATATATTAAGTATTTAATACGCTTATTTTTTAATAATTAAAAATAAAACCAAAAAACCTAAGCGAAAACCTTTTGCTTTTTAATTAAAATACTTTTAAAGCGTTTATAGTTCTGCTGCAAATTTTTAATTAAAAGTTTTACTATATTTTAGTAGTTTTTTAGTTAAAAGAAAAAAAAAAAAAAAAAAAAAAAGAGTGTAGTTTTTTAAGCCTTATATTCTTTTGTTTTACTAGTTGTTACTAGTATACTATTTATTATAATTTACTATTATATTGTTTTTAAAACTTATTTTTTTTGTTTTTATTATACCTTTTTACTTTTTACTAGTATTTAAGCTACTTTATATATAAATAGTAAGCTTTAAGCTAAAAACTAATATATTACTTTATAAGTTATTTTTAAGCTACTTATAATTTAATTATAATTTAAGCTAGTAATAAAAAAGCTATAAAATTAAATAGTTAAATTAGTTTTTTTTTTTTTAAATTTTAAGTAATATAAAAATTTATATAACGTTATTTTTTTGCTTTTTATATAATTATAAAAAGGTATAATTATATTTAGCACTTTTTTTTTAAAAAAAAAGGTTTTTAGCTTTAAAATTTTTATATAAATTTATAATAATATTAAAGCTTTATATTTTTAAAGTTTATAATAAAAGTTTGTTATATTTATTAAATAAGTTTTTTTAATTTTTTTTAGTAGTTTTTTTACTACTAAAGCTAATATTGCTAAACTTTAGCTTTTTTTTACTTTATTATTTACTTTATTTTATTTTTTAAGCTAATATTTCTTTAAAGCTTTTTTTATTATATTTTAGCTTTATTATTTTTTTACTTACTTTTTTTTTTTTGCGCTACTTTTAACTAATTATTATATATTTTATTAAGTTTTTTTTAATAATAACTTTTGTTAAATTAATATATTGCCAGTTAATCGTACGCGTTTAGCTAAGGGGTGAAAATAACCACGCGTTACCTTTAGCCACCTATTTAGCTACCCAAGGGGCTAGGGCTACGCTAGTAGGGACCCTTTGTACAAGGGTATATCTTACACTTTTTACCCTTTTAATTTTCTCACTTTTTTTTTCCTTTCGTTTATAAATAAAGCAATTAAACATAGTGAATAAAACACTTTGTTAGCCTTAAATAAACTTATATATATATATATAGCTATACTAATACTAATTAGTGTTTATAGCAGTTATTATACTTTATTATATAATAGTTAAGCAAATATAAATTAGTAAAAATATAATAATAAAGGTTAATAAAGTGCTCTCTTTTTAATAGTTTAAAGCAAAAAACACTTACTTTTATTTTGTTCTTTAAGATTTTTATTATATAAATATACTCCTTTTAGCAACCTAAAGCAAAAAACATTCGCATAATATAAAAAAAAAAAAGATCTATTTCTTTTTTATATAATTAATTACCGTATAAAAAAAAAAAATAACAAGTTTTTTGCACCTTTAATTATATTGCTATATAAAAGCCAAACGGTAATATATGCCTTTTTAACTTTTTTTACTATATAATAACTAGGTAAAGACTTTTTCGATTAGTAAAAGCACTTATAATATAAACTAGGTTTTTATATTAAAACCCTTTATCTTTAAAATTAACAAAAAGACATAAAAGATTAAATTCTTTTTTATATAAGTAATTATTATATAAAAAAAAAAGCAATAACAAAGCTATTTTGCAACCTTTTTCTTTAACCACATTGTTATATAAAAGCCAAACAGCATATATACCTTTTAACCTTTTGCTATATAAAAGCCAAACAGCATATATACTTTAACTCTTTTTACCGTATAATAACTAAGCAGAGACCTCTTTTATTTTAACCTTTTTTGCTATATAACAACTAGGTAGAAACCTTTTTTATCCCGACCCTTTTTATTATATAATAACTAGGTAAAAACTTCCTTTTTTTTTCTTTATAGCGATAAAATATAACTATATTATTAAAAAGGTAGCAAAAATACTTAACTTAAATGTTTTATTTATATAAATATATATAAATAGCAAGGTATATAGCGTTAAAAAGCTAGATTTTAATTACGTAATTTTAAACGACTTTAATATATATATAATATATTAAACTTATAAGTTAAAAAAAAGCTAAAATATTAATATAGTTTAAGCAATATATATAAATATATATATAAATTAAATTAAGTTATATTTTTTAAAAACATATTATATATTACGTTAAAAATTGCTTTATTACTTTATGCGTAAAAATATATACCCGTTTAAAAAATTAATATAGTTATACAACTTTATATAAATCTAGCAATAAAAAGTTATATTTAAACTTTTTTATAAATAAAAGTCCTAAAAGCTAAAGCCTTTTATATGCTTTATACCTATAAATTCTTTTGTTAAACCTATTATAAAGGTATTTTTAACTACTTATATAACTTTACTAGCTATATAAGCACCTTTTTTAACTATTTATATAATATCACCTATTATATAAGCACTATTTTTTATTGCTTATATAGCCTTTTTAGCTATATAAACATTATTATCTTTTACTGCTTATATAATCGCTTTTTTACTTGCTATATAAATATTACCTCTTTTTTTTTCTACTTTAATGTTTATATAAATAAACTTAGTTTTATTAAATAAAACTTAGTTAAACTTTAAACTATTAAAACCTATATCTTTATATAAAACTAAGTTAAGCTTTATATAACTAACACTTATACCTATTATATTTTTAGTACTTTAAAGCCAAGCTTTAAAGCCTTAAGAAACTTTTAAAGCCTTTATATAATTAAGCTTTAGCTTAAAGTTGCATAGCAAAAGAGAAAAGTATTTAAAGGAGTAAAAGCAGCAAAAAAAATATTAAAAATTATATTATATATAATTAAGTGTTACTTAATTATATAAAATATTAAAAGTTATATTATATATAACTAAGTATTACTTAAATATATAGCAAGTAAAATAAGGCTAATATAAATAAAGGCCGTACAACTAAAAGCTTTGCGGCTAAAAACTATACGGCTAAAAATTATATAGGTAAAAAAGGCAAGTTAGATTAAATATATATAGTTTGCTATATAAAGGTTTGGTTATTTTTGCTTACGTGCATATAATTAACTTAGTAAAAAAAAAAAGTATTTAGTGTTAAATTAATATATTGCTAATTAATTGTACGCGTTTAGCTAAGGGGTGAAAGTGATTGCGCGTTACCTTTAGCCACCTACTTAGCTACCCAAGGGGCTAAGGCTACGCTAATAGGAACCTTTTATATAAGGGTATATTTTATACATTTTACCTCTTTAATTCTCTCACTGTTTTTTTCTTTTTGTTTATAAATAAAGCAATTAAACATAGTGAATAAAATACTCTGTTAGCTTTAAACAAACCTATATATATATACGTAGCTATACCAACAACTTTATTTACTTTTATTTTATTTATTTTTTACTTTTATTTTTAATTATATTTTTTTTTAAAACTAAGTATTCAACTTTTTTTTAAATAGTTTTTTTTTTGCTTAAAATTACTAATTTATTTTTAAAATTATATAACTTAATATTTAAATAAATATAAAAAAAAGCAACTTAATTTTAATTTTAACAAATAAATTACAATTATTTTATATACTTTTTTAATTACTTTTAAATATTTTAATTATTTTTTAGCTAAATTTTTTATAGTTTTTTTTGCTAAGTTTTTATTAAGCTTATATTATATAAATAAACTATAACTAATTATACTTTAAATTATTTTTATATAAATTTTTTATGCTTTAAATATATTATACCTTTATATAATAATAGCTAATTTTATTAAAATAAAATTTTAGCGCTTAAGTTTTTATTAAAGTTTTTTTAAGTAATAATATTATTTTAGTTTATAATTTAGCTATATTTTTAAAAAGCATATACTTTTTTTTAAATTAATTTATATATTTTTTAATTAAATTAAAATAAAATTAGTTTTATATTATTTTATAAAATATATTAGTTTGCTTTTTATTAAATTAAAATTTATTTTATATTATATTGCTTAGCTTTTATATTTAGTATATATTTATATTATATATTTATAATTTTTTTTTATATTTAGTTTTATTATTATAAAGTTTATATTATTTATAAACTTTATTATAATTAGCTTTTTTTTTATTAATTTTTTTATATAAAATAGCTATATATAATAAAAATAATATTAGTAATAATAAAGATTTTTATAGTATATTAATAATTAAAACCTTTTTTATTATGATTTTATTATTAAATAATAATATTATTATTTATTTTATAAAATAGCTTTAAAGCTAGTTTTAAATTTATTAAAAAAAGCTTTTTTTTTATAGTACTTTTAATAATTTTATATAATTTATTATATTAAAAGCTTTTAAAATATTTAATTATAATAATATTAATATTAAATTATATTTTTAGCTATTATAAATTACTTTTATTATAACTTTAAGTACTAGTTTTATAAATTTTTATAATTTATTTTTTATTTGCTTTTTTAGTAGTAATATAAACCTTTTTACTATAATTAAAATATATATCCTTATTTCTTTTTTAATTATTTTGTTTATTATACTAAGTAATAAAATTAGCTTATAACTACTAGCTTTTTTATGCTTTTTTAAAGTTTTTTTTAGTTTTATTAAAATTATTACAACTATATTTTAAAATTATTTTAAATAATATTTATATATAAAACTTTATTAAGTTAATATTAAATATTATTATTACTTTTATAATTTTTTGCTTATATGCTTTTAAAAATTTTATTAATAATAAGTTATTTTTTAGCGCTTTTTAAAGTTTAGCTTTTTTTAAGATTTTTTTAATTTTTTTTGTTTTAATTATTTTTTATATTTTAAATAGCTATTTTATAAACTTTTTTTGCTTTTTTAAATTTAATAAGTTAATTTTTAAAATAAAAAAAAATTTAGCTATTAATATTTTTACTTTTTTTATATAAGTAATTATTTACTTTTTTTTTTTTTTTAGGTTTATAAAACTTTTTTTTGCTAAAAATGCTTAGCTTTTAAAGCACGCTTACTTTTTTAAAGTTTAAAGTTTAAAATTATTTGTTAAAGCTTTTATTATATTTTATTATTGTTGGATTAATATATTGCCAGTCAATCGTACGCGTTTAGCTAAGGGGTGAAGGTGACGGCGCGTCACCTTCAGCCACCTACCTAGCCACCCCTAGCCACCCAAGGGGCTAGGGCTACGCTAGTAGGGACCCTTCGTACGAGGGTATATCTCACACTTCTCACCCCTTTAATTCCCTCACTCTTTCCTTCCTTTTATAGGCAAGGCAATTAGACATAGTGAATAAAACACTTTATCAGCCTTAAACAAACCCGTACGTACGTACGTAGCCATACCAACAATTATTATTATTTTTATTATTTTTTGCAAATAATTTGTTTTTATTTTGCTTTTATTTTAGCTGCTTTTTTTTTTTTAATATTAAAATATAATTTTATAATACTTTTTTTTTTTTTTTTTAGCTTTTTTTATAGCTTTTTAAACTTTTTAAAACTATTATAAAATTACTTTTTTTATTATAGCTTTTTTTTTAAAGCTATTATATTTATTATTTTAATTAATTTTATTATTAAATATTTAATATATTTATTTATATTTATTATTATATTAAAACCTTTTAATATATATAATTTAAATATTTTAATTATTATTAGCGCTTTATTTAATATTTTTTAGCTTTAGCTTTTAAATAATTAAAAACTTAATATTAGGTTTTTTTTATTATAAATTTAAAAGCTTTAAAAAATATAATTAAATTTTATTTATTTTAAGTTTTTAAATATTTTTACTAAAAGTTTTTTATTAGCTTATATTAAATTAATTATATTATTTTTTTTTTAACTTTTAATAATTTTTTGCTTTTTTTTTTTATACTATTATTATATAATATTTAAAAAATTAGTTTTTAAGCTTTTATTAAATTTAAAATTTTTTTATAATATATTAAAAAATTTTTTATTTTATTTTATAGCAATAAATATATATTTATATCTTTTATAACTATATTTTACTTTTTGTTTGCTTTTTTTTTAAGCTTAATTATTAAACTTATTTTATTTTTATTTAAATTTAGCTTTATATATATTAATTATATAATAACTAATTTTTTTTTATTTATTAAAAAAAAAATTATTTTTATTTAATTATATCCGGCTTTTTTTACTTATAAATTATTTGCAATTTATTTATTAATATATAAAGCTATATATTTAAAACTAATATATATTATATTATATTAGTTTAACTTTAAGTAATATAGCTAAAAAAACTTTATTTTTTTTTTTTTATAATAATAATTTTTATAATATTATAATATTATATTTTTTTAATAATTTAAAAGTTATTATTATATATATTTTTAATTTTATAATGTTTTAAAATAAAGTATTAAGTTTTATTAGCTTAAAATAAAAGTATTTTTTTTATTATTTAAGTTTAGTTATACTTTTAAAGCAAAAAAAAAAAAAAGCCTTTTTAAATTTAGTTTAAATATATTAATTTTTTTAAAAAAAAAAGCTTATATTTTAGCTTTTAAAGCTATTAAAGTTATATTTATTACTTTAAAGCAGCTAAATTTTAATATTACTAACTAAATTATTTTTAGTGTTATTAATTAATATAATTTTAATTTTTATATAATTAAACTAAATACTAATTATTTTTAAAATTAAACTTTTTATTAATTACTTTCGTTTTAATTTATTAGTTTATATTTATTTTAAATATAAAATAATATTAGTTAATATTAATATATTTTTTATATTATTATAATTTAGCTTTAAAAAACCTTATATTTTTTTAAAAAAGCTAAGTAGCCTTTTTTATAATTTATATACTTTATTACTTTTAATTTAAATTTTTTTTAAATTAAATACTTTTTTTTTTTACTTTTATATATTATATTATTATATAAAAAGCACCTACTTTTATTTTTATAAAACTTTTTTATATATTTAAATTTATAATATTTAAAGCATTATATAATTTTTATATTTTTTAATAATAGCTTATAATTATATATTATTATTTTTTATATCGCTTTTTTTTAATATAAAGCTTTTATAGTTTTTATATTAATATAATATATTAATAAGTTAATATAATAGCTTTTTAAATTAGTTAATAAAATTAAATATATTTTATTTATGCTAGCTTTATTTTGTTTATAAATATTTTAAAAAAGATTTATTAAGTTTATATATATATTTTAAAGTATTTTTATATTAATATTTTTTATAATTATTATATAATTTTTTTAAGTTTTTATTATATTTTTATTAAATACTTGTTTTATTTTTAAATTAGCTTATTTATATTATATTATTTATTTGTTAAATATAACTATTATATTTTTGCTTAATAATTTTTTTACTATAATTATTTCTATTATTTTAATTATTATATTTATTATTTTTATTATTTTTTTAGCTATATATACTATAAAAGCTAAGTTTAATTTAGCTTATATTAAAACTTTATAATTATATTAAATAAAAAATACTATATAATTTAAAGGCGCTAAAAAGCTAATTATTAAGCAGCTTATAATTAATATTATAATTACTTAAGTTTAATTAATAATAAATATATTACTTTTTTTTAGTTTATATATTATTATATATAATTTATTAATATTTTATTTAACAACTAAGTTATTTTAAACTTTTTTTTTTTTTTTTTTACGCTTTAACGCAAAAGTTTTTTGCTAAGCTTTTAATATATTTTTTATTAATACTTTTATATTTAAAAATTTCTTTTAACTAATAAAAACTACTAAAAATTATATTTATTTTTTTATTTTAATTTTTTTTTGCTTTGCTTTTTTATTTATGTTACTATTATTTTGTTATTAAAGCAACCTTTTAATACTAAAGCTTATAATTAAGTAGTGTAAAAACTGCTCCAACTTTTTTGCGCTATTATTTAATACTATTAAGTTTACTATACTTTATGCTATATTTTTAAGTTTAATATAATTATATTTTCAAGTGCTTTTACCTTTTAAAAAGCAGTATATCTAAATTATTTAATATAAAAAGCAAAGCTTAAAAAGTTATAAATATTTTAAACGTTTTTTTTAAAAAAAAAAAAAAAAAACAAATATAATTATTACTTAAAAAGTTATTTATAAGCTTAAATGCTATAATTAAATAATTAAAAAAAAAAAAAACTTATAATAATTTTTTAATATTAAAGTTATTTAAAATTGCAAAAAAAAATTAATTTAATTGTTATAATTTTTATATATTAAAAAGATTATTAAGTTATAAAGTTTTAAATTATTTATTTTAATATATATTTTTATAAAAACTAAAAAATTAAAACTTTATAATAAAATAATAATAAAATAAAAAAGTTATAGCTATTAAAAACAAATAAAATTAATTATATATATTGCTATTATTATTTATTTAAATATAACTTTTAATATATTTAAACTTTTAAATTTTAATTTTAATTTAAAACTAAAGTATTATAATATAATTAATTAACTTTTTAAGTATTTATTTTAAACTTAATATTATACTTTATAATTTAAAAATAAAAATAAATTTATTATAGCTAGCAATTTTTTGGTTGCTAATAATATTATTAATTAAAAAAGCTTTTAAGCTTATATAATAATATTATTTAATAAAATTATTAAATAAAAAGCCAATAAGTAACATATTATTATTATATTAATTATAAAAACTAAACTACGTATTTTTATATAAGCTATTAAAAATGCTATATTTATTAATTAATTAATTAAAAAATTAAATATTATATTAAATAATAAATAAATTTAAATTTAATATTATAATTAATAAATTATTAGTTTAATAACTAAAAATATTATTATTTTTTAAATTAAGCTTTATTATATTAATATTTATAATTATTAATTACATTAAAAAGCTTTAAATTAAATTTTATAAATAAAATATATTTTTATAAATAATATAATTATAAATAGTTTAACTAAAGCACTTTTAAAAAAGAAATAAAAAACCTTTTTAATATAATTAAGCTTTATTAATATTAAAAAGTTTTAAACATAAAAAAAACTTTAAAAAATATATAATAATAATTAAGATTTATTAAAGGACTTTTTAATTAAAAAAGAATTAAATTAATAAATAACTAATAGTTAAAAATAGGAATTTTTTTTTAAAAGGTGATTTTTAAAAAGGTGTGTTAAATATAAAGGATAATACTATATTAAGTTAAATTACTAGCAATAAAAAGGTATACCTTTAAACACCCTTTTAAGTTAATTATATTTAGGTTTTATATTAAATATACGGTTATAATTATATATAACATATAATAATAATATATATAAATACATTAATTAAACCACTTTATATAACATCGCTAATATTTAACACTAACGGCGCTATTGGTATTCACTTTTAGCTTATTTCCCATCTATATATGCCACCTAAAAACACTACACATGCCACCCTTTAACTATATTTAGCTAGTAGTTTTGCACTATAAAATGCCATGGGCTAATATTACAGCCACAACTATAATATATAGTTGCTATTAAAGTAGTTAGTTAAATGATTATAATAATAAGTACTTAAGTACGTAGATAGTACTTGTTTTTTTGCAGTGGTGGGAGGGTGGCATCTGTAGATGGGCTAAATAATGACATAGTTCTATCGTATACATGCTGATTGGGACCTACCAGCGATGCAACCTTACTATTACCAAGCCAAATTTTTATCGTGCAATGGCTGATATGCAGCCTACAGTTGGAGTATTGCTTTTCGACGTGCATGTGCCTACTGTACATGCATAGATAGCCTGCCTCCGCGACCGTCTGCATCATGACATTCGAGGCTTTGACCATTCATCTCGACAACGAATTTTCGAGTATTACCTGCCACCAACGTCACACCCAATTTCGATCAAGTGTAGTTATGCAATGTCATTGATGTTACACTACGTGGCGAATTTGGTCATCACCTGAGTATGTGCTGCGGTAGTATTCTGGCTAATAAGAAAGTGATGTATCGCTTTCGCCCCACGCGCCTTGATATTATCGCAGCACCGGTGTTCCAGAGGAGACTGCGCTCGGCTTCTCAGCCCATGGGAATACGGCGGAAACGCTAATGCTCTACGTACACCGAATGATCGATCTTCAGGACTTAGCGAGGCCAGTGATTTCTCAGCATTAGGAGAGGGCTGGTCACCCGCCTGCTGTCACCAGGGCAGTATCTTGGCTTGGCGGACAGTATCTTGGTTTGGCGCTCAGCATAGCAATATAATCAGCGTTAGGGCTAGTTCTACCGTTCGAAGCCTTTATTCACAGGTATCTGGCGTGGGTCTTTAAGGTTGGACGCTTATCACTATAGTTGGATTATATATCTGGCTATGATGAGCTTACATAGTGAAATGATATAATTCCCCCTTGCACAATCGACGTTATTGTCTGCTATATCCTAGCGATCATAATAAATGATGTCCTGAACACAGTGGCTAAGATTGCCGTGATAAGTTATACCCAAAACACCAACCAACCGTACTAGAGGCGTGGGGTCTGTATGCTAATTTCATCAGATACGTATGGCTAGTCTAGGACTTAGCTGGGTGCTCTTACATCAGATATATATCACATCTCAAATATTGGTGAGAGTAAAGTAATTTGATCTCGCAGCATTATGTCGACTTTCAGGTAGCCACCAAACGCAGAAGTTATCAAGAATCTTTATAAGTCAAAGATGTGTTAGTAACTAGTGTTGTTCGGCTGGAAACAAAAGGGATTTCATACAGTAGCAGCCCTAGGTTGAAGCTAACGGGGCTGATCCTATTCCTTACCCCCGAATGGAGAAGAATAGTAAATCCGATGATCGACGCGCAGAAGTAAAGATTGACAACCGTATTGATCACACTATCTTCGATATGAATTGAATCAAGCATCTTGCCTAGTTGTATGTTTGAAATGCCATAAGAAACGTGATGCACGAGAGCGCGAAGATAGTAGATGCCTATAATGAAATCAATTCTTATATATCTTGCTACGTCTAATAGGAAATACGGTGTGAGCTCCCTATTAAATGATACCTTCCAAGGAAAGCTGCTACTCGCTCATACTGTAACACCGGGTATTGTGGTGGTAGTTTCGGTGTGTAACACAAGAAGTCCTCTTTGCTGTGCATTGGTGGTGGTTGCCGGAAAGAGGAACCAATCATCATTGGACCGGGAGGTTTCGTAAAGAAAAGACCCACCAAGTCATACACCAATACAGATATATATATTTCAACCACGGTGCTTGGCTGAGACCAGAGGTCACTAGATAAGTCTCGGTACCAGTAACTAATGTAGTACCTATTATCTATTTGAGGGAACGAGGTTCTCCACCTTATGCTTTCTTACTGTAAAATCACATGCAATCCACAAGTAACTATCTTCAATGTGATCGTGAGGCGTGCTGAAAGTGAACTGTGTCAAGAAGTCACTTTATATACTATACATGATAAGAGGTACAGAGGGACACTGGTGTACTAGTTTATGTATATAATAAGGTCTTCCCACTTTACTCACAATATAAAATAACTAAATGCAACGCTCATATACCTATCATTTTATTAGGTTATAAGCCTAAAGACTTTTCTACTAATGCTATAAAGACTAGCTATGTTATATTTTTACATTAAACGGTTATAAGCTAACAATAAATTAATAAATAACAGGGGTTAAAATTATATTAGACCAAACATATTTAATTTTAAATACTAAACTAAACTAAATAAGTTAAAAAACCAATCTTCCCCTGACTTAAATTTTTTCTAAATTTTTTATAATATATTATAATATTACATATTAGTTTTTAGGTATTATAAACAAATCAATTTATATTTAATAGCAATAAAAAAGATAGGTTATTAAACTAGTTACTATTTAGCACACATTAAACATTAAAAATTTCTTATACTTAATACAAGATATTACCACACAATAAAATTATATAAACTTATAATTAAAAAATAAAAACAATCACTTATATATTAACCCACTAATAAAAGTAAACAACTATAAATTAAATTAAAATAATGTTAATATCTTATTACTACTAAGTAAAACAAACCTATTTAAGTACTGTATATAAATACCTTATAAAAAAATAAACCTACACAAAAACCAAAAAAAAACTAGCTTAAATAACTTAATTAAGTCTTTATTAATAGTTTACCTAACTTTAAAACTAGTTTTATAGTCTTTATCTAAACAACTATATAATTTAAATCAAGACTAATTTCCTAAAGAATCCTCAAACTAAGTTTTAACTTTACCACAATCTCAAATTTTTATACTACTATATTACTTACTTAGCCTACACACTGCTAACATATTAATAAAACAAAAAGCAGCAAACACTATTACTGCTGCTAGCAAGGTAACTAAGATGCTAAAGATAAACATAAGCGCTATTAAAATTAACACCTTTAAAAAGCTTAAAAGATAAAACAACTACTATAAATAATATCTTAATATAATAATAATAATAAACATATACAATATATATAAATTTATAAAAAAGAAAACACTAAAAAAGGTGGAATAAGTACTACCACCTTTACTAATAAAGTAAAAAACCTTGTAAAAAAAAAGAGTTTTACTTATATAAAATAGCTTTTTTATTTTATAAAATCAAACAATAAAAAGCATTAAAACTATAAAGAAGTTATTCGCTTAAGCAAACAAAAAATATAACAAAGAAAAAGTTACATTACTTTTTTAACTTTTAACTTAATAAGACAACGCAACTATCAAAAATTTCCTAACAGTTAAAAAACTAGCTAACAAAATTAAAGCGATCTAAAAAAAGTACGCTAAAGTAAAAGCAAAGCATAAGCTTCCTAACAGCTACCTTACCATATATTTTATACGCGGTTTTAAAAAAAACTTTAAGGCTTAAGCACAAGTATTTTAAACCTTAATAAAAACTAAGATCCTAACCTTAGCTAACATAATCTCAACCGCAAAAACTAAAAAGGCCTATATAAAACAAGCAAACTAATTATTAGATACTAACATACTTACAATAATAGCAAAAGCTAACACCGCTAAAAAGAAAAAGCAAGCAATAATAACAACAGCTTTAAAAAAAAAAAAAGCAATAATAGTTAAAAGGCCTAAGTATAAGCACTATAGCAAAATTGGTTACACTAAAAACAGGTATTAAGATCTTAACCTAAAGTTAAAAAAAAAAGCCTAATATAAAAAAAAAGAAAAAAAGCTAAAAAAAAACAGCAAGCAAAAAACAAAAGAAGTAATATTAGCTATATATTTAAAACATAAACAAAGCTCTAATAGCAATATAATAAATAGCATATAAACATTAAGTCAAATACTGCTACTTTTTTATAATAATCTTTTATTTTTAATCCTAATATACTATAAAACCAGTTTATCCTTATCTACTTACCTTATACTACAACAAGTATTTCACCACATTCTTTATTATATATTTTACCATATTTTCTATTATATACCTTATTATATCTTTAATTACCCACTTTAATATATAACCCTAATAGATAATATACACCTAAACACTATACTATAAACTATTTATTATAAAAACTATAAGTTTTAAACTTAGGCTATAGTTAATATATTACCTAAAACAAAAATAAGTTATCTAATTATAAAAAACTTAATTTAAAAGAGATTATAATTAAAAAGATAAAAAAAATTAAAATCTTTATAAAAAAAAAAAAAAGCTTTATTAAGCGATATATTACCACAAATAAATTCACTAAAATTATATTTTTTAATATACTTTATACCTTTAAACTAAAAGTTAATTTTATTTTAGTTATATAACTACTTAATAAAAAAGCTAAAATATTACTTACTAAAATAAAAGCTAAAATTATTTTCTTTAAGCTTTTTAACACAGTTATAATAGCCCTATATTTTGGCAATCTCTTTGCTTTACCCATAAATTATTCCATCCTCTTAGCACTAGCTATATATATAATAAGCCTTAAAATAAAGCTTTAATATAAAAAAATAAGTTATTTAAGCAAATAATCTTTACTTAAGCTTAAAAAAATAATTAAAGACATAAGTAATACTAAGCTATATTATATATATAAAGTATATATTTTAAAAAAAATAAAAAAAAGCCTTTATAAAAAAAGCCTTCTAAAAAAGAAATATATTAGTAAAATTATCTTTGTTAACGTTTATAAACTATACTATATCAAAAAGTACAAAAGAAAAAAGTACTAGCTTACTATAATTAACTTTTATAATAAACTTAATACACTTAAAATAATAATAAACTAAAAAAAAGTTTAGTTTTATATTAAAAAGTTTGTTAATAAGCTATATAAAGCTAAGCAATAAAATAAAAAGTGCTATCTTATTTATATAAATAAAAGCAAGAAATTTATTTTTAAAGACATAAAACAATAAGCTCTTTAAAAAAGTATTAACTTATAATTTGCACCTACTAAATAGCATAAAAGCAATAAAATAACTAAAAGCTTTAATATTATAATATAAAACAAGTTTCTTTTAACAATAATAAAAGGTACTATTTTATTATAATATTAGCTAAAAGTTGTATTAGCTATTAACTACCTTTAAAATAAAAGTTTTTATATTATACTAAATATTACCCCTTTTAAAATAGCTTTTAGTTAACAACTAAGCATTAATTATATTAAACAACTAAGCACTAAAGTTTAGTATTTACTTCTAAGCACAAAGCAAAAAAAAATAGACTTAAAATTAGCACTTAATATTTTAATAAAATATAATAGTAATTTAATTTATAAAATTATAACTACTAACAATAAAGTAATTAAAGTAACAAAATAAAACTTTTACTTTAGCATAAAACTAGCTACTAAAAAAGCCTTTCTAATAATAATATCTACAGGCGTTTAAATAGATAACCTTAAAAAAACATTAAAAATAAAAGAACTTATATCTTTACCAGCTAAAAAAAAGCGTTAAAAATCTATGCGTTTTAACTAAAGCACTATAACAATTTCTACCTTTAAATTGCCTACTAAAACCCTACTTTCAATTAAAGACCTTTTTAACTTAAGTATTACTAAAATAATACTTAATCATTTTAAATTATAATATCTACTTAAAAACTATTAGCTAATTTCTAATTTTAAAGTTTAAGCCTTTTATATTATACTAGCACTAGCAGCTACTTTAAAGTCTTAGCAAAAAGATATAAAACTACTAATAATAAAAAAAGCCTTAAAAGATTACAATAGTAAGCAGTAAAAAGAGGCAATAAAGGTAAAATATTAGTTACTTTTAAATAATAACACTTAAACATTAATAAAACAAGCTAAAGGCATGCACGTGCTGCAAAAAGTAGATATATAAGTTAAAAAAAAACTTAATAATGAGGTTACTTGCTTTAAAGCTAAATAGGTGGTTAAAAGCTTTAAACAAATCAAAGGAGTTAATTATTTTAAAACGTTTATATTAGTAATAAAACCAATAAGCTATAAGGTTTTTTTTGCAATCGTTGTAGCATAAGACTTAAAAATTAAATAAATAGATATAAAGACAGCTTTTTTCTACAAAGAGATAAAAAAAAACATTTATATTAAACAACCTTATAAGTACAAAAATAGCACCAAGCGTATATATAAGCTAAAAAGAGCCCTATACAAACTAAAACAAGCATCTAAAATATAGTTTAAAATACTATTTAAGTTTTTAACAACTTTAAAATTTAAGTTACTATATATAAACAGTAGTATCTTTATAAATATAAATATAAAAGTATTTATTGCTGTTTATATTAATAACTTATTTATTATTAAAAAAAATCTTGCAAAGATTAAAGATGTTAAAGCAACCTTAAGTAAACAATTTTAAATAACTAATTTAAGCCTATGCTAATACTATTTAAGCATATATATATAACGCAACCAAAAAAACCAAACTATTTACTTTAATTAATAAAGGTATATTAACAAAATATTTATATAATATAGTTTAAAAAAATGCAAGCTTATTAACACCTTTATAACTACAATAAAACTATAGAAAGCTAAAAACAAATTTATATATTTAGCAAAAAACAAACATAAATACTAATCAAAAATTAAATTATTAATATATTTAATAATAAGCATACAACTAGATATAACATATACTATTTTATATATTAGTAAATATATATCTAACTTAACCTTAACCTACAAAATAGCGTTTAAACAAATATTATATTATATCTTAAAAAATAAAACCTATATTTTAGTTTTTTAAAGCCTAATATAACCTTTTATAAATTAAACTAATACTAACTAAAAAAAAAATTTAAATATATAAAAGTTAACTTTAAAATATATATTTAACTTTAGTAGCAATATAATTAGTTAGTTATTTAAACTATAACAAACTATAGCTTTATTAATATATAAAGTAAAGTATTAAAAAACTATTAACGCTACTAAAAAAGCAATATAGCTATTATATTTATATAGCAAACTAAATATAAATTATAAAAATAGCAATAAAAGATTAAAAGTAGTGCAAAAACTAAGTGCTATAGTAATTTATAATAATAATTAAAAGTTAATTATATTTATAAAAAACCTAACTTAGTACAATTAAAACCGCTATATTAATATCTAAGCACACTTTATATATAAGTAAGTTAAGCAAGGGATAATATAACTAAAATAGGTTTATATAAAAAATATAATAGCAAATAGTTTAACTAAGCTACTTCTTAAAAACATGTTTAAAAAGTTTAAAAAAGCACTAAAACTAAAAAAAATTCTTAGAAACTAAGCTTAAAAAATAAGTTAACAATATAAAATATAAATAAAACTTAAAGTAAAAAAGGAATGCCTAACTAAAGTAAAACAGTTATAATTAATAAAGTTATTTACTTTTTGCTAATATAAAGAAAAAAAATATAAACTAACTAAAGTTTTACTTTGTGTAATAAACACACTATAATACTTAATTAATATAAACAAGCACTAAAATAATTAAGCACTAAAATAAAACTTATAAAAGCTATAGCTACTTTATACCTTAGTTATTTTATATTATAGCTATAATACTTATAATTAATTAATAACTAAAAACTGCGAAAATAAACTACTAATAGTGCTGCAAAAGCAAACCTACTGCTTTACTAAAGCACTAAAAGCATTAAGTTTGCAAAAGTTAAAAACTCCCTTACTAATTAAAGCTATTACCAATTATAAAGGATATAAAGTATTTTTTTAAGCAAGAGTGCTAAAAGTGAACTGTGTTAAAAAGTCACTTTATATACTGTATATGACAAAGGGTACAAAGGGACATTGGTGTATTAGTTTATATATATAATAAGGTTTTCCTACTTTACTCACGATGTAGAATAGCTGAATGCAACGCTTATATACTTATTATTTCACTAAGGTGGTTGTTGGTCAGACTGGGCCATAGGTTGATATGTAGTTGGGGGCTATATATGCGTCCACTGAGCCTTGCTTGTCATTATACTTAAAGCCCTTATGGAAGCAGGCTGAGTTGAGCGAAGTATTTTGCCGCTTATTTGCGCCAAAAGAAATAACTGCAATGATACTAGAACAACTCTGAGAGACTATTGGACACTTTAGATCTGTTAGTCCAGGGTACTACTATTTTACCGGCGCTTTCAAGCCATGTTTCGGTCTGTGGAGAGGGCGATTAATGTGGACGATGAATTGTGAAGACCTAAATTTAGAAAACACTAGCTAGCTAGCTTTCTTCTAGAAATATGTAAGAGGAGATGTTGCCTTGCACAAAATGACCCTTGTAATAATACCTGCCTTTTCGGGGCTATGTTGCGAGTTACACCAAGCAAGCCTGGCTCCGTGTACCCCTCCCCCCTTCTGGCTCCACGACTCGTAGAGACACGCCTCGATTTCGACTCTAATGAGTTTCTAATGTACTGTCCATGAAAATTATGCCCGGATGGTTGCACATACTTAAGGTTATTGTGACTATTCTAAAGAAATTTGGGCTTCGAATACTGCATCGTATCATTATTAGATACCTCATTGTTGGTTTAGGTATCCAACCCTAAGCTAGGTCCAAGATGTCGAAGCTCTTTATTCTGGTTACAGCATTGCTGACCTTCATATTTGTTTACCGAAGGCTCTACTACAAGCGCTTTGCACAATACGCCAAGTTTCCCCAGTTGCCATCGTCTCTTCTATTCGGGCATCTCAAGATTTATGATGAAATAACAAAGCGCGGCGCGGTAGATCGGGATAATGGTAAATTTTCAGTAACTACTCCCCCAGAATAGAGTATCATCTAACACTTCAAGATGACGTCTTTCTTGAAATATATCAGAGCCTCGGACGTCCATCTCTTGTCCTAATGGACTACCGTCCCATTTGTCGCCCAGTAGTTTTCATTGCCTCTCATGAAATGGCCGAACAGATATCAAAGGCTACCAAACTTTTCCCCACAAGTGCCCCCAAGTTCGATCTCAGTCATTTGGAACCTGTCATTGGACCTACTTCCATCCTCTCCGCCTATGGAGAGGAATGGAGATTATTACGCAAGAGCTTTAACCATGGATTTTCATTACAGCATCTTTTAACACTCATACCAACCATGGCGAATAAAACCATGGTCTTTGTTAGGCAACTTGATACACTATCCAAAACTGGGAACAAGTTTTCGCTTGTCTCTCTCTCAATGCATCTGACTTTTGATATTATAGGCTCTGTGATTATGGATGTTGATCTGAATGCCCAAGATGTGGACCCGTCGCAACGGAGTGAGCTGGTTCGTTTATTTACCAAGCTCCTAGACGCCTATTGGGATGATCAGATCCATATACCCTGGTGGTTGAAGATCAGAACAGTGCTGAGACGTCGACGACTTGGGAGGCGAGTTGAAAGAATTCTGAAGTCGATTATCAGACGCAAGTATGAGGAACAGCAGGCGAATTTAAACAATAATCATGGCCAACAACTAAGCATACTCTGCCTCAGTCTCCAAAATACGAAGATACTATCCCCGGACATCCTTGATCTTACATGTGATCAACTCAAGACATTCCTCTTGGCTGGCCATGATACCCCAAGCGCGACGATCGCCTGGATCTTCTATGAATTGTCTCGCAACTCACGGGCTCTCACCGCTGTACGTAGCGAGCTTGACGACATATTTGGCCCTCGGACAGAGCCGGAGGGTATATATGCTCAGCTAATCTCTCCGGCCGGCGCGGATCTCGTGGGCAGAATGTTGTATACCATGGCCGTGATCAAAGAGACCCTGCGACTACATACACCAGCATCCACCGCACGGTACTCCGCGGCTGGGACGGGACTGACCATACATACGCCGACAGGGGATGAGCTCTGCGTCGATGATATGGTAGTATATAATTGCAGTGCAATAATCCACCGCGATCCAGCCATCTATGGTGATACCGCCGACCACTTTATGCCGGAGAGGTGGCTAAGTGGCGCCCAAAGCACCACGCCGGTTCCTTGTGGTGCTTGGAGACCATTTGAGCGGGGTCCTCGGGGCTGCATCGGTCAGGAATTCGCGAGCATCGAGATCCGAGTGCTTATTGCCATGATTGCTCGCCGCTACGAGTTCACAAAGGTGGGCCTTGGTGAGCTAGTCTTGACTGAAGAGGACCGCTGCCCGATAGTCGGTGACGATGGTCGGTATAAGGTCAGGTCGCACCTTTATAATGTGAGTTCCCAGATCCCCTCGAGCCAGATGATGATGGATGGTATGTATATTAACCAATGTGTGAGTAGACGCGACAGATTACAGCCAGGCCGGTGGACGGTATGATGATGACCGTGGAGGATATTGGTGAACCAAAGAGACACCGCAAATAGATTGCCGAGCACCTCAAAGATAGCAGAGGATATGTAATGAGTTACAAGTTGAAATTGAGATTATCTATCAAGAGTAAACCTATCCACGCTGAAAGCTGCATCTGGAAACAATTTGTCGGCTGCCCTGCGAGAACTGATGTGCTAATTGAGTCTTGCCCTTCACATCATAGGCTCTGATCTTGGCTTTGACAGCAACAATATGTCTCGCAGAATAGTAGATCAAAAAAATGTCACATGTGGTCATTTATTAAGGTATATTTATGTGTGTTGTTGTTGTATCATCTGATAAGTGCTGCGTAAATCATAGCGGGATCCTTAAAGTTGGCAATGAGATGCCGGAAGGTCACAGCTCCGACAATTTAACAAACGAAATCCTGATAGCAAATAAAAGGCACACTTTTATAAAATCCTTTAACGGAGATATAGATCTAGAGGGTGTCGCACCAAGCAGTGCCACGAAGCTATACCATAGGTACCTATGCTACATATCCCCCTCAATTGGGATGAGAGGCGATGCCAAGCTACCAATAACAACGAATGAGAGATATCTACATCCCCTACACTACCTGTGATTTAGATCAGTCTTGCAAGTAAGGGTTACGATTATGCTGGATCAGGAGCTCTTCAGTTTGAACAGTTCGGCATGGCCAATTGCATAGGGACTATGACTGTCTATCCGACGGTAAAATCAGGGTATAACAACCATATTATACCTTACTTAGGAATTATTCCAGAATTACCTAGGTATTTATGTAATTGCTAGTTCTACATCCCGCTCGGTATTAATAGCTCTCTTTATCTAAAGGTGCTCGGTAAACGACTTGTTAAGCCACATAATATATTTTTAATAATAATAACTTTATTAGTTTTAAGTAGCTAAATTTTATAGGTAGTAAAAAATTAGTAGCTAATTAGGTAGTTAATTTAAGCGTTAAAATTTAGTTTTTTTAGTTTTTTTAGTTTTTTTTAAGCAATAAATATTATAATATAAACTTTATATTTATATACTTTTAAATAAAACAAAATAAATATTTTGTTTTTTTTTATAATATTATTATATAATTAAAAATAAAAGTAAAATATTTTATATAAAGTTTTTTAATTAAAAATATACTTAAGTACTTTATTATATAAATAAATAGTTGCTTTAATTATTTTTATTTATAAATAAGTAAGTAGTTTATATTTATTTTTTATTAATTTTACCTTTTGCTTAATTTTTTTTTTTTTTTTTAGCTTTTTTATTTAGGTTTTAAGTATTAAGTAGTAATATTATAAAGATTTTTTTTTTTTATGTTTTAAAAGTATTATATAAGCTTTAATATTTTATTAAAGTTTAATATGATTTTATTATAGAACTTTAAATAATAAGTTTGAAATATTAATAACTTTTTAGGCTTTGCTTTTTATATTAAATAATTTGAATATATTGCTTTCTAAGGGGTAAAAGCACTTGGAAACGCGGTTGTATTAAACCTAAAGATATGGCGCAGGGTGTAACGGACTTAATAGTACTAGATGGTAGCGCGAAAAGGTTGGAGCAGTTTTTGCACTATTTAATTGTAGGCCTTAGCACTAAAGGGTTACTTTAATAATAAAATAATAGCAAAGCAAGCAAAAAAGCAAAGCAAAAAAAAAATAAAATAAAGAAATAAATGCAATTTTTAGCAGTTTTTATTAGTTAAAAAAAATTTCTAAATATAAAAGCACTAATAAAAAATATGCTAAAGGTTTAGCAAAAGACCTTTACATTAAAATATAAGAAAAAAGAAAAAAAAGCTTAAAATAATCTAGCTATTAAACAAAATATTAATAAATTATACGCAATAATATACAAACTAAAAAAAAATAGTATATTTATTGCTAATTAAACTTAAGTAATTATAATATTAGCTATAAGCTATTTAGTAATTAGCCTTTTAATGCCTTTAAATCATATAATATTTTTTATTTAATATAATTATAAAGTTTTAATATAAGCTAAACCTAACTTAGCTTTTATAGCGTATATAACTAAAGAAATAATAAAAGCAATAAATATAGTAATTAAAACAATAAAAATAATTGCAGCAAAAAAACTACTAAATAAAAATATAGTAGTTATATTTAAAAAAAAAGCAATATAATATAAACAAGCTAACTTATAAGTAAAATAAGTGTTTAATAAAAATATAATAAAAATTAAAAGAAATTATATAGTAATTATAAAAGGTATTAATATAAAAATATTTTAAAGCGCGCATATAAATCTAGCAAATTTTTTTTAAAATATTTATAAACAAAATAAAGTTAGCATAAACAAAATATATTTAATTTTGCTAGCTAACTTAAAAAGCTATTATATTAGCTTATTAATATATTATATTAATATAAAAATTATAAAAGCTTTATATTAAAAAGAGGTTATATAAAAAGCAATAATATATAACTATAAGCTATTTTTAAAAGATATAAAAGTTATATAGTGTTTTAAGTATTATAAATTTAAATATATAAAAAAGTTTTATAAAAATAAAAATAAATACTTTTTATATAGCAGCATAATATATAAAAGCAAAAAAAAAAAATATTTAACTTAAAAAAAATTTAAATTAAAAGCAATAAAGTATATAAATTATAAAAAAAGTTACTTAGCTTTTTTAAAAAAGTATAAGGTTTTTTAAAGCTAAATAATAATAATATAAAAAGTATATTAATACTAGCTAATATAATTTTATATTTAAAGCAAATATAAACTAATAAATTAAAACTAAAGTAATTAGTAAAAAGTTTAACCTTAAAAACAACTAATATTTAGCTTGCTTATAAAAAAACTAAAATTATACTAACTAGTAGTATTAAAAATAACTTAGTTAGCAATACTAAAGCTTAGCTGCTTTAAAGCAATAAGTGCAGCTTTAGTAGCTTTAAAAGCTAAAATATAAGCTTTTTTTTTAAAAAAAGCTAATATACTTAAACCAAATTTAAAAAGGCTTTTTTTTTCTTTTGCTTTAAAAGCATAACTAAACTTAAATAATAAAAAAAACATTTTTAATTTAAGCTAATAAAACTTAACGCTTTATTTTAAAATACTATAAAATTAAAAACATATATAATAATAGCTTTTAAATTATTAGAAAAATATAATATAATAGCACTATAAAAGCTATTATTATAAAAAAAAAAAAAAGTAAAATCTTTTTAACTATATTATTTTAAGTTAAGCTAATATAATATAATATATACTAGTTTTAAATATATAGCATTATATATTAATAAATAAATTATAAATAATTTATAAATAAAAAAAGCCGGCTATAACTAAGCAAAAGCAACTTTTTTTTTAACAAATAAAAAAAAACTAGCTATTATATAGTTAATATATACAAAGCTAAATTTAAGCAAAAATAAAGTAAGCTTAATAATTAAACTTAAAAAAAAAGTAAACTAAAAGCAAAATATAGTAATAAAAAATATAAATATATATTTATTGCTATAAAATAAAAAAAAAAAAACTTTAATATACTATAAAAAAATCTTAAGCTTAGTAAAAGCTTAAAAACTAACTTTTTAAATGCTATATAGCAGCATTATAAAAAAAAAAAAGCAAAAGATTACTAAAAAGTAAAAAAAACAATATAATTAATTTAATATAAGCTAATAAAAAACTTTTAGTAAAAATATTTAAAAGCTTAAAATAAGTAAAATTTAATTATACTTTTTAAAGCTTTTAAATTTACAACAAAAAAAACCTAATATTAAGCTTTTAACTACTTAAAGGCTAAAGCTAAAAAATATTAAATAAAGCGCTAATAGTAATTAAAGCGTTTAAATTATAAATATTAAAAGGTTTTAATATAACAGTAAATATAAATAAATATATTAAGTATTTAATAATAAAACTAATTAAAATAGCAAATATAATAGCTTTAAAAAAAAAGGCTATAACAAAAAAAACAGCTTTATAATAATTATAAAAAGTTTAAAAAGCTATAAAAAAAGCTAAAAAAAAAAAAAGAAAATGCTATAAAATAATATTTTAATACTAAAAAAAAAAAGCAACTAAAGCAAAAGCAAAACAAAAGCAAATTATTTACAAAAAATAGCAAAAATAATAGCAACAAAGTATAATAAAAGCTTTAAAAATTAATTTAAAACTTTAAACCTTAAAAAAGTAAGCATACTTTAAAAGCTAGGCTTTTTTAGCAAAAAAAAATCTTTTAAACCTTAAAAAAAAAAAAAAGTAAGCAATTACTTATATAAAAAAAATAAAAGTATTAGCAGCTAGGTTTTTTTTTACCTTAAAAATTAACTTATTAAACTTAAAAAAATAAAAAAAGCTTATAAAATATTTGTTTAAAATATAAAAAAAAGTTAAAACAAAAGAAATTAAAAAAATTTTAAAAAAAGCTAAACTTTAAAAAGCGCTAAAAAATAACTTTTTACTAATAAGATTTTTAAAAGTATATAAGCAAAAAGTTATAAAAATAATAGCAGTATTAGCTTAACAAAGTTTTATATATAAATATTATTTAAAACAGCTTTAAAATATAATTATAATAGTTTTAATAAAACTAAAAAAAAGTTTAAAAAAGCTTAAAAAGCTTAATAGCTATAAGCTAATCTTACTACTTAATATAATAAATAAAATAATTAAAAAAATAATAAGCATATATATTTTAGCTATAATAAAAAGATTTATATTACTATTAAAAAAGCAAATAAAAAATAAACTATAAAAATTTATAAAATTAGCAATTAAAGCTATAATAAAAGCAATTTATAGCAGCTAAAAACATAATTTAATATTAATATTATTATAGCTAAATATTTTAAAAGCTTTTAATATAGTAAACTATATAAAGCTGCTAAAAGTACTATAAAAAAAAGGCTTTTTTTAATAAATTTAAAACTAGCTTTAAAGCTACTTTATAAAATAAATAGCAATATTATTATTTAATAGTAAAAGCGTAGCAAAAAAAGTTTTAACTATAAGCATACTATAAAAATCCTTATTATTACTAGTATTATTTTTACTATATATAGCTATTTTATATAAAAAATTAATAAAAAAAAAACTAGTTATAATAAAGTTTGCAAACGATATAAACCTTATAATAGCAAAGCTAAATACAAAAAAAAACTGCAAGCATTTAATATAAATATATATAAAGTATAAAAACTAAGCAGTATAATATAAAATAAATTTTAACTTAATAAAAAACAAACTAATATACTTTATAAAATAGCATAAAGCTGATTTTGCTTTAATTTAGCTAAAAAATATATAAATTAAACTAAAAAAAAGTATATATTTTTTAAAAGTATAATTAAACTATAAACTAAAATAATATTATTACTTAAAAGAATTTTAATAAAAACTTAAACGCTAAAATTTTGCTTTAATAAAATTAGCTGCTACTATATAAAGGTATAATATACTTAAAATAAAAAAAATTTATATAAAGGTAATTTAAAGCGCAATTATATATAGTTTATTTATATAGCATAAGCTTAGTAAAAGCTAAACAAAAAAGATAGCAAAAAACTTAACTAAAAAATAGTTAAAGTATTTTAAAGTAGTTAAAAAAGCATATAAAGCAACCTTAATTTACCTTTTAAAGTTAAAACTAAGCTGCCTTTTTTTTTATACCTACTTAAATACTAAGTTATACGATTTTAAAGATAAGTTAGCGATTTTAAGCAAAAAAAAAACTATTTAAAAAAAGGTTAAACATTTAGTTTTAAAAAAAAACGCGATTAAAAATAAAAGCAAAAAGCAAGTAAAATAAAAGCAAGTAAAGTTACTACCAAAAAAAACTTAGTAAAATATATAACAAATAATTAAAAGTAGCGTAAAAAAAAAAAAGTAGGTAAAAAAATAGCAAAGCTAAAATATAACAAAAAAGGCTTTAAAAAAATACTAGCTTAAAAAATAAAACAAAGCCGACAATAAAGCAAAAAAAGGCTAAAGCTTAGCAATATTAGCTTTAGCAACAAAAAAACCATTAAAAAAAACTAAAAAGATCTACTTAATAAATATAGCAAATTTTTATTATAAACTTTAAAAATATAAAGCTTTAGCTTTGCTATAAATTTATATAAAGATATTAAAGCTAAAAGCTTTTTTTTTTTAAAAAAAGGTGCTAAATATAGCTACGCTTTTTTGCGACTACATAAAAAGCAAAAAAACAGCGCTATATAAATTTTTACGTTGCTTAAAACTCAAAAAAAAAAAAACCAACCTAGCTACTTAGCTTTATAGCCTTTTTACTATTAGCTTAAACTATAATTAAATTATAAGCAGCTTAAAAGTAGCTTATAAAACAATGCGTTAATTTTTAGCTTAAAGCTTATTACTTATATATAAAGTAGCTTAAATACTAGCAAAAAGCAAAAAGGTATAATAAAAGCAAAAAAAATAAGTTTTAAAAACAATATAGTAGCAAATTATAACTAATAGCATATTAGTAGCAACTAGCAAAATAAAAAAATATAAAGCTTAAAAAGCTGCACTCTTTTTACTTTTTTTTTTTTTTTTTTTTTTTAACTAAAAAACTGCTAAAACGCAGTAAGGCCTTTAGTTAGTAATCTAAAGCAAAACTATAAACGCTTTAAAAGTATTTTAACTAAAAAGCAAAAGGTTTTTACTTAAATTTCTTAGTTTTACTTTTAATTGTTAAAAGGTAAGCATACTAAATGCTTAATATATTTAAATCAAGGTTTAAATAATATTATATAGGCATAATGAAATATAACTAATAATAATAATATGATTTTATTATTATATTTTATAATTAATACTTTTATTTTATAATAATTTTATAAATATTTAATTAAGTAATTAAAAGCTATAATAATTAAAAAAGCTTTTTTATTTATAAAGTAAAAATTAAAAGTAAATTTTAAGTAATAATTTATAATTAATATTATATATTATTTATTTTTATTATTTTTTTAAAAGTTTTTATAGTTATAAAAGTTAATAGTTAATTTTATACTTATTTATATAAGCTTTTTTTTAATAATTAATTAATTTAATAAAGAATTTTTAATTTTATATATATTTTATATTAAATAGTTTTTACTTTATTGCTTTTATTAAAAGCTTAGTAAATTTTTATTTGTTAAAATAAAAATATTAAATATTATAATATTTATAGTTTTAAGTATTTTATTTATAAATATTATTGAAAAAAGTTATGTTTTAATAATAGCTGTTTTATATAAAAGTTTAGTTTATTTTATTTAATATAAAATAATAATTTATTAAAAAATATAAATAAATATTTTATTATAAATTAAGTATATTTATTTTATAAATAATATAAAGTTAAACTATTTTTTTTAATAATAATTAGTAAATAGTTTATTATTTTACTAGTATTTTCATTAATTAAGTTTTTTTTTTTTTTTTTTAGTTAGGAAAAAAGTTTAAAACATTAATAACTTTTTAAGCTTTGCTTTTTATATTAAATAATTTAAATATACTACTTTTTAAAAGGTAAAAGTACTTAGAAATATAGTTGTATTAAACTTAAAAATATAGCATAAAGTGCAGCAAACTTAATAGTACTAAATAATAGCGCAAAAAGGTTAAAGCAATTTTTATATCACTTAATTATAAACTTTAATACTAAAAAATTGCTTTAACAGCAAAATAATAGCAAAATAAATAAAAAAGCAAAGCAAAAAAAAAATAAAATAAAAAAATAAATATAATCTTTAGTAGTTTTTATTAATTAATAGAAATTTTTAAATATAAAAGCATTAATAAAAAATATACTAAAAGCGTAATAAAAAACTTTTATATTAAAGCGTAAAAAAAAAAAAAAAAAGCTTAAAATAACTTAGCTACTAAAAAAAATATTAACAAATTATATATAATAATATATAAATTAAAAAAAAATAGTGCACTTAATATTAATTAAACTTAAATAATTATAATATTAATTATAAGCTATTTAATAATTAGCTTTTTAACGCTTTTAAATCGCATAATATTTTTTATTTAATATAACTATAAAGTATTAATATAAGCTAAATTAAACTTAACTTTTATAGTATATATAGCTAAAAAAATAATAAAAGTAATAAATATAGCAATTAAAATAATAAAAGTAATTATAGCAAAAAAACTACTAAATAAAAATATAATAATTATATTTAAAAAAAAAACAATATAATATAAATAAGCTAACTTATAAATAAAATAAGCGTTTAATATAAATATAATAAAAATTAAAAAAAATTATATAGTAATTATAAAAAATATTAATATAAAAATATTTTAAAGTGTATATATAAACCTAATAAATCTTTTTTAAAATATTTGCAAATAAAATAAAGCTAATATAAATAAAATATATTTAATTTTGTTAACTAACTTAAAAAGCTATTATATTAGCTTATTAATATATTATATTAATATAAAAACTATAAAAACTTTTTGCTAAAAAAAAGCTATATAAAAAATAATAATATATAATTATAAGCTGTTTTTAAAAAATATAAAAATTATATAATATTTTAAATATTATAAGTTTAAATATATAAAAAAGTTTTATAAAAATAAAAGTAAATACTTTTTATATAGTAGTATAATATATAAAAGTAAAAAAAAAAAGTATTTAATTTAAAAAAAATTTAAATTAAAAATAATAAAATATATAAGTTATAAAAAAAGCTATTTAACTTTTTTAAAAAAATATAAAGTTTTTTAAAGCTAAATTATAATAATATAAAAAATATATTAATACTAATTAATATAGTTTTATATTTAAAGTAAATATAAATTAATAAATTAAAATTATAGTAATTAATATAAAGTTTAACTTTAAAAATAATTAATATTTAATTAAATTATAAAAAATTTAAAATTATATTAATTAATAATATTAAAAATAACTTAGTTAGTAATATTAAAGCTTAATTGCTTTAAAGTAATAAGTATAGCGTTAATAGCTTTAAAAGCTAAAATATAAGCTTTTTTTTTAAAAAAAGTTAATATATTTAAATTAAATTTAAAAAAGCTTTTTTTTTTTTTTTTTAAAAGCGTAATTAAACTTAAATAATAAAAAAAATACGTTTATTTTAAAATATTATAAACTTAAAAATATATATAATAATAACTTTTAAATTATTAAAAAAATATAATATAATAATATTATAAAAACTATTATTATAAAAAAAAAAAAAAATAAAGCTTTTTTAATTATATTATTTAAAATTAAGCTAATATAATATAATATATATTAATTTTAAATATTATATATTATATATTAATAAGTAAATTATAAGTAATTTATAAATAAAAAAAGCTAAATATAATTAAATAAAAACAACTTTTTTTTTAATAAATAAAAAAAAACTAGCTATTATATAATTAATATTTATAAAGCGAAATTTAAATAAAAATAATATAAGCTTAATAATTAAACTTAAAAAATTTTTAAATTAAAAGTAAAATATAGTTATAAAAAATATAAATATATATTTATTATTATAAAAAAAAAAAAAAAAACTTTAATATATTATAAAAAAATCTTAAGCTTAGTAAAAGTTTAAAAATTAATTTTTTAAACATTATATAATAGTATTATAAAAAGAAAAAAATAAAAAACTATTAAAAAATAAAAAAAAAATAATATAATTAATTTAATATAAGCTAATAAAAAACTTTTAATAAAAATATTTAAAAGTTTAAAATAAGTAAAATTTAATTATATTTTTTAAAGCTTTTAAATTTATAATAAAAAAAACTTAATATTAAGCTTTTAATTATTTAAAAGTTAAAATTAAAAAATATTAAATAAAGCGCTAATAATAATTAAAATATTTAAATTATAAATATTAAAAAGTTTTAATATAATAGTAAATATAAATAAATATATTAAATATTTAATAATAAAACTAATTAAAATAATAAATATAATAGCTTTAAAAAAAAAAGCTATAATAAAAAAAACAGCTTTATAATAGTTTTAAAAAGTTTAAAAAGCTATAAAAAAAGCTAAAAAAAAAAAAAGTGTTATAAAATAATATTTTAATATTAAAAAAAAAAAGCAGCTAAAATAAAAATAAAATAAAAATAAATTATTTATAAAAAATAATAAAAATAAAAGTAATAAAATATAATAAAAGCTTTAAAAATAATTTTAAACTTTAAACTTTAAAAAAGTAAGCATACTTTAAAAGCTAAGCCTTTTTAGCAAAAAAAAGTTTTTTAAACCTAAAAAAAAAAAAAAAGTAAGTAATTATTTATATAAAAAAAATAAAAATACTAACAGCTAAATTTTTTTTATTTTAAAAATTAACTTATTAAATTTAAAAAAAATCAAAAAAGCTTATAAAATAGCTATTTAAAATATAAAAAATAATTAAAATAAAAAAAATTAAAAAAATCTTAAAAAAAGCTAAACTTTAAAAAGCGGTAAAAAATAACTTTTTATTAATAAAATTTTTAAAAATATATAAATAAAAAGTTATAAAAATAATAATAATATTAACTTAATAAAGTTTTATATATAAATATTATTTAAAATAATTTTAAAATATAATTATAATAATTTTAATAAAATTAAAAAAAACTTTAAAAAAGCTTAAAAAAATTAAAAGCTATAAGCTAATTTTATTATTTAATAGAATAAGTAAAATAATTAAAAAAATAATAAATATATATATTTTAGTTATAGTAAAAAAATTTATATTACGATTAAAAAAGCAAATAAAAAATAAATTATAAAAATTTATAATATTAATAATTAAAGTTATAATAAAAATAATTTATAATAGCTAAAAATATAATTTAATATTAATATTATTATAACTAAATAATTTAAAAGCTATTAAAAATGCTATAAAAAAAAAGCTTTTTTTAATAAATATATAACTAGCTTTAAAACTACTTTATAAAATAAATAGCAATATTATTATTTAATAATAAAAATATAATAAAAAAGGGTTTAATTATTAGTATACTATAAAGATTTTTATTATTATTAGTATTATTTTTATTATATATAGCTACTTTATATAAAAAATTAATAAAAAAAAAGCTAATTATAATAAAGTTTATTAATAATATAAACTTTAAAATAATAAAGCTAAATATAAAAAAAATTATAAATATTTAGTATAAATATATATTAAATATAAAAACTAAGTAATATAATATAAAATAAACTTTAATTTAATAAAAAATAAACTAATATATTTTATAAAATAATATAAAGCTAATTTTGCTTTAATTTAGCTAAAAAATATATAAAGTAATTTAAAAAAAAGTATATGTTTTTTAAAAGTATAATTAAATTATAAACTAAAATAATATTATTATTTAAAAAAACTTTAATAAAAACTTAAGCGCTAAAATTTTATTTTAATAAAATTAGCTATTATTATATAAAGGTATAATATATTTAAAGCAAAAAAAATTTATATAAAAATAATTTAAAGTATAATTACTTATAGTTTATTTATATAATATAAATTTAATAAAAGCTTAGTAAAAAAAATTATAAAAAATCTAATTAAAAAATAATTAAAATATTTAAAAGTAATTAAAAAAGTATATAAAATAACTTTAATTTATTTATTAAAATTAAAATTAAATTGCTTTTTTTTTATATTTATTTAAATATTAAATTATATAATTTTAAAAATAAGTTAGTAATTTTAAGCAAAAAAAAAACTATTTAAAAAAAGGTTAAATATTTAGTTTTAAAAAAAAATATAATTAAAAACAAAAATAAAAAGCAAATAAAATAAAAGTAAATAAAATTACTGCTAAAAAAAACCTAATAAAATATATAATAATTAGTTAAAAGTAATATAAATAAAAAACTAAATAAAAAAATAATAAAGTTAAAATATAATAAAAAAGGCTTTAAAAAAATATTAGCTTAAAAAATAAAACAAAATAAATAATAAAGTAAAAAAAAACTAAAGCTTAATAACATTAGCTTTAATAATAAAAAAACTATTAAAAAAAACTAAAAAAACTTACTTAATAAATATAGCAAACTTTTATTATAAACTTTAAAAATATAAACCTTTAGCATTATTATAAATTTATATAAAAATATTAAAGCTAAAAGCTTTTTTTTTTAAAAAAAAATATTAAATATAATTATACTTTTTTATAACTATATAAAAAGCAAAAAAATAACGTTATATAAATTTTTATATTATTTAAAATTTAAAAAAAAGAATTTAACTTAGTTATTTAGCTTTATACCTTTTTTACTATTAATTTAAATTATAATTAAATTATAAGCAGCTTAAAATAACTTATAAAATAATACGCTAGTTTTTAGCTTAAAGTTTATTACTTATATATAAAATAGTTTAAATATTAATAAAAACAAAAAAAAAAAAAAATAAAAAATAAGTTTTAAAAATAATATAATAATAAACTATAATAAATAATATATTAATAGTAATTAATAAAATAAAAGATAAAAGCTTTTTTTTTTTTTTTTTTTTTTTAACTAAAGAATTATTTAAGTATAATAAAGCCTTTAGTTAAAAATTTATAGCAAAATTATAAACGCTTTAAAAGCGTTTTAACTAAAAAGTAAAAAGTTTTCGCTTAGGTTTTTAGTTTTACTTTTAATTATTAAAAAGTAAGCGTATTAAATACTTAATATATTTATATTAAGGTTTAAATAGTATTATATAAGCATAATAAAATATAACTAATAATAATAATAATTAATATTTAAGTTTTTAAAGTTTTAATTATAAGCAGTTATTTATACTTATATATATATAATTATTTATATAAAAATAATTTGTTTATAAAGCATTTTTATAACATATAATTCTTTAATAAAAACTTTTAAAATTTTATTCTTTATTTTAGTTTTAGCTACTTTAATCTTTTTTTTTAAAATAAAAAAAACGTTAGCATTTTATAGTATTTTAGCCATATAATTAAAGCAACGCAAAAAAAAATCAGCTTTATTTTACTTGCTTTTTTTATATTTAATAATAAAATTAAAAAAAGCTAAATATAAATACTATTAAGCTTGCTTTTTATTTAGCTTTTATATTTTTATAAAAGCTTATAAATTAATATAATTAATTAAAACTTTAATAAATAACATATATCTTTAAAAATAATACTAGTAATATTTAAAGCATTTAATAATAGCTAATATTTCTTAGTTAAAAATATTATACTTTGTTTTTATATTATTAAACATATAAAAATAAAACAAAATAAGTTGTTATCGCTTTTAATTATTTTTTTAAAAAAGATTTCCTATTAATACTACTTTAAAAAAGTCGGTTTTTACTAATATTTACTTTTTAAAATTAAAATATATAAAAAAAATAACTTTTTTAAATAATTTTTTAAGTTTTTTAAAAGCTTTAACTATAAAAGTATTTAATAAAATTTAACTCTTTTTTATTTTAGTTGCTTTTTTTTTAAAATATTTTATTAGTAATATAACAACTTAAAAATACCTTTTAATAAAGTAGTAATAAAAGTTATAAAACCTTAAAAATTATTATAACTTATAATAAAAACTAAAAATAAGCTAACTTTAAATAATATTAATATAATTAAAGTTTATTTTAATTTTATTACTAAATATAATATATTTTAAAAATTTAAGCTTTTTTTAATAAAATTAATACTTAAATACCTTTATATATAGCTTAGCTTTTTAAAGTTTTTTAATAATATTTTAACTATATTTTTTATAAAATTCTTTATTTATTAAAAATATAAATATATTATTAAAATAAGTTAAACAAAATATATTTAAAATATTATTAAATACTTTTTATATATAATTTTAAAAAGTTATAAAAAAATTAAATAAACTTATAGTTATAACTAAAAACTTATAATAATTATAATATATATAAAATACTATTTTTTATATATTTCCTTTTTAAATATATATATAATAATATTGTTGAAATACACTGGCAACTGCAGGTGCTTATAGGGGGGGTGTAGCCCCCTAGCTGCAGCCCTGCCAGCAAGGCTAGCAGTCATTACAGGTGGCGTACATGCCACACCTGTATAAGCCACCTACAGGTGGCTTATAGTGGCTACAGGTGACGTATATACAGTGCTAGGGACCCCTAGGGACCCCCTAGGGACCCCTAGCAAGGTTGATACAGGGCTAGGGACCCCCCTGGCCTCTTAGCACCACGCTAAGTAAAGGGGGGACCCACTAGGGTAATCAGTCTAGGGTAACGCCCCACAACTAACCTATTGTAGGGGTCATCCCCTGTATAGGGGTTCATCCCCTGTAAAGGGGTCCTGTATAGCCGAGGTTAACTCCACTGTAATCCACTGTAATCCACTGTAAAGCCGAGGGTTTTAGGTGGTCCAAGCGCTGGAAATGGTCTATATATACAGCGCTTTCCGCTGTATTCAACAGATAGAATTCTAGTCAAGCAAGCAATACACTCTCACCTTCTCCCCTATATTACCTCACTTATAGTGGATATTATCCACTATAAATTCCTTGCTTCCAGCACTGTTAGTGAGCCCACTTCCACTGTAGCCTAGGTGCCCCTTTGGATATTAGCATTTTATGCTAGTATACGAAACCACCTTTAATAAATATATATTTTTAAAATTAATCTTTATAAATATTTTAGCGTAAAAAAGATTATTTAATATTTTAAAAATCCAAAAAAGTATAAAGCGATTTTTAATTATAACTTTATTAAGGTTTTTAAAATTAACATATAATTATAACCTTTTATTTTTTTTAGAAATAAATAAAATAAAAGCATTTTTTAAACTAGTTAATCTTTTAATTTTATTACTTTTTAATATTTTATTAAACTATATTTAAAGTGCTTTTAATTTATTTTAAGTTAAAAGGTATATAAAGTAGTATAATATAATAACACTATTATAAAAATCTATAATAAGATCTTTTTTTTTAAAATATAAAAGTATGCTAGCTTTATTATAACTAAAAAACTTTATTAAATTTTAAAGCTTATATATAAAGTAATATAATATAATAGCATTATTTTAAAGATTTATAGCAAGATTTTTTTTTTAAAGTATAAAAGTATACTAACTTTATTATAACTAAAAAACTTTGCTAAATCTTAAAGCTTAATTAAAACTTTTTTAAGTTTTTATTAAACTAAAGGTATTTTAGTTATAACTTTTTTTAACTATAAGGTTTTAAGTAATTTAATAAAAACTTAATAAAACTTTTGATTTTTATAAGACTTAATAAACTTAAAAGCTATTATTAGCTTGAAATATTAAGCTTATAGCTTATAAAACTATTAATAAAAGGTTATATTTAATATAATACCTTAGTTTATTAAAGTAGTATTAAATAAAAGTAAAAAACTTCTTTTTAATTTATTATCTTTATTAATTATAATATAAAGGCAATAAAATTTCTAAGTAACACTATAATTATTAGTTAATTTATAAAAAACCTAATAAGCGCTATAAATAAAAAAAGTATTATTTATAATATATTATAAAACATAAAAATAAAAAGGGGCCTTTTTTAACTTATAATATAAAGTAAAAATATAGCTAATGTAATTATATTTAATATTAGTATTTAAATTAATATATATTATTAAAAAAAAGTTTTTTAGTTTTATAGTATAAATCTTATAAAAGATATAAAAATGTTTTATCAAAGGTATAAAAAGCTATTAGCTTAAGTTTAAATATTAAGTAGAAATAAAATAATAAAAACAATTAAATTTAAACTTTTTTTTTTTTTTTAAAACCAAGTTTAATTTTTATTTTTTTAACTATTATTATTATTATTATAACTTTTAAAAAAAAATAATAAAGTATATCATTAGATTTATTATAATAGTTAAAATTTTAATTTATATTTAATTTATTTATAAGTTTAATTTTTTAAATCTTTTTTTTTTAGTTTTTAATAAATAAAAAGTAATTATAACTTATATAGCTTATTTTATTATAATTAAAATACTTAATATTTTATATAGCGCTAATAAACTTTTGCTTTAGGTTATTTTTTTTAAAAGTTTATTACGCGTATTTATTAATATTATTTTAAAAAAATATTTTGTTAAAAAAAATGTCCTTAAAAACTATACTTTAATAATAATTATTATTATTATTAGTAAGGCGGCTATTATTATTGCTATTATTATAATTATAGTTATAGCTATTATTATTATTATTATTATTATTATAGTTATTTTAGTATTTATTTAAATTAATATGTTTATATTTTTAATAATAGTAATTTTTTTTATTAAGGTATTTAATATATTTAAGTTGTTAATATAATTTAGTATTAATTTAAAAATTAGTTTTTAGTATATTAAATCAGGTATTTTAAGCTGTTGTTTTAATAGTAGTAGTTTTAATAAAGTTTATTATTTTTTACTTTTATATAGTTATATTAACTATATTATTCCTAGTTTAAAGTAAAAGGTTATAATAGCTTAAAATTTTATCTTAAAAGGTAGCAAATAGCTTTTAGTAATAAAACATACTTTTTTTAGGTTTAAATTACTAGCTTTTTTAATTTTTAATTTAAGTTAAATAGTAATTAAAAGTTTTAAAGTTTTAATTAAATAGTTAATAAACAGCTTTTAAATTATTATTAATAATAGCTTTTAAACATATTAACTAATAAATAAAAGATTTTATTTATTTGGTAAAAAGGTTTTAATTGGTTTTATATTGCTTTTTTTTTGCATTTTTATAGCTAATAAAAATGTTATAATATTAATTTTTATAAAGTTAATTTATTTTATTAATTATATATAAAATATATTAAAATAGTTATTAAAATTTATATTTAAAGCTATAAAACATAAATTTTAACTTTTTAATTTATTTAACTTATTTATTATAAATAAAAATTATTTAAAATAAAAAATAATTAAATTTAAGTAGTTTATTAAAGTTTTTATTACTTTATAATTATAATTTAAACTTATATTAATGCTAATGCTTTTTTAATTAATATTTAAATTAATTTTAAAAAAATTGTTTATTATTATTTAATAAGTGTAAGCTAAAGTTTAAAAGGTTAAAAAAGTTGCGTATTTTTAAATGTTAATAATTTAGTTGTTTAAAAAAAAAAAATTTAAAAAAAAGGTTGTAAATTAAAAAGATTTACGATTTATAATATGCTTATAACTTTTAAGTTAAATCAATTTTTTTTTTTTTTTTTTGGTTATTATAATAGTAGTTTTAATATAAATAAAATATAATTTAAAAATAAATTGTTTTTATTTTTTAAGTTTAAATTTTAATTGTTAATTTTTTACATTTAATAAAACAAGCTATTGTTATAATAATTAAATATTAATATTTTTAGGTTATATTATACTAGTATTATAAGGTTTATTAAAATTGTTTTAATTTTTTTAATGATTTAAAGAGGTATTGTTAGGGTTTTAAGGCTTTTTTAGGTTTAACGGGCTTATAAAGCGGGTTATTAGTCTTTTTAATGCTATTATTATTTATTATAAATAACCGTAGTATAATAAAAGCTGTAAAATTGTTATAAAGTAAGAAGTTTTTAAAGTTAGGTATAATATATAGTATTTTAATAGGAAGTTTTATATAAAACTAAAGCTTAAAAGAGAAAAAAAACATATATAAAGTAAATTTAAGTGTAAGATAATATTATAAAATGGTATATATTAATTTTCCGTACTTTAATTCTTAATATTTTAATAAAAGCAATAAAATAAAAACTATTTAATATAAAATATATATAAAATTAAAAATCACTTATTAAATTAATTAATTAATAAGAAAAAAGGGTATATAAATAAATATAAAATTAGCTATTAACTTTTATAATTATAAAAACTTTTAAAAAAATAATAAAAACAAATAATATATAATATTAAATATAAATTACTACTAAAGATTTATTTTTAACTATTATTTTATATATTAAAAAGTTTTTTTAATTATTATAGCTTTTAATTATTTAATTAAACACTTATAAAATTATTATAAAATAAAAGTATTAATTATAAAATATAATAATAAAATAACATTAAATTATAATAAAACATTAAAACTTATATAATATTTTTAAAATATTAAAAAAATAATATGTAAAATATTATTACTTAATATTTAAAACCTAAATAAAAAAGCTATAAAAATAAAACAAAATAATTAAATAAAAAGGAAAATTAATAAAAAACAAATATAAATTATTTATTTACTTATAAATAAAAATAATTAAAATAATTATTTACTTATATAATAAAGTACTTAAATATATTTTTAATTAAAAAACTTTATATAAAAAGTTTTATTTTGACTTTTAATTATAAAATAACATTTTAAAAAAAAGAATTTATTTATTTTATTTTATTTAAAAATATATAAATATAATATTTATGCTATAATATTTATTACTTAAAAAAAGCAAAAAAAAACAAAAAAAGCTTAATTTTAAAGCTTAAATTAATTATTTAATTAGTTATTAATTTTTTACTACTTATAAAATTTAATTACTTAAAACTATTAAAGTTATTATTATTAAAAACGTTATATTTAATAAAAAAAATACTTTTTAGAAAATTTAAATAAATTAAAAAATAACTTTTTATAAATTATTAATAAAAAATTTAAAGCTTTATTAATTAAAATATTTTTAAATCAAATATTTTTAAATATTATTAATAAATTTATAACTAATTTTTATAAAAACTATAAAGTTTATAAACTTATTAATTTAATTAAAAAAAATAAAAATAAAAGAAATATTAAAGAAAATATAAATAAAAATATAAATAAGCTTAAAAAAATTAATTACTTTTATATTAAAGTAATTTTTGCTTTTTATTTTATATTTTTTAAATTTTTAATATAATATGTTTTTTTTAATGTTATAATTAAAAACGCTAACTAAAAAAAAAAATTTATAAAAATTATTAAATTATTTAATTTAATTTTAAAGTTTAAAGCAAGCTTTAATATAACTTTTTTAAAAATTATAATATATAAAAGTTGTAAAAAAGCTATATTTAATATAAAATACTTATATATTATAAAGTTATAATATAATATATTAATAAACAAAGCTAATAAAGCTAAGTTTTTAAAAAAATATTAATATTATATTAATAATAAATTAAAATCTTATTAAAATAATAAATTTATATTTATTATACTTTTAAGTAATAAACTAATAAAAAAATTTTAAAAGCTTAAATTTTATAATTTTTTTTTAATTAATATAATAGTATTTTTTATGCTAAATAAAAAATTTTATAAACTTTTTTATAAATTTTTTTTTTTTAAATTAATATATTAATTATATTTTGTTTTTTTAAAATAAGCTTAAAATAATTACTTTATAAAACAAAAAATTTTTTTACTAAAATTTATTTTTACTTTTTAAATAATATAAAGATTTATAAGTTTATTTTATAAAAAACTAAAAAACTTTACTTATAAAGTTATAAAAAAAATAAACATTTAATAAAAAATTAATATATATATTATTTATACGCTGGCTTTTAGCTTAAAGCTTACTACTTATATATAAAGTGGCTTAAATACTAGTAAAAAGCGAAAAGGTGTAATAAAAGCGAAAAGAGTAGGTTTTAAAGACAATATAGTAGCAAATTATAACAAATAACATGCTAGCAATAACTAGTAAAACAAAAAAACGCAAGGCTTAAAAGGCCGCACTTTTTTTTTTTTTTTTTTAACAAAAACTGCTAAAGTATAATAAGGCCTTTAATTAAAGATTTGCAACAGAATTAGAAACGCCTTAAAGGTGTTTTAATTAAAAAGTAAAAGGTTTTTACTTAGGTTTTTTAATTTTACCTTTAATTATTAAAAAGTAGGCGTACTAAATGCTTAATATATTTAAATTAAAGTTTAAATAGTATTATATAAGCATAATAAAATATAATTAATAATAATAATAATAATAATAATATATATATTATTTAAAAGAAATTAACTTTTAATTATATATAAATTTATATTTATAAATTTAATAAAAATAATTACTATTAAAAAAATAAAATTAAGCATATAATATAAAAAAACTAATAATTTATAAATAAATAACAAAATACTTATGCTTTTATATTTATAAAATAATTATTTAAAATATTTATATTAATTATTATTAAATTTAACTTTAAACTTAAATAATATAATATAATTAATGCTTTTATTAATATAATACTTAATAAAAAAATATATATAAAAATATTACTTAATTATTATAAACTTTTAATAGTTTTTAAATTACTTAAAATATTATATAATTTTTAAAAATTATTTTTATTATAGCAAAAAAAACTAATTAAAATTTTTAAAAAAATAAAATATTAATTTGTTTTTTATAAACTTTATTACTACTTTAAGCAAAAAATATTAATTTTTATATATATTAATAATATAATTTTTATTTATTAAAAAACAAATATAATTATTACTTAAAAAGCTATTTATAAGCTTAAATATTATTATTAAATAATTAAAAAAAAAACTTATAATAGTTTTTTAATATTAAAGTTATTTAAAATTATAAAGAAAAATAAATGTAGTTATTATAATTTTTATATATTAAAAAGATTATTAAGTTATAAACTTTTAAATTATTTATTTTAGTATATACTTTTATAAAAATTAAAAAACTAAAATTTTATAATAAAATAATAATAAAATAAAAGATTTATAATTATTAAAAAAAGAAAGAATTAATTATATATGTTATTATTATTACTTATTTAAATATAGCTTTTAATATATTTAAACTTTTAAAATTTAACTTTAATTTAAAACTAACATATTATAATATAACTAATTAACTTTTTAAATATTTATTTTAAATTTAATACTATATTTTATAATTTAAAAATAAAAATAAGTTTATTATAACTAATAACTTTTTGTTTGCTAATAATATTATTAATTAAAAAAGCTTTTAAGTTTATATAATAATACTATTTAATAAAGTTATTAAATAAAAAGCTAATAAATAAAACATTATTATTATATTAATTATAAAAACTAAGTTATTTGCTTTTATATAAACTATTAAAAAAGCTATATTTATTAATTAATTAATTAAATAACTAAATATTATATTAAATAATAAACAAATTTAAATTTAATATAATAATTAATAAACTATTAGTTTAATAATTAAAAATACTACTATTTTTTAAATTAAATTTTATTATATTAATATTTATAATTATTAATTATATTAAAAAGTTTTAAATTAAACTTTATAAATAAAATATATTTTTATTAATAATATAGTTATAAATAGTTTAATTAAAGTACTTTTAAAAAAAAAATAAAAAACCTTTTTAATATAACTAAATTTTATTACTATTAAAAAGTTTTAAAAATAATAAAAAATTTAAAAGATTTATAATAATCATTTAAATTTATTAAAAAACTTTTTAACTAAAGAAAAATTAAATTAATAAATAACTAATAATTAAATATAAAAATCCCTTTTTAAAAAATAATGTTTAAAAAAATATATTAAATATAAAAAATAATATTATATTAAGTTAAATCATTAGTAATAAAGAGGTATACCTTTAAACACCTTATTAAGTTAGTTATATTTCGGTTTTATACTAAATACGCGGTTATAATTACATATAACACATAATAACAACATATATAAATATATTAATTAAACCACTTTATATAACATCGCTTATATTTAACACATTGCCACCTTTTAGGTGGCCTTACTTAGCGTAGCTTATTAACCGCGTTTTAAAGTGCTTTTACCCTTTAAAAAGCATTATATTTAAATTATTTAATATAAAAAACAAAGCTTAAAAAGTTATTAATATTTTTAGTTTTTTAGCAAAAAAATAATATAAGTTATTTATATAGTATATATAATTAAAAACCCTTTTAAATTAAAAACCAATTTTTTTTAATAATTATAATAGTTATATAATTATTAAATTTATTAAAAATATTTTATAAATTATATTTAACTAGTTTTTTTATTTGCTTATTTATTTTATATTTTTTTAGTTATATAAGTTAAAGCTATTTTTAATAATAAAACAATAATATTATTATATATTATTAAATATTTATATAAAATAATATTAGTTTAATTTAAATAAGTAAAAGTTTTAAAAACCTATTAAAATAACTTAAAAAAGAGTTTAATAAAAGATTATATTTTAACTAGCTAGCAAGCTATTAAAATATATTTTAAAAACTATTAAAACCTTATATTATTATTATATATAGTATTAAATTAAATTATTAGTAATTAAAACATTTTAATTAAGATTTTAATAAAGATTTTAAATGTTATAACTTTTATATTTATTAATATATTTTTAATAATAATTATATTAAGTTTTAAGCGTTTTAACTATAAAGCGAAACGTTTTTAATTAGGTTTTTTAGTTTTACCTTTAATTATTAAAAAGTAGGCGTATTAAACGCTTAATATATTTAAATCACGGTTTAAATAATATTATATAAGCATAATAAAATATAACTACTAATAACATTATCTTTTAAAAAATCTTATAATTTAAAACTAGTTATTAAAATATTTAATATAAATTATTACGCTTTTTAATTATTTATAATTTAAATATTATTTTAATAAGTTAGTAAAACTTTTAATAAATAAACTATTAAAATAACGAAAATAACTAAAAAAAATATTAAACAAGCTACTTAATTAATTAATTTATGATTTATTATATGTAAAAAAGTTTACTTAAAGCTAAATAAATAATTTATTAGCATAAACAATATATTAAAAACAAAAGTATTATTTATAAGTTATAAAACTTAAAAGTAATAGCAAATTATATTTATTATTAATAAAAAAACAATTAAAATATCCTAATAAAATAAAAGTAATATAAAACACTATATTATAATTAATATTATAACCTAGCATTTTAATTAAATTAGTAATTATTGCGTTTTTTTATATTAAAATCAATTAAATTAAGTAAATAGCTTTATTTTAATAAGTGGATCGGAAGGGGGGTGGGTTGTGACCTTGTGTTTTGATTTAGCTCCTAGTTTAAAGCTTGCTTATTAAGTTATCTTAAATGGTTAGTTATTATAGTAGTGGTGGAGAAGTTGGCCCGGGGGCTCACGGAGTTGAAAATTCTTCTGCACATGGCAATTTAGTTCTTCTATTATGTGGTCTCTGGCCCAAAGCGTGCGCGGGAAGGGTCAATAAACATCTTGCAAAATATGTGACCTAAAAGGGGTCCAGTGGATTGAGGATACAGACACAGCATGTCCCACACAAGTTACTTGACACGGGTTCCAACTCATTCTTCAATACTAGCATCCCCCTTATATGGTAAACCGAGGATGATACTTGATCCATAGATCGGGTTTCTTCCATAAGATACGCATTTTGCAATCCGGCACCCACTCGTCCCGTGGTTCAGCAAGTTCCCAGTCGTAGAGCCAAACCAATTTGGCCAGAGTTAACCTCATCTCCAGGTACGCGAGGTTGATCCCGAGACAACCACGCGGACCTGTGGAGAAGGGTTGGCTCGCCTTCTTCTGGTCGTTGAACCCGTCGCCCACCCATCGTTCTGGACGGAATGATTCGGCATCTTGCCAGTAGCGCGGGTCGCGTGGTAGGCTCATCGCGGCCACCGCAACCACTGTACCTTCGGGGATGTAGTGTCCGTCAATCACGGCTCCAGGAGAGTGACGCGGTAAGGAAAACGGGATCGGCGGGAACATTCGCAGACTTTCCTCAATAACTCCGTGAAGATAGCGTAGGTTAACTGTGGAGTCGCCCGTGATCTCGTCGACAGATGTGAAGGCGCCGCGGACTTCTTCCTGTAATTTCGCCATGCATTCAGGGTGCTTGAGAAGAAACCATGTCGTCCCGGATAATGAGGTGGCTGTCGTCTCAGACCCAGCGATAATAAGCGATGGTGTCTGACTCATCATTTCCTTTTCGCTCATCGTATTTCTTTGCAGCATGTGAGAGAAAAAGTCCGCACGGCCGGTATCTCCCAACTGTATACGCTTCTGTGACTTTTCCTTGCAAAACTTTCGGTGCGTCTTGAGGTTTTCGTCCGACCCTTTAGGTAGCATGAAAGGCAAAATCAAATTCATGAGCGGAAACTTCTTTCGCAGAAAGGTCATCTGCGCATTTAGCACTGAATCGAGAAGAATCTTCACCCAGATATGCGTCTCACCCTTTTCGATCCCACCAAACGACTCCCCGAATGCAAGATCACCTAGGTATGTCATGAGTAAGAGGACGGAAAAGACAGACTGAGCGGAAGTAACACGGACCAATTACGTCGAAGGTCAACCAATTAAACGTCTCTGACATGTTTAATGCCTTTTTGCCATTCTGTCCGATCCTGGTCAGTTGCCCCATAAACCCGTCCACATACTTCTGCACGATCTCCTCCTGCTCACGCAGGGACTTGGCGCTGAATGCGTGCGAGAGCGCTTTGCGCTGGCGCGCGTGGACTTCTGGGTCTCTTGCGCCCGTTATGCGCGGTGTAGGGTCATCATTGTCGTAGAATTCTGTCTTCAGGAACCTCGCTTTGCCTTTCGAGACATGGCCATGGATGTCCTGGTATGCCTCGACCGTGGCGAAGGACAAGTCGTTTGGTCCAACTCGCACCACGTCACCTTTATTTTGGGGTCAGCTAGAAAATCAATTAGACGTATGGAATCCTGTCGAACTAACCGTGTTTCTTGTGTAGGTCACGGATAATAAAGGGGAGGCGTTCGGTGCTTAACCCCCATACCCACCAGAGCTATTAAATCATCAGTACTCCTATGTTTCTACATATTTCTCAGGGGCGGGTTCTGCGCCTCACATCTGAGATTGCGGCTAGTTTGGGCCCAGGGTATTTGGATAAAGGATGGAAGAACAAAAGCTGAACCGACTGTATCGTGTAGTAGATAACAATCTGGCCGGCATATTAGCGCTGGCCAAGTTAATAGGGCATATGCCACCATATATCTCCAACTATCGATACTCACACTCAGAGTCACCGCTAAGGCGCCAACTGCTGCCGTTGCGATGTGTACGCCTGCAATCTCCGGCATGATTGAAAAACTTGCCTCGATGTGAATAAGGATGAAGTCAAGTCCCTTACCGTTCACGTTCTATGTATTCGACCTACCTAGCTATTCTACTAGTAAATTCCGAAACTCCACCGATGCCATGACCATCCGGCTTACTACTAACCAGGGGCTAGATTCCCTCTCAAGGGTCTGCATTGGCGCCTAACGACCCTGTAGTGAAAATGCAGATTGGGGGCCATCGTCGACTCTTTTAGCAGGTCTGGATAAGTATATACGGTCTCCGCAACACACAAGCATCCCGAATGGTATGAGATCGCTAGAAACTGTACAATGATACAAGTATGTAGCGAATAAGTGTAAGCTCTGTAGTGTCTCGTTTTATTTTATTTTATTTTTTATTGTTGAAACCGGGTCACAGGTATATTTCGATCGTCCGATTCGCTGATAGTGGAATGGAGCCCGCTGACGAGGATGCCCCGCCACCCCCATGTTACCTAGACCAGACCACCATGTAGACCTATTAAATCGTGCGGACGCTAATAAAGCCATCAAACCGAGCTACATTACTCATCGTGTGTTTCGACGTCTTTGTAACTAATTCAAAGACATTGTGATCAGGGTTTAAAAGGAGTTATGACCGACTACCGCAGCACGCTCGCCGTCGTCAAGCAAGTATCAAAACCATATGGGAGTGTAATATTTATTACCAGCTTGTTGATCTTATAGTGTACATGAACTTATTCCCGTAATCACTAGTAATCCTGGGCCCGGGTCTGCTGGTATACACAGTCGCCACATTTTCGGAAGCAACTGTTACTTTATACCCTATAATGTACAGATCCTTAACACTACCACTATCCCCATTTTGGTTTGGAGTATTTGACAGCGGCTACAATGGAACCCAGGCCTGGCAGCGGTATTGGATAATCACAACAATAGTGGAATATTTTACCACGTAGGTATACGACAAGGGTGGCAAGCACCAAGATGTCAGATATAAGCGATGTCATATAGGTTGGTTTAATTGATATATTCATATATGTTGTTGTTGTGTGTTACGTGTTATCATAACCGCGTATCTAGTATAAAACCTAAATATAACTAACCTAATAAGGTGTCTAAGGGTACACCCCTTTATTGCTAGTGATTTAACCTAATATAATATTATCCCTTATATTTAATACACCCTTTTAAGAATTACTTTTTAAGGAGGGATTTTTATACTTAACCTTTAGTTATTTATTAATTTGATTTTTTTTTAATTAAAAAGTTTTTTAATAAATCTTAATTGTTATTATATATTTTTTAAAGTTTTTTTTATTTTTAGGACTTTTTAATATTAATAAAGCTTAGTTATATTAAAAAAGTCTTTTATTTTTTTTTTAAAAGTGCTTTAATTAAACTATTTGCAATTATATTATTTATAAAGATATATTTTACTTATAAAGTTTAATTTAAAACTTTTTAATATAATTAATAATTATAAATATTAATATAGCAAAGCTTAGTTTAAAAAATAGTAGTATTTTTAGTTACTAAACTAATAGTTTGCTAATTATTACATTAAATTTAAATTTATTTATTATTTAGTATAATACTTAGTTTTTTAATTAATTAACTAATAAATATAGCTTTTTTAATAGCTTATATAAAAGCAAATAGCTTAGCTTTTATAATTAATATAATAATAATATTTTATTTATTAGCTTTTTATTTAATAACTTTATTAAATAATATTATTATATAAGCTTAAAAACTTTTTTAATTAATTATATTATTAATAAATAAAAAGTTGCTAGTTATAATAAATATATTTTTATTTTTAAATTATAAAGCATAATATTAAATTTAAAGTAAGTACTTAAAAAGTTAATTAGCTATATTATAATATTTTAGTTTTAAATTAAAGTTAAATTTTAAAAGTTTAAATATATTAAAAGCTATATTTAAACAAGTAATAATAGTAGCATATATAATTAATTTTTTTTTTTTTTAATAACTATAAATTTTTTGTTTTATTATTATTTTATTATAAGGTTTTAGTTTTTTAGTTTTTATAAAAATATATACTAAAATAAGTAACTTAAAACCTTATAATTTAATAATCTTTTAAATATATAAAGATTATAATAACTAAATTAATTTTTTTTATAATTTTAAATAACTTTAATACCAAAAAACTATTATAGGTTTTTTTTTCTAATTATTTAGTAATAATATTTAAGCTTATAAATAGCTTTTTAAATAATAATTATATTTGCTTTTTAATAAATAAAAATTATATTATTAATATATATAAAAATTAATACTTTTTGTTTAAAATAGCAATAAAGTTTATAAAATATAAGTTAATATTTTATATTTTTAAAAGTTTTAGTTAATTTTTTTTGCTATAAAAAAAATAATTTTTAAAAACTATATAAAGCTTAAAGTAATTTAAAAATTATTAAAGGTTTATAATAATTAGGTAGCATTTTTATATATATTTTTTTATTAAATATTATATTAATAAAAATATTAATTATATTATATTATTTAAATTTAAAATTAAATTTAGTAGTAATAATTATAAATATTTTAAATAATTACTTTATAAATATAAAAGCATAAGTATTTTTTTTCTTGTTTATAAATTACTAATTTTTTTATATTATAAGCTTAACTTTATTTTTTTAATAATAATTATACTTATTAAACTTATAAACATATATTTATATATAATTAAAAGTTAATTTTTTTTAAATAGTATATATATTAACTTTTTGCTAAATATTTATTTTTTTATAACTTTATAAATTAAATTCTTTAACTTATTTAAAATAATTTTTTATAAAATAAGCTTGTAAATTTTTATACTACTTAAAAAATAAAAATAAATTTTAATAATATATTTTTTTCTTTTTATAAAGTAATTATTTTAAGCTTACTTTTAAAAAAATAAATATAATTAATATATTAACTTAAAAAAAATAAAAATTATAAAAAAATCTATAAAAATTTTTATTTAACGCAAAAAATATTATTATATTAATTAAAAAAGATTTATAAAATTTAAGCCTTTAAAAAATCTTTGTTAATTTATTACTTAAAAGTGCAATAAATATAAATCTATTATTTTAATAAGATTTTAATTTGCTATTAAAATAATATTAAAGTTTTTTTAAAAACTTAGCTTTATTAGCTTTACTTATTAATATATTATGCTATAACTTTATAATATATAAGTATTTTATATTAAATATAGCCTTTTAACAACTTTTATATATTATAATTTTAAAAAAAGTCGCATTAAAGCTTGCTTTAAATTTTAAAGTTAAATTAAGCAATCTAATAATTTTTATAACATTTTTTTTTTACCTAGCGTTTTTAATTATAGCGCTAAAAAAAATATAGTTTACTAAAGATTTAAAAAGTATAAAATAAAAAGCAAAAATTACTTTAATATAAATATAATTAATTTTTTTAAGCTTATTTATATTTTTATTTTTACTTTTTTTAATATTTATTTTTTTTATATCTTTTTTAGCTAAATTAATAAGTTTATAAACTTTATAATTTTTATAAAAATTAGTTATAAATTTATTAATAATATTTAAAAATATTTAATTTAAAAATATTTTAGCTAATAAAGCTTTAAATTTTTTATTAGTAGTTTAAAAAAAGTTGTTTTTTAATTTATTTAAGTTTTTTAAAAAAGTACTTTTTTTATTAAATATAACATCTTTAGTAATAATAACTCTATTAATTTTAAGTAGTTAAATTTTATAAGTAGTAAAAAATTAATAACTAATTAAATAGCTAATTTAAGCTTTAAAATTAAACTTTCTTTATCTTTTTTGCTTTTTTTAAGCAGTAAATATTATAACATAAGCCTTATATTTATATACTTTTAAATAAAACAAAATAAATATCTTATTTCTTTTAACAATGCTATTTTATAATTAAAAGTAAAAATAAAACTTTTTATATAAAATTTTTTAATTAAAAATATATTTAAATACTTTATTATATAAGTAAACAGCTACTTTAACTATTTTTACCTATAAATAAGTAAATAGTTTATATTTGTTTCTTATTAATTTTGCCTTTTACTTAATTACTCCTTTTATTTTTTTAGCTCCTTTATTTAAGTTTTAAATATTAAGTAATAATATTTTAAACACTATTTTTTTAATATTTTAAAAGTATTATATAAGTTTTAACGTTTTATTAAAATTTAATATTATTTTGTTATCGCATTTTATAATTAACACCTTTGTTTTATAATAATTTTATAAATATTTAATTAAATAATTAAAAGCTATAATAATTAAAAAGGCTTTTTAATTTATAAAATAATAATTAAAAGTAAATTTTAAGTAGCAATTTATAGCTAGTATTATATACTATTTATTTTTATTATTTTTTTAAAGGTTTTTATAATTATAAAAGTTAATAACTAGTTTTATACCTACTTATATAAGCTTTTCTTTTAGCAATTAATTAATTTAACAAGTAATTTTTAATACTACGTATACTTTATATTAAGTAGTCTTTATTTTATTGCTTTTATTAAAAGCTTAATAGATTTTTACCCTTTAAAATAAAAACACTAAATATTATAATACTTTTAGTTTTAAATGTTTTATTTATAAGTGCTACTTAAAAAAGTCACCTTTTAATAATAGCTTTTTTATATAAACGTTTAATTTATTTTATTTAATATAAAATAACAATTTATTAAAAGATATAAATAAATATTTTATTATAAATTAATTATATTTGTTTTATAAACAGCATAAAGTTAAGCCGTCTTTTTTTTTAAAGTAATTAGTAAGTAATTTATTATCTTACTAGCATTTTAATTAATTAAGCACTTAAAAAGATATAAGGTTTGCAGCTATAATTAAGTAGTATATTATATTATATAACCTATATACCTTTAATCTTTTAAAGCTTTAAACTTTAATATCTACTTTTTAAAATCTTTTAATTAATATAATGCCATCTTTTATATATATTATATCATTTAAATTAAAGTTTAAAAACTTGCTAATTTTATTAAAAATATATAATATAGTTTTTAAATCAAAAATAACTAAATTTTTTAATTAGTAAGTAATTAAGCTTATTAGCTTATTTTTTACTATAAAAATAATTTATGCTATTTTTTTTTATAATTAATTATTATAATTTAGTCCTTTTTTTTTAAGCTTTTTAATTTAAAGCTATTTAATTTTTTTTGCTAATTTGGCATTTTTTTTTATTTGCTTTTAAGTAAGGCCTTAAACCGTTTTATTAAAAATAAAATCTTTAAAAGCTAGTTTTAAAAATATATACTAATATCTCTTTAATAAATACGCTTATAAGCAAAGCTTATAATTTATAGTTAATTTTATAATATTAATTTAATATTACTTAGCAACACTTTTTTAATTATTTTTTTAATTTTTTTTTTATATATATCTTTTTTTAAAAAATCCCTTATTTTTATTAATTAGTAGTAATTTTAATTTATTTATTTTTATTAAGTTTTTTACTTAATTAGTTTTTTTAAATATATAAAATAATTTTTTATATGTTTTTTTTTTAGTACCTTTAACTTTATAAAACAAAAAGTATACGCTTGCTTTTTTTTTTAAATTTGTTATAATCTTAAAGTAATTTAGTGTACCTTTTTTTATTTCTTGCTTTTAAATCTAATAAAAAAACATTGTTTAATTTAAATAAGCACTTTTTAATGCTTTCTTTAAATTAGTTATAATATTATAAGGTTTTATTAAATTTATTACTTTGTGCTTAATTATTATAACAAATTTTTTTTTTTATTTTATCGCTTAAAATTTTAAATCTTTAAATAGTTATTTTATAATATTATTTACAAAATTTTTATAATTAAGTTTAACTTAATACTTAAGTATTCTTTTAAAGTATAATTTAATAGTACTAAGTTTTTTATACTATATATTTAAAGTGTTTATTAATTTAAACATAATATCTTTATAGTTTTTTAAAACCGTTTTTAATATTTAATCTTTAACTTAATTTATTATTTTAATTAAATTTTAAAATTTTTATATTTAAGTATTATAATTATTTAAGTTAATACTATAAACAAATTATTTTATTAAAGTTATTTTAAATATTATTTATAAAGCTTTTAATAAATTAATTAAGTTGCTATTTAATATTATTAATAATTAAATTAATTAGCTTAAAATATTTATAACTTTTAAATAATTATTAATTTTTAATATAATAGGTTATTAAAGCTAAAAAAATTTTTTTTTTTTTTTTAAAGTAATATATACTTATATATTTAAGCTAACTACTTTGCTTTAAAACTTGTTGTTTTAAAATTTAAAGTCTATTAACTTCACTAAAAATATTTCTTATTATTAATTAATTAATTTTAATATAATAATCATTTAATTAAGTTATAACTTTTTTAATTTAATAGATATAATATATAATAAAACTCTTAATTATTAAATATAAGCGATATTATATAAGTTAATTTAATTAATATATTTATATATATTGTTATTATATGTTATATGTTATTATAACCGCAAATTTAGTATAAAACCTAAATATAACTAACTTAATAAGGTGTTTAAAGGTACACCCTTTTATCGCTAGTGATCTAACCTAATATGGTATTATCCCTTATATTTAACACAAGACGGGACACAAATAGGCACTCCACCGTCACCCCGGACTCTACAGCATCGTCATAAGCCAAAGTTCACACAATATACTTTTAAAGTTCTGGCTTATGTATAAGATCATTATAAAACATGAATCTGTGAAATACCGGCAAAACTCACCAAACCCATACAATGTTAATTAGGATATACGATCCCGCAAGATACTCTAATAAGTATATTCTTAGTGTATACAACTACCCTACCTAAAACACGAGTTTATAAACAAACTAATAACTCCTTTAGTGGCTAAGCTAATATTGTTAAATATAAGCGATATTATATAAGGTAGTTTAATTAATATATTTATATATGTTATTATTATATATTATATGTAATTATAACCGCGTATTTAATATAAAACCTAAATATAACTAACTTAAAAAGGTGTTTAAAGGTAGACCTTTTTATCGCTAATAATTTAACCTAATATAGTATTATCCCTTATATTTAATATACCCTTTTAAAAATTACCTTTTAAAAAAAGATTTTTATACCTAACTTTTAATTATTCATTAATTTAATTTTCTTTTAATTAAAGAATTCTTTAATAAATTTTAATTATTATTATATATTTTTTAAAGTTTTTATTATTTTTAAAACTTTTTAATATTAATAAAGCTTAATTATATTAAAAAGGTTTTTTATTTTGTTTTTAAAAGTGCTTTAATTAAACTATTTATAATTATATTATTTATGAAAATATATTTTACTTATAAAGTTTAATTTAAAACTTTTTGATATAATTAATAATTATAAATATTAATATAATAAAATTTAATTTAAAAAATAGTAGTATTTTTAGTTATTAAACTAATAATTTGCTAATTATTATATTAAATTTAAATTTATTTGTTATTTAATATAATACTTAGTTTTTTAATTAATTAATTAATAAATATAGCTTTTTTAATAGCTTACGCAAAAGCAAATAACTTAGCTTTAATAATTAATATACTAATAATATTTTATTTATTAGCTTTTTATTTAATAACTTTATTAAATAATATTATTATATAAGCTTAAAAGCTTTTTTAATGAATAATATTATTAATAAATAAAAAGTTACTAGTTATAATAAACTTATTTTTATTTTTAAACTATAAAGCATAATATTAAATTTAAAATAAATACTTAAAATATTAATTAGCTACATTAAAATATTTTAGTTTTAAATTAAAATTAAATTTTAAAAGTTTAAATATATTAAAAGCTATATTTAAACAAGTAATAATAATAGTAAACTTAGCAGGAAAAAAAGTTTAAAACATTAATAACTTTTTAGGCTTTGCTTTTTATATTAAATAATTTGGATATATTGCTTTTTAAGTGGTAAAAGCACTTAAAAACACGGTTATATTAAACCTAAAGACATAGCGCAAGGTATAGCGGACCTAATGGTGCTAAATAGTGGCATAAAAAGGTTAAAGTAATCTTTATACTATTTAATTGCAAGCTTTAGCATTAAAAAGTTGCTTTAATAGCGAAATAATAGCAAAGTAAGCAAAAAAGCAAAGCAAAAAAAAAATAAAATAAAAAAATAAATGCGATTTTTAGTAGTTTTTATTAGTTAAAAAAAAATTTTAAATATAAAAGCATTAATAAAAAATATGCTAAAAGCTTAATAAAAAACTTTTATATTAAAACATAAAAAAAAAAAAAAAAAAGCTTAAAATAACTTAGCTATTAAATAAAATATTAATAAATTATATATAATAATATATAAACTAAAAAAAAGTAATATATTTATTATTAATTAAACTTAAGCGATTATAATATTAGCTATAAACTATTTAGCAATTAGTTTTTTAATGCCTTTAAATCGTATAATATTTTTTATTTAATATAATTATAAAGTTTTAATATAAACTAAATTAAACCTGGCTTTTATAACGTATATAACTAAAGAAATAATAAAAGTAATAAATATAACAATTAAAATAATAAAAACAATTATAATAAAAAAATTACTAAGTAAAAATATAATAATTATATTTAAAAAAAAAAGCAATATAATATAAATAAGCTAACTTATAAATAAAATAAATATTTAGTAAAAATATAATAAAAACCAAAAAAAACTATATAATAATTATAAAAAATATTAATATAAAAATACTTTAAAATATATATATAAACTTAATAAACTTTTTTTAAAATATTTATAAATAAAATAAAGCTAGTATAAGCAAAATATATTTAATTTTACTAACTAATTTAAAAAGTTATTATATTAGCTTATTAATATATTATATTAATATAAAAATTATAAAAGCTTTATATTAAAAAAAAGCTATATAAAAAATAATAATATATAATTATAAGCTATTTTTAAAAAATATAAAAATTATATAATATTTTAAATATTATAAATTTAAATATATAAAAAAGTTTTATAAAAATAAAAGTAAATACTTTTTATATAGCAATATAATATATAAAAATAAAATAAAAAAGTATTTAATTTAAAAAAAATTTTAATTAAAAGTAATAAAATATATAAATTATAAAAAAAGCTATTTAGCTTTTTTAAAAAAATATAAGGTTTTTTAAAGCTAAATTATAATAATATAAAAAATATACTAATATTAGCTAATATAATTTTATATTTAAAATAAATATAAACTAATAAATTAAAACTAAAATAATTAATAAAAAGTTTAATTTTAAAAGTAATTAATATTTAACTTAATTATAAAAAAATTAAAATTATATTAATTAATAACACTAAAAATAATTTAGTTAATAATCTTAAAGTTTAGCTGCTTTAAAGTAATAAATATAACTTTAATAATATTAAAAGCTAAAATATAAGCTTTTTTTTTTAAAAAAGCTAATATATTTAAATTAAATTTAAAAAAGCCTTTTTTTTTTTTTGCTTTAAAAATATAACTAAACTTAAATAATAAAACAAATATTTTTATTTTAAGCTAATAAAACTTAATACTTTATTTTAAAATATTATAAAATTAAAAATATATATAATAATAGCTTTTAAATTATTAGAAAAATAAAATATAATAATATTATAAAAACTATTATTATAAAAAAAAAAAAAAATAAAGCTTTTTTAGCTATATTATTTAAAATTAAGCTAATATAATATAGTATATATTAATTTTAAATATATAGCACTATATATTAATAAATAAATTATAAATAATTTATAAGTAAAAAAAACTAAATATAATTAAATAAAAACAACTTTTTTTTTAGTAAATAAAAAAAAATTAGCTATTATATAATTAGTATATATAAAGCTAAATTTAAATAAAAATAAAGTAAGCTTAATAATTAAACTTAAAAAAAAAGCAAACTAAAAGTAAAATATAGTTATAAAAAATATAAATATATACTTATTATTATAAAATAAAAAAAAAAAACCTTTAATATATTATAAAACAATTTTAAGCTTAATAAAAGCTTAGAAATTAATTTTTTAAACGCTATATAATAATATTATAAAAAAAAAAAAAAAAAACTATTAAAAAATAAAAAAAAAAGCAAAAAACTATTAAAAATTAAAAAAAAAATAATATAATTAACTTAATATAAGCTAATAAAAAACTTTTAATAAAAATATTTAAAAGCTTAAAATAAATAAAGTTTAATTATATTTTTTAAAGCTTTTAAATTTATAATAAAAAAAACTTAATATTAAGCTTTTAATTACTTAAAAGCTAAAATTAAAAAATATTAAATAAAGCGCTAATAATAATTAAAATATTTAAATTATAAATATTAAAAAATTTTAATATAATAATAAATATAAATAAATATATTAAATATTTAATAATAAAACTAATTAAAATAATAAATATAATAACTTTAAAAAAAAAAGCTATAATAAAAAAAGCAGCTTTATAATAGTTATAAAAAATATAAAAAGCTATAAAAAAAGCTAAAAAAAAAAAAAAAAGTACTATAAAATTATATTTTAATATTAAAAAAAAAAAGCAACTAAAGCAAAAATAAAACAAAAGCAAATTATTTGCAAAAAATAATAAAAATAATAGTAATAAAATATAATAAAAGCTTTAAAAAATAATTTAAAACTTTAAACCTTAAAAAAGTAGGCGTACTTTAAAAGCTAGGCCTTTTTAATAAAAAAAAGTTTTTTAAACCTTAAAAAAAAAAAAAGTAAATAATTACTTATATAAAAAAAGTAAAAATATTAACAGCTAGATTTTTTTTTACTTTAAAAATTAATTTATTAAATTTAAAAAAGCAAAAAAAGCTTATAAAATATTTATTTAAAATATAAAAAAAAGTTAAAATAAAAAAAATTAAAAAGATTTTAAAAGAAATTAAACTTTAAAAAGTGCTAAAAAATAATTTTTTATTAATAAAATTTTTAAAAGTATATAAATAAAAAGCTATAAAAGTAATAATAATATTAGCTTAATAAAGTTTTATATATAAATATTATTTAAAATAGTTTTAAAATATAGTTATAATAATTTTAATAAAACTAAAAAAAACTTTAAAAAAGCTTAAAAAGCTTAATAGCTATAAGCTAATTTTATTACTTAGTATAATAAACAAAATAATTAAAAAAGTAATAAATATATATATTTTAATTATAATAAAAAGGTTTATATTATTATTAAAAAAGTAAATAAAAAATAAATTATAAAAATTTATAAAATTAATAATTAAAGCTATAATAAAAATAATTTATAATAGCTAAAAATATAATTTAATATTAATATTATTATAGCTAAATATTTTAAAAGCTTTTAATATAATAAATTATATAAAGCTATTAAAAGTGCTATAAAAAAAAGGCTTTTTTTAATAAATTTAAAATTAGCTTTAAAATTATTTTATAAAATTAATAATAATATTATTATTTAATAATAAAAATATAGTAAAAAAGGTTTTAATTATAAATATACTATAAAAATTTTTATTATTATTAATATTATTTTTATTATATATAGCTATTTTATATAAAAAATTAATAAAAAAAAAGCTAGTTATAATAAAGTTTATAAATAATATAAACTTTATAATAATAAAGCTAAGTATAAAAAAGAATTATAAGCATTTAATATAAGTATATATAAAGTATAAAAGCTAAATATTATAATATAAAATAAATTTTAACTTAATAAAAAATAAACTAATATATTTTATAAAATAATATAAAGCTAATTTTATTTTAATTTAATTAAAAAATATATAAATTAAATTAAAAAAAACTATATGTTTTTTAAAAGTATAGCTAAATTATAAATTAAAGTAATATTGCTATTTAAAAAAACTTTAATAAAAATTTAAACGCTAGAATTTTATTTTAATAAAATTAGCTATTATTATATAAAAGTATAATATATTTAAAATAAAAAAAATGTATATAAAAATAATTTAAAGTATAATTATATATAGTTTATTTATATAATATAAGCTTAATAAAAGCTAAATAAAACAGATAGCAAAAAATTTAATTAAAAAATAATTAAAATATTTTAAGGTAATTAAAAAAATATATAAAATAACTTTAATTTATTTTTTAAAATTAAAATTAAGCTGTTTTCTTTTTATACTTATTTAAATATTAAGTTATATAATTTTAAAGGTAGGTTAGTAATTTTAAGTAAAAAAAGAATTATTTAAAAAAAAGTTAAATATTTAGTTTTAAAAAAAAATATAATTAAAAATAAAAGTAAAAGTAAGTAAAATTAAAGTAAGTAAAGTTATTATTAAAGAAAACTTAGTAAAATATATAATAAATAATTAAAAGTAGTATAAAAAAAAAAAAAAAAAAAAAATAGTAAGGTTAAAATATAATAAAAAAGGCTTTAAAAAAATATTAGCTTAAAAGGTAAAATAAAGCTAATAATAAAGCAAAAAAAGGCTATAACTTAATAGTATTAGCTTTAATAATAAAGAAATTATTAAAAAAGATTAAAAAAACCTGCTTAATAAATATAGTAAATTTTTATTATAAATTTTAAAAATATAAAGCTTTAGCTTTGTTATAAATTTATATAAAAATATTAAAATTAAAAGCTTTTTTTTTTAAAAAAAAGGTATTAAATATAGCTATGCTTTTTTATAATTGCATAAAAAGTAAAAAAATAGCGCTATATAAATTTTTATATTGCTTATAATTTAAAAAAAAAAAAATTAACTTAGTTATTTAATTTTATAGCTTTTTTATTATTAGTTTAAATTATAATTAAATTATAAGTAGCTTAAAAGTAATTTATAAAGTAATATATTAGTTTTTAGCTTAAAGCTTATTACTTATATATAAAGTAGCTTAAATATTAGTAAAAAATAAAAAGGTATAATAAAAGTAAAAAAAGTAGGTTTTAAAGACAATATAATAATAAATTATAGCTAATAGTATATTAGTGGCAATTAGTAAAATAAAAGGATATAAGGCTTAAAAGGCTATACTTTTTTTTACTTTTTTTTTTTTTTTTTTCTTTATTTTTTTTTAACTAAAAAACTGCTACGGTATAGTGAGGCCTTTAGTTAAAGATTTGCAGCAAAATTATAAACACTTTAAAGGCGTTTTAATTAAAAAGCAAAAGGTTTTTACTTAGGTTTTTTAGTTTTATTTTTAATTATTAAAAGGTAGGCGTACTAAATACTTAATATATTTAAATTAAGGTTTAAATAGTATTATATAAGCATAATGAAATATAACTAATAATAATAATAATAATAATATATATAATTAATTTTTTTTTTTTTTAATAGCTATAAATCTTTTATTTTATTATTATTTTATTATAAAGTTTTAGTTTTTTAGTTTTTATAAAAATATATATTAAAATAAATAATTTAAAACTTTATAACTTAATAATTTTTTTAATATATAAAAATTATAATAATTAAATTCATTTTTTTTATAATTTTAAATAACTTTAATACTAAAAAACTATTATAAGTTTTTTTTTTTAATTATTTAATAATAATATTTAAGCTTATAAATAGCTTTTTAAGTAATAATTATATTTGCTTTTTAATAAATAAAATTTATATTATTAATATATATAAAAATTAGTACTTTTTATTTAAACTAGTAATAAAGTTTATAAAAAATAAGTTAATATTTTATATTTTTAAAAGTTTTAATTAGTTTTTTTTGCTATAGGAAAAATAATTTTTAAAAATTATATAAAGCTTAAAATAATTTAAAAACTATTAAAGGTTTATAATAACTAGGTAGTATTTTTATATATATTTTTTTATTAAGTATTATATTAATAAAAGCGTTAATTATATTATATTATTTAAGTTTAATGTTAAATTTAATAGCAATAGCTATAAATATTTTATATAATTATTTTATAAATATAAAAGTATATATATATATTTTTTTTGTTTATAAGTTATTAGTTTTTTTATACTATAAGCTTAGTGTTATTTTTTTAATAGTAATTATATTTATTAAACTTATAAATATATATATTAATTTTTTATTAAGTATTTATTTTTTTATAACTTTATAAATAAGATTTTTTAGCTTATTTAAAGTAATTTTTTATAAAATAAGCTTATAAATCTTTATATTATTTAAAAAATAAAAGTAGATTTTAATGATAAATTTTTTTTTTTTTATAAAGTAATTATTTTAAGCTTATTTTTAAAAAAAAAAATATAATTAATATATTAATTTAAAAAAAATAAAGATTATAAAAAAGTTTATAAAAATTTTTAGTATAAAAAATATTATTATATTAATTAAAAAAGATTTATAAAATTTAAGCTTTTAAAAAATTTTTATTAGTTTATTATTTAAAAATATAATAAATATAAATTTATTATTTTAATAAGATTTTAGTTTATTATTAAAGTAATATTAAAGTTTTTTTAAAAATTTAGCTTTATTAATTTTATTTATTAGTATATTATACTATATTTTTATAATATATAAGTATTTTATATTAAATATAACTTTTTAATAACTTTTATATATTATAACTTTAAAAAAAGTTATATTAAAGCTTGTTTTAAACTTTAAAGTTAAATTAAGTAATTTAATAGTTTTTAAAATATTTTTTTTTTAGCTTGCGTTTTTAATTATAACATTAAAAAAAGTATAATTTATTAAAAATTTAAAAGGTATAAAATAAATAGTAAAAATTGTTTTAATATAAAAGTAATTAATTTTTTTACGCTTATTTATATTTTTTTTTTTTTTTTTTTTTTAATATTTACTTTATTTATATTTCTTTTAATAAAATTAATAAGTTTATAAACTTTATAGTTTTTATAAAAATTAGTTATAAATTTATTAATAATATTTAAAAATATTTAGTTTAAAAATATTTTAGTTAATAAAGCTTTAAATTTTTTATTAATAATTTAAAAAAAGTTATTTTTTAATTTATTTAAGTTTTTTAAAAAAGTACTTTTTTTATTAAATATAATAGTTTTAATAATAATAACTTTATTAATTTTAAATAACTAAATTTTATAAATAATAAAAAATTAGTAATTAATTAAATAATTAATTTAAGCTTTAAAATTAAGCTTTTTTTATTTTTTTGGCTTTTTTTAAGCAGTAAATATTATAATATAAACTTTATATTTATATACTTTTAAATAAAATAAAATAAATATCTTATTTCTTTTAATAATATTATTTTATAGTTAAAAGTAAAAGTAAAACTTTTTATATAAAGTTTTTTAATTAAAAATATATTTAAGTACTTTATTATATAAGTAAATAATTACTTTAATTATTTTTATTTATAAATAGGTAAATAGTTTATATTTATTTTTTATTAATTTTATTTTTTATTTAATTACTTTTTTTATTTTTTTAGCTTTTTTATTTAAGTTTTAAATATTAAATAATAATACTTTAAATATTATTTTTTTAGTGTTTTAAAAATATTATATAAGTTTTAATGTTTTATTAAAGTTTAATATTATTTTATTATTATATTTTATAATTAATACCTTTGTTTTATAATAATTTTATAAGTATTTAATTAAATAATTAAAAGTTATAATAATTAAAAAAGCTTTTTAATTTATAAAGTAATAATTAAAAATAAATTTTATATAATAATTTATAGTTAATATTATATATTACTTGTTTTTATTATTTTTTTAAAAGTTTTTATAATTATAAAAATTAATAGCTAATTTTATACCTACTTATATAAGCTTTTTTTTAGTAATTAATTAATTTAATAAGTAATTTTTAATATTATATATACTTTATATTAAATGGTTTTTATTTTATTGCTTTTATTAAAAGCTTAATAAATTTTCACCTTTTAAAATAAAAACACTAAATATTATAATATTTTTAGTTTTAAGTATTTTATTTATAAATATTACTTAAAAAAGTTATTTTTTAATAATAGCTTTTTTATATAAAAATTTAGTTTATTTTATTTAATATAAAATAATAATTTATTAAAAAATATAAATAAATATTTTATTATAAATTAATTATATTTATTTTATAAACGGTATAACGTTAAGCTATTTTTTTTTAAAGTAGTTAGTAAGTAATTTATTATCTTACTAGTATTTTAATTAATTAAGCACTTAAAAAAATATAAAATTTATAGCTATAATTAAGTAGTATATTATATTATATAACTTATATATTTTTAGTTTTTTAAGGCCTTAAACTTTAATATTTATTTTTTTAAATCTTTTAATTAATATAATACTATTTTTTATATATATTATATTATTTAAATTAAAAGGTCGAAAGTTTAAAAACCTTTTAATTTTATTAAAGATATATAATATAATTTTTAAATTAAAAATAGTTAAATTTTTTAATTAGTAAGTAGTTAAGCTTATTAACTTGTTTTTTATTATAAAAGTAGTTTATGTTATTTTTTTTTATAATTAATTATTATACCTTGGTTTTTTTTTTTAGGTTTTTTAATTTAAAGCTATTTGATTTTTTTTACTAGTTTAATATTTTTTTTTATTTGCTTTTAAGTAAAGCTTTAAATTGTTTTATTAAAAATAAAATTTTTAAAAGCTAGTTTTAAAAATATATACTAGTATTTCTTTAGTAAATATGCTTGTAAATAAAGCTTATAGTTTATAGTTAATTTTATAGTATTAGTTTAATACTTTTTAGTAGTATTTTTTTAACTGCTTTTTTGGTTTTCTTTTTATTTATATATTTTTTTTAAAAGATTTTTTATTTTTATTAGTTAATAATAGTTTTAATTTATTTACTTTTATTAAATTTTTTGTTTAATTAGTTTTTTTAAATATATAAAATAATTTTTTTTATATTTTTCTCTTAATACTTTTAGCTTTATAAAATAAAAAGTATATGTTTGCTTTTTTTTTTAGATTTGCTATAATCTTAAAATAATTTAATATACTTTTTTTTATTTTTTGCTTTTAAATTTAATAAAAAAACGTTGTTTAATTTAAGTAAGCACTTTTTAATGTTTTTTTTAAGTTGGTTATAATATTATAAAGTTTTATTAAATTTATTACTTTATGCTTAATTGTTATTATAAGCTTTTTTATTTATTTTATTACTTAAAATCTTAGATTTTTAAGTAGTTATTTTATAATATTATTTATAAAATTTTTATAATTAAATTTAATTTAATACTTAAGTGTTTTTTTAAAGTATAGTTTAATAGTATTAAGTTTTTTATATTATATATTTAAAGTGTTTATTAGTTTAAGTATAATATTTTTATAATTTTTTAAAACTATTTTTAATATTTAATTTTTAATTTAGTTTATTGTTTTAATTAGGTTTTAAAATTTTTATATTTAAGTATTATAGTTATTTAAGTTAGTATTAAAAACAAATTGTTTTATTAAAGTTATTTTAAATATTATTTATAAAGCTTTTAATAAATTAATTAAGTTATTATTTAATGTTGTTAATAATTAAGTTAATTAACTTAAAATATTTATAACTTTTAAATAATTATTAATTTTTAGTATAATAAGTTATTAAAGCTAAAGAATTTGTTTATTTTTTTTTAAAGTAATATATACTTATATATTTAAGTTAATTATTTTGCTTTAAAACTTTTTGTTTTAAGATTTAAAGTTTGTTAGCTTTATTAAAAATATTTTTTATTATTAATTAGTTGATTTTAATATAATAATTACTTAATTAAGTTATAGCTTTTTTAATTTAATAGGTATAATATATAATAAAACTTTTAATTATTAAAAATAAGTAATATTATATAAGGTGATTTAATTAATATATTTATATATATTATTATTATATATTATATATAATTATAATTATATATTTAATATAAAACCTAAATATAATTAATTTAAAACGGTGTTTAAAGGTATACCTTTTTATTGCTAATAATTTAACCTAATATAATATTATCCCTTATATTTAATAGATATAAACCATGTGTTTTAATAAACATATAAATTATAAAGTACTTAATATTAGGCGGCTACCTTATAACAACTATAATTTAACATTTTTTTTAAATTTTTTAACCTTTAGAGGGCATGCGCTTTATGTTAACCTTTACTCTAAAAAAAAAGCAATATATTTTTTATTTTAATTTGCCGCTCGCTTTAAGCTTATAAGGCTTGCTACTTTATTGTGGCGTTAAGTACTATAGACCTACTAATCTTTACTAAAACCGACTAAAACCTATTAAAACCCACCAAAATGCACGGGCATTATCAGCTCAGCCACTAAAGGAGTTATTAGTTTGTCGCATTGCTCCTAAAACACTATACTAGGCTTTAAAAAAGCATAGGGTATATCTTTTACGTGCTGAGAATATCCCGGCCTTTAAGATCGACTGTAGTATCCTTGGCTCTAGACTTTCCACAAACGGGGCTACGGCTAGAATTTGTCAATTGGCGACGCGCTCTTGCGAGTGAGTATCTCAAAAACTTGGGGGCGGGGTTGGTACTGTCTGTGTGCAGTTAAGCTACGCTACTACGGCCCACCGAAAGTTGTTTCTGGAGAAAGTCACTAACTCATACATACTTCGCCCCGGCAATCCTCATGGCGACGGTCGGCACAGGTCGCTATTGCGTAACAAACCGCTGGATTTCGCCACTGCTTGAGATCCAAGAGCGTGAAACTAGATATACCGTTAACATCTATCAATTCGCCGCCAATCATAATTGCTAGCATTAGAGACGAAGTTGCGATGATCCAAAAATGACCATCTCAACATCGACAAGCCGCCCACAGAAGTTTATAGCGTCCCTTTCCCCCGCGGATATCATACTGTCGACCCAGTCCTGAGAGGGAATATCCACCGTTCGCAGAGACCCTTGTTATCGAGTTTGATACATGACAGGGGGTTGGAAGCGATAACGTAGCAAGCTCTCGGCTTCCACGTGGCGGAATCCAAACTCGTCTGGTGAAAGCCCATAATAGTAATTCCTAAAGCTCCAGTCCATTTCTGAGCTGCTCGAGTACGCAATGTGGTTTTCAGCGGCAAAGTCCATGATACCATCTTCCTCTGGGTTACTTCCGCCGCCGATAAAGTAATCTTCGTCACGGAATTCGCACCTCTCTAGTTCGTCATATGTATTGCGAAGGTATTCGAAGCTAAGCAACAGGAAATTTTATTCTATGATTTCTTATTGTTCTCGTAAGGCAGTAAAGAGGATACTGTGAACCAAGATTCCGCAACAAGCAGGGAAAATGACGACTCACTTTCAAACGAATCTAGATCAGACAGAAAGCCCTTCTTATACATCCAATTTACTGTGCTACCTTAAACCTCGCTGTAGATTATTAACAAAAGTACACACGTCGTTCTTGCACCAACTCGACATCCCCTAGACCCTTTCGACACAACCGACTCTTGAATCCTTTTACATCGGTCAAAACCGGGTTATCAATGATTTCTAGTGGAACGCCGATAGCGATTTAGCAACCCCCACAGTTAGGTCCAAAGGAAAGACGAAATGATTCGGATGGCGCTGGATAAATTGCAAAAACTGGAAATCTCTTGTCTTGAGGTAGAACTCCTAGTAGACTTACCGTTAACCGGTTCACTCGGGGTTCTCCGACATGCAAGTGAAGGGTTGGTTTCATGTACACGATTTGCACTGGCGCCGCTATTAGAGTAAAAGACCGGCTCACTCACGATACGTATTTGAGGCATATAATTGCGTTGGTAAGAAGCATAATTGCAAGTACAGCATTTTAAAGTCATAGTGAAAAACCAAGTACCACTCCAAGCATTCCATGACGTCTCCCCTGAATGTAGCATGAACCGATACCATATCTTGAAATTGTCCGTTTCAAGCATTCCAATATCACAGTAATATATTTGATGTCTCATAGTCTTCACGGGGGTCATCCCACGGGTTCGCTTCGTCGACCTGGTTCGCCGTTTGGGGCCTGATAGTTGAGTACCCCGAATCATAAAATTCAACATTATGGTCGTTAGGGGGCCGACTGTATGTGAAACTAGCTTCTTGAAGATCGACTGTATGCTCTGTACGCGGCCTAGCGTGGGTTTCGCCAACTACCAGATGGCGATCAAAACGGAGTTGATCCATAGTATTAGACTCCTGCCAAGATGTATATGATGGTCTCATAGCCCCCGACTCAATTCTCGCAGTTGGTGGTGAGAACCCTAGTGTTGATTCAAGATCTGTTGGGATGGAAGACGAATGCTGTTGCCCAGAATTGGTCCACAAGTAGCCCAACTGTACATCTGAGGCGGCGCCAAAGTCCCTGTGCATATTACGAGGAGAAGAGCGAGTAGGCCAGTAATATGATGGGTCGTCGCTCAAGTTTTGGGCACCATTATTGTTTTTGTTGGTTTCGTAAGTTGGATGTGATCCTACGCTTTGTAGTATCGCTGGAGCTGTGTAGTTTCCGGTGCTACTAGGCGGCAAAGGTGTCATATCTGAAAAGAACCCGGAAACGCCGATATTAGAGAGCCGATTCTGAATAAACCTCCCATCGCCAGTCCTCTCGTCAGCCTCTTTGCCGCTCTCCTGAATGCGATGATTCAATAGAGATCCTTCATCACCCTCGTCCCCTTCACCCTGTGTATCGTTTTCTTTCACAGATTTACTATGACGACGGCCACGATGATGGTGTTCTTTTGGGCTAGTTGCAACAGTTTGTTCTGTAGAGCTCTCGATTTCTTGCTCTATAGAGAGAGAATGGCAGTGCCGCTGTCTCTCAAGATATTTTTGTTGGATCTCGAGTTGGGATATCTGAAAGCGTTCGACAATTCTAGCTCTGAGCGTATCTTCGATTCCAGACTCACTCAAGGATGCATCCAAGTCAAGCCACAATTCACTAGCGGCAAATGATGAGAAGTCTTGGATAAGTTCTAGCTCCGACCGTCTCTCCTGATCGTCATGAAAGTCTACTCATCATCAGCCATTGATTGTTTCGCTTCGTTGAGGTTATCATGATGCATACATGGGCTGGGGATGGGATGAACATTTGGGAAAAGCAGATGAAATATCTCTTTCCATTTAACTGACTCGGATTTCTTGGGCGCAGATCGATTAACAGCTTTGCGTCGAAGTTTTCGAGTCGTTTCCACGTCAATGTAAGCCTCATCCACGGTGTTTTCAACAACGTTGCAGGGTGTAGATTTTCGGTGGTGTTGCTGAAGACTTGAAAGGTTCTCAAAACAACCAGGCATCGAGGGCATCTCCCTTCCGGCTGCGTGTGGGTACGGAATAGGTGTTCCCTAGTTACAGTTAGCTATCGATCCAACCCGTGAGAACTGGCGTGATTCTATACTTGATACGATGAACAGTATCCCAACCGTGTCCTCGGCATGTCATGTTCCCACCATAAAGCGCCGGGTCGCACTTGAAAAGGGGCAAGCAAGCTGTCGACCACGACTCGCGCTCATCCTCGGCTTTTTTCCCTTTTCCTTTCCGGTCATCATCCCCGCCGCTGTCCCCACCATCACACCCTTTATCTTGGCTGCCTTCGCCTATTCCTTTCCGTTTCTTCTTTACTGGGGACTCCGCGTTATTGTCGCCGGTATGTTTGCTGCCGCTTGTGGTAGCTTCCCCTGCTGCAGAAGTGTCTCCTTTTTGATACGCCACAAGAGTAAGTCTAGAATCAAGCGCGCGTAGGAACCACGCGGGTGTCTTATCGGCGATGTGGTCTTTCGTATGCTTTACCAATGTGTCAAACATCTGGTCGCCTTGTGAAGTTTCTACAGTTGCATCCTCACTTGGAGTACTTGTGCTATTGTAGTTGTCAAGGGAACTAGCACTCCAGTCACTATCACTTGAGCTGACTTCGCAGTAAACTGTCGAAGGAGTGCTCTCGTCATTGACTGCAGTATCCGAATTGCAATCCATAACATCTGGTGGTTGAGCTTGCTGGACTTCATCTGCTACAGGAACTGGCGTTGGGGTGTCAGGTGTAGACGGCGTCCGAAAATCTTCACTCGGTTGCGCTGTAGCCTCAAGGCCAATACTCGTAGAGGTAAGCCCTTGTTGTGTCCTTTCCAGGTCTTCTTCTAATGTAATGGTGTCGCCGCCAGTGGGTGTCAAAAGTTGTGGCATCGACGGGACTCGCTCATGCCGTTTGGTTTGAAGAGATAGGTTAAGCCGTGACGGAAATAATTGCCCACCCATCCTCACCAGGAAAAGAAACGGATCATTTTGTCCTAGTTCGTCCCATATTGACGGATTGAAGAGATAGGTCGTATTACCAGAGCACTGGCTACTGACTGCATCAAGATGGTCACATAGCTCTCTTGCGCTCGCACGCAAAGGTGCGTTTACTTCATCTTGAATAGGCACTAATAATCGCTTCTTGGTGAAGTTGAGAATCTCCCCAAGAGCAGTGTTTCGTGCACAACGTGGGTCTAGAAGCATATACTCAATCCAACTCTGTGCAACCCCGTCAAGTGGTGATATGCCACTTTCTGTGACTCGGGCATACGACTCAAATAAGGAGCTGAATGTTTGTAGCAATGTCCATCCATATAGCATCCACGTCACGAACTCGAGGAAAACGCAACCCAATCCCCACACGTCGTACATTCGCGAGCGTGATTGATCCGGTAAGAAAGCTTCCGGCGCCTCGTAGCGCGCTGTTCCAGTCACTGTTCTGGTTGGAAAATGTCGCGACCGCGTCGCATTAGTATGCTTTTTAGACAGGCCAAGATCCGCAATCACAAGTCGCCCAAACCCAGGGCTTGAATCGTCAGAGAAACGGAGGATATTCTCTGGCTTTAGGTCACCGTGACGTGTATTGCAGTTGTGAAGCTCGGTGAGGGCATCAGCAAGGCCTCGCATTTGTGAGATTGCCCAGGATATTGTCTGCGTGTTTGATGACATGGACTCGTCAGACGCCCAAAATTCACGGAGATTTCCCCCGTCAGCCCAAGGAAAGATGAAGAAGTATCGCTGCTCTCGCTGAATCGCTGCAATGCACTTGATAAGATGTTTGTGGTCTATATCTCTCATGCAGGCAAGAGCATTGGATTCTTTTTCAAATGTGTTTTCGCTATCAGGGCTTGATAGCTCTTTGATGGCGCACTCAAGGGGGCGGTTGATAGTCTCAATGTCAACTATGTCAGCACTGGAACATTTCATGAATCATGCCTCACTCACTGATTTAAATCGCTCAAGGTGGGCAGCATGGACCTCCGCGTGGAAAACCATGCTGAAATGGGACTGCTTCGTTTGTCTTTTAGCTGACACGAAAGGCAAAATCGCATCTCGATGCAGAAGGTACTTAAATTGCTTCCGATGGAAGATTGGAGAAAGAAACATCCACTGCCGTTCACAGAAGCTGAAGATTGTGCTCTTTTTCCATTGTTGGAAGAATACCCAAACTTTGTCTTGTTTGAGGCGATCAGAGTTTGGGAGATACGACTTGACTGTCCAGCTATCGCCTTCGGTCTGATACGCAACTGGAAGCATTTCATCCGTAAACCCTTCGCGGAAGAAGGTCGATATATCGCTAACTTGGTTAATGAATACAAGTATGGCAAATATTCGTCTCCCCTTTTCGACGATAACTCTGGCAAGACAAAATTGTTCTCCGACAGAAAGTCCCACGGATGCTAGGGTCGAGGCGACAGCGTCGAGCGTGATCAGCTCGTCCAGAGCTCCATTGGGCACGAATGACTTATTCTCAAGTGGGCTATACACTAACAGTCGCAAGATATCGTCACTCGTGCAGCCACTTTTTTTTCGATCTTTCGGAGCGAGGTCTGGGCCATCAACTTCATTGCTGGCTGCTCTTCCGAGGTGGGCTTTCATTATTATTTATTGATCGACCCAAATCGGTAATCCGTGGACAGAAAACCTGGAATAACTGACTGAAATGCGGACTTTCCGACTTCTTAGTATCCTCAGTCTATAAGCTTCAGTAGCTGGGAGAAGATAAGAAATGGCGGTGAAATTAAAATTAAGTTGCATTGTCTGATACCGGGACCGCCATTCTTACCCTAGCTATGCCTTGCGTTGGTGTTCTGCGCAATTGCGCACAGCACGATACGCCGTAATCCCATTTCATTGCCAAGTTGCAGTGTTCGGTAACCAAGGGTTATGGTGGCTCTCCTGCTTCAGGGATGTTTTGTTTGACGTTCCGCGCAAATGCGCACAGCAGGATGCTGTCGTGATACATCGCAACCGCATCCCATTGGACATATTTCCAACACGCAGGCATGATGCAATAGAAGTAAACCGACAGAACTAATAGTGCACAAGATCTAGTGATCTGCAGGCTCCGATAGCAAGAATGCAAGTGGCTGTGTTTCGGATACATCCTGAGTCGTTGCCACATTTAATGGGGTGTCTTGAGCGGTCTAGACCATGGCTAGCCTCAGCCTTCGGTGACAATAGGAGGCCTAAACTCCTGGTATTCGATTGGTGGGTTTTTCCTTTTTTCTTTTAGGTGCCTCAATAGGAGGTAAGCTTAATCCCCAACGCCCATGGTATATCTTTAGACGGCGGATATGCAATGAAACTATTGGTTCTAGCCTCTGCAGATCGCTCTATTACTTAGCTAAAAAGCGCTGGAATACCCAATACAACCCCCATTTTACACTTAAAGATGCACATTGTCTACCTAGGTAGCATCGTCACATCAAAACTGCAGTCCTCATTTTACACTTACAAGTGCATTTTTTTATCATCCCGACTTGGCCCTTTGCATGTATGTAGCTAGATGCAAGTTCACGATAGGGATACTCGCCTCCTACTCTATCGCGATTCGAAAAGAGACCAAATCACTCCCCCACTACACATTATTGTCATTTCAGCTGTCCCAAAGCTCCTTTTGCAGCAGTTCCTAGATCTCATCCTCTCCCAGGCAGGCATTTTTGACGCAAAGGATTCATGTCAGAACCCAATCTAGATTGTACAGATCAACACTGCGTTTTAGAGGCATGGTACACTACGGCGTCGAAAATAACGAAGGATTATTGGAGGTTGGCTCGATGAGAGTGACTAAACCTTTGATGCGATAATCTAGTAGTGCCGGCTTCAACATAACGTTTTAGTTGAAGAGGCCTCCGACTCCAACGCGTTTTAGATGATTATTGTTAGCTAGATCGCTAGGTTTGCTTACCTAACACGATGAGGGTGATAAAAGTAATGTGGACTCCTGCATGAACGGCTTTTACCGCAGGCGGGATGGCGCGTATAGTCAATGACGTTACACCACGCGGGAAAAAGATGCGCTTAAAGCAGGCAACATTCGAACAAGGTAAGAGAAATGGTTGGAAGAGTGCGACGCGATCATGCCCAGAAAACGTACCAATCAGCTTTACAATGGCTTATTAAACCCTCTAAAAACAAAAAGCACCTAGGCAAGTAATGAAACTCCTATTCCTCCAAATAAGAAAAGCAAGTTACCTATGGACCCATAGTAGTTGTTCTAAGTGCCGGCACAGGTGTGGCGGCAAACCGGAAAAAAGGGGTTAAGTTACTGTTGTGCAGTACACCAAATGGCAGAGCCTGTAACCTAACGCAAGGTCTATTGTACACTCGAACGAGTGCGTAATCGCTTCACGCAAAATAGAGTTGCTGAAAAATGCATTACATAGATTATAATCAAGCAGAAAAAATGATATATCGGCTAATTCGCGATGTAGATATATAAAATAAACCAAACTCGTCTGTTAAATGAAACCTATTTATAATCGGTGTAATATGACCTTTAATCATAATGTTAAACCAAAACGCGATTCTAGTATATATAGCAATAATAAGAGTTCATATGGAGTGTCGTGGAAGTAGGTGGATTAGCTCCATCTCAACGTGTATGGCCCGTCCAGGCCCCTTTTTCATACCATCGGTAGGTCATACCAGTCTCATATTTCCACGGATCCGGGTACCATCCATCAGCGGCTGCAGCTGCGGAAGAACCCCTACCGGCCGTGGAAGAGCTACCGCTGGCGTAACTAGCACTGGTATAACTACTATTGGTGTAGCTACCACCAATTGCCGATCCTCCTCCTGAGCCTCCGTGATATTGTTGGTGGCTAGAACCCGATGGGCTGACTTGTTTCCTCTGCTGCTCCATGAGCAGAACCTTCGCTTCGTTGAAGGTGGTTCTTGGGACTGTTAGTAGGTGGCCCGTTCCTCGCAACAACCTTGCTATAGTCGTATCTACTATCTCTCTGATTCATCTCGAATCGCCGTTTGTGTCCGGATGCTTCGCGGACTGCAATCTCGATCTGGTGCTCATGTTCAACCTTGCGACCATCAATTGTGCCGCTTAACACGACTTTGAAATGGCGTGATGCCTTTCTTCCACCAGTTGTTGTCTTCGGTGTGCTCCTGTCAATCATGTTAACTTTGTTCTCAGGACAAGAAACCCTATCTTAAGGCGTACAAGATTATAACCGAATCATACTCTCCTTCAGTGGCGGTTTGGGTAGCAAGCCGGACCATTGCCCCCTTTAGGCCACTGCTTGGCTTCGAGTACGCCCATTCAATACGTATTGGGACTAAATTCCCTAGACTTGGCTTTGATATATATATAATAATTTATATATCTGTCTAGCTACTCGAATAACTACAGTTGACAGCGTGGGAGAACACCAGTCATATATACACCGAGGTTCATGTACCTTGTCCTGAATACGCGTCGTGATATCTCAAATACTCATACCAACACAGTCAAACCCCGTTTCATGTTGGTGCTAATTCGTAGGTGGAATCTAGAAATAAGATCACGATGGTTGAAAATTTACTAGTTGCAGAGTGCTGAAACCAGCACAATGGAGTGCCTATATGAATGTGAATGACCCTGACTTTTGTGTTGTGTCGAGGCTGTGTTCTCGTGCAGGCCTAGTTTATCGCTTTGATTGCTGCAGCGGTCTATATATTGGTGATCAACTATTTTAATTCAAGATCTATTAGCTGAGAGGCGATTGTAATTAGGGGCCCAGGAAAACACCATACCATCGCATGAGTTCTTTTGTGGCGTGAACCAACATGTTAGAACCGAGTGTTGGTGATAATATAGTCTGGAGCTAATGACAAATCTTGTCAACGAGGTATTAGATCGGGATAACTATCTCCTGAATATCCTAGTAGGTTGACCTGCCACCCTGCTAACTGTTTGTATCGTGCATAAGAATTCTCCAACACAGATCCACTCCTTATAGTTGTTATTGTTGTTATATTCTTTAACGTCATGCGAGGACCTCCCTAAAAGTATATAACGTAATATGTTTATATATATAATATACCAAGCCTTGCCTTTATAGGCTTACCATTATATTGCTAGCGGTCTTAACAGCTAGTATCTGCCTACATATTTTATTTTACCGCAATATGGCTTTGCTACGCCATTATATATTTGCTTTGCTAGTATACCTCTTTTTAATTAAAACCTTTTATACTTACGCTAATAAAAACCTTATAAAAAAAAAGCTATTAATAACTTAAACAAATATTAATATAACTTTTTACCGCGTTTTATAGTTTACGCGTATTAAAATAGTTATTAAAAAGTGCATTAAATATATTTGTTAACACTTTTATACTTTATACTTAATTTATGTTAATATATAGCGTTATAATCTTTTTACCTTTTTATTACGCCTTATATATATATTACTAAGCATTAAGCTTGCTTTTATCCCTATAAGTTAAATCTTTTCGCTATAAGTAAAATCGCAGCCTATTATCAACTATACTAAAGCCAGAACTCCTTTTTGCCTTTTAGTACAATATTATCAAAAAGCAGCATATTAGTATGCGCTAAAAATGCCGCATATAAAATATATAAAGAGACCCACTTTCGCACTAACAGTAGGTGCCAAGACATATAGTTATAAGAGGGAAGTTGTCCACTCCTTACAGGCACTGCCAGTAAAATGATTCACTTCGTTTTGACATAAGGTTCTTCAAAACTTAATGTTCTCGAGACCTATACAATTTTCTGCGTAGGCAAGTGTGGTATTATATCTTGATGTAGAGCTAAGGAGTACGAGACGAAAAAGGTGAAGGTATCGGCACTTTTCATATATTTTTATTCCTTGTCAATACGGTCTTATACATTACTCACAATCCACATATATGAACTTCTCGAATAGAGAGTTGTTCTACTAGTAAAACCTTACAGCTGCGTGTAGTGTTTTCTTGAACCCACTCCTGTCAGTGATACTCAAGCATCTAACAGGGTAGCTATTTATCTGGAAATGTCGTTATTATTGTATATGAAACCATGGATGGTTCAACATCTCTGCAGCAGTGATACACTTTTCCGGCTCATAAACAAATATCTTCAACAATAGGTCATAGAGTAAGGCCGCTTCGTGCTCCGGGATCTTCGGCATTGCTGTCAATAGGTCCTCCGACTCTGAGTCGTACCCCCTGAAGTAGGTATTATTCACCTTTACAGCGGTAGGTTTCCACGCTATATCCGAGAAACATGGAGGTAATGGGATGCTGCGTTTATCTGAGGACAGGCTAGGACAATCGTTCTCCGGTTTCAATGTGCTGATATGGACCACGCCACCCTCCGGTTCATCCCATATCTGGTAGACCAAATCCTTCAACGGCCGTTCGTCTTCCCATTTACAGAGGGGCTGTCCTATGCTACTATCTTTTGTCGGCTGACCATCATCATCCCACAGAGTTTGCTGCCAATCGCTGGGCATGTCTCCTATAGTTTGGATGATGTACCTTATCAGGCCCACCGGGGAAGTCACCTCGTAAGGGTTTTCGAACGGGCCTTCTCCTGCCCTCAGTCGAAAAAGGCAACAACCGAGAGCCCACACATCACTTGCCGGACTGGCTGACAAGCCAACTGCTACCTCTGGAGCTAGAAAGTCAATTGGTGTCCCAAGCATTTTCGTAGGAGGCAAAGCGGCCGGGAAACACTCATCAAAATCGACAAGCTTGATATCGTGACTAATAATATTGATACTGCAGGATAAAAAGTCAAGCGTTTCTGTAATGTACCGTGGCGCTTCCGGGCCAGTTGCTTCGCCAGACTCAGTTTCCAAGAGTCCTGTAGCGGGAGGTCCAAACAAGTGATATATATCAGCTTCTTTAAAGCGATCAAAATTTGTTAAGCTGAACAGAATATTGGCCGTTGTGACGTCTTATATCCTGTAAGTAAGAAACCATGGCTAGAGATATGAATGGGCTCACTTACCTCCGTGACACAGGCCGCGAGAGTGAAGATTAGCAACAGCTTTTGCGGTCTCACAGCCAACCTTCCGAGCGAGCCAAGGTCTGAGACGTGAAGTGATCCCATAGGAAAGGTCGGATGCAGATGGGCCGAGAACGGGTAGGACTAAGCATAAGTGGCGGCCGTTTGGTCCTTCGAAAGTGAATTGGCGATGGCATTGTGTGACAAAAGTCGGCGCAATCCCAGTCATCAGACCCGAGGTAGCACTGAGGCTCAGAGCAGTCTTCTCCTCAACCATTTTCGAATGCTCAGCCGTAACAATTTTCAGAGCCACCCACTTCTCCTCAATTGTATCTTGCGCAAGCCAGACGGTAGAGAATCCACTAGAACTGAGCTTATGTACGATCTTGTAACGGCTATGGTCGAACCTGTCCCCCAAGTGAACAGGGTGGAATCCGCCGGGCCGATATTTCTCAATATCCTCAGTAGCGACGCCAATGCCTTGAGGTAGGAGGAAGCGCATGTCGTCCTCGTAGTCTGAAAGTGACGACATTTGTAAATATGTGAGCAGTTAAGAGAGCCTCAACGCAACAGCACAGCAGCGCGAGAATACGGACGGGTATGGATGATGAAGGAGTGGGTGAAACAGTGCGCTAGAATGGATTGGTTGAGTTGAGCAACTGAGAGATAATTAACATAATTAACATATAGACAAGACTTAGCGCACCATATAAATAGGCTACTGTTGGTTGTTGGTCTGCAGCCTGTGTTGGAGCCCCACTTCAGCACCTAACGTTGGACACCTACTAACTTTGGTTGGTTGGTTGGCCTCTTGTTGGCGCTATCACGTCGGGGGCCTCTTTCGGAAAAGCTCACCCTTTTATCTCCCCTACTTAGACTTCCTTCCATACATTTTCTATACATTCGTACCTCATGCACCAACCCCCCGGCGAAACTAAGACAAAGTGAAGAACTCATATATTAAAGTAAGCTCGGTGAGTCGACATCTGACTCCGCTTACCGTTCCCAGACCTCAATAACCTAGGTAGTTTATATAACTATTTGGGTTCATGAAGTTAAACATACTCAGTTAGCAGGTGATGGGGGGTTAGAGTAACGGCAATAATTGCACTCACCTTTCTTAATGGCTCTGACGTACTAAGGGCTGGTATCTTAGCGGACAGCCGTTCAGTGATCCCCGAGCAAAGTTCTCTAGCCGACCAATATATGGAAATGAATGAAACAGTGTGCTTTCAACGCGATTATAGAAATCATAGGCAAAGACCAACTGAGAAAATGATGATTAGGCTCTTCATCATTTGGGCGGTATAGGTGCAAAACGAAGCAGTGTAAATTGAAGAATATAATATCCCTGTCCTGACGAATATTTAGATCCTCAACATGCACGCATAGAAGTATACGTTTGAGCATACCCGAGAGCGAAGCGACGCCCCCTTTAGAAACCCAGGCATTGCCCGCACAACATAATTACTCACAACCCTTCAGCACACAACTCCAAGTAATCAAAGCGGCGTTTTAAATCATAAGGCACGTTGACTAACTTCACAGTCTAGTTGTCACGAGCGAGGGCATATATATCTACCTAACCATACCAAGTTCCTCCATTCTACATTCAAAATCTCGCTCATACGGGATTCAAGAAACTTTAACCAAACGATTCCTCAACGCGGCATTCTCCACCGCAAGAACGGTGCCACTGGCATCAACATCGAAGATGAACTCATCTAGTGGCTGTGAGCCGTACGCGACGCCAGACACACCTACCCACGTAGCGCAATCCGTGGTGTAAGGGTTCGCGACACTCGGCGAACTGAGGTCTTCAAACGTCGCCTTGAACCCGACCCGTCGGCCCCCGTTCGCAGTCGCATCCCATAATCCGCTGGGATACAGCCGGACGCTAGAATCGATGTCAGGCCAGTACTCGCGCGAGATGTTCAGGCTTAGCGCCACTACCAGCGCCATTAGATTCGTCCCGTTGCTGATCCAGCCCCCCACGCCCAGCCCCGGATGGTTCTCATCCACGGAGATCGTGAGCGACGAATTGAGAGCTTTGTCTACGCTTCTGTAGAACCCCGCATACGTCGCGTTTGCTTGCGATCGTGCTATCTCCTGCAGGGTTGGTAGGTAGGTGTTTGACAGCGTGTCTGCGATGCTCGTTACGAGAGCTGCTGGGATCTCCCCTGCTGCTGCTACTGAGAAGCCGATGTCGAAATCCGGGATTACGGCTAGGAGTGTGCTGTATTTCCCTATGCTACCGAGTTTGTTGAATGTTGTCGCGAATTGGTACGTGGAGTCTTGTTGATGTTAGCGTTGTGGAGATAAGAAGGGTGAGTGGAGGGGGTAATGAGTAGCTGTGCAATTCTCTTGTTATTTATCTTTGGGTTAGCGGAGAAATGCTTACTTTGCGATAGTGATAATCTACGCACGCCCCAGGGACTACCGACTGAGGATACCGGGTCAGAACTGAAGGTCACGGGCCGAAGCCATCGCCGTGTTACGGGCCATGGCAGTAGGGTTGATTTCAGGATGGCCCTTCCTACCGTCGCCATATCCGAAGATGACGAATAAATGCTTCCTGTGCTGGTCGGTATTAGCTATTTGCTCGCAAGATTATTGTTAGGTTTTTCGCCTCTATTTTTCTTTTTCTTTTCCATTTCCTTTTTAAAAGGGGTAGTTTATCGATGGATTGAAAATAGCTAGGAACGAGCTCACGGTGATTCATTCCCCATGTTGAAAGCCCAGGTCGTCAGCTGTCTGTCGCCCGGTATGACGCCCAGGGAATCTTTCGGCGCACTGTAGAACGTGTGGCTCAGATTCAGAGCCTTCACGACCTTGTCCTCAAAGGACCGCTGGAACGGCTTTCCTGTCATCCTCTCTAGCGCATAGCCCAGAAGAACGTATCCGACGTCTGAGTACGCCGGTGTCACGAATGGTGAGAAGGACGGAGGGATTTTCCTGAGTCCTTTGAAAAATTCTACGCGTCCATGAGTGGGAATCCTGCCATGTTATAACAGTATAGTGTTGGGTGAGATGGAGTGAGATGAAGTGAAAGAAGATAAAATAGCAGTACTTACGAGGTCTATTACACACTGGGCTATTCCCGCAGGGCGGAATATCAAAGACCGAGAGGGCTGGCAGCCCGAGTGCCATGGTCTCGGACATGTTGCTGCTCTGCGTGAGCTCGCCGAGCAGCGAGTCTAATGATCGACAATTTAGCACCACTCTCAAAGCAAATGCGAACGTATTCGCTCACAATCTCTCATCAAGCCAGAGATCTGACTTGCTAAAGCTCCTATGGTAATCGAGCCCCAATCAGGCGACGTGAGCGAATGTGAGTTATCCCGTCCGGGCACTACCATGGCCGCGATTTCGGGAATGTATCTAGCGATAGGGTCGTTCCAAACGGAATCTCCCACCTCGGCGAGGAACGTCAACATCGTGAATACTTTAGTCAAACTCCCTATGCGATAGACGGTCTTTCCGTCAACAGTTTTGACTCCAGTTGTGTCCATCGTCGCCAGGTTCTTCGCTGTCCAGTAGTGAGTCCATAGTGGCGTCTGCTCATTAGCGGTGAAGACTTCGACGGAATATGAGAATTTGTCAGAGCCAGTGTTGTTGGCATTGTCAATATACTGGCCGATCACCGAGTCCAGAGCACTGGCCGCCTTAAGGATATCCGGGTGATTTGCCAAGTTGCTGGGTTTAGGATAGCTGAGGCCGTAGAGCGGACAATTTAGCTTTGCATGTGAACCAATGGCCTGAATAATGACTAGCTGAGCCAGAAGCCACCAATATTTGAACATTATGACAATAGTATTTATTATGTATAACACACCATGAAAAAGATAATTCGATGCTTAAGCATCACTCGTAATGCCAAGCACATATATTTTTACCAATTATGCGCTCACATCGGTCTATAAATGGCCCTACGCTATCAAGTATCTCTCCGCACTGATACGGTAGGATTGCCCTCCCATCGAGTGATAGAACTCGGAGCAACGTCGACTTCGTGATGGGGGTTAGCCGGATAAGATTTTCACAATTAACCGCTGGATGTGAGTGCCTAAGGTACTTCTTAGCTACCAGGGTACCACTCGATATTTTGCACAGCGATCCAACAATTCGTCATTAGTCGGGCCCTCAGCTATCGGCCGGGGTAAAAGGCTGGATTTGTCTTGGTTTTTATCGATAGAAGTTAATTCCTATCCACACTCCCTTTTGCATGCCCCTTTATGGGCCTTATTTTATTACTTCCACAGGTAAGTAAGCTTATGAAGTAGTTACCTAATATGCACCCCATTCTCTACGCAAAGATATGCAGGTAGTGATGACTTCGAAGCTACGAAGTTCCACAACCGCGCTACCCCAGGGCAAACTTTACCTTGACCGGGGCCATATGCCGTCACATATCGTTCACGACATAGCAAACATGGATAATGGACCGTGAGATGGTAGTTTGTGACGCTGTTCTCAGCATCTAGAACACGAAGGGTTGCTATTTAGGGACCCCGAATCTGCGATCCGGCCCGGAAGCTTCAACTCCGCCATTCTTGGCACTATAGATTCACGACGCCTAATTCGAGGGATCCTTCGCTTGGTCCCGTTCAATCAGTCACCATTCACTGACCGTTCTAGAATTACGTTTTACTTATCTTCAATATAGGCAAGATAGTCAAGTGCCCGGTAACTGGTTCCCTCAAAGGGCCCAGACGTCGATACGATCAGCGGGGATCTAGATGGGTATGTGTACCTACTTAATTAAGTACGTAGGTGCGCTTCAAAATGAAAGTTTCCACATGATTTTGAAAACATTTAATTTCATTCATGATCACCATGTTGTAATCTGCTATGTAGATCACGTACGTGGTTGTTGCAAATCATGGAGGATGGAGTTTTGCCCCTGGTATGGTCAGAAGCTGTGCATGAAACACACACAGTACCCATCCATAGCATGAAGCCATGATATTAAGTCATAGCATCAAGTCGTGGCATAACGTATCACTACAGAACGACATCATGATCGTCAACCATATTGATTGTAACAATCACTATTACTCGTCTATATCCCGCATCTTAATAATGCAATATAGGAGGCGAATAGCACTTAGTATTCTGCGTGCCGTCTGCGTTATCGTGCGAATACTTGATTGAGATTGATTCTGACGTATCGCTATCTTTAGAACTATACCGTACATTGTGTAGAAAGTGGAGTGGCTATAGGATGTGTTTCGAAATTAACATGAATAGCATTAATGTTGGCCATGTTCGGTCTTGAACTTCCCTAATATCACAGTAACGATGGCAATCAAAGAGGAACCTCGCTGTTCGTCGTGATCATCTCAAACATCTTGCCCCTAAAACGGCCCGACGAGAAATCGACATGCCTGCCCAAAACATACCACCCACATCATGGCCCCTAATCATGGATCTCTCCAACGTGAAGAGTAAAATGCAAACATTATATACTAGTACAACACCTCCAAATGCAAAAATCTTATTACCTCGTGCATGCAACCCGTTGCCGTGGCTTAATGTCCATTCACTGCCGGAGATCCGTCCGAGTCACCGTCCGATTCGTGTTCAGCCGCGACTATAGAGTACTGGCCACCAGCACCAGCCCAGATGATTTCTCGATTGCGGATGGCCGTGTTATCGATCAACGTTGGAACCTCGATGTCATCCGTGGTGCCCTGTCCGGTCTGGTAGTTTGCAGAAAATCCCCATGAATACACTCGGCCGATCACATCGACAGCGAAACTCGTATCGACACCAGCCGCAATGAACTGAGTGTTAACGTCTATTTGGATTGTTAGTGGATACAGGGGTGACATACGAAAGTTGATCGAATTTGCTTACCAGGAACCTGAGTAGGTTGAAGAAGAATGCGAGGCCGGCTGTTCTCGTCAAACACGGCGTTGTCCTCGTTGAATAAGTCGGCTGGTTGGCCAACTTGATGGCCATCGACACGACCCCATGTCAAGAGCTTCCCATCTTTAGTTCGGGCAACCGAGTGGTGCTCGCCTCCCGCGACCATGACGACATTCGCATCCTTGAGCGAGTCCACAAGTTTGGGCTGGAGGACCATGGCATCGTCCTTGCCGGTATCGTCGTAATGGCCAGTCTGGGAGTAATTGTTGAGACCCCATGACCAAACACGCCCATGGTTGTCAATATAGAAACTGTGATAAGAGCCAGCAGCGATGCTAACGGCGTAATGTTTCTTGCCAAACATGCCGCACGGTTGGGGGGTGAGTGTAGCCGTAGGGCCAGCGTGGCGCGTTATAGGTTTCCGGCCTAATTGGAACTGCCCGCCACTACCCCATGTCCAGACCTTGCCATTGATATCCATGGCTAGCACGTGGTTGGAACCACAGGCAATGTCGGTGATGTCTTGTAGTGGTGCGATCAACATGGGAGCGGGTTGCACTTTGATATCTTTAGCAAACCCAATGATGCCATCGGCGCCGCGGAAAGTTCCCCAGCCAAAGACAAAGCCATCAGTGGTCAGTAAGAACGAAGCTGAATCAGTGGCAACCACTTTGCAGATGATGTCAGTTTCCTCTAGTTCGCCATTCTCAATCAGGGTGGGAGTGCTTTCGAGAGGGTTAACTCCGCTATCATCCTCATCCTCATCCTCATCATCAGAATCATCTGCATCTGCATCACGGACGCCACCAGCCCAAGTGGTATCACGACCCAGGGCTTTGTCGTCGTTGACACCCCAGGTAAGAACTCGATTATCCTTAGTGAGGACGATGGCGTGCATGCCTCCACAGGCAATGTCAACCACGCCGACCTCCTCGGCGTCGAGGTTGTGATTTATGCGAGGTCGTTTGACATCGATTGGTTTCTTGCCATCATGTTTCTTACTACCCAGGCCAAGTTCACCGGAGCTCCCTTCCCCGAAGACAAATACATCGAGGAGAATGGTTGGGACGGGATTATTCACGACAGTTCTCTTCCGCCTCTTTAATACAACTTGTTTGCGCCAGCCCGTAGGACCCTCTGCAGAAGTGGCAACACGGGGTTTCTTTACGGGTCTAGGTTCGCTAAGTTGGCTTGCTTCGGACGCGCTGCTCGACGAACTAGAGGGCTCAGCATCTCCATCGTCGTCGTCGTCGATTGGTCGCTTCCCGTTGCTGTTCTTAACAGGCTTCTTGATAGCGGGAGCGGCCTTGGCAGCGGCGGTCTTCTTGGTAGCGGCAGCCTTTGTCTTTGCTGCAGTCGCCTTTGAGGTGGTAGCAGACTTCTTAGCTGCAGCAGCTGTCTTCGCAGGTTTCGCTGTGGATTTCGGTGCCGGTTTTGCGGCGGACTTGGAGGCAGGTTTAGAAGGAGCAGCGGCTTTGGTCGAAGAAGCTTTGGGTTTCGCAGCAGCAGGTTTCGCGGCTTTATCAGCGGCAGGCTTCGAGACTTTATCAGCGGCGGCCTTTTTCGAAGCGGCAGCTTTTGTCTTTGGGGCCATGATGGATTCTGCGACGCGTCGTGGGACGGCAGCACGAGAAGGCGAAAGGGAAGGGAATGGTACGGGATGTGTTGAGGGTCTCAGACGCTCGTCGCGACTCGTGGCCTACGTTACGTGTAATCGCGATGAAGGCGATAGGAAACGAGGCTGGTGGATTGTGGTGGTGGTGGTGGTGGTGGCTTGTGAATGGTGGATGAGAGTCGGTGATAGATTGTATGCGATCGCGTTGCGAAGCAAACAAAGGAAGACAATGAAGAAAATGAAGAAAATGAAGATATTAGAGAGAGACAACGACACAACGCGGAATGTAGATAGGTATTGTGGAACAGGCGCGAGCCCGAGGATGGGCGAGGGCTGATGATCTGGTGGCCTGATATCGACCCAACCTGGGGTGACGGATTGATTCTTCGATTGGCCGACAATGCGCAAAGTCTGAAATGGCCCTTTGTTGATGTTTGCAGAGAAGAGGTGGTGGTAGAGAAAGGACGGGGGGATTGGGGGGATATGGTTGAGAACTTGAGAGCTTGAGAAAAAAGACGCGCCGGTGGATTGTTGTAGGTATATTTTTACCACGACCGTGCGATTGTGTAGTACCTGAACTGCTAGGAAAAGAAAACTTGGATCAGTCAGCACATAAAAATATCCGTCTTGGTCAGGTACCATATAGTGTACCTAGGTGCTATCCGATAGGTACACTACAGGCCTGACTGACCTAGCATAGGTACCTACTTAGGTAGGTTAGGTACCTTGTGTTCAAGTAGTCTACCGGTACCTACGTATAGCCTTGGCAGCAAAGACAAGACAGGGAGCTCCACGCGAGCTTCCTCACCGCCCTGCAAGGGTGTACAGTACCCAGTACACTTCAATACCTGGTAGTGTGCACTAAATAGCTGCTTGTGTGCACCAGCGTCTATTACCTAGTACTACCTACATTAAGTAATTACCTAATGTAGATATCTAATTGCCAAAGAGGTCTTTGTTTGTACCTTAGCTTGGTGTACAGTACACTAACCTAGGTATCTAGTAGTACACCTATCCGCTGTGAGATACCGGTAGCTACATTACTGAATTAAAAGCACCAACTGGTAGGTACATACCTAGCTAGGTACCTACACCCTAAAGTATGTCCCTTGCTCAAATCACTCCCGGTTCCCGTGATGAATGTGGTGGTTCAATGCCAAGAACTGTTCACCTCGAATCATTCCATTCCAAGGTCAGACTAGTTTTGAATTTGTCCGGCAGAATTAGTTAAGGCCGTACTCTATCTACCACTGAAAAGCCCGACTCGACTTTTTAACCATGTAAACCTGTCAGGCGGTGAGTGGTCATACTTCACCAGTTTTTAAGTATTGGCTTAGGAAATACATCATCAATTGGATCTGCATCTTTCCCCTCAGCATTAAGCCAAGCTTGTTGCACTTTTATCATCGCTTCGACACCATGATAAATTACAACTTGGTTTTCTGTTGACTTTCGAGAACGCAGCAGACAAGTCTGAGTATGAAATCTCAGGAGACGTCGGCTGCTGAATATATTGTTTTGGTCACTGAATTAATGAAGATGAACTTAAGCCTTGCAACAGTTTTCAGCTCAAGTGAAGGATATCTGCACATTGGTATCACCGCCAAATTAACTATCCCTTTGTATCACAAACGCCCATGTCCCGATGCATGTACAAGTACAGTTTTCCCCTGTATTTCACCCTGTCTTATCTCATTCCATCCCATCCCATCCCATCCCAGCCTTTGCCGTCCCAACACCACTGAAAACCAAGATAGGATCTTTCCTCACTTTTTGGTCGTGAAATCAATCTCATTCGGGTTCGGATACTCAGCAGCCCGCTCACACGTGCACGAGTCGGCGGGACGGGAGCCGCAATCACAGGTGCTGCCTGCAGGAGCCACGTTCTCCCTGGCCGCGTTTTCACACGTGCACTGTCTGGCCGGGCGGGCGCGGCATGAGCATCGGGCGCCGCTCAGAGCGTTCTCCGTCGCCGCTTTCTGACAGCTGCAGTGGAGAGCCGATTGTTTGCCACAAGAGCAGGTGGCCTGCTTAGCTGTAGCGTAGGACGAGTTAGTCTTCATGCAAGAGAACTGGTAGTCGGAGACCTGTCATCGATAGGAATCATAGGATGCAATATGAACACTTACCGCAGACACACTCATTGCCCGAGTTCTTGCCGCAGCAAGTGGGAGTTGCCATGGTGACTTGAGTGGCCATTGTGGTGATGATGTAAATTAGAGGTAGGTAGGTAATATGTGATGAGTTGGGTGATTGGAAGTTGTTCCGAGAAGATGAGTGAGGTCATCGTCTGTTTGCTGATTGGTCCAAAGCTTGCTGGTGTGATATAAGCCAATCACAGCACATGTGATTACTTTTCCAGCAATCAAGAGTGGCTCCTAATGGGGCAAATTGGTTAGATTCTATCATAGAGACCAATGTGATCCCTGTCATCTTACCCCGGATTTTTGGTCTCTTCAGCCAGTGACATACCACCGTAGCATCTAGACCCCTAGTAGACCCTTAGCAGATCCCTAGAATGCAGGGTTATTTATTGCGCTGGGCCGAATAGCATGTCACGGTTGTATTATTAGAACGTGTGCCCTCATAAACCTATCACAGCGGGCCTAGATCCCCTTGCAGTCCCCTTGAAGAACAAGCTGCCTACTTACAACAAACACCAACGGGCAGATGCAGTGGCGCAGATCGAATTATCGAGTTAGAATGCCAAGATCCTCCAAGGTCTTCTCTTGTTAGCTAAGTATGTACTGAACGTGCAGTATGTAAATTAAACTAGAGCCAGAATCAACCTAATGCAAATGCAAATGCAAATGCAACCCATATCGTTAAGATTAAACAACGGGCCAGCCACTAGAGAAGTCGATGGTATTCCAACCGAATCGCTTATCACCGTCTGAGTAACCGATGGTCTTGTCGACATAGTGGTAATAAAGAATCTGCGCAACAGTGAAACAAATCAGTACATCACACGCAAAAAGGTACGCGCGAAAAGGTCCGGAGGGAGTTGCATTGTTCTGGTACTCACCGGTCCGTTAGTAGGATCCTGGTAGACACCCTGGCCACCGGGTCCATAGATATTGTCATGAGACTCGAGCACGATGGTGCCGCCACCCTGAGTGCAAGCGACGCCATTCTTGTCAACATACCCACCGGTCGCCGTCGACGAGCGGCACGCCAAGATCTTGTACTCGGCCCCGGCTGCAGGCAGGCCGGCGTCGTAGCCGCAACACTTACCCTTGCTATAGAACAGGTAGTAATAGCTCCCATACTTGAAGATGTAAGAACCCTCCACCGCCGTCGTCGTAGGATCGTACGCCACCTGGTACGAGCTGACGCCACTCGCGAGCGTCAGCGGCGCCGCCTTCATCTGCGCTTGGTAGATGTCGCCCCAGAATGACCCCCATGTCAAGTAGTACGTCCCGTCGACGTTGATGAGGTTCGGGTCGATGGCGTTGTACGGCTTCGCTGAGCTCGACTGGATACCTGTTGTCCCGCGGTCTGTCCACGACCCCACGTCTAGTGTCGTCGATGTCGCGACGCCGATGGCCGAGTTTTGAGACCCGAACTCGCTCACCGAGTAGTAGAGGTAGTATGTGCTACCGACTAGAGTAACATCCGGCGCCTATGTGATTTGCATTATTTAGCGGATGATGGATTATAAAGTTCTTCGTAGTCGACTTACCCAGAGGTCTTGGTTGCCGGGAAGGTTGATCGAGGAGCCAGACGGCAGCGCGGCGCCCTTGTATGTCCACGGACCCGTGATAGCCGGTGCCGTGTGGATGGCGATCTTCCCGTTCGTCGAGAACCGGAAGTAAGTACCGTCGGAACGCCGGATGATAGCCGGGTCGTGGGAGTTAGTGCAGGTTCCCGTACAAGTCTTCGGGTTCGCATAGCCTAGCACCGACCCGAGCAGGGGTAGAAGGCTTAGAGCCGAAGCACGCAGAGTCACCATGATGATTATCTCGACAACTTACTATGATAAACCTGAGGGGATTCCTGTCGATCGACTGCCACAATGGTGGCCCGAATTCTTTCTTCGCCGCCATGCTCATCAACTTTATAATATTCTATAATAGACACCTTGACGGCGGTTTCAAGTGATATCTTTCTTCATTTAGTTGGCGCCGCCTTCCGTGGGAACTTATTTCCTAATCTGGCAATTTCTCCTCGAGTGTTGCGCCATGATTGGAGGAATGGAATAGGGCAAATTGGCCGTGGGACAATGAGTACAGCACACCGTAATGTTTTCCATGATAGTTTCAACTATAGTTTCAACTATAGACTAGCGCTCTCGGCTTTGATAATACCATTTTCTTTTTCCGCGGTTTGACAAGCACTTCAATGGTGGGACGAAGACAAGCCAGTCACGAGATCATCTGCTTGCTTACCACTTCCGGCCAGCCCACTTACACTTACACGGCATCGGCATCGTAGGCTAAGCGGTCGAATCAGGATTTGTAGATGAGAGCTGTGAATGGCGGCTTCCATCTGAACGGGCGGCAGCCATGTGTAGAGACGTATATGCGCGCCAATGAGATGTTCTTCCGCCATTGAGCGGTTATCTGATGTCATGACGGGTCGTTCATTCAAGGATCGCTCTAAAAGGAAAGCGTCAAGCTTCTGCCCCAGTTTACCCCAGACATCGTCCTGTTCGGGTACTCTCGTGGTCTGTGGATCACGGCATGGGCAGCAGTTTGCGATCGCGTAGGCTTCTGATGGCTTATAGCTTATGCATCAAAATTGTGTTGCTTGCTGCGTCGTCAGCAAACCAGGAGATAAACGACAAGTTATAAGAGAACGTCATCGCACTCTACTCAAGTAACGAGTTGTTTCATCTGATTAGGGCGAGGGGTTAACCCGAAGACTAAGCAGTGTCTACTGTGGCCTAGCCCTTTGGCTAACTTTTAAAATTGCTGACCAAAGGCACCTATGGCATATAACTTCCAACTGACTTATCACGTATTGTTTACGATATTCTAACTGCTTTAGTAAGAATACTATTAAGGTATTAGTAGAATTTAAGAAATAAACCAAAATTAAATGCATACAAAACATAGTTGATATTATAACCACAGTGTAAATGCAAGGTGTTTCGGTGCAACGGGGGAGCAACATGAGTGCTCCAACTTCGCCCTCACCTTAGAAATGAAGCGAACATAAAGGACTGACCCCGTAGCACTAGCACAGTAAGTTTTGGAAGCTTTTCTCCAACTAAACGCACTGTAGCGCAGCGGCGAAATGAGGAAGCAAACAAGTAGGCGGGCAGTAGACGGGCTCAAGCTCGGCGTTGGTCAGTAGGGAGTGCAGAAAGCTAGTCGCATGCGTTGAGAGGGAGACTACCTATATTAACACTTTTCTTCGCAGCTAAAAGTATAGTGATATTGGAGCAATCGTTTCAGTGTACCTTGTACCTTGTTCCTTGTTTGTTAGTATTTTATGGCCTGCGTAGGGCTGAACCATGTCCCAGAAATACCCATGAGGTGCTTTGGTTTTCAATGAATTAGCATATTGCCCGAGATAGCACTATGTTGCAATCTATATGAGAACAGGCTTTGATGAGCTCATGTGGCTTTGATATGAGGTCAAGGGGATTTTAATATGTAATTTTACACTTGTGGCCGGTTTACGTTGCAGATTGGAAGAGAGAGACTTGCGTCAACTATAGAGTGATTAGTAACAGCGTCCCATTTGAGACAACACAACATCACGAATTAAATGAGATTATGGGCAAGAAGATGGAGGCTATCGAAAACAGAAACAGCGCACTACTGCTCCGTCACCTTTATGCACAGCTCGAACGTATAACGCCACTATAACTCCTGAGTTTCACCGCTGCAATTGGATTGTGTATTTAGCGGTTTTGGCTTTACGAATAGAAAAGGTGAAGGGGAGTTTTGTGTAATAATTTGGTGCTATAGAGCCTGCGTGTCTTGAAATCCCTTGCCGATATGTTTGTCAACGCGTTGCCCACGTATGTATATTCACGTTCTTTCAATTGAGATTACGAGCTAGGATCACAAGGATTGATAACGCTCTAAGACGAGCTGTAATTGTGATACAATTTTTGTCGCCTAATCTCCTTCATCCCTTAAGAATGGTGCTCAGTGTCCGTAATCTTGACTAAGCAAGGCACCACCTTATATAAACTTACAAAAGCCACCGGAAAGGAATCACGCAAGTCTACTCAGTGAGCATCAATCCACCCTCTTATTCATGCGGCACATCATTTTATCTCCTTTATCGACTTAATCACAATCTCTGTACTGGCCATCCGGTTACTCCCCTGCTCGACTTCCTACTCACAAACAGAATTAACACACAATGGCATCTCAAATGGATCTTTTTCGAGACATAATGCAGACACATGACGAATATGCGCGCCAATATAGACACCTTTGCGAAAACCGCAAGGTTTGGAAGACTTCTGAGATATCGGATCTCCTCCATAGATTAGGTGAGGCTCTCACACTCGCAAGGAGAGGATTACAAAACCCTACCAGTGAGGATGAGTTCTATAGAATCAAGAGGCGGGTTAGATACCTAGAGACCATGCACCTTGAAACTCAGAAAGCGTGGGAGGATAGAGCAGCAATCGAACAGGCACCGGCGGAACGAACACGGGCATAATCCAAGAAACAAGCACTTGCTCTCCATGTCAGTTTCCGCCCTGATTCTTGCCCCATTATATTTGGCCTCGTTTACTCACGAAGACTTTTCTTTCTTAGCTTTCAGTGTTGCAGTCGTTATTCCACGGACCAAACCCATTCGAACCTTAATATGAGGTCTACTACTGCCACGCCGGCTCCTTAAACACACCTAAGAACAACATATTCATAGATGCTTCAATCAGGACTGGACTGGGGGTGAAGTGGTCCAGTGGGAAAAAAGCTGCGTAGTAGCCGATTGGAGTATCGGGCTGCTCTAGATATACAATGCGATGAATATTAATTACTGCTTTGATTTTATATTTTGATTTCATCATATATTATGTAGTTGACCTGCATGCGATCTGGCTGTTCACCCTATCCATTACATCATCCTAAGTTGTTCCACCTCGGTGTTATGGCGCTTTGCCCCATGCAACCGCTATTTTGTTCTCCATATGTTTATAGGTATTATCAGGTTCACCTTCTCTGCCGCAAGCGTTTACTGCACTCATTCTCCTCCGTATGCCGACCCTGTCGCGTACTCCGGCTTTGTCGCATGCGCTCGCCTGACCATGAACGCTGGTCCTGCCAAGACTTTTAGGCCAGGGGATATTGAGGCACAACCTTCCGTAAGGGGGTTCCATGGTTAAGGGAAAGGCAAAAGCTCGTTACGGCCACATGGAATAGTCACCTTTGTTAGCAATTTACTTAATATAATTGCGTAGTTGTTTTCATAAATAAACAGTTGGTATGGTAGTATTGTCACCGAACTCTTCTAGGCGATCAGCGGACTATCGGGGAACTTGGCTTTAGGGCCAACAAACGTCGCGATTTGATGTAGAATTGATAATGAACGTTCCTAGCAGGCCCCTCTGACCCTGCAAGAGGGAACACCAAAAAGAAAGTAAAATCCTTCTGATAGGTGAAAAAAACAAATGCGAATGCATCAGCCGTGAATCGAACACGGGGCCCATCGATGGCAACGATGGATTTTACCACTAAACCACTGATGCTGCAAGCTGTTCTTTGGATGAAGATGTAGGGATGGTCTTTAATTAGCATCCATGTGATGCGCCGTGATAGGGATGTAGGCGAGGTCCTACTCTCCCTATAGTCTAGGTTGGCCGCTATAGCCACCCTATACCGGTGTGCCAGGAGAGGTTGCAACAGGGAGAGAGCAATTAGTAGTTGATCAAGTCGGAATAACTAAGGCGGGAGAGAGATGGGAAGCCTACCTACTCAGAATAGACTGTCTTCGGGAGCTGGGTTAGTGGTTATGGACCACTAAACCACCTCTGCCAAGAAATACTGTTCCCCCGTCTGGAAAATCGAGCACTCACTGCATTATAGAGACGAACCTTCAAACTAAACTAAATTCGCCAGGGAGAGAAACGTGCGATAATCAGTAGGTGCAGCACTCTTCTTCATTCCCGTATTCGCATAGTCTAAGTCGCATATACGGTACAGGGGCAAAAAAGACAAACAATTTCACGCACCTGTTAGGTATGACTCCAGCAGATTTAGGTAGCTTGGCGCCTAAAGTACACCTGGAAGTATGTACCTTATTGCGAGTAAAATCCGGTGTGTGTGTGTAGGTAGGTAGGCGAACAAGCGATTTGGGTGCATTACCCGTAACAATCAGGCGGGATTTTCTCAAAGCTCAAGCAAGTCCCCTGATTTGGGGCATAGCCAAGGAGACCGGATGGCAGCGGGCGTCTTCAAAACAATCATCTGATATGTTGGAGTCTTTAGTAGACGGCCGTCCTGCAGCATAACCCCCGTCGAAACCATGTTGTTCGGCCTAGCCTTGTCAGTTTTGCAGAACTGGTTGAGCTGGCTTCGCCTCGGTTCCAAGGCCCGAGCGACACTGTTGCAATGTTCCCGAGGCGTATTATTGAATACTCTGGAATCATTAAGCGTTGGTGCAGCGTGTTTGAGATACCCAAGATGCTCGCTTCGGCCGCCGAACGGTAATGGATTACGGCATGAAGGGCTTTCTTGGGGCCACACTCCCCTTACCAGGTATGGACTATGTATTCTTGACATTGAGAAACGCTCCCTCGTCGAGAGCGTCGCACACTGAAGAACGCTCTGACAAGTCAAATTTTCAAGCGTCTTCGTGAACGCCCCAGTGTTACATCATGGTTGCTTTATAAGTGACTACCAAATGTTTTCCTGTAGGGCGGCTAACTGCAATGGCTAGAAGTTAAAGCTGAGTGGAGTCCGGGGAAAGCCAATGGCGTGTCTAGTAATTCTCATTTCTAAGTTTCTGCGCTCGGTGACTGTCGGGAAAGACCGGATTTCCGCTTCTTCATCATATCAATGGCGAAGTTTAAATGGTCTGTGGCGTGAATAAAGGGACAAGTCTACCCAACTACCGTGCCATTGGGTCTTGTTTGGTTTCTGTTCCTGCATACCGATCGAAGATACCATGGCTTTCCACAGCCAAAAATCACCCTTGGCGCCCTCTCCAATATCGTATGCCCTTAGGGTCTCCCTGGTGCTTCTTATCGTTAATGCTATCATCCAGATATCTTTCGCTAGCAGCTGCATCTCCTGGCTCAATGCTCTTGGCCATAAAACCTTTCAATTCTTTGCTTACGGGTCGAGGCATCATCTTTCCGGACTGCCCGAATCCCTCCTAATCACCCATGTCTACACCAGCAACATTGCGGCCATCGTGGCCCTTATTATTGGGCTGTGGGGTGGCTTGTCTCTCTGGCTACGTAATTTGACCCAGTATCGCACTGGAGGTTTCACGAAATTTAGCAGATATTTTTACTACCTTTGGGTGTCTTTCAATATTCCGTCGCTGCTCCTCACGAATGCGGCACTAATCTACGTCTTCGCTATTACAAATTCACAAGATGGTCCGAACATTGACAGGGATCTCGCCGTTGACCTCAACGGTAGCTCATACACCCGAGATACTTGGACACCGCAGAGTTGGCTCGAAGCTGTTTTAAGGCTCAAGTTGCTACGTGACCGGGTCTACACCGAGCAGTGGCTCCACCTTATAAACGCGTGGCAGTACAATCTCATCGCACGTGAGTAGTTTTGAGCTTTTGTGATTCTGGTTTGGCAAATATCCCGGGGCCATCACGGCTTATTCAGCGATAACTTGATTACCTGTATCCCCGGGCATCCAAAGTCTTTATCCGTTGAATTCAGCGATGATGTTACTGACCCTTGGCTTCTGTGAAGTGTTTGTCTTTCAACTAGCCCAAGCTGCATTGGCAATCATGGACTATAACCGCTGGAGCCGCAAGCCGAGACTCCCAGCCGCTTACCCTGGAATCTAATTATTTCCATATGGAAACTGGATTGCTGGAGTTGGAGAATGGGAGATATTCAGTGTTGTATTGGCGAATGCAGAGGATTATCGCCGACATTCCTAGATTTGGAATTTCCCTTGAAATTACCCTTGACAGGTTCTAGCGGGTTCTGGCCGCATATAACACGAGCTGGTTTTTTGATGGATTGAAGGAGATGCACCAGTACGAAGAACCTCTGGTTAGGGTTCTGTACTCGACAGAGAAATGAATATATTGCGAATTTGTTCGGTAAATTCATTCGAGGTTGTTAGATTCACAGAAAATCGGGTTCGAACAGTATGCCGCAACAACAATTACTTATCACACCCCCATACTAGGGTTTTAACAACTAAGCACCTCTTAAAAGGTTTCAGGGGTCTCAGGTAGTCAACGAATGCGGGTAGCACTGGATTCGGGTGTAGATAATTAAATTCACAATTTGGATGTCTCGTGGTAACTATCTAACAAAATGACTGAGTGGTGATGGATGTCGTGGAAAAGTAGCTATATACGTCTCATAGTTTGGTATCTTGCCCTATTCGTAAGAGACTAATAGAACTAGTTTAACTTATACGCACTAACACAATGTGAGCTCGCGAAGAACCCACTCATCGCTTCTAGCAGGTGAACTGCACTGCAAGATGAAGTCAGAAGACTGGTGACAAGTGAGTTGTATTCTGGATGAATAGTCGTATCTGTGACAAGGCTAGCGAAGACAAATGACTATTATCTACTAGTCGATAGTTGGAGTCATCCACCAAAAAAGATTCGGCACTGTTTTGAGCCTTGTCCTAAAAGTTCAAGCAGTAGGCCACTACATAGTATCGAGAGTCTGGCCGAGTTTGAGCGTGTCTGGCACACGTCTACTCACTTTCTGCGCCATACCCCTTTATCTTTTCATGTGCGCTCAACAAGGACTCCCTATAGACAAACTTGAAATGGTCGAATGCGTCGTCTCCCTAAAAGGGGTGGTGTGGGAATACTGAGGGACCAGCTTGTGTGTATTCATTGAAGAGTTTATGGCCTTTCATCCCATATCGGGCATCCAGGTATGCCATCAGGCCGTTTGTCAAAAGCTTTGCCAGCCTGTACCCATACCACATCTCCCTCTTGATTTTACCCTGTTCGTAGAGAGAGATGATTGTTTGAATGTTTGAGTGGCTACGAGCGTTTTGTTTGTTGTCAAGCAGGGTTTGCAGCATTGCAATACGATCGGCGGGGGTTGGTGGTTTCAGTTTGCTTACGGGGAGGATAAATGGTAGGGGGGATACTTTTTGATCTGTTTAGCAATCTCCAACAGTTCTTCTTCGGATCATTCAGGCTGGTCGACATGCTGTCCCACTCTAACGACTTGTCACTACAGTATCCAGCCACTCCCTTAGAAGGGCATTGAATCTCTCGACCTCAAGGACATGCATCCAGTGCCCAGCGCCATCAAATACCACAATACGATCCTTGCTACCCATACCAAGACTTCTCTCCTTCTCCAAATTCGTCTCATCCCTCAACACGACTAACCTCGGGCTCTTCCGCTCCTTCATCCATACTTTCGCAGAATCCCAACATGCAATCGAGTCCCTATTTTCGGACTTGACGCGCAGAGACTGGTGAATGACATGAGGTGGCGTCCTCAAGATGCGATATCGATGCCACGTCTTCAACCACGCCGGTGAAGTCTCCGAGTATGATCCCGACAGCGCCCGCATCACTGTCTGATGGGCATCCGCCTGAAGAGCCGCTATGAAACCGCCCCTGCTGTCGTGCTCACGGTAGTGCTCTGGATCAATCATGATATTTGCCTGTACAACAGCTGCGTTACGTGCCGCGATGATGGACGCGACCAAGGCGCCCGCAGAGTGGCTGAGCAGAATCGCTGAGGCCACTCCCAGGTGTGCTAGCAGCGCGACGGCATCGTCGGCTGTGACTTCGGCCCTGAGTTGCTCTGGGTCATCTTCGGGCGGCACTGAGGAAGCACCATGGCCGCGCGCATCGAATGTGATGGTTTGGTAGCCTAGGGAGTGTATAAATGGTATCTGGTATTGCCAGTCCAGTGAATCACAGGCCCAGCCATGTAGGAGCAGGATTGTGGGACCTGTCCCCTCCGCTACGTAGAAAATCGATGCTTTGTCGCGCTGAAAAAAGGCATAATGAAATGAGATAGGGGCCTAATGAATACGATTAGCTAGTGCTAGAAAATAAAGCTAGAAGATTAGAGAAGACGAAAGCATAACTAGTAATACTATGACATGACGTTAGAATCCTCACGCCGTTGAGCTACCATTATATGATCCTTTCCAGAGCGCGTTCTACATACTCACTCGGACGATTCGTGTCGGACGATTCGTGTCGGCCGAATCGTACTTTGTCGCGCAGGTGGGGCAAACAATCAGTCACTCCGAGACGGCTAAGTTGCCCGAAACCCGGGCATGGAGCTGTTGGGTTTTTAATTCGTTAAATACGATACTTTACTATCTAGATGAGTGATGAGTAGGCTATATCTCATATCCCTAACTAGTGTCAAGCAGAGTTTGCTCGGTCGAAGCATCATCACTCGAAATCGTGCGTCTTGCTCAGATATGTCACAAGTTTCCGCCTCGGTTTCAATAATCGTTTCGCGGCACCTTCGGTGCAGCAGCGGTTTTATTAGGGACACGATGCGTAGGTGACGTTGCCGGTTTTGCCTCAGCCGTATCTCCTGGGCGTCTCCATTTCGAATATAGATCCTCAGGTAGCATGCGTTCAGCACCGACCATTGGTACCACGGTAATCTTGTCAGACACTTCATCATATCTAACGACTGCCTTCCCACCGCATTTCTTCACTGCGTTGGAAATTCCCTTGATCAGTGCTGCGAGCCGCTTCAAGTGTTTCTGATTCGCAAGCTCCCAAGCCTTGGTTTGCTTTGTCACATCTTCGACCATGGCTTTTTGGAAAAGGCCGCGGTTGTGATAAGCTCGCACGAGTTTGGGCGTCTGCGAGGCCCAGAGCTGCGGAGCAATCTCGTGGATATTGAGCGGCTTGTGACTGACGCGTGTTTTGATCTCCAGAGTCGAATCTAGCGGCACCACAATTCCTTCCTCCCGAATGACCATTTTTGATCCAGGCGGGGTGAAAGTGCGAATCTTGGGAGAAGGCTTGCTAGTTGTAGTGATTGACAATGATCCCAGCAATCCAGCAAGCCCGTCAGCCTCCGTCGTATTGCGATTTGAAGTTGTCGCGGTTGGTGATGACACGTAACCGTCTACCTCGTGACGGACAATGAAGCTAAGTCCTCCAAAACGGTACGAGACGATCCGGTGATAGCCAGTGCTGTCACTGAGTTGGCAGTGAGTGTACGCCTTTTCGAATTCATGACCGAAACCTTTGAACTCATGGGGTGCTATCACCTCCGACGTCTTGGTCTCGATTCGAGATAAGATGATAGTGTTGTCAATCGCCTCGACACTGATCGTGAAGGGCTCGAGTCCGTTTCGGCTGGACGATGGATCGACGAAGCTTAGAAGCTTACGGATGTTGTTTCTGTCGGTAATGACATCGACGGCACGGACGTCGAATTTGGGGCTGGCGACGTAGAGGGAGCGGAAAAGAGGCTCAAGTGGGCTCTGCGGATGGCGTGCAGCATTCTGGGCAATATAAACCAGCCCGGAGTCCTTCTGCAATTTCCTGGAAACCACGGGAGGTGACCACCGCGGTGGGACGCCGGGAACAGCGATAGTAGGGGCAGATGCCTCGATCCAACTGTAAGATGCAAGATGTTTCACATTCTCGATGATTGTCACTTTATTATCTAGTTCTTTCAGATCCTCGCGAGAGATCCGCACATGAGTTCTTGCCGCCATGATAGTGCCGCACCGTCGCCTGCCGTAAGATTGAGAGATAGATGATAAAAGCGAAGATCGGGAATGATGGTTGGTAAGGTTCCGGCACAACATAACCTCAGGATGTGACTACTTATAAAGGGCCTGCCTACCCCGCACCGTTAAGAAGATGGGGGCTGGGAATTAGTGGTCATAGGATGATAAGTCGCTTCTGCCTAGAATCATGTCATGTTGTGTGCCTTCATGTCACTTGCTTTCATGCCGTTTGCCCTCGACTTGTCTTTGTGCCGCGGCAGGCTGCAGCAACTGACAGTCCATCATCTGCATAATGCAGCCTATTGCAACTGTCTACCTACACGTTGGGCGTATTAGTACCTCTACTGTAGGTGCTATCATATACCAATCATGTATCTATTCGGATCTCACCAATCGGTAGGTATGGTATATCTCACACTCTATAATTACACCCCTCCATTCTCTGGCCACCACAAGAGCCTCGAAAGCTGTATTCATTGTCACCCACCTTAGGGTCTAAAACATAAGGCGGCGTCGACTCCATATTCTGAGGGTGGGCGTCGGACTGAGACACTTGGTCATGGATGCCTTCAGGGGCTACCGGCGACTAGATTCAATTTACTTGGTCGGCTAGGTATGTTCCATTTAGGTACATATATCATTCTAGTATGGAATTTTCATCAAGGCTTGAGATTTATTTCCTTTTCTTGGTTCTTGAGCTGTTGTAGCTATCTACTGAGTGGTGGTGGTAAACCTACTATAAAGGTAAGATGTTTGGAGATTGTTTTTAGCTATTTACTCCGCGTAACGGAATCATATAATTCTAGCTATATTGAAATAATATAACAAACTAAATCAGCCATATTAGGTCAGGCCGAGCATATGGCTAGAGCCTTTCATAGATCATTATTATTTAAATCGTGTTGATTTATATGTTGATCTATCCATAAACTAGAAGGAATAGCTGTTAAAGCGCTCCCAATCAAGGCAGCGGTACTTAAAAGGGCAGCTCTAACCAGCTGGCTGCTAATTGCATGACATATCGCCTACGCCGCACACTTTTTTCATCTGCTCACTTGACAAAATGGGTGAGGGTGTCCTGATTGTATATGGTAATAATGACGAACACCAGTATATTATAGGCAGGGCCAGGCCGTGGCGAGTGTTGTTTCCGCAACTAAGAAGGACCAAGGGCGACATATTTGGTGCTAATGATATGCAATTTGTCACGAATGAGTACATGCTGGACCGATCGTCTCGGCACCACGGTAAGACATCATGTCCAACTCAGCGTCCTTCTTAAATATGATATGGATATACATCTCAATGTTGTGGCCTTAATCTAAATGATGGCATTACGCTATGCCCCTTAATATATTTATTATATAATTCTTTTTCCCTCTAACCAACGTGCCCTTATATATATCGTCAGCCGAGCCACCTAGATACTAGCCATGCTATGATCGTTTAGCCCGACCTAGCAGGTAAGGATATGGAATTTACCGCCATGCCAGGAGTCGAGCTAGTCGTCGCCATATCAAAGCAGTAGTAGGAACACCTCCTCGTGAAGTAGTGGTGTGCTGCACACTTGCCTCCTCTTTATCAGGCCTTTTTAGTCTGCAACATGGACAATTGTGTCAATACAAGCGTATACCGCTATGAATCTGGCTGGTGAAATTGTTGTTGTTGTTGTATTTAACGCCAGTGGAGAACTACGTTGTAGTCCCCCACAGAGCCTCCCTAGGGGCATGCGGGGTGCTAAGCTAGGAAATTGCACTACACTATAAGTACAGCCACCCATCTAGCAGATCTAGTCTAAAGACACAGCCAAAGGCCTTCTCTCTGTATCCTCCCTCCGCCATTTGAGGGTAGTACCCAGCCGGGTGATGCAAAGAAAAATGAAAGTTCGAGGCCGTTATGGCCGTATTCAGCGCCTTTCGGCTGTGATCGTGGCGGGCCAAATCTACCCGGTAAGTTTCTGGCGCAATGCGCTACAAAAGAGAGAGAAGTAGTTTTTGTCGTTTTGTCGTTTTTCCAAGTCAAAGCCAAAGCCAAGCCATCCCCCGTAAACGCCCCTTTACCCCTTTTTACCCCTTTTATCCTCTGGCTGGTGAAATGCATAGACCATAAGTCTAAATAAACGTGATGTATGAAATCCCCTCTGTGATACCTCCTCCATCATAAGGATATTGCGGCCAGTGTGTCCTCTTATAAAAAATATCAACTCCCGCGAGGAGGTGTTGAACCAGTCCCCCAGATAGGAGCGGCGGTACGTCTCTAGGGGGCACCGGCGTTACCTCTGTGGGTTCCTTGTTGCAATTGTACCTAGTACTCTACACGGGGTTAAGAAGAAGTAACGGTCTTCTCTAGCTCTTATTTGATCTTTTAAGACTTGCTGTTCTGCATTCTGAAATTGGCCGCTTAACTACAACCAATCGTTGTTGCTTACTGCGATCCTAAAAATATAGGCGCCTAAGCGATAATATCGGTGATTCTCGCTGTTTCTATGCAGAACTAAGATCCCTAACTTATCGTTAAACCCCCAAATCCACAACAAGCACACTCCTACTTCATCGGCAGATCCTTTGACCTTAAGATGCTTGTGTCCGCAATTGAAATCCGCCCAAATTTTCAAATGGTAGGAGATACTACATTTTATTTTGCCAGTCTTCCACCAGAATGCAGTGCAACTATATTGGCGATCGCCGTGAGGTGTTCACGGACGTTTATAAGGCACTGACCGAGTATCTGAGTATTTATTCAGACCAGCGCATGGCTTGAGCGAACAGGCTGAGCACCATCTCTAGAGGCTCCAAATCCCACCGACACAAAGAATCAAAGAAAAGGTCGCATACCTCTCACTGAGCGAAACTAATAGTAGTGGTAATCCCAAGATCCAGGTAGTGGCACTGCCTACCTGGACTATAGGCTTTCTGCATTCCTGCGACCTCTTAGTAGCGTTCAATCGGCTAAAGACTTGGGGGGGTGGCTGAATTAGAGAATGAATATTTGAACTCTCGGGGCGGATGCAAGTGTGATTGTAATACGTGTTTCTTGTGTTGGGAGCTGAGTCTGGGTTTCTTCAAATGGTTGCTGGTTTTTCTTCCTTTGTTGCCTATAGATCTCACTATAGATATAGGGAATGAACCGGGTTGGACCTGTTGGAAGGGGATTCCATCTACGCTGTAGGGCTAGGTAGCGCCCCCTGGCGCCCCCTGGCACGGGAGCTAGTCCGGGGAGACGGTGGTGGGCAGGGGACCTGCGGGAGTTGGTTATAGCGCACACACTAGCGTACCTAGGGGGCTCAAATTTTGGATCCCACACTTACCATGGGCTAAATAGTGAGCTAGGTTCGATAACTACCGGTACTGCTAGAGCAGAAGAACAATAACAACAGACCTCTCTCCTAGAAAATCTGCACAGCGAATTTTACAGTGCACTCCGCTCTTGATTCTACTAGGTAGTAAGCAGTCTAGTGTCGGCCGGTGCCTGACTTGTCTAAGACTCTGCTAGTCTACCACCCCTCATGTTTCTATTACTTACTAACATGGGAGTCGATGCCAGAAGAATATATAATTATTAATCAATCACAATTTGGAGTCTTCACAATGGGTATTGTTTACGGGATTGTATTTGCTCTACGAATATACTATTTTTGCTGTGTGATGTGTTGGCAAGAGGCAGATGGCAGGAGGATGCAGACGAAAGACGATCGCCTGAAGGTCACAATGATTATTTCGATACGATACGACACAGATTACCCCAAAAGGGATGTAACATAACCATGTGTCAGAAATGGTCAACCGTAGGCAGGGGTCATGAACTATATTATTGCGTAAGGGCTCTGAGCACTCTTGGTGACTAACTCTATGCTATAATAGAGAGACTACTCCATCGACCCAAGCGCAGTATCGTGACACCATGTTGATTAACAACCTAGCTACAAAGCCTCATCTTCGGGATTTTCGCCGCGATGAGCAGGCTCCAAATTGGCCCTACGAAACCACGGGTCTTCCAAAATTTCCGCGGCCGAAGGTCTGTTCGCAGGGTCATACTGTAAAATCCGGCGAATGAGCAACTTTATTTCACTCGCTTCCTCCTCGTCGATGTCAGGCTTAGCCTCATCGAATAGCTCTTCCATTGACTGCTGCGGGAGCATGAGCGGTTCTACCCTTTCTTTAGCGTCCCCTAACGCGCAGTTATAGAGCTTCCTTTCCGGAGTAAAATAGAACGAAGAATTTTCCCAGTGCTCATACAGGTCGTCGGGAAACGGCCCGAGGCAGGCATTTAGTTGAAGCAGGTGATCGTCATTCATCATAACCTGAGACTTGTACCACGGCACGCAAAATAGGGGCCGACCTGTAACGATCTCAAATAGAATGCAGCCGAAGCTCCAGACGTCAAGTGTGTTGTTCATGGACCGAGTGAGGATTAACTCGGGAGCTCGAAGGCCGGCCGGAGTGATGGGTTTTGCCGGCGGGTCTGCAAAGAAATATGCTATTGAGCGTAGTTAGACACGACTGATATTTCTTGTCACCAGAATATAAAGAAATAGTTCGTCACCGTAGGGAATACTAACCACCACCCATGTCAGATAGTTTGACTTTCAGTTCATTGGCGTAGCTGGTGAAAGCTGTAAGCGGCTGTCCAAGGCAAAGATAACGAGGTGCCCATCGATCTTCTTTACCATCCAGTCTCCGTACCGGGGGCGAAATCGAGTGGTCTTCCTCAGATTCCTCCTGCCGAAGCGAGTCCTCGGTCTTCGAGTCGATATTATCAAGAGAAAAGAGTACTGTAACACGGGTATTCAGTAAATGCAACTTTGGGTCAATCTATGAGAGCTTCGGGGAGCTTAAATGACTGGAATACTTGCCCGGAGAGGCGGACTTTAGCTCTCAGCAGCAGCCAAAAGTGAAAAGAAATGATGTTTAACATTACTTACTGTTTCCAGGCTGGAAGTCTCCATGGGCGATTCCATTATCATGGAGAAACGCGAGGGCCTCTAAGGATTGCTTAAGAATAGGTCTTGCCATCTCAAGAGGATAGCGTATATCCATATAAATAGTTCGAGGTTTGAATTGGGGTAGCTCTTCGACCATGATATTCACGGTCGGGCCCATGGGTTCGAATACAAGACACTTATGAAGGCCATTAGGGCCAGGGTGGTCGAAGCTATCTAGTAGCTGGGTAACGTAACGAGGTGCCTCTGCAGGTGCAACCTGGGATATGTGGTGCAGAATTCGCAGCTCATCTGTCGATTGAGGGAAGTCGGCAATTATGATCTTCAGGGCTACGTATCTATCTTCTCTTCGAGCAGAATTAGCTGAGTTTGAGCCATGATGTTCTGGGTGGCTACACTTACCTCACATCACGGGCCAGCCATACGGTTGAGTAGGCGCCCTCGCCTAGTTTTCGGAGGACCTTGTACCGGCCATGGCTGAAAGCATCGCCGAGATGGACGGGATGGTAACCGCCAGGGTGATATTGTTCTATCCATTCGCATGGCGATGTGATTGATTCAAACCTCAGTTCATCGCGGTTTAGTCCCCTTGATGGTGTCGGAGGCGGAGAAACACTCATGGTTGCAATAGAAAGGCGGTAGTGGAAAAATGGTGAGCGAAGTAGTTTAGAAGAGGCGCAGAGTTGTGTTGATGAATTACACGATCTCGGAAGCCGTTGAGAGAAAAATGTCCGAGAGTGTGAAGCAGCGATCCAGGCATGCATTTATATAAATTGTCTGGGTGAACAAAATATCCACCCTCACCTTGTTCCATTGGTACCTACTTAAGTCTTTAATGCTTGACAAGAAGAGTGGGGTCTACTGCCTATTGACTGTACATAGATCATTCATTGATTCAGCACTAACCTTATTGGGAGCGTAATTGTCCCATTGACACAACACTCAACTCCAATGTCCTTCTGCTTCCTGGTGTGGTATAGGGTGGCTTACATAGCGCACTCTGCCTCTTCTGAGCGGGATAAGCATAGGTACAATACTCGATATATCTTCACTATGGCTGTCCTACCATTCTACTGCAGTTATGCTGTAGTCATTATTCAATATGCAATACGGTGATAATGTAGATAGTTATAATGTAGTTACGATGGAGTTAAGTAATAAGTTAATAGATACCTGATAGCTGTAGGTTATTTGCTGTACATTGATTAAGGTCTAGGTACCTAGTGATACTGGCCAAGGGGGCGAACCGCCCTGTATGATCACCTTCTAGTCACTCTCCCCTACTCCATACCTTCAATGACTGGGACACTTTGGGATTTCTCCGGTCAAGATTCTGGTCTTTTCATTAGCAACCAATAACCCCATTCACACAATGTGGAACTACTTATAAAGAATGAAGTGTAGAGCCATAGAAAACAAAAATGTATGACCATTGAGGAAGAACTCACTAGCAAACCACCCTCTCGGGAATATCTCGAGATTTTGCCCCAACCGCCATTGATATATAGTACAATCAAGCGTTAGATGATGTTAGTATTGTGAAGTGTATGATACTCCTATAGCTCAGTATATATCAATGGACGGAAAGCAAAGCTAGTTTCAGTGTATATATACTTGGTTAATATCATCTTGTCTCACAAAATGTAAAACGAGTGAACTCACGATGCCTCAGATTCCAGATATCGACCTCAACCCTATTAGCCAAACCCTCGTCTCTATTAGAAACTTGGTCTCCTCATTGGCATTTCAATTTCTATCAACCCATCATGGATGCTACGCGGGTCCGGTTTAAACCTGCCAACATGTATGGAGGGGATGTCGAACAGAGGATGAAAATCATCCGCTTGGTCATTTCCAAGGCCCCTCCCGGAAGTGTGGCGGCCGTAGTCGTGTAAGCGAATTTTACAGACTGTCGCAACAAAGTCACTAACATAGGGCTTTAGAAATGGCTGGCACACCAGTTATAGCGACGCTCAGAACCACTGTACAGTTGACTACCTGAACAGGAGAGGTATTATCATCAGCCGGCAGCACATTCTCGACATGTGAATTTTATTTGCACCGCACACCATATCACACTTCAAAACGACAATAACGCCACGGCTTCGGATCGATGAGGATTGTTGGTTAATAGGCAATAATAAAGTCGTTGAAGTGATCAGTCTATGTATAATATGGGGAGTTGGCTCTGTTCTCATGCCTAAAAGTGAGATAAACTATAAACTTCATATGTGACTTTTTACTAATGATGATAGTGGGACTAAGGCAATTCTATGAGATATCTGAAGGTTAGGATAACTAACAAATCGGGCGAAAGCTTGATTTTGGTATAGATAATTGTGACGGAATCCCAGGTTAGGTGGGAACTGAGCTCAAGAATACCTTTCGCGTGCTCATATTTGATGGATTCCCTAGAATAGTGTTAACGTGCCTCGGAACATGCTAATGCTATACTTTATCCTAGGGCTCCCACACAGGATAGAGCTTAGACCAGAGTTCAATAGAACACCAGACCTAGTTTCAGAAGCTCTTAGTTGAATCCACTAGTTCAAATCCCCCCAAAGCGCTACCCCGTCAAAACAATTCGATGCACAAATGTGAAGTTGCCGTGTTAAGTGGTTGGCTAGATGGCTAATTGCTTGGCAAGTAACTCTTATTCGTAATAATTAATATAATCCATATATGCACCGCCAGAGTACGTTAGTAATAACACCAGCAATAATTTATGTTGAGAATACGTTATTACAGTAGATGTACGGATGTACGTTAAAGAGCGAGTTCGGGTAGAGCGGAATACCCAGCCACTGGCCCTCGTTAGCCACACCAATCCCAATATTCTACGACGTACCTACAAACAAAAATGTTAGGCTGGTTTTTGATTACCTCATCTTCTAGCAAACGCTGCTAGGCAGACCATAGTATGATAAATCACACTCGCCCACATACCCACATACATCGGTCAAAACAAAAACACTACGTCAACTAAGCCCCTGAGGATGTAATTTAGGTATAGTATAAGCATAGGTCTGATATACCATTAGCGCTGATTTTAAAGCTGAGGCACCTTATCAGTTATAACAAAAGGCTTGCTAAAGAGATCCATCTTTATAAGTAGTAGACAAGCCATCTTCATAGTAAATGCTTGTTATTGGTCCGGTAGCCAACTACCATCAATTTAAAACATTTTGCTCAAACGCGGTTCAAGCATACAGATGCTTAATATTAGACCTATAATCTGTATTAGGCGTTGTGAGTAAATGAATTGCCCGAAAATATATATTATACAGCAAGTATAGCTGGTTTATTCTAAAATACCGTTTTCTACTCAAAATTCAATCTGTCCTTTCTGTTAAGCCTATACACCAAGAATACCCTGGCTATAATAAGCCGGTTAGCATATTTTAGATGCACGCACTGTATGTGGGGAATTTTGCAGGTGGCTATCTAAATCACACAATCACCTTGGCGATCTTAATCTGGAAGGTAAAGCGACACAGTCTCTTGACATCTAGACTCAACCTATATCGGGCATAACTGTAGTAGGCAGCTCAAACATTGGCAGTAATTGCGACGTTATGATGCCAGATGTTACCATAGCTTGTCCGGCCTGTAATCCCACGGCCCAAGCGGTCGGGGAACGTGGACGATCTTCGTATATATGGTCGTCCTCCATGATCTCGAATCTTGCCATGTTTCGGTGAGCTCAGCTTCCACTCGTAGAGCCAAGCTGCAAGTCTGTCTCATCGACGCAATGAGGGGCCTCAGTCTGAGTTCTATTTTGGCCACAGTCGCCGTGGGCGCATCAGCGATTCCCACAAAGGGAATATCATCGCCTTACGACGGCTTCAAGGTCTTCAGCATCAAGACACACGGCCACCCATCTGTAGTACAGGACAAGCTCTCCAATATCACGTTCGAGCAATGGAATCATGATGTCAAGAGTCACATTGACATCGTTCTAGCCCCGGATCAACTTCCCGCGTTCGCGGAATTGGGGCTTGAGTTCGATGTGATGCACGAAGACCTTGGGGCTTCGATCACCGCCGAGTCAGCCCATAGCTCGCTCTCGAAGAGGCAGGCTGGGGATTCTTCATGGTTCGACTCATACCACGATTACAATGACCATATTCAGTACTTCCAAAGCCTACACGATCTCTTCCCGGGTAACTCGGAGCTCATCTCCTCAGGCTACTCATATGAGAACAGAAGCCTGTACGGCATTCACTTGTGGGGCGCAGGAGGACCTGGAAAACCGGCGGTCTTGTATCATGGAACGGTTCATGCTAGAGAATGGATTAGTACTGCGGTGGGTCTTACTCTAAAGTGTGAGACTACTTGATTCATACTCATCCTCAATAGGCGACGGAGTACCTGACTTACAAACTCATCACTGGGTACAACACCGGTGACAAGGACGCTCGTTCTGCGCTCGACAAGTACGATTTTTACATCATTCCGATCGTAAATCCTGACGGTGAGCAACACCCACCGATGATGTGTTCATTTTTAACGCCAAGACTAACCCCTCCTAGGCTTCGCCTACTCGCAGACAACGCAGCGTCTATGGCGCAAGAACCGCCAGCCCGGGCCTAACGGCTCAACTTGTTACGGGCGAGACATCAACCGCAATTGGGAGTTCGCATGGGACGCTAACCCGCTCGGCGCGTCAACGAACCCGTGTTCGCAGACGTACAAAGGTGAGCGACCATCCGACACGCCCGAGAACCAGGGGCTGGACAAGCTCGTGCGACAGCTCCGCGACGGGGCCGGCATCAAGCTGTACATCGACTGGCACAGCTACGGGCAGTACATCCTATCGCCATTTGGTTACAAGGAGACGCTGTACGCGCCAGAGCTCGGCAAATGGACCAATGCCGCTCAGATCGTGAGCGACACCATCCGCGACAGTTCGAGCGACCACACCACCTTCACCTTTGGACCTAGCGGCGCCACCCTGTACACAACCACCGGCGCTGCTCCTGACCATGTCTACAGCATCGGCCGTGCTGAATTCTCCTACACCATCGAGCTGCGGGATATTGGCAAGTACGGGTTTGTCCTGCCTCCGGAGCTCATTCGTCCTACGGTCGAGGAGCAGTGGGCTGGGCAAAAGGTTCTGTGGAGCTTGCTGGATGAGGTGTTCTTCGATGGCGAGGGACCAGCTTAGACAGCTTGTGGGCTACTGAAGTCGGCAAAGTGAATAAATTTAATGCAAGGGTTTACCTCTGCCCCCCAGACATGGGTGTAATCACGCTCTAAAGAATCTGACTGGGGAACTATACAGTAAAGACGGATGCCGATCTTAACTACTCGACTGTACTATATACCTCGCAATAGTTTCTGATACGCATCCCTTTACGGCAACCTTCATTACCTACTGCTACCATCCGTTCTTTCCGCTGGAACATAATATTACTTCGTATAAAAAGATAGTAACATCGAACACTTCCTGGGTCACGACCACCCTTCTCTCCAAGCCCTAATACAATATAGACATAACGCCATATAATGCCTAATCGCTATATCGTTGCACCCCTTTGTCACAATGGCCGTCGGTAAAGCGCCAGCTCAACCCCCGACCGCAGTGCTGGTTTTCGGTACGAAATAGAGTACTAAAACACTGTTGAAGCTCATTATATATTCGCAGAAGGGAAACAATGGAACAGTCTAAGTATAATTGTACGATCCGACTGTTAATTCACGAATATTTGGTCTAGGCAAAGGGTAACAACGATTGACTTAAGCAGTATTATTTTCATCGGGGGTAAATGCTAGCATAGTTACTGACACGAGACATAAATTATCAAGTAACTACCACAAGTGGAATTAAAAATTAAGTAAGTGGTGGTACACCTTCCTAGTAATGGCGAATAGTTTGCAGTTCATGGATTGAACTAATGTCCTTGGGACCAACCTCCCTAATACATATGGAGTCATCTCTCGACTCGTTGCTTTTCCTCTCTAGTTGCTATGGCAAACTCAGATTCCCATATCCTAACCCATACTTCCTCCAGGAAGCTCATAGGCTGCACGGAGGTATGAGTCCTTTCTTTTCTCTCTCCCAACTTTTCAGACAACCTTATTTCACGGATTCTGTTTTATTTTCTTATTACTTGAGTTCTTCTGTCCCTTAGGACGTTTTCCACCAGGGAGGACATCGCCGTCGTCGTCGTAGTCGCCGTCATCATTGTCGCCGGCGTCATACATACTCCCATCATCATCCCCCTCATCGTCCGACTCCTCTAGGGCGGCTTCAGCAGCCTCTTTCAACTCAGCGTCGTCCAAGTCTGCTGCAGCCCCTATCTCAGCCAGTCTATTGAGTTTCCAGTAAACCCATCTCAAGCTGCAGAAACAGTTAGGTCAGCATGTTGATTTATCTATGCATGTGGCTATAGTGTGAAATAAACACTTACTTTTGACCGGACCCGTGGATCTGGAATATTAAATCCTGTCGGATGTGCACGTAGTTCGCCAAGGATGGGTCATTGTTGAAGCGATCCCTAATCCATTCAATCGAGGCCGTCCCTGTTGTTGTCCAATCGAGAGTGACTTCAGCCCAGTTGGTCGCATTCGCTGCTTTTTCCGTGGGAGGTTGTGGTGCTAGCCCAAATATCTTGTTGAAAGACTTCCCCTTCTTTCCTTTGCCTTTCAGTGGCCTCTTGCGTCGCAGTACGGGCTCTATCCCGAGCGTGAGGGCGTTTTCTGCAGTGACAAGGAGATGGAAATGCTCTAGTTGCAGACCGGCAACAGTTTTGATAAATTTGGAATACTCGTCTCGCATATTTGCTTCAAGTGTCTCTAACTCATCGATAACGAGATATGTCTCGCCAGGCACCACCGGGTCTCCCATCTTGGGGGCGGGCGGCCTCTCGAGCTGCCAAAGGATCTCGATAAGGATCGCCTGGAGTTCGGCGTTTGTGGGTTGTCTCGCCGGGTGGTACCTCGTACACTCTGTGTATAGGTTACGGAGTGAGGCGAAGACAGTGTCTGGCGGACAAAGCTGCGAAATCACTGCTCGTAAGAATACGTTGAAGCCATGCACTTCAATATCTGGTGTATCCATGTAAGGTCGATACGTTGCACAGAAGAAATAGGCCAACGAGTCCCGAGCACGTTTAAGAGCGCCCAGCCGACATTCTCTTAATGTATGTTGGATGACAGACGTGCAAAACATCGTTTTACCCCATCCATCTACACATTGTCTCTGTTAGCTCCTGACCAAGTATGTGATCCAATGGAACCCTACTCACCTTCTCCCCTCACTCGTATGCGAGAAGGGGTGTTAACGGCCCAAATGTCCTGGCTCTGGGTTACCTGGCGGTCGAACCTATTGCGGCCATGGAGATTCAACATATCGTTGAGGAATCCAGATTGGTCGGTGGGCGCTAGCCAATGATGAATCCTGATTCTCTCGCGGCCCTCGGGTAATTCGGCGACTGTTGAAAATTAGTTGAGTTTACATTTATGATATAATGACTTACGAGTGCCCTCCCGGCGTTCGCTGGGGTCCAGTAGATCTTTGAGGAAGCGTGGGATGTCATCGAAAGATTCGCATCTCAAATGAATCAGGGGTAATTGAGTTACCGGATTTGGTTCTCGACCCCGAAGCAAGATGTAATGACTTGCACCGCTTCCAAGATTCTTCTCTCCGACCCAGTGAATAAGTGGTCCGAAGTTGGGATCGGACAAGCCACCACCACAGCCGACGAACAGAACCGTCTTCGTGGCCAAAATATGCTGCAATGTCTCTTGGACAACCTGGTCGTTCTTAACGCGCCAGTATTGCTCCGCGGACAGGACGATATTACTTGCGTTCCTCCAGTATCCATGAGGATGAAAGACTGCGGGTCGGGAACCTCGTCGGAATGAGACTAGGCCGTTGGGGTCTGAAGCATCGATGGGTTCTAGGTCACAGTGCTTCTCAAGCAAGTCGTCGTAATTCGTCGTTAGCAACATGGCGCCTTGTTGATGGAGTGACTTTATAGAGTCTAGGAGGTCAAGCTGATCAACATAATCCTTGTACAGGTTTTGAAATTGAGCCCTCACTGAATAGTATAGTTAGTCTTGAAAGTTTTCATGAGATCTGAGAGGCCCTTGGATATAGGCGCTATGAATGGCATCTCGATGAAATGAACCTTGTTACTCACTCCAAGATGTTTCCAGGTCGATGCGAGTGGCCAAAAGCTTTTGGATCCTATTTGTGACGTCCTCGCGGTCAGCCTCGGTAGGGTCATTCTTCCGCAATATTTTTCTAGCACTGGCGAGGTCGGCCTGATTGATTGGCTGTGTGATATATCCAGCGGCCTGATCCTCAAAGTAATCCAAGGCATTGGACACTGTTTACTCAAGTCAGCAGCTTCGCTCATGTATGCGCAAGATGATAAAGGACATTGAAAGCTCTTATAGAAATGGGGTATCACCGCCATAATACCCCGGCCATCCGCGAGCGCAGGTAAAGATAGTCGGTAACTAGAGATTACTTACTAAGTCCCCACCACGAGAGTCGTTGTGCTTGGCTAGAAGCCGAGTACAGAGTCACACCCGAGCCTACACATATTGCCAGGCGGCCGAGCTTCAGTTGCTCGCGAAGTCTCTCTATTGCCTCATCCTGTACTCTTAGAGATTCGGTTTCCTTTCGTTCCCTTTCTCTTTCGTTGGCTACTCTCTCTCTTTCCTTCGCCTCCCTTCTCTGCTGCCTCCTGTCCTCTCGCGTCGGAGCCTTGGGGGTGGGCTGAGGGTTGAAATTCACAGAGCTAGACATTGTCGAGCCGGAATCTGTAGTGCTAGGAATTGAAATACCCGGAATTGAAATACCTGGAATTGGAATACCAGGAATTGGAATACCAGGAATTGAACTACTAGAAATTGAAGTACCAAGAACTGAAGTACCGAAACTTGAAGTCTGGAAACTTGCAGGACTGGAAGATGGGGGTTCGGGAGCTTGGAAGTTAGGAGGTTGAGAATCAGGATCATTAGGATCACTATTCTGAGTATCAGTATTCTGGGTATCTGGGTCTTGATCGACTATTTTTTGGCCCCCTGGGCCTTCTGGGCCTTGGTTTCCTGCAGCTTGGTCTTCGGGAGCTTGGTCTTCGGGATCTTCGTCTTTTGGACCTTCTGGATTCAGCTCTTCTGGATTCAGCTCTTCTGGAATTTGGGCATCCGGGTCCTGACCATCTGGGTTCTGTCCGTCCGGATTTGTGTCGTCTGGCTTCTGACCGCCAAAACAACCCCCGTCCCAACTGTCTGATGCAGCCGGGTCTGCCATCTTGTATAAGTTCTCTGTACGTTTCGCTACCCCGTAGCCTGTATTTCTTATTTTCAAATGGAAACGTGTAGGAAAGCCTAGTCACCCCGAGAGCCGCGGAATAAACTGTGAAGGTAGTCGCTTAGTCCTTGTGAGATAATCGAAACAAAGAACTATATCTGTTTTGCGTGTCTCAAATCTCTCCCGAGTACTAGCTGAAAACAAAGATACTAGCTAGATCTCACTCAACCTACCTGCCGCATTCGGCGGACATTTCAGTACAGACCAAATTGCCTACATACCAAGGTAGAAGACCGCTGAAAATTATCGAACACGGATTCAGAGTATTTTGTTAATCAACCTCACAAGAATCTGTAACATATATTATGTGCTAGATTGGACTCCGGATTGGGTGATGGTCTCATGGTGTTTCATTTCATTCTGGTTAGCCGTCAAATGAGCTCGCGGTCTAAATCTATAAATTCACATTGGATACAATTCAAGATCTCGCAGGATATAAAAAATATGTTTGCGCTCATTTTGAAAAAGAGTTTCAATGTTATGCCACAACAATATAACTAGAATCTCATGATTTGATTACCCAAAGTAGGTGGCTTCGAAATGTCTCACCTCTATAGTAGTTTACTACCAAAACTCAGTGGGCAGCTGCAGCAACTCAGTGGATAGCTGCAGGAGCTCAGGAACTAAGAAAAGGAAGGAAATATCAAGCTTCGATGAGAGTATCATACTGTAATGTTACTGAAGAAGCAGCTTTTATCCTCAATAAGTAGCACAATCTCTCTGGCTGTGATATCACGCAGGCCATCTGGCTATCCGATTGCGTATGTCGTGGTAAGCAATCAAAAATTAAGCTGTCGGTAAAATTAAGCTCGGTACCGCTCCCGTGTCATGCACGAACTACATGGGCTCCGGGGTCTAGCTATCTGGTAGAAGGTGGGCTAGATCGCATTCCCACTTCCTGCCGCTGAAGTGATGTAAGAAATGCTCATATTTTATAATTACTCATCTCAATCCATGTCGTCATCTCTTTTGAATGCGGATAATTTTCTGGCTGGCGAAGCAGATAACCGCCCTTTCATGGCCCGGAAAAATAATAACCCTGTAAGGTTAGCTATTACATATAGCGATGGGGTTTCCGCGATGGTTGGATATATTAGCGCTATTCACCAGGCGGAAAGTATGAAAATGAAATATTAGCCTTCGGCGTCGGCAATAATCATAGGATAACCCGTTTCAATTAACTTAAGGCTAATAAATTGCGAATAGTGGGCAAAATTTATTCAGCGATCGCATACCTCTCTAACTGAAGACGAGCCAGTATGGAGAGAGCCTAAATGTATAGTAGGCACGATATAACAAACTAGTCGTGCATTGCTATGTTTGAATGGCGTCAGCAAACTCCAACTAATTATGTAGGGCGAGGTGGCTTACTCAAATTATGCAACTCAAAATCCAGTAGAGTTTGTATCGGCTGTATAGCATCCAGTGGCATGGGTGCGCGGCGATATTTGGGAGGGTGAAAGAAAAATGTTTAAATCATATGCATTCAGCCGCCTATTGCATATGCTGCCGATCCTACACGCGTCAGTAGAAAGATCCAGCATAATTTGAGTTTTGATCCACGAAGCACAAGATTTGTTAAAACTATAAAATGTTCTCGGACGATACGTTTGAAAGTTCCTACAAGTATGAGGCCGCATCAGCTTCGAAGAGGTGCCGTACCTCTATGTCACAAGTCGAACTATGTATACTAAGCGGCGAATGACCCATCTACACCCGCAAGCGCCAATGACACTAGCAAATCATGCCGTCTGAAGAGGGTATGTTCAGAAATTCAGTTTGGAGTCATGATAATCGCGATATTACGCTTTACAGCCTTCGTGAACTCGATACGCCAGGGAACAACGCCCGCAACAGACGGACACTCCGCGCGCCAGATCCGGTGTCAAGATTCTCCTTCGACAGCGATGATGATGATGATGATGGTGGTGATGGTGAATATGATGATGGGTACGTGGAATATTCTTCGTCGAACCCCATAAGTTCACCATCATCATACTTATCGCGCCGTTCGGAGAGACGCGCACGACGTCCAAAGCCCGTACCGCTGTTGCAGATATCACGGACCTATACGATAGCCCAAAAGCCTTCCACACATCGTATACCACGGGCCGGCAGCAGTAGTATATACGAACAAAGGCCATGGAGGCAATTACGGTTGAATGCTGCCATCCGAGATGATGTAGCATCACAAGGGGAACCCAAGTCGTCGTTATTATCGAATACCTCTTTCATAGTAACGATATGTATAGCTCAGTTGTGTGCTCGTGAGTCGGTCGTTCATAAGTTCCATTCTGGAAAAAAACCAAGGGCTGAAAATTGATTCGATGATAGAAGCAGGGATTGGCCAGACGCTACCCATCGTAAAGGGTGTCAGTTCTCGATTCCGAGTTACGAACGCCAATAGCCTCAGCTCCTCTATAGCCGGATATTCTATAGCGCTGGGTACATTTATCTTGATTGCTAGTAGGCTGGGCGAGATATTCGGCCACAAACGTATATTCATCATGGGCTTGGCATGGTCAGCCGCTTGGTGCCTCATCGTCGGTGTATCTTTCTACTCGAATCAATCGCTTTTCATCACCGGCCGAGCTTTCCAAGGGCTAGGAGCCGCGTTAACCCTCCCGACTGGGCTGGCACTACTTCGGGGAATACGGCCAATAGGTATTCGCAGGACGATAATATTTACTTTCTATGCCGCAATGTCGCCAATTGGCCTCATAATCGGAGCACTTGGCGGAAGCCTGTTCGTCAAGCTGGCATGGTGGCCGTGGGCATACTGGGCATTTTCGATGATGCTCGTCGTGCTTGGCGCTGTCAGTTATTTCACAATTCCCTCTGTCCCTCGGACACGCAACCGGTTATCTGGGGCGCGTGCGGTCATTTTAGAACTCGATATCCCTGGGATGATAACTGGCAGCACATCCCTGGGGCTCTTTGGCTTTGCCTGGTGCCAGGCTCATGCAGTGGGGTGGCAACAGGCGTACCTCTGGATCATTTTGATCATGAGTGGTGTACTTGCAGCGTTATTTGTAATGATAGAAACCTGTTACGCCCCGAAACCACTGATTCCGTACTCGGCGCTGAAGTGGGAGGTGTTCTGGATCCTCGTCGCAATTGGCTTCGGCTGGTCATGTTTCGGCATCTGGATGTTCTACGGCTGGCAGTTTATGGAGCGGCTCCGGTCTACACCTCCGTTGTTGGTAAGTAACACGATGACACGATGACACGATGACACGATGACAGATTCGAGTCCCATTCGGCTAACCAGGCTGGATATAGACCACTAGATACTTCGCACCCTTGATGGCCGTTGGCTGCTTCGCCGCAGCAACGACGCGATTCATACTCTCTCGCATCGGGCTGCATGCGATATTCTGTGTCGCCATGTTGAGCATCATGGTAGGCAGTGTTATCGTTTACACAATGCAAATTCGGCAGTCATACTGGCAGCGACTGTTCACAAGCGTACTGTTCATGGCATGGGGGTTGTATACAAGCGTCCCCGTGGCTACATTGATGATTTTAAGGACGGTAAATAAGAAGCATGGAGGTGTCGCAGCCAGCCTGGTTTGTACGGTGACGTACTACGGCATGGGGCTGGGCCTAGGCGTGGTGGGGACTGTAGAGAACAGTGTAATGAGCGGTCAATTGACGGTGCATAATAGGCTCAGAGGCTACAGGGCGGTGTATGCGACGAGCATTGGTCTGGCGGGACTCGGTTTCGTGGTTTGCCTGGCTCTGGCGTGGGCGTCGTGGTTGAGGAAGAGCTCCGGGCGCAGACAAAAAAGCCCTTGCGATTGCGAGCGCAGGGGTGAAATAGGGGGTTATCACTAGGTACATAAAAGAGGTAGCATATGTTCAAACTTCAAAGTATCACTGACGGAGTATAATACACGAAAAAAAGGGAAAGAATGTTTTCTTCTGAAAGCGAAAGTCGACGAGGATTGGCATGTGAAAAGTAGTAGTGGATCCATATCCTCTCTGTGGCTGGTATTGTCTTGGCACTGTGTTAAGTGGATGCCTACAGATGCCTACAGATGCCTAACCCGCCCGACCAAAACCTGCGCCACATTTCTGCGTAATGATAAACAGGGATGTCTTGCGTCACGGTGGTTCTTACGCGCTACAGCATACCTATGACGTGGTGCTTTGCCCCTCAAGCTGCGCTTGCGTGGGCCTGAGCCCCTCGTTTCAAAGTACCTAGGTATTACCTGCATACCAGATCCCGACCCACGGTTGTCTGTCATCCGCTACCTACCTTAGTGCAAGCGTCACCAGTACAGTCCCTACCTAGGTACATACATGTAGGCACCTACTGCAGAGCCTGTAGGATACACCCGTAGCTGCCTCATGTACCTACATAGCTACCTAGGTACATACTTACTTAGCCTACAGCATTCCATGCTCGAGAGCACCATCATCAGTGGAGCCGCTGTTTCTCTCGCAGGCCTCCGAAGGTAAAAGTACCCCTCAGGTGTTTTCCTCTATACCGGCTTTCTTTAGGCTGCTCCTATACTCTCCCTACCTACTTAACCTACTACCAATAAATATAACAGGTCTTGTAACCATCAATACCATACTCTTCTCTATCAGTCTTTGTTCTCCAATCCCTTTTTACCATCCGACAATTACGTTACACCTTACTTAGCTACGCATATCTTGCACCACCATGGCGTCCAACCTCACTGTCTACGTCAAGAAAATCTCTGCCCAGACGAAGGAGCAGCAGATCAGAGAGTTCTTCAGCTTCTGGTGAGTCGAGTCGTGTTGTATAGGCCATGAAGATTCATGCACTAACTCACCTGCTTTTACAGCGGCAAGATCACCGACATAAAGGTCTCCCCAGCCGATGACGGAACCCAAGATGCCACCGTGACTTTCGAGAAGGAGACGGCTGCCAAGACAGCCCTGCTCCTGAATAACACCGAGTTCGATTCGTCACCGATTGTTGTTACCGCTGCCGACGGTCAATCCGACGATGGTACCCCGCATGCCCCCAGCGCCGACCGTGATACGGACCACATCTCTCAGGAAGAGAAGCCTCGCAGTCGCATCCTCGCCGAGTATCTTGCACACGGCTATGTCGTCGGCGATGCTGCTATTGAACGTGCTATAGATCTGGATCAGAAGCAGTACGCATTCCTATGGTCTTCTGATACGGCCACCCTCCCCGCTACCCCTCCACCGAACCCTTAAAGAGATCCTACCAAGATTGAATTGCTTATGATAATTACTGACTTCTATATTCCAACAGTGGTGTTTCAACACGGTTCATGAACACCTTGACCCAGCTCGACCGGAAATTACATGCCACCGACCGTGCCAAAGCAGCCGACCAGTCTTACGGAATCAGCAACCGAGCCACTAGTCTATTCGGCGGCCTAACCTCATACTTTGAGAAAGCCTCGAATACCCCCACTGGCCAGCGTTTGGTCAAGTTCTATACCGACAGCCAACGCCAAGCCCAAGACATTCACATTGAAGCTCAGCGATTGAAGGAGCTCAAGAAGGAAGAGCATGGCGGTAGCGCCTACAAAGCTTCCGGCTTAGAGCGGGTCTTCGGCAAGGAGAAGGAGAAGGCTGGTACTTCTGCCCCTGAATCTTGTGAGTCTATGTCCCGAGGTCAGATTTTGGGTCCTGTGGTCAATAAGATGGGCGAATATACTTGCAACTGCCGCGGTCATGGAGAGAAGTGTTTGTGCGCACCTCAAAGATGCGCCTGCGGTAGATGCCCTCGCGTCAGGCCAATACCGCTCAACTTTGGTGGCAAATCAAACTCTCCGTCCGACAAATCTTGTAGAGTAACCGACCACCCATTCCCATGGACTCAAGACTGACAACCCCAATACCCTTACAAGTACACCACTAATAACTATGACTCAGCAACTTCGGACCCGTCATCTGGTATACCAGCTCAGGCGGCAGCACCCACGCCCCAGGGAGACGCTAGTTATGCTGGGATTACCTCGGAGAAGGCATAAAGCAGTTTCGTATGTATGGTTGGCTTGATGAGTTCATGAACGATTATGACCTAAGTGTATTTTATAATAACCGCGTCGAGCAACTAAAAAGGATTGTCTCGTTTTCCTATTCTAGTTTACTTGAGTTTCAGTCAGGTTATCACGAATTCAAGTATTTAGTATGCATTGCTTTGATATTATCAAGCAAGTGATTACTAAAGTAGGGATTTGAAAATACGTCCCGATGTTATTGACCACAACCACAACCTTGATCCTCTATTCCCTACACGCAGAAACAGTCCGCTTTATTACAGACATCATCCACTACTATTTAATACGGTTTAGTATGATTACTCCATAATAATTACTGGAAGTTTCCTACTTGTTATGCACCTTGTTCAATACTCAGAAATGACATAAATTATTCAATGGTGACGAGAGGAAGCAGTTGAATCTTTGATAATCGCCCATTCAGTCATTAAAAACTATCGGCATACAGGTCTCCGCCGTATACCATGGTCGCGAATTCTCACGAGAATCCTCGGACAATCTTACGCAACCCTGAGCTTTAAATCACCTTCTGTACATTCTTCACCAGACATTCAAGTTTCAATAACCACCCTTGTTTTGTTTGTCCCCGAGTTTATTTCTTTTCGTAGCCTTTGGCGAATTTGTCTCCTAGTGCTGCATCCATAGGACCCGCGGGGTTGGAGGTGAGATTCTGTACATATGGGGATGAATAGTTAGCAATGTTCTTGAGTTGGCTATTTGATCATATTAGCATGGTCACTAACCTTGAGCTGATCTTGGTTGGTCTGGTCCTTGTTGCTGGCGTTATCGGTCCCTTGGCCAGAGCCGGGAGCGTCGTGGAGCTGGGCGCCGCTCTGCTGCTCGGGAGGAGGAGATTGGCGGCCTTCGTTCTTAGATTCGGAAGACATGATGAATATTAAAGGTTTGGTTTGCAGTTGGGTTGATAGTTGGGTTGGTAGTTGGGTTGGTAGTTGGGTTGGTAGGTTTGGTGATTGGTATAATGTGTTTAGAGGTTGTTTTTGTGGTTAGTTTGACGAAGTTAGGATTGTTGAACTCAACCCGCCAGACTATATAAAGCTCAATGAGATTTGGAGATAATGTAATTATGTACGTCATAGCATTACTATATTAACAGTGACACGCTTGCCTCCTGTTGTGATGCGGTCATATCTACATACAAATTGTAGATGTATGTCGTCATACGTTGCAAACTTCAGTACTTTAAGTACCTAAGGCAGGTACCTGCGGACTGCGGTAGATGGTGGGACTTAGTGGGGGGTGGGGTACGGGAAGCTCCCAAGGCCGGCTCTATTTTGGATCGGCTAAAGCTGTCAGCCACAGCGCATAAGCCACAATGATGACTACCTAAGGCAGGCACTTACATCATGTCAGTTACATGGAAACCTTCCCGCAAAAATCCGCTGTACATGTACCTCTAAGATTAGGTAGGTTTTACCGTACTAAATTATAATAGGAATTTCACCTAAGCCATGCGGCTTGCCGTCAATTCACACCTAATAAAGTTGGAATGCCGATGCACGTTCGCTTAAAGTCGAATGATAAGTGGAGGCCTTGATGTGCCTTGCCAAGAAACTATCAGTCTATCACCCTTAAAAGCCAGACTACGCTTGGCAACACCAACAACGATAATTATACACTACCTCGGTTTATGGAATGACTTTCTATTGTCGGTTGATTTCTAATTCTATAACGTAACTTTACTTACTATAACATCTACGGAGCTATTTACTTAGAGAACTACCTCAGTTGCTAACCGACCTAGTGGCCAACCTACCCTATATGCTCACCATAACCTTCGACAAGCACAAATGTAGGTAAATAAATAGGCGGCATAGGTGTAGTGTCGTGCATATTTTTTTACATTTTGCAATAAACCCTCGGTCATGGATCCTCGCGTGCAGTCCTCGCCATGACCGGCAACACCAGCTTTCCACGACCGTCTTCGAATGCGACAAAAAACTCACGGACAAGTGGATGAAGACCCTCCTCACTCGCAGCCTCCACCCACTCCCTCATACCGATCTCTCTCAATGGTCCTCCAGCTAATTCTTCTAAGAATTTCCCGAGCTCCTGATGTGGAACTTTCGCATCGCCGCAATGGTTAACAAAGCGGACGGCCACGTTCTGCTCTCTTTTCGTTTCAAGCGACTCGGTCCTTTCAACTCTGCTGGCTTGGGAGTCGACAATCATTGCGACTATGTCACTTGCCACGTCCCGTACAGCGACGAAATCCCAGACGCCATTAACAAATTCCTGTTCAATCCGCGGCAGCGCACGGAGAATGAGCGAGTACTTCGTCAGCATCCCTACCACGTCCAGCTCGGACGCGTCTTCGCCAACCACATGTGCCAAGCGGTGGACATAGGAGGGCAGTCCCTTATCCGCTGCGATTTTCTCTAACAGCGTCTCGCTGACCCACTTACTGGCTGCGTAGCCGTCAACCGAGTTCAATAAGTCGGTGCCCACGGGCACCGCTGCGATTTCGAGGAGTGGGTTCTCGGCGGTGTTGTCAATGACCTTCGCCACAGATGCCGTGGATACATAATGCACTGGCACTTGTCGCGGTATGGCCATCTCACAGAGCCTGCGCGTAGACATGACGTTCGTACGGCGAAGGGACGAGTAGGTCTTTAACAATGAGACGTCCGCACCATTGTGGATGATGGCGTCCGCGTGCTCGACTAGAGAGGCGAAGTCGGTGCCCGAGAGTCCTAGATTGATGTCTGAGAGATCGCCGGTGTACTCAAAGATTTTTTCGTGTTGCAGTGGCAGCCGGCGTGGCCCCCCATCGTTGTTTGGTCGTATTGCTATGCAATGTACCTGCGCCACTCTCGGATGTTGGACAAGATGCCATAGCAAATGCTTGCCAATGAAGCCAGTAGCTCCGGTTAGCACGATCATCAGGCCTTTGGTGTCATCTGCAGGTCCTTTGTGGGAAATGAGGAGATTAGATCGTGACTGAGGAAGTCCGTCAATCATGCTAGCAATTTCGAGATCCCAGTCCATCACCTGCTGAGCGCCCCCGGCCCTCAAGAACGCTTTCGTCGTTTGGGTATCGGCGCCATCAAGCTTAGTATTGACAGAGCTTGAGATAAGAGTGGACATGGTGCTCAGGGTACTGGATCGAAATAAATCCGGCATGGGAACCGTTACTCCCAAGTGTGCTTGGAGAAGTGATTTTAGCTTAATCATGAGAATTGAGCTCCCACCAACTGCGAAGAAATCCGATGATGGTTGAATCGCCAATCTCCTACCGCTATTGCCGGCAACGGGAACTATTTGATCAGCGAATACTTCTTCCCATATCTCCTTCATGGAACGTTCTCCCGAACTCAAGGTTGGCGCTACATCTTCGTTCGTTGTCAAATCAATGAGGTCCGAGATAGGCAGTTGATCAATGGCGGCCCGGTCAATCTTCCCATTGGCGGTACTTGGAATTCGTGAGATAGAGATGATGAATCTCGGCTTCATATTCGAAGGCAGTGGGACATTTGCCCGAAGCTTATCCAGGAACTCGGATTTGTCCCCGGCGAATCCAGTCTCGAACACAACAAATGCAACTAACATCCCTGAAGATTTATTGGGACGCCAAGAAGCAGCGGCGCTGACAATCGCATTGTTAGCTATACGCAGAATGGTGTTTGCGATCTCATCTAGCTCGACGCGAAATCCGTTAATCTTGACTTGGCTATCGCCGCCAATCCGCCCAAGCACCTTGAGTGTCCCATCTGGCAAGAGCCTGCCCATATCGCCTGAACGGTATATGCGGGCGCTCCCTGGTAGTGATCCGGCCGACTCTCTTCGTACGAAACTGTATTCTGACTCTGCCGGTAGGCCGATATACCCGAGACCAACACCTGGTCCAGAGATACAAATTTCTCCCGGAAACCCGACGGGCAGGACATTCATATTAGCATCAACAATCTCAATCCCGTAGTTGTGCGACGGAAGGAGCCAATCGCTGTCAACGTCGCCCACACCACTCGAATCCCGGTATGGTACCATGCCTCTTGCGCAAGCCAGGGTTATCTCAGCAGGCCCATACACATTGACAAGTTCTAGATTCCGGCATTCAAGCTTACGGAAAGCTCTCAGTAGATTGGGCCTTAAGGGCTCTCCACCTGACATGGCGTACCGCCAAGAGGTCGTTTTCGTCAGGATGTGGTGGCCATAGTTCAGTAATACGGAGTACTCAGACGGCACGAAGTGTGTCAGAGTGACGTTGTGTTTGACCATGAGATTCGCTATGTGTACTGGATCGCCTCGGCCCGTTTTGCCTACTATGACAATCGTACCTCCACTGCACAGCGCAAGGAAGATCTGGTCCAACATGAGATCAAACCCCAGCGGGCTTTGCTGTAGTGTTGTCTCCACCCCGAGACCGAGAAACGTTGTCGTTCCGTAAATTTGATTCATCAAGCCTTCATGCGACAGCATGACGCCTTTGGGAACGCCAGTAGAGCCGCTCGTGAACAAGATCATTGCTGGGTGGTTCTCCTGCCGATGTGTTCCATGTCCGTTTGTCAGAGACGGAACTCCGCTGCCGTTTTGACATCGGTGGATGTGAATGTTAGGGTGCGTCTCATCTATATTTACAACACGGATATAGTCCGCGCCCGCCACTATCTCATGGGCCATACGCGCCGTCGAGCTGTGGCAAAGGAGGATTTGGGGCCGACATTGCTCGACGATGGTACGGATGCGCAACTGATGATTCAGCGTATCGAGGGGATCCATGTCAGGCCCATTCCGAGAATAGCAAGAATGCAACTGATAGTATCGGCTACAGGATCCAGAAGCATCGCTACGCGAGACCCATTAACGAGCGGCGGCGCAACACTCCGTAAGAGATGCGTTATCTGGATCGTTCGTCTGGTCATCTGTAAATACGTGAACGCATGGCCTTGATCATCTACGATGGCAGTAGAGTCTGGGAAACTGGTGGCAATTTCGTCAACACGGTCTGTGACAGTTCTCCTCCATTTGACATCAATGTCCATTCCGCGCCCAAGGTTTAGGGCTTGCTTGAGGTCTGTTGTGTTTGATATGGGGCAGTTTCCTACAAGGATAGAGGGATCACGAGCGAGCGCTTCTAGAGCATGCATATACCACTTGTGCAAAAGCGCCACGTCGGACGCATTGTACAAGCTACGCTGCGCGATTAGGGATAGAAAGGTCCAGTCCGACATCGCACCAACGTTCAGCATCAGATCATAAGGGTGACCTCCCGGTACACCGCCATCCCAAACAATCTTTCCATTGCGGCCGAAGTCAGTCTCATCGAACGGCGATTTGCTGTAGTTGATGGCGACTTGGAACAGTGGATGATGGCTTGTCGATCTTGAAAGCTTCAAGTCGCCAACAAGCACGTCGAAAGGCGCACGAGAATGGGCCATTGCGGCTACCACCGCGTCCCGAGCCCTTCTCGCAATTAGATTGAGCGATTCGGAATGTGAAAGCCGCATCCTGACCGGCAGCATGTTGAGAAAGTATCCGATAGTACCCCTATCCTCTTCCTCGTGTCGATTTGCGTCCACAACTCCGATAGCCAGGTCGCTGACATTCAGGCATCGAGAGAGGAACATAACGAAACTAGCAAGGTAAAAATGCAACTGGGTGACGCCGATCTTGGAAGCAGCCTGCTCTACAAGCCTTGTTATGTCTTTCGAAACCTTCACGTTGGAGATGTTGACGTTGTAATCTGGGCGTGTAGGTCGGGTATTGTTAGGCTTGGTAAATGGGAAGAGCGGCAGCGGGTCGGGTATGGTCTTGTAAATGCCCCTCCAAAAAGCCAGTTCAGACTCGAGATTCTTATGTGCAAAGTTGCCTAATTGTCTTTTCACCATTTCGATGGGTTGTTGCATGCGAGGAGTGGTTCGCATGCTGTGCACTCCGCTCGAGTAAGCCACTGCGAGGTCAGATATAAACAACTTCCAGCTGAGCCCATCCATCGCGATGTGATGATGAGTGAACAATATGGAATGCCGTGTTGACGAATGCGAAATTACCGAGACTTTCATGACGGCTCCATTCTCAATGCCGAATTTTAAATCCTTGACTCCATTGATTGCACTCTGCATATCAACACCCTCATCAGCCGTCCACTGCTCGAATGCGATGTGCGGGTCGCTTAGCACAGCTTGCACGGGGCTGGAAGTAGCCGCATCGGTGAAGTATGCACTTCGTAACCCCTCATGCCGCTTTGCAACGACCTGCAGAGCCCCTTTTAGTCGGGACACATTTAACCGGCCTTCAAATGTCCCATAGTAAGCAATATTATAAGCGTTGTTTTGGAGGTACTCGTGTAAGAAGTACAGTTGAGCTTGAGAGTGAGACATGGGGCCAACTCTCTCATACTCCGAGCCATTCCCCTGCTGTTCTCTGTTCTGGTTCTGGGTTGATGGCGCTACAGGCATTTGGCGAGCACCCTCTGGGATTATAGGGTGATTACCTCTTGCATCTGCAATCATTCTCCCCTCGAACATCGGTGAAATGGGCTCATCATGGGAGCCGTTTATCACCTCTATGTTCACTTTGGAGTCGTCAGATCGATCATTGTCCCATGGCTTCAATGAGTCTGATAGCTGACTCATAACCTCACGGCATATGTCAAGTAAAGATAGGCCGCTGAGAAACAAAAGGACTGGAACGTTGACTTCTAGCGTCTTTAGAAGCCAAGAGCGAATTTCGACAGCAACTAGGGAGTCGAACCCCATGCTGAGAAGTGCTGAATTCTCATCTATGCTCTCGCCAGTCATGCCAAGGGCTGATTCGATTCGTTGACCAATCGCTCCTTTCAAGATCGTCAAAGCCCGTTCCTGATCATCGGCATCTTTCAGCGCTGCTTGGATGTTTTCCGCCGAGCCCAATTTGTTCCGTTGCGGGTGTGAGGCTCTCTTTTCGTCGCGCTTCAAGTGACAATGCGCGAACATAGGTAGGGCTCGCCATGCTGTATCAACCTCTGTGCCAAGACCAGCAATGACTTGTGGACTCAGCCCAGATTCAGGGCGGCCCGAGAGAACCGCTTGAGCAAATATCTGATGGAATTCGGACTCAGGAATAGCCATCAAGTCCTCTTGGCGAAACTTAGCCTCGAGCATCGCTTCAGCCGGCCCGTGTATGTGGCCTAGTCCAAGCATCATGCCCAAGTGCAGTGTCGACGCGGCTAGACCTCTGTTGCGCCTTTTCTCGGCGAGAGTGGACATGAACAGGTTCGCAGCATTGTAGCTCGACTGACCAGGCTTGCCGTAGATGCTGGCCATAGACGAAAAGAGAACGAAAAAGTCCAAGGGCGTGGAGAAGAATAGGTTGTCGAGATTTACGCTTCCCACGACCTTGGGCTTGAAAACAGCCTCGAGGTCATCAAGTGATAGGCCATCAAAAGGGTGATCACGTACAACTAGAGCGCCGTTTGCTACGCCTGCAATGGGGGGCATTGTCGAAACAATCTCTCGGTAGACACTTGCAAGATTGTCCCTATTTGAAACGTCGAGTGAAAAGACGCGCACCGTTGCACCTTTCATTTCAAGATGCAAAATCATCTCCGGTGGTACCGCTGGATTCCGAGAGGCAAGAGCGAGATATTGGGCACCGTGATCAATCATCCATTCACAGAGAGATAGCCCAACTTCGCCAGTAAGACCAACAAGGAGATACGTTTTGCGAGGACCAAAAAGTTGATCGTCGGTCGCAGGCGATACCGGAATGTGAATAGATCGAACGCCGACCCAGGATACCACGCTCGTAGCAACTGCAGTCTTCTGTTGAGTGTGTAATTGATCCGCTTTGATGATCTCGTTTTGTACCGAACGCCCGACATCACGCAGGAAATTGGGTTGAGCGAAATACTTCGACAATACTGTCGAAATACTGGACGTCTCTATGGACAGCGAAAACGGTTCATGTATTGAGACGTTATGAACGCCGGACAGGAATTCTAGCTCATGCCAAGGGAAATACAAGGCAAATTCGGTGGCACTACTTCTGTTGCTTGCTCCCATGTTGATAAACCGCTTGATCGAGCGAGGTATTAATGATTCGAGTGCGCGTTTAGGGGCTCTTGGATGAAGGTAAATTGCCTTTGAGGTAGACCCTGTCTTCGCGGCCATACTGTCCGTCGTCAGGAAGATTGGGGTGCCAATACGATCGGCGACAAGACACAGAGTCTCACATGTGTCGGGATCTGCATTGTGAATCCAGACTGTCCCAGTGCTGTTTGACAATACACTTTCGCAAATCAGGACGAGCAAGATCGAAGAGAGTAATTCATCAGGATCTGTGTCCTGAGGCCAACTGAGCGCGCAAGTATTGTTTACCTTGGTAACCATTTCACCGCGTTCTGAGAAGGCCACAATATACCGTCCTTCATTGGCCATATATGCAATGCAAATATGAAACGGCTTGTCTTGATCGGGACATTTGAGTTTGACGAGCGAAGATGAGAGGATCGTAAGACCATCCGAGGTATCTGGCCTAAACATGGCGAGAGGGGAGCTTTCTTTAAAAGAAGAGAGGGAGCAAGGAGGTGCGTCAAGGGGGACCGTCGTCATAATCTCTCGTCTTGAACAGTTGAATCGATCGTTCAAGCTAGCATGTGGCCGTACTCTGGGGATAAGAGGAACACCATTGCTAACAGAGACTTCTGTCTCATTCGACCAAAGAATGTCATCGGAAGCAGGTAAATCGAGGATTACCATCTGTAAAAGCATTTCGGCGATCATACTAGCGTCTGTGTATCTGTTACAAGGCTCGAAATTATCAAAATTGACAAATTTGGCCCGAAGATGAGGTAGTTCTCTGGATGCGGTGCGACCAATACCGACCGATATGTTCGCGTAAGGTTCGTTGTTACGGCTACCACGGGTGGCCCATAAGATATATTGAGCCTCTCGGAAGAGAGCCTGCATCCCTGAGATCCTCAGTTGGTCCATGTTTCCGAAGATGGCCTCTTCTAGATCGCATAGACATATCACGGCGGTACCGTGCTCTAAGAGAATATTTGAAGCATCACCCAGGCCTGGTATGATAGCTACCTCTTGAGCAAATGAACGTAAGATAGACTTTATCTTACTTGCCATTTGAGATACTACTAGAGTGCGCCCGCCAACGATGAGCAGCTTGTCGATAGTGACCATTCCATCGCTTGCGGTTAAAGGATCTTTCAAGGCAACGATCTGGTCGTTTACCGCTTGGCTTACCATAACGGATAAACCATGTGCAGAATCCTCCTCGAAGTCTCTGAGCGCAATGTCAACACCAGAAAATTGGGTATCACGTAGGATGGCATCCCATTGAGTCTCTGTGAGAATTGGGCACTGTTTTTGGCCCTGCTTCCAGCTCGGTAAGAGTGGAAGCAGAAAAAGGTTACGTAGTGCGGTCGGATTGGTCATCTCAACTAAAATCAAATAGCCTCCAGGTCGCAGGAGCTGCCGGCAATGGTTCAAGGCGTCCTTGACGGACTGGGCAGAGCTAAGAATACGAGCGGCGATGACGAGATCATACGAATGGACCTCAAAGCCCTGATTAATAGGTGATCTATCGATATCGAGGACTTGAAATGTCAAAGATGGATCGTGTGCGGCGAAGCGAGCTTGAGCTGCGGAGAACCCCGTGGGTACGCGGTCGGTAAAGGAATAATCCTCAAAATTTGATTCCAAATGCTGTAAAAATAGGTTCGTGTAATCCCCCGTGCCAGCTGCAAGTTCGAGAATGCTCATCCTAGGATATCGGTGTATGAGATGGTCGAGGACTGTGCCCAGGTGGTTTTTGACCTCAGTAGCCCCTGGACCCTCCATGTAAAATTTATCAATAAGTTTATCGGTCTCGAGACCCCTGGCTGATAGCTCAGAGCCACGCAGTATGCTGGGAATCCGGGGGCCTACATAATTTACAAGCTCAAGATCAACCTGGCGAGACGATTGGTCGCCTCCTAGAGTACCTATCGACTTAGGACTCTTTGGGTGCCGGTCGTGAAGACAGCGGGAGTTTACAAGTGACCGATTCCCAAGATCAGCTAACTTTGAGGCTATTCCCATGAGGTGTGGGAAGTACCACCCCGATGATACCATCTCATGATGCTTAGTGCTTCCAAGAAGCTGGCTTAAATAGGACAAAGCCACTTTCTCGCAGACTTCGGGTGACCTGTCTCCATTGACCAATGGAATTGGTTGGTTCTGCCCCTTGTTCGAATCAGCGATTGATAGTAGGTCTTTCTTCCAGTCCATTTGCCAAAACACGGTCCGATCATTCGCTGCACTAGGCACTTCAAGCGAAGACAGGACGATTCCCTGTAGCTGCACAACAGGGCGATCATCCTCTGTGCAGAACACATCGATATCGCCGCGGACCTCTCGCGCGGATGAGTCTGTCACGAAACAGTCTGCGACGAGCCTTGAATTTGTGTAATTCCTCATCTGAAGACAAGTGTCAACGTCGAACCGAACTCGTCGAAAGCTTTTTGGAAGGTATGTTGTCCAGACTCGCCCGTCACCTGGATATGAAAACGCTGCATACAAACCCTGGAAGATACTATCCAGTGTACCTGGATGAACTATGTAATCACCGGTCATTTTTGGCGTCGTTGTTACCGTGGCAATATTGAGACGTCTTTTGATCGATTCCAGTACAAAGGGACCAGAATACTGGAGGCCGGTCTTGCCCATCCAGTGATAGAAACGATCTGTAGCAACGTTCGTCATCGGAAGACTGGGAACCGTTCTGCTTGGTAGAAGATCTTCATTCATGGCGCCAAGAAGCATTAAGATTCGGCCAGTCACGACCTCCTTGTTGAAGTCGGGAGACGCCGTATCCGCATTGCTGCAGCGACAGGAGAAATCGACAGTTCTGCCTTCTTCATTCTCTTCAACCCTTGAAATGGAGAAACTGAGCTCAATCGCGGAAGAACTCGCTTCTAATGCAACGCCATTGTGAATTACGACATCTTGTAATTCGATCATTTGGACGGGCCGATCATTACCAAGGGTCTGAAGGGCAGCATCTATGGCCGCCACTATATAGGCCGAAGCGGGGAGCAAAGCCTGACCCTGGAATCGGTGACACTGAAGCCAATCTACATCATCTAGACGAAGGATGTTACGCCAACGGCACTCGTTTTCCGTCCACAAGACTGGATACCCAAGTAATTCATGGAGCGCGGTCTCGCGAGTTCGCCAAAGATTTGACTTCCTGGATTCTCTGATCATCGATCTCTCGTGATCCCACGGATAAGGTGGTAGATTCTTATACGCTTGCGGAATTGTCCAGTCGGTTCCATAGCAAGCTGTTCTGAATCCGTCAAAGTCGATAGCCGCAATTCGCGCGTCGGTGTGGCACCAAATTGTGCCAATTGCATTTGAAAAAGTCTCAAGTGCATCTTTATTTCTCTCCATAACTCCTATATAAGGCAGAAAATCACCCAAGAATGCTTGAATGGTTTCAGTTGCGGAACCTCGGAGGGCTGGGTGCGGCCCGATCTCGAGTGCAAGATCGAAGGTGTTCTCTTGGAGAGCAGCAATAATTGCCTGAGAGAACAGTACAGGCTTGACCAAATTTTCAGCCCAATATGAGTCGTCAAAGGATGTGGGCGAGATCATGTTGTGGCCGTCTTCTGGACTGTATACTGTGGAATACCAATTGCATGCACCTTTAAAGCAATTTCTTGTCGATTTGATACCGGCGTCATTGAGGGAAGTTTCATACGGCTCTCGGACAGAGCTCATATGATGCGAATGGTATGCCATATCAGTTTTCAGTATTCTAGCAAACACTTTCTTCTTGTCCAGGACGCCTTTGGCGTGTTCAATAGCTTCGGCATCTCCAGATAAAGTTGCGCTAGACATAGAGTTCTCTGCTGCTACCACCAGCTTTCCTAAGAAGCACTGCTGTTGGCAAAATCGCCGTGCTTCTTCTGGGGCCATCCCTACTGCCATCATTTTACCGGCGTTTTTTTCATTGCTTTTGTTACAGTGGTATCCTCTGAGATACGCGATAGTGATTGCGTCCGAGGCACTGAGAACCCCTGCGGCGTACGCTCCTGCGATCTCGCCGGAGGAGTGGCCAACAACAGCGGTAAACGATATTCCACATGCCCGAAGTAAGTCCACCAGCGCTATCTGAATAGCCGTACAAAGCGGCTGCGAGATTTCGGCAGATGGTGTAGCAATCGGATCATCTCGGCGCAGCAATTCATCTACGAGGGACCAGGTTGGGCCTTGGGCCAGAGCATGAAGAACCGAGTCAAGTTCTTCGAAAGTGCGCCTGGATGAAGTCGAGTTTTGAAATAGACTTGCCCCCATCGATGCCCATTGGGCACCTTGTCCTGTGAATATGCCCAACACGCGCACAGTAGGGATTGCCGACGGGCTTGCAGTTACTTGAAACTTGTCAATGCTTGCGATGACTGAGTCCAGCCTGACAATAAGTTGCTCTCTGTCAGTGGCTGACACCGAGATGCGATGTTTGAACTTTGTCCGGCAAGCTTGCAAAGTCCAAGCCAACCGCGAAAGATCAACACTAGTCTGGCTTTTGAGTGTCTCAGATAAAGAGACAACCGCAGACTTGAGTGCTGTTTTTGAGTTGGCAGATAGAACAAAAGGCCCCCAAGCAGTAGAGGAAGAACAAGTTTGCGGGGGGAAGCTCTGGCGTTCCCAGCTTTCGATGATAGCATGGGCATTTGTTCCTAATGGTAGTCAGCGTCTGTGTAAAGAATGTTAACTCGGGAGTCCATACCTCCGAATCCGAAACTGTTGACGCTCGCCCTCCTAGGTGCACCCAGGGGGAGCGTGGGCCAGTTCTTTGGGCTCACGGGTACTTCAAGATGATGGTAATACGGCTCTATGCTCGGGTTCAGACGGTCGAAGTGTAGGTTTGGCAATATGATGCCATGTTTCACTGCGAGAGAAGCCTTGAGAAGTGAAGCAAGACCAGCTGTTCCCTCTGTATGACCGACCACTGTCTTAACAGAACCAACATAGAGCTTTTTAGTCTCTTCGGTGCAGGGCTCTTCTGCATCATCGGCGTTGCAGCCTGTCTGATAGCGATCCGAAAAAAATGCCATGCTAATGGCCTGAGCTTCCTTTGGGTCACCAACTTGTGTTCCTGAGATAGGTATGAGCAACCTGTCAAATTTTGAGGAATGATACTATCCTTACCTGTTCCATGAGCCTCGAAGTATTGACAGCGCTCATTTTCCTTGAGGCAGTCAAGTCCACATGTCTCGTATGTAAGTCTAATCAACTCCGCTTGCGCATCTGAGCTTGGAACGGTGAGACCCGACGACTGGCCATCCTGATTGACGCCGGTGTTTCTAACTACCGTCTCTATGTCGTCGCCATCAGCTATTGCTGAGGTGAGCGTCTTAATTACAATGGCTACAAAGCCTTCACCTCGAGCATAGCCATCGGCGCTCGTATCCCACATGCGACATTTGCCTGTCGGTGACAGCATACGGAGCTTTGAAATATTTCAGCATCTGCTCTGCGCGACTCGAGAATTGCAAGGTTGATACTTACACTCGATAATTGACTGAACGTCTCCGGACCGAAAACCAAGTTTACGCCAGCAACGACAGCCATCTCGCATTCTCCTTGTCTCAATGATTGGACTGCTTGATGTAACGCGACAAGACTGGATGAACAAGCAGTATCGATATTCAAAGACGGCCCCTTCCAGTCAAAGGCATACGATACACGGTTAGCCAAGATTGAACGAGCTATCCCGGTTCCCATGTACAAAGGATGACAGTCAAAGTCACGAAGTAGGAGATCACGATAGTCGTCCGTCATCTGTCCGACAAATACACCTGTTGATGACCCTTTCAGTTGTGACATGGCATATCCAGAGGCCTCTATGGCCTCGTAGACTGTTTCCAAGAGGATCCGTTGCTGAGGGTCCATCGACTCGGCTTCTCTGATGCTGATGTTGAAAAAATCATTGTCAAAGACCAAAGGATCGTCATCTAGAAGGTACGCCTTTTTAACGTTGCTTGTCTGTGTATCACATGTCAGACAAAATCTAAGAACTCTATCCATGATACTCACATTGGGATGCTCTGCGTTCGAATGATAGAACGCATCAGGATTGAATCGACTGGACGATATTTTCGACGAAAGATCAGCAGGATGCTTCAACAACTCCCACAGCTTGCTGGGAGAATTGACACCCCCGGGAAGACGGCAGCTAGTGCCAATGATGGCGATGGGCTCCTGTATGTTTATTTTCATTTTGCAATATCTTTAGGATTGCTAATACACTCGCGGAGCTGCAATACTTGCTTGGTGACTTATATGGTTAACTTTTGGTGACTGAGAAATCTACACAGTTTTTACCAACGAATGCGATACATCTAGGACGTAGGCAAGCTGCGCCTCTTAATTCGCTTCCCCCGAACAAAGACTAATAGTGCGAGGCATGTGTCATATTCAGCAATCGCTGATGACCTGACCATACCGCCCTGTAATACGGTTGGTCAGCTTCATTGTGACCGGGGAAGCGGAGATCCACGAAAGTGGAATCGAAATAAGCACAGCCATCGAATTTCCTTTTCACAAGAATAGATACAACAGTAGGTATATTGGACTCGCATGGAGCTTGCAATGGCCCGTGATAGAGTATGGAAATCAGCAGCTGTTGATTTCATCCTTTCTTTCCTCTTCCTTTCAAATGAAGGATGACAAAGGATGTGGGGTCGTCACCCGGTCGTGAAAGGCTGCAGCGAAGTTGGAATGCAGTCAGATTAGATAGAAACCGGCCCCAACACGATCGGGCGGGGTACCTTTCTTCATGCAGCATGATGCAGGCCCGATACATCGACTTAGCGAAGGCTGCTTGGGATTGTTCTTTGGGGGTTCTGCCAATGGATTGGTGACACATGTACTGTGTACATATTCAGCCCCCAGGATTCTTCATGCATCGTGTCACGCATAGGGGCAGGTCGTAACGGGTCAAGAAACTTGCAGGCGATAATCCGTTTACGCGGCATAACAAAAATCCTGCCTCCGAATGGGGGCGGCGTGAAGGTAAAGGAGGGCGGCTTGTCCGCTAGGAATGGAGTAGAAAAGGAGCTGAATCTCCCCTTTCTCCAACTCTGGGCACCAACAGTTTCAAGCATCTCATAATCCTCCTTCCAAGTTGACTGAATAATAATCAAAACCACCAACATGGCTACTCACGTCAAATTGACCGTAACGCACTACCGAAGGCCCGAGCACACGCATGAGGCATTCATGAAATGGATTATCGAAGAGCATCTCCCGCTCGCTATTCCAGTCTTCAAGAGATGTGGAGTCCTCAATTACTCGCTCGTGAGTTCCTTCCGATGATTGATGTAACAACCGTCTTGATCACTCACGCCAAGATAGTTCGAGACCCCCAGTGATATGAATGAAGGATTGAAGGCGAATATGGGCGGACACAGAGCGGCGTGGGACTATGCTGACTTCGACTGCTTTATCGAGTACACACTCAACGATCCCAAGAACATTGGGGAGTTCCTTTCGGATCCTGACTGGGCCAAATCCATCGAGCACCAGGACGATTGGGTGGACACTACCAAGGCTCTGATGTCTATTGGATACATCACACCCTATCTGCTGGAGTCGGGGGAGGTCGTGAATGTTCCGAATTTTAGTTAGTTTCTTCGCCGGGTCGTCGAGATACCTCTGATAGCTTTGTTGGAGGATCGATGTAACTACAATCACATGATATTGATAACGTCACAATGGCAACTCCAAGGACTTGTGTTCCTTCATCCAACTATAGCTACACAACCATATAGCTATTGTGCTAATAGTAGGCTCTAACATGACTAAAACATGACTCAACCCCTAATGTCAAGACGGCATATGTATGGACCTTCCAACTGCCGAATTTTTGCTGCATAAGCTGCAACTTATTGTTGTATCAAAGGATTCGGTATAGTGTATGTGACGGTAACGCGGCTTCGGCGCCACCAGGATGATATACCAAGACCTCGGATCACATCAAATAGGAGAGATCTTCTCGCGAGCCATCGCGGCGTTTACATGATTGGCTGAATGTTGCTGGTTTTTAGGCAGCAATAGTAAGCCTTTTGCACGCCCAGATACGTCATTTAGAGGTAGCAATAGGCAGCATTTTTAGATTCCGACATCGTAATAAGCCCAATAGAAACAATTTCCATGCGTCTTCAGAACGCAATATTTGGATATCGGCCGGGTGCGCAGCTCATTGTAACCCAATGTTATGGTACGAGGTAGTATTACACCTTGCTGCCAACCTTAAAATATGCATGGTCCAACATGATGTTACCCGTCTACTTATGCCAAGCCCCGACGTTTCATGAGCGCAACGCCCTTGCATGTTTCTTCGTTGATGCTAAGTAGCCCGCTATTCTAGATTCGGTCGGTTGGTCGATCTTTTCCAAGGGACGGCTCGCGGAAACAGAGGTCTATGTATGGATCGGAAATTCCATAGCTCGGTTCACCGGTGTACTGTACTCATTAGTTGATTGATAGCGCTTGGCGTCATAAGGATGCCGCGTTGCAGCTAATCCTCCCGGGCTGCATGAGACACAGCGAGCGATCGTGAACCTAGCTATCTTACCTATATAGTTAGTGGTCGAGATTTGGCTCGGCCCTGCTATAATTCTTCATCCTCTGTGCTAGCCAACCGGGACAGGGGTTCGGGGCTGGCAAGCCAAGATGTATCAACTTTACCGCCACTGGTTATAGCCTATAGGTATACCTATCGAGTAGTATACCCGCGCTCCAATATTTACAATACTCAGACGCACCCTTTACAAGCATTTCGAAGGATTTTGTGGGCTATCAGCGTTACAAAAAGCATGTGCAAGTGATAGTAATAATGCTCCAAAACTCTCCTCTCATCACGAAAGCGACACAACAGTAGCAACGATGCAACACATCCAAGCTCCCAAGTCTACAGTCAAGCTTCGCCACACATGCAATCGCAGCCAGTCCTCAAGATGAGCAACGCTTTCGCCCTTTACGTCCTTCTCGATAGCCTGCACGGGAGAGATGATGAAAGGGACCCACGCCAAGTGTGCGATGGCGAGCGAAAGTCCTACCAGTTGGGGTCATCATGTTGTCTCTAGTGAAAGGAGCTGAAACACATACCTGCAATATACCATGGCTGCACACCATTAGCTGGCAAATCGTGAGAGGATCGTATAATGACACCGCAAGAAACCGTTGTGGCAGCGAGAAGACCAAGCACCCGTGGTGCCCCACGAGCGAAGAAAGAGGTGAAGTATCGTGGTAGCAGCTGATTGCTGAGTGTCTTCAACTCGGCCTTGCGAAAGAGGGTCATCTGTTCATACTGATCCCAAGCATACCACAGGGACGAAGTGGTCGACATGACAGGAACCAGACGTAAAAGAATTGAAACTTCGTGAGACGACATTGGGAGCGATGTACTGATGCCGGTCAAAGTTTCGGGTGCAATGAAGTGATAGAATGATTGGGTAAATGCCTGGCTAAGACCGCACAGCCAGTCAGGTACGATATTTAGATGGGAAAAGAAGCAAAACCACAGTAATCTCTCTCACCTCGTCACTCATTCAAAGGGTTTGCTTGAAGGTGAAATGTGTAAGAGACGTCAATGTGTGTGCTCCAAGGATCTTACGCCACCGTGACCGGTGAACAGCCTTCACGCAAGGAACTTGCGGGTTCAAAATCCTTCATGCGCGGTACTTGATTCGGCAAATGATCCCGATGCACGAGATGGGAAGCCCCAAATAGTAATATTTGCGAATCCCTTTCCTTGTCAAGTCCTGCCGATTCTAACTTTCCGCAGAACGAAAGAAGCAAGCACATCAGACAGCGACTGTAGCATCTCATCAGACAGCGACTGTAGCATCTCGTCAGACAGCCACTGTAGCATCTCAGACAGCCACTGTAGCAGCAGCTTCATGTGGCGGGACTCCCGGACGTGAAGCCGACCCTATGACTATGACAAAAGCAAAGCTGCGCCGCAGCTTCGCAGAACGACTTACAAAAGAGGGCGTTTATCAGCCATCCCGGATAATGGATTTACCGGGCGTGCCGAAGCCTCACCAATGGAATCCAAAGGGCGCGAAAAGGGGTTGGTGGTGTTCTCGCGGTGATTCGTCGAGAACATATATGTTATCATGCCTCATATACGTAGTAATTATTGCCTACATGTGTGCGGGGTTGGGTGGGTAGGACGTAAGATGGGGAGAATTGGAGGATCGTTTCGATGGTCACCTGGTACTTACTTAGGTAAGGTATAAATAAACTACCTACTGTATGTTGTATTTCGGTGCCGTCGCATCCCCAGGGCGTCGTCGTAACGAGGCATGCATACATAGAGTAGTAGACAGGACAAGGGTCTAACCCCACAGGCTACGGTTACCTTTTGTAACGCTACATCAGAAGGTAATTCATTCATAGGACATGACGCTCTTTTACACGACGTAGGTTGAGAACCACACACAAAGTGGTGGTTTAGCTAGCACAGAGCGGGCACGTAATCAAAATGAAGCAATGTCTCAAATACATTATCTAACGCAACTAATTCATTCCATCCAGAGTACCTAATAAATGGTTGATAATCGGAGGTCCAAGCCCTGCATACCACCTTCTTCATACAGTATTGAATACAGAAAGGAAAACTCAGTGAAGGAACATCTTCAACATGGAATCTTCTGACCTAGATCGCTGTCTCCAAAAGAATCATAACATCGTTTCGACAGAAAGAGAGATCACAGCTCATTCCTGCACCTGCGTCGAACTGAGTCGGAGCCGTCTCTGGGATTCAGAATCGTGCATCTTGTCATGAATGGTGCTGAGGGCGGTCTCATTGGTGTCCAGTTTTGAACTCATGAACCAATGCTCCCTGGGTTTGCGCATGGGCTTGCGCATATGCTGCAGCTCGCTCGAGCTGTAGTATCCCTCCGACTGGTTGGTTGTAGTCGCGTCGCTCTTGACGGTTACGTAGCCTTTTAGTACAGTGTATGACTTCGTCTGCTTCAGACCTAGCAGAGCTCTTGGCGCAAAGGGAATACACAAGACCAAATTCGCGGCCAGTGTCTCGGCAAGCGAGGATATCGCGAGTATAGAGAAATAATAGCTAACGTCATTCGAGACGTAGAAGCGTGACGCGTAATAAATACGCACGCCGTTCGCAGCTGCGGCTCTGTCGTTTCAGTCCTGGTTAGCTTCGTCTCTACATCGCGAAAGGGGTATTTTGCCACGTACGCTAATCCCGTCAGAAACATGAAGCTAACGCCCAATTTTTTGTGCCATGTTAGATGGAGATTCCAGATCACCCTCTGCACAAGAGCGAGAGGAACGAGATCGAGCACGAAGTTGGTCACGGATATCGCCAACACGAACTGCGGGACTTGGAAGCGGCAATATCGTCCGGGAACCAACAGATTCCAGTTACCTTCGAAAGGTGTACAGTTGGCCAAGTCCAGTATGAATATGATGAGTGACAGTGCTACAAAGCTAAAGCACGATGCCCACGCTGCCCAGGTGAAGGAATTGCGCTCGCCTTGAGGCACAAAAATCTCGACCCATTCGAGCAAAATCGCGCATTTGATGAACGCGATGTTCCATACGTATAAAAGAGTAGCAACGAAAGTGATCTGTTCACAGTGGTCAGTTGGATATTTGGCTCGTATGCATACATGACATGTGAACACCTACTAAGTTGAAGGCCGCCGTATCTTTCAGTCGGAGATCCCATTGATGGACGAGATAGCCCCCAGACCAGCTGAGGCTATAGCTGTAATAGATGTAGACCCAGAAGATCGGCTGAATAGATGATGAGTTAGCAGGCGTTCTGTAAGTCGCAAGTACAAGTACAAGTCTTCGCCAAACGTACGAATGCGCAAAACGTCAAGTCTACTCAAAAATTAGCTGGAATTGACCTGATGATGGGGATGACGACATACAGTCGGAAATATTTAGCTTCCTCGTGAGATACTTTGCATAGAAGCGGGTGAAGAACAGTATAGCAGATACTACTACCGAGACGTGGATAAAAGGTACTGCGATATAATTGCCGTTGGGCGGGTTGTCAAGTTGTGAAATCTGACCATCGGGTACTGGAATCGATGGCCCATTCAGATCAAGCGCTTGCCGCGAGAGAACAGAGCTCAATGCTGACATTTTGGATCGAAACGGTCGAAAAGTGAGCAGAATGAGAGGTAGGCTGTGCCGATTATGAAAGAGACACACAAGCGTGGCGCTTCGAGGGTATTACTTGTTCTAGATGAAGGAAGCGGTGTGATGTGAAATGACCGATGGATATCACCACAAGTCTTCTAAGATGTTTCGCTCGCTGCAGAGAAGTATTTCAGGGGGACAACAACCCCGGAAAGGTGTGTGTCGCAGTGGTATGCAGTGCCGTCCCATGGGCAATCCTTTAATGCTACGGTACCCCCAGCTCCTGATTCAAATCAGTCAGGTCATCGGCACTCAGGGTTGATGTGTGCAGCGTAGCGTAGAGGCTTGCATAATCCCCGAATAGCCGAAACGCAACGAAATGCAAAGAGCAGCATGTGTTTCTGGTACACCTCAACCTCAACCATAGGCCCATGTTGGCAACTATCTCCACAATGAGGTATTGCAGTGTACTGATACCCATGAAGTCCTATGAGGACCGATGATCATCTCCAATTCTAATACCACGAACACATATATCTATCATTTGATAATGCGACCTTACGGCGACCTTTCGCTTTCCCCGAATCCTTGAGAACGCTCGACATGAATGGCACATTGACATCGAGTAATATTGTTCGGGCGCAATGGCTTGCTGCAGAACCGTCGCATTCGAGAACCATAACCATAGCCCCCAATGGACCGGATCCGGAAATGCTGGATCCTACCGGAATAGCAGGTGGAGGTGGATTGATTACCTATGAACGAAGTTCGAATATTCACATTTGTCTTTTTGGATCAAACACTCATCCACGCTCTCTCGGGTTTCAGAACATAACCAGTCGCTGTTACTCGTCTCATCATATATTTTCTCAATAGACTTTCCGTGCATATTCACGCAGAAAAACTGCATTTGGTAGGGAAAATGTACGAGGCAAAAGTTACTGCCGTGCCAGAGCCGACTTCTCAAAGTCGTGGGTGGCGCTTTTGGGTGAGTTTTCAAGCCGACGACGATATCTGATACGGCATCAATATTCTAACTTTGTTGATTCTACAGGCCATCATGACCTCGATGGCCTTATCCAGCGTTCTTGCCGGACTTGATGCCACGGCCGTCTCGACGGCTTTGCCATCTATCATCCATGACCTTGGCACCAGTCAAGGATACGTATGGATCGCCAATTCATACTTGCTCACAACAACGGCCTTTACACCTATATTTGGGCAAACGGCCAATATCTTTGGTCGTAATGCGCTCACGCTTTTCGCCATCATCGTCTTTGCTATTGGTTCTGCCATTGCCGGCCCTGCTCCCACACTCGGCGCTCTCGTAGCTGGTCGAGCTATTCAGGGTATAGGCTGCGCTGGGCTTAACACCATGGTAGAAATGGTGGTCTGCGACCTAGTGCCTCTAAGGGAGCGAGGCAAATTCATGGGCTTCATCTTCGGTATTTACGCTGTTTCGACCACTATCGGCCCCATCGTCGGCGGGGCGTTTGCGACTTTTGTGACCTGGAGATGGGTCTTTTACATCAACCTGCCCCTATCCGGTCTCACCTTGGGCATGGTCATCGTCTCGCTGAAGGCCTTGCCCAAGGGCTCGAACCCCGAGTCCAAGAGCTCGATCAAGCGAATCGACTTCGCAGGGAATGCCTTGCTCGTCACCGCGATCACCTCCATCCTCCTCGCGTTGACTTGGGGCGGTGAGCAATTCCCGTGGTCGTCATGGCGGACAATATTACCCCTTGTCCTCGGCCTCGCCGGGCTTCCCCTATTCCTGCTGCTCCAGACTAAGGTCCCGGAGCCAACTACACCTCTCAGGCTCTTTGCCAATCGAACATCCCTCGCCGGCTTTTGGTGCGCCTTTATCCACAACATGTTGATATTCTGGGTTCTCTTTGCTCTGCCCATCTACTTCCAAGCTGTCCTCCGAAGTTCCGCTTTCCGATCGGGCGTTTCCATCCTACCCACAGCTGCTGTATTCGCACCTATCACGATTGTCAGTGGTGGGGTCATGTCGAAGCTAGGGCGTTACCGCCCCTTGCTGATCGTTGGCTTTGCCTTCATCCCGATTTCAATCGGACTTTTAACTCGACTGGATGAGACAACGAGCACGGGGTACTGGGCCGGTATTCAAATAATAGGCGCCGTTGGCTACGGCATCATTACGCCGGTGACGCTGCCCACTATCCTGACTCCACTGGCGGAATCAGACGTGGCGGTCGGAACGGCTACCTGGGCGTTCATGCGTGGATTTGGCACGATATGGGGAGCTGCCATACCTCTCGCCATCTTCAACTCCAAAGCGGACCAGTTGGTGTCGGCTCGCCTAGGTGACAACGAGATGGCGCGGGCAGCGCTAGCCAACGGTGGTGCGTACACATTGGCTGCCGGGGGTCCCTTTATTCGGCATTGGATCTCGACGGCAACCCTGCGCTCGCTGCCGTGGTCAAGCGGATCTATGTCGACAGCCTGAGACTGTGCTGGCAAGTGGCTCTGGCCTTCGCTTTGTTCGGCTTCCTTTGTCGTTTGTGGTCAAGGAGCTGCACATGCGCGGTGAACTAGAGACGGAGTTTGGGTTGGCGGAAACGCCTACGTCGAAAGCTGATGAAGCAACTGGGGAGCACTCGCCGTCCGAGTCTGCTTGACGTGATGACGACTGGATATCAGGTGTATCAACACCCCATTTGTTTTGCACGTCGATCAGGATCTCGTGTTAGGGATCAAAGATGGAGGGATCAAAGATGGAGGGATCAAGATTGCATAAGCTGACGAGCCACTTCGGAAACATGGTGCATAAAATAAAGTATAAAACTAATGGCACAGCGGGTATAGTAACTTGAAGTCGTATACATCTTTTAGAGGAGGTAGTTGACAGTTACAATATTTGCTCTGCATGCATTATACATTAATGTAGCTCAGCTTCTCAGTCAGAACTCACTGCATTGTGTAGTCACTGACCCGACTGACAGGACAGGTATGGGGCAAGCTAAGCCTGAGCAGTCTCCTGAGCAAAAGCGGCGGGGTGCGCTAAGCCCAGACCTAGAACCACCTAGGTTAGTCGCATATGGTCGCTAAGTCTATTACCCCGCACAGACTGCCCGCATAAGTAGGTACTAGATAAGTACTAAGTATCTGACACTGACTGGCATGGCATCATTGATAGTGGTGACCACTAAACGCGACCACCGTGTCTAGTCTAGGTACCTATATTGTGTATCGGAGGTAGGCCGGTACCTACCACGTAGTGTTTCTTCCCTTGCTCGTTTCATGCGCATCGAACCATCACCATCGCCATCGCCATCACCATCGCCATCGCCATCACCATCTCCATCACCAACCACAACCACAACACCCTCACTCACCACTAGACTACTGCTGCAATTGCTGTTCTCAACTGATTCGACCCATTCGACCACCATTCATTCAACCAAACATGTCCACTCCCGAGTGAGCCACATCATACTCCCTTCTACCACTCACATAAACACACTTATACATGATGACTTAAATGTATCGAATGGTGTGAATCAACTGTATGTGAAGTACATGAAACATTAGATTCGTGGCTTGTTTGCCTCATTCATCCCTCGCCTCGCGTCGCGTCATCGCTCCCCCCCGTTCTCTCACTTCGCCACGACTGTCACGAACGACAATATCGAGATAGACAAGATAGACAAGATAGATAGACTGCCTGCCTGCCTGCCTAGCCTACTCAATCAAGCCATGCCTGATCTCAACTCCATCCCTCCGAATCCCCAGGGCCTTTCAGCTGCCCGTGCCCGTCGTACTTCTTCCACCCAGATCAGCCGACCCCAACAAACAGCCCAGCGGACTTCATCACCACCTCCTGCTGTATCTACTTCGCCTTCTCTCAATATCCTCCCATCCAACCAGCAGGCCTTCCAAGAGCGGTCTTCTAGCCATCTCCCCTCGCCGCCTCTTCCTTCCACCAGCGGCATGGCTCATCCGCATGCCCCAGGACAAGACAACACCGGCGTTGGTGCTGGTCCCGGACCTCTTCGTCACCCACGCCCATTGACGGCTGCTGAGCTACACTCACAGCTGGAGCAAGAACAGGAGCTGCTTGTAGGATGCCCGTCCATACTCCATATTCCCTCTCCATCTTTTCTGTCTCTAACCACCATTCGGCTTAGGTCAACCGCTTATCTCGAGACCTGACGATGCTCCGGATGGCCCAGAATTCCTCCGTAGCTTCGAATACGTCCTCGACGAGCGCCTCGACTTCTGCCATCGATCAGCTGCACCCATCCTCCTTCACCGACACCCACCTGTTATCCGGACCGGGCTTTCCAGTCCCCACGAGCCGCCGACATCATCGAACGAGCTCGACTGCCAGCTCACGCAGCTTAAGTCAGGCCGCTACGCAAGGTTCATCTTCTGCCCCGATACCCATCCCACAATCACATTCTGGAAATGCCGCTGCCGTCCTGGAAGCCGCCCGAAACCCTCGTGGTGCTGCTGGCATGAGTCGACAGAACAGCACGACTTCGCATAGGAGCTCAAGTCGTAACCGCTCTCCCCAGCCTTACATGAACACTTCCGGCTTTCTACCCTCTTCACACTCACAGCCATATGGGTTCCCTCAAGATCACACCCCCGGATATTTCGCTCGTGATCGCACCTCTTCGAATGCCAGTATTGCGGCAACCCCTGCATCCGAGCTCTCGCCGGGGTTAATGCCGGCTACTCTACGATATGAGGAGACGGCTCATTATCGAAGTGAATTAGATTCAGCAAAGCGCGAGAATGAGGCGTTGAAGAAACGTGTCAAGGATCTCGAGAAGATGCTTAGGGACCGCAGGGAGAGCGATTCTGGACATGGCCGAGTTCGAAGCGAGTAACAGCGCCACCACCAGCGTCAGCGTAAGCGGGACTACCGGTGTTGGTGGCGTAGTAGGTGGTGGCACTGGGATTGCAGGCGGTCGGCGGGATGAGCGACGAGCCCCGGACCGTACGACGAGCACCATGAGTGTCGCCGGTAGTATCGGAGTAGGCGTGCCCGACGAGGAGTTGAAAGTGGGCGACAGTGCCGCAACCACGGGCTTTCCTCCAGTAGCCGCACAGGCGCTACCGCACGACACGAAATAAAATCTTCTTCATTCGGCTTTGCGGGAATCGGTTACGGATTAAAAACACGAGAAGCTAGGTCGGCCGTTACTACCGATTGAGTGTCAATTCCATCGGATGTCTACATTAACAAGAAGTTACGAACATCACGGATGAACGATTATAGATACATAAAGGCTTGACATTGGTTTTCATTCCCTGAATATCTTGTTACGGGAGCTACGGGAGCGTTGAGACTTGGAAACTTGCTGGATGTGTATTGCTTAGAAGGAATCATTGACTAGACGTAGTAAAAATAAACGTCTTAGGGGTTCTATCGTCAATCTTGAAGTCTTGCTAAAGATGTTAATGTCATCAACGCTGTATAGATACTAAGGGGCCGTTGGGGTTATGAAGGTTCTATTGGAGTGCTTACACAACATTTGGTGGAGAGCGCGCGGTCGCTTCCAAGTGACTAGACAATCTATTTTTTTTTCTTTTGCTCCAACGGTGCACAATGCCGCTTCAGTTTACTTATGCGTGGGTACTTGATGGGGTGGGGGACCCCTATTTCCCATACACGCAGACATCCCTGAAAGTTGACGCGAATCAATCAGTCGTCTGGATAGTGATGGCTTGTTCTTCTTCTCGGCTAGGAGTGGTGGGAAAAGTTGTCCACTGCATTAATCTTGGCTCTCCGGCTTTCTGGCTTGCTGTATTTTATATTAGGGTGTGACAGCGCGGCTTGAGTCGTAGTCATGGGGTAAAGCCCGGTTATCGGGAGCAACGCCGTTGGCTTGAACCCTCCCCCTCTCATTATCCGGCTAAATCAACCGCGAGCTCGGAATCAAGGTTCTCTAGCTATCCCGATCGCGAAAGAATAGGCTGGGATATTCTAGTTGACACGAGATTTAGGATTCGAGCGCTCCTGGAATTGGTCATGCCGGACATAGACGATGAGAAACCGCGTGGAAGAGCTGGTCGCTTTGTCCGTCTTCTTGCTTGGACGCCGCCGTGGTTGAGGTGGGATGCTGATGCTGATCATGAGCTTACTTGGGGCCTCGTCGCTCTCTTTGGTGTGGTATGTTGCTTTCTCTACTGTGTTGTGTCTTTTGTATGCTTGGAATCCTAGGACGGATGACTTGACCGGGAAATGGAATGGTCGCGATGAGCGGGGAGGTGATATTACGAGTGCGGATTGCGTTTTTGGACACCGCCGTTTCGATGTTTGATGGATATTGCGTGCGAGCTAACGCCGTATAGGCCGGCGCATTCAGCGTCGCGAACTTGTACTACACAAACCCCATCTTGAACATCCTCGCGGAAGAGTTCGGGGTATCGGACGAACGGGCGGCGTTGATTCCCTCGGTGACGCAAGCCGGGTATGCCGCCGGATTGCTGTTCGTGATCCCGCTGGGGGACATTCTTCGACGGCGATATCTCGTGCTAGGGCTGGTCTTCTCGGCCGCGTTTGCGGTAAGTCTGTCAGTGGCCTCTATTCCCGTGGAGTCGGTTCTGATCAATAATATCGCAGTGGTTGGGATGCACACTCACGACATCGTTCCCGTCTTTCCTGGGCCTGTCGTTTCTCGTCGGACTCCTCACCGTAACGCCCCAGCTCATGTTTCCCCTAACCGTGCAATACGCGCCGCCGCGGCACAAGGCAACGATGACGTCCGTCGTGATGTCAGGTGTGGTACTCGGGATCCTGGTCGCGCGGCTCATCAGCGGGATCATCACGCAGTATACATCGTGGCGAACCGTATACTGGCTATCCTTCGGACTGCAAGCGGTTATTTTCCTGCTGCTATTCCTCTTCATGAAAGACTACCCCATCGCGCGTCCCGGCACCTCATACCCGGGAATCCTGTGGCGAATCGTCGAACTCCCGTTTCTCAGCCCCGTGCTCACGTACTCGTCTCTGATCGCGTTTCTCGCGATGGGCATGTTCACCAGCTTCTGGACGACCCTAACATTCCAGCTCGCCGACGTCTTCCATCTCTCCACCCTGAACATCGGCCTCTTCGCGATCGGCGGTATATCGCCCGTTTTCCTCAACCCTGTCGTTTCTAGATTCCTCACGTCGCGTATACATACCCACGGCACGCTTATCGTCGCGCTGCTGATCACCCTCGGCACCGTCCTCGTCGGGACGTTCGTGGGCACGTTCTCGCTCGCGGGGCCGATCATATGGACGTTCCTCGGCGATCTCGGCGTGAACACGATTATCGTGGCGAACAGAATGGCGATTTCAAACGTGGATCCGACTGCGCATAACGCCGTCAACTCGGTGTATATGATCTTCACTTTTGCAGGACAGCTCTTCGGCACGGCGGTCGGGAACACGCTTTACGCGAAGGGCGGCTGGACGTGGTCCGGGGCATTGAATATCGCGCAGCTGGGCACCGCGTTGCTGTTGGTGGTGGTCAGGGGCCCTCATGAGCAGGGTTGGGTTGGCTGGAGAGGCGGGTGGGATCTACGCAGATCCGAAGTTTTTGCTCGCGACGACCGTGGCAGTGCTAGTTCCTCGAACCCTGTTGAAGAGAAGGGGGAGGCGCCAGTCGAGATAGACTAGACGAGGAAAGAATGGATTTAATATACATAGAATCTCTGGTCTAATTTTGTAGAATAGAGAAGCTTCATGTTCTTCATAGCTAGAATCATACAAGGGGACACTACATTGATTCTACTAGACTCAACCCGAAGCATTCTCAAGCCAACTTCGATAACCCCCCGTTCAAGCTCATCAAACATGCCCACGAGAACCTTGCTCCCATCGATCCACCAGCGCCCATTCGTCGCGCTGCTCCGCATCAGGCTGCCAGTTGCTCGGCACATCCGTAGTGTTCAAGACGCCTATGCCCAGCATGTGTGAAAGGGGGGAGATATAAAAAATAAAGAAAATACATACCGATAGGTGATAGCCCGCTCATATGCTTCCAGAATAGGTTTCCCATCATCGTCAAACATATATAAAACTATCAGCGCCGCGAGCTCCGGTAGCGTGCTACTCACATCATCGTTGAGACTACATATGACACCGCGTTCCACAACCTGCAGCACACTCACTGCCGCCGCGAGTTTTCTCATAGACACCAACCATGAGACTGGATCCGGACTGTACACCAGCGACGATAGATCGAAATCTCGACGTCCGGTAGTGCTTGTGTATAGAACCCTTGTGGGTGATGTACGCACCGTCAATGTCGATGCTCTGATGTCTAGGTTTTAAAAGGGCTGAATTGGCGATACCTACCGTCTTTATCGACGACTACAAAACCCGCTGTTAGTAGCTTGTCCTTGACTTCCGTCTCAGATGGTGTGATGACGTAGCCTTTTAGGATTTCGTGTTGTTTCTTCATAATGACGGATTCCAGGGGTTAAGTGATCTTGTGCTTTTGATTTGTTGTCATAAGACGTCTTCCAATTCCAAATGAGCGTCTTGCTTCCAGCGTAGTGAGACTGTAAATGTCGATCTTATGATGTCCACGATACGTATTTCGTCTAGGGCCGTCGTTGATCTTATCGGAACAATCGATGCTTGCGCTTTATTCTCTCAATTTCAACGAGTGCGGCGGCTGCTATACGTTATATAAATATCGGAAGACTACACCAGGTAGATTTCTGTGATATTCGTATTGATTGTATCTCCATTACATACCGCTGCGCTGAAAGTAAGTGCGTCGAAATAGCCTCTAGGTACCCCGCCAGTCACTTTGTGGGATCGACGACAAGGTTGATGACGAAAACCAATCGCAGATTTCATTAATGCTTGGCAGCTGCAGGTTGTTCCCCTGCTGCCCTGCATATTGAGGAACAAATCTGGGGTTGCTTACTTTCGGGTCCGGATAGGGCTGAATGAATCACTAGTTAGATTAGTGCAGTTCCCTATCCTTGACTATTACTCTTTCATTACTTTGTTTGAACACCCTGTGATCTTGATGGCACAAAGACAACCATCAAGTCAGTTCTATCACTGATATAGATAATCCACTACCGAAGACATGAACTGAACCCATACATTATCTCCAGCATCCCCCGCCAAGCCCCTTCTTTGTTTAATTAATAATCTACTAATGCTGCCTCTACCAAAATCCTAACCCGTGCGTGGGCGATACAACTCTCACGAGGAAGATCTGGCATAGAATTAGGTTACCTAAGAATAACTTAACATAAGTGGGTAGTGGAGAAAACAGTCTAGTAGAAGGACTCCATCGAGAATATATCTTTTTTTGACCTAATAAATCTTCCTGTTCTATCTCTCGTGGGCGCCTCCACTCTGGTACTTAAGTTTTCATAGCTGTCCGTTCTATCACATACGACCATACCTACTGGAAAACTCGGGATCCCGTCCGCTCTCCCATAGATAAGCCAGTGAGGGCCAGATTAGTAGTTGGGTCGGTGACGACCAGCGAATCCCTGGTGTTGTATGTTTTCCTTTTTTTCTATATTCTTTTTTCATTCTTTTACCTTTTATTACATATGTAAACAACTGGAATTAACTAGAACCCTTTAGATGAAGGTTTATATAAAGTAAATTCCATGTTTATTAACCTGTGTACCTAAACCTAATGTTAGACCCATGAAACGAAAACCCCCTGTCCATGCATCAACCTTGAAAGAATCCTTCCTGAAGGGATCTGTCATGCTCTCGTTCACATACTACTCATTCGCAGCAGGGGCATCATTCCCTAAATAGGGTGCAGGCTCATGTATTCCCGCAAGCATCCATAGCCTGACATGTGCCTCTTGTGCAGTGCCGTGGTCCGGATCATGAAACGGATCGCCAAGCGCTTGTAGAAACTGGCGGATTGTTGGATCTACGAGAAGAATTAAATTAGCCAATGGTCTGAAGTAATACTACCTTAATTAAATATACGAAGTTTAAAGTAGTAGAAAAGCTAATCCTACCGGAAAGCCTCTTGAACTGAGGTATAGTTGTTGGAAAGTGTGGAATTGGAGTATTTGTGAAAATCGAATGAAGAGGTACAAGGTCGCCCAACGCGTTTCTTGTGCGTACCATACCATTCATCTCCCTATTCTGCCAGTTAGTTTTTTCTAAAATTTAAACAACCAGTAGCTTACCGGGCAGCAGTATTAGTCTCAAGTGCTTTGATCTCTTTTGTATGATCATCCTTAATGGTGTTGATCTCTCTTGTGATGATAGCGCTATTCAGCGTGAGAGCGTTGTTGATAACCTGGTTGAGAGACTCGGTGAGAGACCGGGTGAGAGACTCAGTGAGAGGCCCAGTGAGAGTCTCGATGAGAGACTGGTGGAGATCCTGCCGGAGATTGTCAACACTCTGCCTGATCGCGTTAAGTCTGTCCAGTTTGGCTGTGATATTTGGGTCAGTAAACGCAGGTAAGTGTTTGATTAGTCAAATACCATTTGCTACCGTTTGAGTGCAATCTGCCAATTCATCAAGGTCTGGCACCTCTGGCGGGGATGTTCTATTCATGTTGGTAACAAAAGGGAATAGAGATAGTTGAGATATAGGTTGAACTAGGTATCTTGTAGAAGTAGTATGTTGTAGTGTAGAAGCAAATACCTTTAAGAAGTGAGTTAAAAAGTAGAGGAAGATGGTCAAGTCGTGTTGCATTGTTGATATAAATAGGTACCTAAATAAACACTAATTCTGCTCATGTAACAACTAGGGAGATATATCCTTTGCCTTGCTGTGTTGTCCGGGCAATGCTGTTGTATAGTACAATGGTAATGGTACCTATGCTACACCCATGTACTATAGTATAGTGCAGTGTAAGGGATGTCTACTGCATGTTGTTCTAGCGTATACTACAGTATGAGACTTTATACCACTTATCATGCGCTTAGCGGCAAACAGTATCTGGTTCACATTCGAAGCGACGTCTTGCTCTTTCTACAGTATGAAGGGTACGAAGGTAGCGAGTTTCAATACAAAGACTGCATGCATATAAAAGGTCGCATGGCTCTTGAATCCAAATCTTATGACCGCCGGATTAGTAGTTGGGTTGGTGATGACCAGCGAATCCCTGGTGTTGTATGTTTTTGCCTTTTTGCCAAACGAGATCCGCATCCCCTTGACACAACCTTTAGTCCTCCTGGAATTCAAGTTTACCCTATATTTGTGAAGTTTTTAGATGTGTACTTGATCAGCCCTCTAGAGCGCGGTATACGTTTCATACTGCACTATCCCGTTTCAATACGACACGGGTATGTCCTCAATATTATACCTATTAGACTAAGCTAGATGAACAACATGCGTCTTCGGCTTAGCAGCGTTCCACTGCGAGTCCGCACAGACCATTAGTCCTTTACGGTGAAACCTATCTTTCTCTCTAGGTTGTAACATCATCACGACACACGTTCTAGACTCCACGTTCTCGGCACCTTCGATGTAACGCATGGGCCGAGAAAAAGACGCTAAGAGAACGAATGCATTCTTGCCCTGCGTCCAGAGAGAACCATCGTCGGTCCGGAGAGCGCCGTGATCAACGTCCATGGAGTGTGGCTCCAGTTCGGCGAGTTCAGCAGTGAAGGTAATAACTCCATCATTCAAGAGTGCTTCGTGGGCGATTGGGCTCTCAGTAGACTCCCATTCCCAGTTAATGTCCAATGGGGCATATCCAGGCGTAGAAAGGAAAGGTAGATGGACATGGCCTTCCCATCCAGCCCACGACCACGACGGCAACTTAGGGGTTGTGTCGCTGCTCGGATGGCGGCGTTGAAGTCCTGGCTTGTCGCTCTTCAATAAATGCGGCTTATAAGCTCTGAGTCCATGCCAATTATCTCTCCATAGCAGAGCACTCGTAAAGTCGCGCTTCGGCAGACCCCAGCAGAATTCGGTGTGATGCGTTTGGGAATATTCTTGGATGATCCCAGTGAAGGCGTTGAGGATGTCATCAGGGAAGCTGAGTTGTCGCGTAGTGTATTGTTCGACATGGGTGATGTAGTTCGAAACCGCGTCAAAAGGCCACTCGCTGGCATAGTTGATATTGGATTTTATCTTAGGTTTCCTGTCGGTGTGAACATACTCTGTCACGTCTTCGGACCACCCCACAGCGCTTGGGCATTGATAGAACACACGATCTCCTACGAAGATCAGCTTGAACTTCGAGAAGTGCTCTTCTTGATATGTCCATGCACGGCTTGACCAGGACGAGGCGTTGAGAAGAGTGCCAACTCTGGTAGACAGCTTGATAATGCGCTGATCACATATCGTGCCCACCACTTGCTCGACGTTTCGCGATCTCGGTTGTAACCCCCCGAGACCCGAGTCCGAGTTGTCGCCACCTGCAGCGATGATGGTGAGGATAGCCTGACGATAGATCCTGTCCATGATGCCAATCATCTGTATTTTTTGACTGACATCATCTTGGAAAATGCATATCGCATCAACCCATAGATAGTGCTCGCCAAGCTTCTCAACGACATCGATGGCGTCCCGGATAGTCCTAGGGGTTTCTTCCATGTTCAGTGTCAAAGTTTGAGCCTGAGAGAGGTTGGCTGGCAGCGGATCAAGGAAGGCCTGGCGGAATGTGCGTTCCGGCTTCGGTTTTCCCCATACGTAGCTGAGTGCAACGTAGTCACTATCAGGAGAAGCAGGAATGACTGTCTTCTCTTTGACATCAATCACCCGGAAAGCTGCACGTACTTCGGCCGATAATGGAGGGAGAACTGCATGTGATTGAGTCCGCGAACAACCTTGGCCGTGGTATTGCCGACAATTCGACCACCAGTTCTTGATGGTCTGAAAATCAATACAGTCAGGTTTGACCAACCTGCCATAACGGAATTTGTCCTGGTTGGGAGCAAGACTGTTCTCCAGAAGCGTGATATGGATATCAGACTGGATAGTCGAGCCGATATTCACGTAACAATTTAAACAGTCGTCCGAGTCTTTTGGCCATTCGCTTCTCCAAAACACTGTTTTTGCTAGATCGGAAGTTGGCGTTAAGGCTGATGCAAGAACAAAGCTACACACGCTACATGTCGAAGTCGTACTATTCATTTCTCCCAAGCTTGGCAGGGGAAATACGAAAGTCTCTCTCAGGGTCGGGTTCGGATGGGGGTCCCGCTTCCAAAAGACTCCCGGATAATATCTTCGTCGATAATAGGATCCTCCCATAACGCCTGCAGTTCCCCATGACGGTGATTTAAGACATTTGGTGTCTTCTTCCAGGCCACCGTCCAGAGTCTTGTACCCACCGATAATGTAGGCCCAATCATATTCTGCACATTTGTTGCAGAGACGCTGAACCGTGTTGCTATTAGGTGAATCAGCCTCCATAGTATGATATCCACGCGGCTAGAAATGCGCATCGTATGCTGTATGCTATATGCTATATGTCTAGAAAGAAAAGTTGCCTCCACAAAAAACTACATCGCAAGGGCCGGCCCCCAAATGCAACACCCCGCGCTTACAGCGCTATTTCTCCAAGGTCTATCTATAATTGGAAATTATCGCATTCAGTTATCTCTTTAATGCTCTATGCTCTATTCATCACGAAACAACAATCACTTTTACACATGAGGAAAGGTTAGTAATGAGAGCTGGGTATAATTGCATCAAGAATCAACAAGAGAGGGAAAACATCATATACCATCTTCAATTGTAGCTCTCGATGTATAAAATCTTACTAGTAATTGACATGGATGTACGGTGAGGGGTCCTTATCAGTTCTATCTGTTTGCGTACTTTAAGTGCTTCCCCCCCCTGCATCTACCCTACATAACCAGGTTAGTGGGTTTTGCCCTTACATTTTTTAAAAAGGGGAAAAGGAAAAAGGGATAGGTAGTCAGCGCCAGTTTGGTCCTTACCCCAATCGTATCGAATAAGGAGATAGGGAAGAGCAACTCGGGCGTTAGTAGAGGAGGGAGGGGAAGTTTGGGAAAGTCTTATCTTGCAGCAATGGGCAATGGTATCGCAAAGGGCCCACTGAGGGATGATTAGAAGTACACTACAGCGTAGTTACCATTACTCGGCGGTGGAATAGTCTACCTACCTCCTACCTGTAGAGGTAGTCAGCAACTATCTCAGGAATATAATCTATCTAGACATCGTGCAATTGGTCAACAAACCGATATCCAGACCCAACACCCGCCTATCTATAATAATAATCTATCTAATCCTCGAATACAAGAAATCCCGATCTACCTAATTCGACCAAAATGGAAAACCGTGCAGCGATCCCGGTGACTCTGCCAAGAGACAACCCCACTCGGAGTTACTGGCAGCTCGACGTCGACGACATAGCCGACCTGCGCTCCACCGAGTCACTGCCGGAGAAGACGGACACGGTGATAATCGGGAGTGGCATCACGGGCGCCGCTGTCGCCTTCAATCTCTTGAGCAATGCGGCGCAGGATCTGGTGATGATCGAGGCGCGCCAAGCTTGCTCTGGCGCGACAGGTCGGAATGGTATTACCTTTCCCATTCCACGAATCCAACCTGCCCCCACCATCTCCCGAGCTAATAGGAGGTCTCCGACTCTCTCGTAGGCGGGCACACGAAAGCAGCCTCTTATCTCAGCTTTCTACACCATCAGCATGAGCATGGGACTGAGATGGCCGCCAAGATCGTTCGTCTCGAACTCGCTAATATTCGTGCCGTGCATGCGTTCGCAAGGGACCACGGTATCGACTGCGACAGCAACCCTTGTACCACCATGGATGTGATGTATGACGCCAAGCAATGGAAGATGGCCCAGAAAGCCGTCAAAGCATTGCAGGATGCGATGCCCGGCGACGATGCCTCCGCGTACACCTTTCACAGTCCCGAAGAAGTACGCGATAAGTTCTATTGCGGTAAGGGTGGAGACGAGGGTGTCAGGGGCGGCCTTTCGTATGAAGCAGGTAGTTTAAACGCGTATAAGTTGGTTATCGGGGTTCTGAAACTCTGTCTTGAAAAGGGTCTGAACTTGCAGACGAATACGCCGGCGACAAGCGTGAGGAAACTCCCTGGAGGTGGATACCAGGTCGACACTCCCAGGGGCACCATCACCGCCAGGAGAGTAGTGATGGCTACGAATGGGTACACGGCGCGTTTGTTGAAAAGGTTTCAGGGAATTATCGTCCCGTTGCGCGGCCATGTCACCGCACAGCGACCCGGTTTAAGCATGCCAAAAAGCGGCTTGCCGGGCACGTACACCTTCTTCTATGAGAAAGGCTATGACTACATGATCCCTCGGCCTCGGGGCTGCAAGTTCGAGGGAGACATCGTTATCGGTGGTCGCTTGAGTAGTGCCGTATCCGAAGGTTTAAACGAGTACGGTACGACTGATGACACGGCCGAGGACGAAGACACGATGCGGGATCTCGGAAACACATTGCCTCGGTATTTTGGCGACAATTGGGGAGACGATCACCCTGAGAGTCGGGTTCGTAACCAGTGGACAGGCATCATGGGATATGGCCCCGATGGACTTCCTTTCGTTGGGGAGATGCCAGGCGAGAAGGACCTCTGGGTGTCTGCTAGCTTCCAGGGCCACGGCATGGTTTTATGCTGGATGTCTGCGAGGGCATTGGTGGAAATGATGGAAGGTCGCGATGAGGAACTCCGCCTCTGGTTTCCTGATGTCTTTAGGATTAGTGAGCCACGATTTGATTTGACCTTCAAGGGCCGCATGCATACCCGCGGTGACCCGTCTTCAGAATAGTGCTAATTAGATGTCCGTCTTCTCAATTCTCACCTCTGAAGCTCCGTTCTTTAAGAATTATTTAATGTATTTCAATACAATTAATGGTAGTCGTGGCTGGTCCAGCTCTTCTACTTCACTTTTCGGGAAAAGCCAACTCCAATACACCGCATTATACACAATATTGGGTTTTATGGTGTTTTCTTTTCTCAACTAAAATTACATGACTAACATTCGCAATGAGGTTGTGGTCAGCACACTGCTTCCCAATCTTCTTGTCCTTTCCAGCCGTACATATATAACACAAAAATCATAATCTCGTAAATCATCTCCAAAGAAACAACAAAGCAAATGGTATCAATGAACAAAAGAAATGCCAAAGTAAGATACAAAATCACCCGATCAACCAATCTCCCAACCAAAGATGTGACAACCCTTCGGAGGGCCGGACTATTTTCAGCACCTCATTGACAACAACTAGTCAAACTTTATCAGCAGTTGTTATGGCGACGATCACGAGTGAAAGTTAAAACTTACCACCTCTGCAGCGCTCAATATATCTTGGTCCTCTGTATCATCACTGTTTTTTCGCTTCGTGGCTAGCGCCTGTAGGCGGGCCCTCCGCTTTAACTGTTCTTTCGCCTGATTCTTGGTCTTATGATGTGAGCCGTAGTCGATGCCCGGATTCTCGATGTTGAATGTGCATGTGCACTTCCCTTTAATGCACTCCCCACATTTGTACGTGTTGAACTTGCTAGGATCACGAGCCACACGGCATGTTTTCCCTAACTTAGAGCATCTTTTACAAGGCGTCGTTGCATCGACGCCCTCATTGCCTTCCTTGAGCTTGTCCCCTCGAATCTTCTCCTTCTCGGTCTTGGTCAACTTTCTGTTCACCTGGGATCGATGCCAGATGGTGGGCAATGGAGACCGTTGTGGCGGACTAGATTTTGGCGTACTAGGTGGTGACGCACTATGTGATGGCTGCTGAAGGTTGGACGGGACGTTTGGAGAAGGTTCGGGTGAAGATTCAGAAGGCACCCGGGGCGAAAGCTCGGATGTGGGCAGGACAGGTGATGAAGGCTCAATGGGAAGTAAAGGGTATGATGCCTCTCTGTGTGGTTCCATTGTGACTATGTTAATCACTATATCAGTATTTACAGAAAGAGATGTAAGAATATGCTAGCCACCGGCTACATAAGGTGGGAACTTACTGATAGGTATGATTGTGAGTCAAGTGTTTGCAGATATGGTATGCTTAGTATAGAAGTGTTGTTAAGTATGGAGTTATTGGAAAATCAAGGTGAAGAAAAGATCCAGGTGAAGAAGACTAGATGGCAGAGGAGCCGCTATTTATACAATTCGAATGGGTACAGGGAAACAGTATAACAGCAGCGAAACTTACTTTTATTCCTAGGTTTTCGCAACAACTGACCAACCTCCGAACAACCATATACAAGGTAGGGAAGTAGGGGTCCAGGATACTCTATACCTATCATACCCGGTACATACAAAACTCTAACATTAAGCTATTTTGACACGCAGCAAGAGGCCACGAGGACTGAATGTGACCGACGCTCGTCAGTGGTCCCTGATAATGTGTCCCGTTACCCGGACCGAGTATCAGGGTATGTAGATCTCGACAGTAGCTTGGGGTACAGTAGCGTCAAACTAGATACAGGTAACGCACTCCGCTGGATTACAATAGTATAACGGCTCGGTCCGACTCCCACGGAAGTACCTGCCTCAGATCGTAGTATAGAAGACCTACCCACGAAAGTGATCAGCCAACCTAAATGAGACGCTACGAACTTGAAAGTACAAGGAGTATAGTTTCATTGGGTCATAATATGGGGCCAACTTCCTCCCTGACCCTATGAGACTGAACCATATCGGTACAATGAAATGAGGATATTCGTCATACACCCGGTTATACACCCGGTGTACCGGGCTAGAGGGGCGAGTCAAAAAAGTTATGTTAACCGAGGAACTTAGAATTAGAATACGTATCTCCTCTAGAAATATCCCGAACACTGTATAAGAAAGTAGAGGTGGGCATTGATGGTTGAATCTTGGAGGCAAGGCCTTGATCAGTCGTAGTGAATCTAGGCCTTCTAAATATGGTAATGAACTTCGATTGCCACTGAGATGCATATAGAGCTCCCGTCAGAAGAGGATTGATCTTCTAATTGACGGTGGTAAGTGAAAAGGTGAATGTACCATAGACAGGTGAGGGCAAGAAGTACCATCATCACAGCTTCCACGAAGCCTGGCCACCCCCGAACCTTAGAACAGTACATTTTCCTCCCAAACTTAGCCGATAATCAGGCTTTGTCGTGAACAGGTACATGCATTGCGTGGCGGGTGTCCGCGCTATACGTACATGCCAGACGAGGGTATCCGATGGTGCTATTTGTGACCCGACCCCTGTTTGAGTGCTCGTAAACTATAAGTTTCTGCATCACAGCCGGGCTAGCCATTCCGATGTGTAAGTAGTAGCATTAGCAGTCATGATCTGCGGGTCGTCTTCACGAACCTACCCGAAGTCTATATGGGACTCCAACCACCTGATTTACGGAGTAGACTCCCCTTGGGATGATGCCATGTCCACTGAGACTTCTCCGCAACCCATACCCAATACCTGAACAGATGTCTCAAAGCCATCTACTGGTTTTCAAGTCGGTCAACTCTGAATAGCTCGATGATGTTTGAATAATAATAATCAGCACTTTGCTGATTCCCATCACTCCAGTGGCTGATGGTCAGTCAACAACGAATAGACTGCGAGACCATCCTCAAACTCTCGCCACGTATGTTTCGCAGTGGTGAAACTTTTGGTGCTACCGACAGGACCGCCGTGATCGTTTGGGTGTTCAACAACTCCCCCATGTCAAATACCTATCAATTGAGTAAGCAATCAATCCTAGCGAGACTAATGTCAAGACCTCAATAGCGCTTTTCACTTACACCCGTCGTGGCGCCCTCTCGGAGACAGCGATAAACATAGATGCCGCCGATGGAACCTTACTGCTGCCGTGGCTATTGAGGCGACTGACGACGACACTAGCCACATCATCAAACGCTCGCCGCCTTTCATGTGCTTCAATACCGTAAGCCAAATTCTAATAAAGACTCATTAGGCATACCGGCCATACAAGAGGCTTCATGCCACTGTAACACGGTCATATTCCTCGCCATTGAAATCGATGTCTAGTGGCCGGCAACGCGCACATGGGAAGCCAGCATCCGACGACATAGGCTTCAGAGAGAGAAATAAAGGCTCTTAGGCGGCGAGAACATGCGAGCTACCAATCGAGTTAGCGAAAAGCCCTGTATTGTTTGCACAGACTGTTACTGACGAGACATTGTAGCGGTCCAGATCCATCGCCCTCATTGCGCGCGGCTATGACGCTCTCGATAGGCCAAAGAGGGACAATTATGTAATAGCTTCTAGAATAGAAGTAGTTTGCATATTGTTAGCAAAAGATCGCCAATTTAGCTCAAGGCTCCTCGCGCAAGAACGAGTATTCACCATATACCCATCCCCTGGTTCTCGACAGATTATATACGGCCAGGAATAAATTTCAAGCCATTTCCCTTTCCTTGTCAGCATTAAAGTCATTGATTACGAAGCGCCACAGGAAGGAGATTCAAAAGGCAAACGTTTGATTACTTAGAGGCTCCAAACATAATAGCTTTGGCAGGACCTCCACCCAAGTCCAAAGTTTTTCCCATTAATCCGTCCTAGACACACCTTATCTTTGAGAAAGGAGAAAACTGATTAATTGACAGGTGATGACATTGTTTTCAGGCAGCACCAACGCATTTCAAATTATCAAGAATAAATACACGAACAGGCATTCGAACACGCTTAACCTCGTATCTATCTCGACACTGCTACCTCGCCGACTCTCGAAATCCGAATTACAGCGTAAACTCAAGCCGATTGCCCGCGTAGTCTCGAGCGAAAAAGCGCTCTGGATACTCGACGCCCTTGGCACCACTATTCTCGTCGCCAGGAGAATCGGCAGCCTTAGGCGCGCCGGCGCCGCCACGCTCGAAATGCGCGTGAATCTTGCGGCGTAGCTCAAGTAGCTGTTCGCCGTCCGCGACGCGGAAACATGGATGCCGGCGCGAGTCGAAGGAGAAGTCGACGGGGTCTCCGAATGCGATGTGGACCTGCTGCCCCGACGTCCCGATGTCGAACCAGAGAAGAGTACCCTTTTGCAGAACCGGCACCGCGCGCGGTGTTAGGCCTAATGTCGAGCCGTAGAATACCGCGGCGTCGTCTAGGCTGTCCGGCGGGACGACGAGGTTGATATGGTGGAGGCCGGTTATCATTTTGGCGGCGGTATAATGGCGGTTCACCTTTTTCTCGGGGCTTCTTTTTGTTTTTGAGGTTGATTTAACCGTGAGCTGTCATCGGAACTGCGTGAACTCTGCTTCTTATTACGGTTGCAGCCGAGATGCGGGGAAACGAGCCGATTCAGAGATACTGTGGCTTACCTTACTAGCCACGATTTTTAACTACATCGGCCATACCACCCACTTAGTTCTCTTAGAAGTACTTAATTCACTCCACCGAAATATAGTATGGTTTATACTACGAATTTACTCTATGCATCCATTATATAATTACCTAAGTACTTATTTTCTAGGTGTGATGATAGTGTCTGCTGTATAGGTATTCTAGTGGTTTGAGCGCAACATTAACATTATCGGAAGGTGGTGATACAGCCCTCTAATCGCTACGGGCATCCGCTACTAATATATCGTAGCCTACAATGTCACACACGATAATGCTGTGCCGTTCCTGGTTTTTTCCCTCTCTAATCCTCGCTGCGTTCCGATCACTCTTAGCATCTCTACTGATAATAACACTCGTTTGGTGGCAAAGTGATCTGCTTGCGGATGTATCTATAACCAACAGGGTGCGTCGCCAATGTAGGTAAGCTACTACACTACTACCCCAAGGTTTAACTACCCACCCCGCATAAAATAGCAATACGACAGCTTTTTGTTGTACAGTGCAATTCATGTATGTACGATAAATACCACTACGATATGTAGAGCGATAGGTGCCTTGATGAACCTGAGATGACGTTTTATTGTTGTTCAAAAGCTAGCCATTCTAGACTAGAAAATCATCAGCGGCTATGATTGATGCTATATCATAGCCAACGACTATGCTGCAGTTACTAGACATAGTACGCAGAATATAGTATTCCTAAAACACCATCTATAGTACGTAGTATAGGTAATTATTCACTGTGCTACTTCCACTTCTGGCTAGACTAGATCGACATCTCTCTCGGGTATTCTTTTCCTTTTGGAGAGATCTCCCTTGAGGGAGTGCGGGCCGTGCAGGGTTTGTTACTGGATTCGGAGTCCGGCTACCTATGCAGTTTGACTCATCTGCATGACAGTCTAATATTAGCAAATGTTGGTACCTACATCTGTCAGTGAATAAACTTCAATATAGACTTCTGCCAATATACGGTTCGGGGACATGGTACCATGAACCTTTTTGCTTACTGATATGGTCGGACCGCCTTTTAGCGTAAAGCGCCACTAGAATTACAGGTCAAAGTTTTTGGAGATAACGTAAGATCTTCGCGCGGCATTTGAAGTGCTTTTAACAATAGCACACCGGAGATTGCAATGATTAAGTTCTATCTTTTGACTCATTTTTATCGGATTAAAAGACATTCTAAGTAAGGTTAAAAGTTGGAAACTTAAGGTGAGTCTGTTAAGGGCTAGATCATCCAGGTACATGTGACTAACTTCACACGCATTTGTAGCACGAATAGTTTTGAGTTCTGTTAGACTAACTCTCACAGAGGTGTGGGGTCGCGATCAATCCTAGGAAATGAACCAGTGCACTCTCAAGAGAAAATAAATGATTTCAATTGAAACTCGGCTGGAAGATGTTGTTGTATTGGAGATGGTTGGTCTGTAGCAGTATGACTGCCAACTAAATACTGTATGTGCCCTACGCCTTCCACCTATAAACTTCGACGCATTGTACTTTCTTCCACTCACTTCCAGAAGCTATCGCTAGTAGTGTATCTAGATAATACAAGGTTTAATTTTTAGATTTATTATAAGCATTGAAACAAGTTTATTCATATTGGGGATCATCTGGACCACATGTAAGCCGATCTATCCACTTGGCGGATCTTATCAAATCCACTTTTAACTAGTTAAAAGCTTATCTATCATTTTAGGACAGAGTTATGCCTTGAGCTAGGCATTCGGCTTTAGAGAAAACGGCCGGGGTCATAGTCTTTTTGGTTGGAGTGACACGAAACAAACTAGTCTTGGAGGGTGTCCAGAGATACGGCTGAAGGAAAAGGAGCTAGGAAAGGCTCTATAGAACACCAAAGGCACCAATTTTAACTTTATGTAAAAGTCTACCAACTATTTCCTCGCCTGCTGCCATAACGTCGCTATTAGAACTCATTATACAGGTAATATGCCAGAGACATGTCATAGAACCAAGTGCGGGGCGGCCTTTCTAGCCTGCATGGGCAGCCATTAAGAAGAATACCTATAAGTTTAATCTCTAAATAAATAGATATATACATACATATATATATATATATATATATAAAAAAGGTAAAAAGAGAAAGGTGAAAAGCAAAAACATACAACACCAGGGATTCGCTGGTCGTCACCGACCCAACTACTAATCTGGCCCTTACTGGCTTATCTATGGGAGAGCGGACGGGATCCCGAGTTTTCCAGTAGGTATGGTCGTATGTATTATTTTTGCGCATTAAACAGAATTATATATTGAATAGCAGTGGGTTATCCCTTATCTAGTCTATTGTTTAGTGTGTTAAGGTGCCAACTTGGCGCTGCTAAGTGGCTACTAGTTTTTTTTATCCGATTTAATATGAGAGCGATTGATGATCTATTGTATATCATAAATGGATAAGCTCTTCTGTAAGTTCTTTTTAAACTAAGCAACTGGAAGCTAACGGGTATAAACTCGCATAGGATGCTGATCGGCTTGTTTATGTTGCACCTTTGGCTTTCTGTCTTCCCTTTTACTACTTGTTTTTTCTCTCTCCTAAAAACCCGATCTAAAGACATGATACCAATGAACAGTATTCACAGAGACATTCCAATATTAAGTCCTATTGACTTTGCCCCGAATCCATGTGTCTTCTTCAAATAGTGTAAGAGCGTTTCCTAAAAACCGCGGTGAATTTGGCAGTGGAGAGTTTTAACATCCCACCCCAGTAGTCCACATCAGTCTACAACTATTCAGTGTGCTGATAGCGATTATTTCAAGGGCTAGCTTGTGTACTGTGTCGGCGTGCTAGTGCATCCTCAGCGGTGTAAACTGACCGATCCCTAAGATATTACCTGCTCCAGGTCCCGAACGTAAACCAAATCACTACCTCGAATACCTCGAATACTTATAGAGTGTCGGCCCTTTCCACCGGTCCCTGCCGCCCTGCCGCCTTTCTGATGGCCCCCCTTAGCTATGAAAGTAAGGAAGTGCGGAAAGATGAGATGATTGGTTCCCTTTGACGTGATTTTCTCCCCTCGCATAGGTGATCACTCTGAGGATCTGTAGATCACATTCCAGTATGATACTTTCATTAAGGCTTGAGATTTCTTTCCTTTACCTAGTACCTAAGCTGCTGCAGTTATCTACTGAGTTATGGTAATAAACCGACTATAGAGGTGAGACAGTTCGAGATTGTTTTTAGCCACACACTTTGGGTAAGCAAATCATATGATTCTAGCTATATTGTAATGCCATAACAACTCTACGACATTTGTATGCAATACATACTTGCATCTCACTATAGCCGCAAACCCCGAAGACTTAGTTACCACCAAGTACTTCCGAGATATTTCTAGGGGCTGAGATGGTTAAGAGATTGAGTAAAGGATTTATTTCCGTATAAATAATTTGATTCGCAATTCTGATGTCTTTGCGATAACTACTTAACTGAAGGCGAAGTGGTATAGAACACAGTAGAGAAGTAGCTATTGAAATGTCTTCGTAGAGAAAAGGGGCTACTCGGCCACCTGTATCTAGAGATAGGCTTCCATCCTACACTTCTATATACAGGTAAAATTAATCAAATAATTAGGGGATCTCTTAATCAAAAGATATCGCAATTTAATTCAACAAGTGACTAAAGCGAAGTAACTATGAAAGTTATTTTATAATTTGTAACTGATTCGCGAGAGATTTAGAGAAGGTTACTGTTTCTAGCCACATGTGGCTGAGTTTAGTCTCACTCTGGTAAATTGTCAGATTCTTATATCGACTTTCTTTTGATTGTATGGCTGGCATTATGAATATGATATTGTACTCTTGGAATGACTAATTATACCAATCAAATTTATGATTTTCTACTATAGTAAGGGACATCAATATACCACTAATTATATCGTGTGTCGCGCGGATAAGCACCTTGAGCGTGGGCTTGCACTACTCCCGGGTTATCAGATTTACACAGCTGATATTCATAAGCTGAGGAACCTGAAAGGAAGCGCCTATCTCAAAGTCTCATAAGCCTAATCGTATTGAGGTGTTTTAAGGATGGACAACCTCAGAAGAGGTCAATTATGTTGTTTAGCACCTGCTGCCAAACAATCGAGTTCGGAGTCTTGCACGTAAGTTGAAAACGATTTACTATGAGAACTGGCGGTAATAGTAGTTATGCTGACATGGTGACCACGACGTTGGGTTCATATTCATTTGACGAGTCAGCATGCTAGGCAGGCTTGCAGTAAAGCTAAGCCAATACATGCTGAGTACCCAGAGTATGTAGAAGGGATGGTCCTAGCGATAAGCCTTGATGGCGAAGATGAAGGGCCTGACGAGGAAGTAACAGAAGCACATATTTTACATATTCCAGGGTTTATTTAGTGATCTGCGCTGCTGGAGAGAAAACATGGTCAACTACTTGTTCAAGTTTCCAGGCTAGGGCAGTTAAGCCTGTTTCCTCCTATCGACTACTATTGCTCGCTGTTACATTTCCAAATAGACCGGACAGTAAAAAAATTCCTTTGGCCAGCTCTGGAATCCTGAAAGTGCAGGCTATATTCGGAAACTTGCTAATTTAGCTTAACTTGAAGATGTGTATATTTAAAATGTGAAGTTTCCGAGAAAAGAATATACATCTTCATGTACGACTAGGGCGATCAAAGTGGGCCTGACTTTGACACCTTTCTGTCACTGGAATATCGTAGTGTCAGGGAATAAAGGAGCAGCTGCCCTACGGCGTAAATGTAGTAGAGTTCTGTATGTATATAGGTGCCTAGATCCCTCTTGAGATTCAAGGGCTAGGAATTAATTGACCACTCTATTAAGCCCTTAGTACCACCAACCTCCTACCCTTCCGACTGGAAACAGTGCTCATTCACTCGGTGACACAAAACCCCTGACACGTAGTCTATGTCGTTTCAGCGCATTTGAGTTTCATGAGGACGCATGTCAGGGGTTATGCAATATAACCGATATATCTTTCACACGCCAGCTTGCCTTATCGTTTGAGAACCCACAATACTCTGAGATAGCAGAATTTCTCCATGAGGATGAAGATCGCCTGACACTTCCTTTAAAACTAAGGATACTGGAGCTTAATCTCTAGTGAGTCGATCCAGACCAGAATGTGAGAGAAAGTGAAGAGCGTTTTGTGTACCTTAATTTGAGCAGTGACAGGAAGATATCGATATTCATCGTCTGGGTTGGAAGGCTAGTTGCACAGGCCTATATCGGCCAGGGTAATCGGGTTACAGTACTTGCAACAACCTTTTTGGATTCTGACCCTCCTAGTTATCGAGTTGAAACTCCCCGAGACTTTTCACAAGGGCGAAGAAAGCCCTAAGGAGGTATGTCCTGGCTACAACAGGTTTTTTAATTGGTTAACCAGGGCAGCTAATTACTACCGTTGGCGCTTCGTGGTTCTGATAAAATAATCAAGACGATTACTAACCATCTGCCTCATGAGGTATTTACGCAACACTATCGGATTCTAGATTTCTCTTCTTTCTTTTAGATGTCATTCGCCATGTCCACGTGATAGGTATTATTAATTAGATTAAAATTAGTAGCTACTTACTATATGAATGGATGCATGCTTTAATCTCAGGATCGAATGTTATGGGTGCTGAGTGTAGGCTTACCATAGAAGAATGCAGGTGATTCTGGTAACATGTTCCCAGATTTCCGCTATTTCCGCTTCCCGTAGCCAACCCAAGCTTCCCAACTCCGGTTTAGGCGAGGCGATGCACTTGGTGGCGCATCTTCGCCAGGGTTAAAACGCGCCTTTTGGCCGGTTGCGGCTGGTTGCGGCTGACTTGGGACATATCTCATCACACTTACCCCCGGCTCAACCAACACGCACCGCGTCAGTCAAAAAATGCCCGCGCTTAATCATTCTTTACCGAATCATTCGGGTGGGTTGAGATAAGGTTCACAGCAAGGTTGAAATCGAACGTCAAACCCCACAAACGTCCCATGACACTTCTGTTACAATCTTGTTTCAATTACCTCTCTGGCTGTTTCTGTTCTTTCTTGTATATTTTGGATGCTTTACGGCGACGGTGACTACATTTATGGTTAAGGCTCCATTTTATTCCTCGTCCCGTTCCGTTTCATGGTTGTATACCCAAACGTTTCGGCTGTACTGCAGACGCCAGTGGAAGGCGAGGGGTTTCTTGAAGTAGTTGACATGTCTAACATGGTAAATAGGTAGTCGATGAATTAAATATCGGCCATGTGATCTAAGTATGGTAGGTAGATGTGTCATATATATCTTCAAATGGGCAGGGGAGCGCTCCCTGTAACCGGCTTGATGTGAGGGGCATGTGGCGCTGCATCTGTGCGGGTGCCTGAAGTTTTCTATTTCGGTGACCGTGATCGTGGCTGTGAAAGTGTAAAATCTAGAGGATGTGTCGTAGAGTGAATGGTCAGTTACAGCTACTCCTATATACAACAACTATAATGACTCGTAGTATTATAAAGTAGCCTGGTTGATTATTCGTTTAATTAAGAATTGCTATACATTTATCATTATCGCACTCTTCGCCTGCCCAACCCCAAATAATCTCATAGATGAAATGACGACAATCAGGTCACCTGTTATCTGCCTTGATGTTGCAATCGATCATCGAATCAGAATATTGTGCAAACCAACTTTGCAACCACAGGGGCCTCCGGAGCCGAGCCAGCACCTTTCAATTTTACAACAACATGGGGTCAGACTAGGCCGCAGGACTGATGAAATCACAGTTACAAGTCAACTTGCTGGGCCCGCCACAAGGGGTGGCATACTTGTTACCTTAAAACAGCCTCGATACAATCACCCTTTTGAGGACGGTCTTGGGGCCGTCATCCAAGACTGCGACACTTTAAGTGCGTTAGAGCAGCTGTTCGAGGTGGCATCCTGCGGCACGTTGACTCTGAGGCGACACGTTTCGTTAGTAGATCTATTGCCTTTCACTCCCCAACAGGTAGAGACGGTTCCACCTCAAGCACTTCAAGATGCATTCGAGGCATCTAGATTGGCCATCTGCGAGAAAATTCCCGATGTTGTCCTCTGTGCTGGCAGGACCTGGCTTCCTAATCAGGATACGAATCGAACAACAGCATCGAAAAACCAAGAGAATTTCGACATAAAGGGGGGACTACAGAAACTAGAAGCCACCGGCGTTGGTCAGCTAGATATATATGATGCCGTGGGCCTCCAGGGAAGCGGTAGAGAGCTCGTTACGATGTCCCGAGTTAACGGGTTTCATCCCAGCTATGCCGTGAACTATCTACCAGAGCACACAAACCTTAGGCAGCTACTTCTTCTCACAGTGGTCAAAACATGTGGCCTGTACCGAGGTGACTGGCAGGAAGTTAGGTGGATGGATACACTCAGGGCGGAATGCTTTGGGTTAACGAATAGACTACAGTGTTAGTTTATTGAACTGTGTTTGAGTTTTCCGATTGCCCGTTTATGGCTAACACTCTCTAGATGAGAAGAAAAGAATCGCAAATCATCCCCAGAGGCACATGTTTGAACCGATTGTTAATGGGCGGTCCAGAACCATTTCCGATTACGCACGAATCTATTTTACTGTCCAGAAAGATTTTCTAGCTAGCATCAACAAGATAGAGAACTCTCACGATCAGTCAATGGAGTATCTCTACAGCAATCTTCTTGCTAGTGGGCTTAGCTACAAGTGTAACAATACCAGTATTGTGTTGCGGAAGATACACGAGCTGTTTGGAAGTGGCTGGCCTGAGACGAACAACACGGTGAACTTGGAATGCATTCGTACAATAGGACTGGACGCTCGCCAATTTGCAGAACGATTTACCAAAAAGCCGCTTCAAGCACAAAGTCTACGATTACAGGAGATCTTTTCGATGGGAATGGCAAACATGACTGTCTGCTTTACTGAGCTCGGCCCTCAATTAAGCTTCAATCTTGAAATGTTAGCGGATGTGTTTCTACAGATGGCTCTTGCCATAGAGGAGATACTAGGAGATCTACTAGATGTTAAATGTCTCACTGTTTCGAGAATTCAACTATAGACGTCGGGCGCCATGACGGGAGTAGTAAGTACCTGAAGTCATAAGTCCAAGCACTGTGGGAGTGCACAAGAGGGCAGGTCGGAAATATGGCTGTCACTACTTCGACCAGCGACCCAATTCACAGCGATTACCCCGTCGGGCGTTTCCAACATCCGTAACCATTCCCATCTTATCTTCTCGCCAACGAAGCGCAGAGACTCGCATACCGACGCACTCAACTGAGATGTGTTGGTGAATGAAGATGGCCATCAACAGGGACAACGCCACCGGGAGGATATCTTCTAGGGTGACAGAATATGAGGCATGCCGTGCCTCCTGCAGAATTAAGCGACTGTGCCGACGGAGACATGCCAAACAATGATCAACCGACTAGGCACTATAGGCCTATACCTCTGACGCAGGTCGGATAGTCCAGAACGCTCTCTATTGCTGGCCTATCCTGCGTGGGCCTACCACGACATCGCCTTCATCTAAAATTTCACTACGAATAGCGCCGACCTACGTCTCGCTGGTACCGAGACAGGCGCGTTTGCTCATAACTCTTTCGCTGTCCTTCCCAGCAGCGCCCAAGATCAGATTGCAAGCATTCGGGGCTGTCACGGAACCTTATGAGGTTAGACTCAACACCGCACGGCCCTGAGGGCCCAGACCCAGGTTATATAAGGTGATTAGATAGATTCTGCTAGCATACACAGGACTTCACCCTTTGTGCAATAACAATAAGTCAATACTGGAACCACTAGCAGTGTAAACTGTGACAGGCGGAATGGGGGTCGCTTGGCTGAAGGAAGAAGCAATCTATCCGGTATATATATAACGCCCGCACTCCAGTCGTTCTGCGAAGTCGTGATGCTGTTATATGTTTTGAAAAATCATAACCGTTTTGCTCTAAAAACTCGTTGAGATAAAATTATGTTAAAAGCGGCTGATATCGTTACTTTCGTAGCTTTTCGTCCCACGGTGGCCCTCGGGTCGGTTGTGAGATGAGGGTTGCAGCCCGAACACAATATGACAGGCTTATCAGCTTCAATTCACTCGTCCGATGATACCATCTTATCCATGCCGGGCCAGACAAGGTTCACTGATGCGATTAGACGATGGACCACTTTCTCTGCTCCTACTTAATGCCCAGGGAGTGAGGAACACCAGTCCAACTGGTAAGTCCAACATACCCACCTAATGGGGGACAAGGGCTGATCGCTGCTGATGATAGAGAAAATTAAGGATGGACGTTTCGGAAACTGGGTCAGGCTCTCAAATGATAAGATCGGATTTGGCTTTGCTCTTGCGCACATATCATAAGTAGAATACGGCAAGCACAGTGAGATCTCCCAATAATCAAAATAACGGGTAATAAATTAATCACAAATGAAAACTAACTGGCAAGTGCGCGTAAATTAATGTGATCAAGATTGATAGCTTAGACAAAAGCCTAGAAAGTTAGATGTTTAGGTATCCAGGACTATCTTAGCCCCCAAATACCCTCGATCATATTCCCTACATCACATGCGCGCCACTTCAACATACCAATTAAGCGACCGCAAAAACTGTCTCCTTGTTAGAATATCCCATTATCTACCAATTATACTTGGTAGCTCACTTTCGGTAGTCAAGGTGGCAGTCGCGTCAGGGTAAGTCGTGTCATACCCTGCGAGTGTGACCTATCTCAGGTTAATATCGCCCGCAATTTCTGGAGCGCAATGCGCTTGATGTTTACGATCAACACTAACCGTGAAGGTGACCCCATTGCCGTTTATAACCCCGCTTGCCTGAACCTTGCCATCTGTCAAGCCCAGGGCTGATGGGTCGTTATAACAGAGATTGGGGATCGAGGTGATACTCGTGTGAGAATCAACAAACGCAATCTATTACCGTGTTTTGATTAACATTCACAATTCGTTCAAGTTGATTAAGGAAGTCATGAAAAATCACATCGACGAAACCTACCAGAACTATGACCTTGCCGTCGGATTTAGCTGACATCGAAGACCAGACCAGGAGATTCTTTGCACAACCATGGACGGCGAAGAATGTTGCGATGAACAGACCCTCATGGCCGCCGCCCTTTGCCAGGCTCGCGCCGGTACTAGTGGTCCTAGCGGGGATATTGTTCCCAGTAGCTGTGACGTAGCCATCTCCCGAGAGGCGGGCGGAAGCAACGTAGGTAATCTCGGTGACAGGATTATTGATATTGATTTTCATAGTATATGGGGCCATTTTGAAAGTGTTTGCGATGAGATATCAGGAGAAGACTAGAATGTCGGATTTTAGATTGGTGATGGTAGTTGTTTGATTCTTGCTATCGAACGAGGACATGATGAGCCTGTTTATACATTTTCGTGCTGTCTAGAAAGACGGCGATTATCCAGACACTGGACGTTGCAAAACGTTAAAACACAAACATCGCGCATTGAATCCAACCAATCGCGGGTATTCTAACGTCATCACATGCGAAGATGGGCATAGTCACAGCTTCAGCTTGTCAAGAGTTCTTGGCGTTGCCTAATGCAGCGAGTGCAGTACGTGCAGCCACCCAAAGAAAGTCTAGATGCAACATGCAAATACTATTCTCAGCTCTTAGTTACGTTTCATTGTTGACCTATTGTAGAAACCAACATAAACTCAGCTAGACTAAAACCCACGGAGAACGTCGAGCGGCCTTGTTCGACCAATATCTACTTGAGCTCAGAAGCGTGTTACTCATTGCCCTCCGTACTAAAAGAACGTACCGACACTAGCTGCTTAAATCTGGAAGAGAAAGTTTGTTGTCTGTATTGAGTCTTTCAAGTTATCAGTATTTACTGTATCAGGCCGGGCTGGTTTGAAATTGATCTTGTGAGTTGGGTTGAGTATCATAATGCCTGCATTTTCGTTTTATAGCCATACTTCAGCTCGTTCTTGGAACCATTTAGCGCTCACTGTAAAGATGAGAATGTAAACAACAAAAAGTATTGGTAGGCTTGGCACGCTTCCCCGGGTTTGCTGTCCCAGTTGCGACCAATTGCTAGCTAACCCCTGTAACGCCCCATCCCCGTACCCCAAACACTAGCTGTCAAATATAAGGGATAATACCATATTGGGTTAGATCACCAGCGATAAGGGGGTGTACCCCTGGACACCCTCTTAGGTTAGTTATATCTAGGTTTTATACTAAATACACGGTTATAATTATATATAATATATAATAATAATATATATAAATATATTAATTAAACTACTTTATATAATATTATTTATATTTAATAATTAAAAGTTTTATTATATATTATACTTATTAAATTAAAAAAGTTATAGCTTAATTAAGTAATTATTATATTAAAATTAATTAATTAATAATAAAAAATATTTTTAGCAAAGCTAATAAACTTTAAATTTTAAAATAAAAAGTTTTAAAATAAAGTAGTTAGCTTAAATATATAAGTATATATTATTTTAAAAAAAAAAAAAAAAATTTTTTAGTTTTAATAACTTATTATATTAAAAATTAGTAATTATTTAAAAACTATAAATATTTTAAGTTAATTAACCTAATTATTAATAATATTAAATAATAATTTAATTAATTTATTAAAAGCTTTATAAATAATATTTAAAATAATTTTAATAAAATAATTTATATTTAATACTAACTTAAATAATTATAATATTTAAATATAAAAATTTTAAAACCTAATTAAAATAATAAACTAAGTTAAAAACTAAATATTAAAAATAGTTTTAAAAAACTATAAAAATATTATATTTAAATTAATAAATACTTTAAATATATAATATAAAAAACTTAATACTATTAGCTTATACTTTAAAAAAACACTTAAGTATTAAGCTAAACTTAATTATAAGAATTTTATAAATAATACTATAAAATAACTACTTAAAGATTTAAAATCTTAAGTAATAAATTTAATAAAACTTTATAATATTATAACCAACTTAAAAAAAGTACTAAAAAGTGTTTATTTAAACTAAATAATATTTTTTTGTTAAATTTAAAAGCAAAAAATAAAAAAAAGTATATTAAATTACTTTAAGATTATAATAAATTTAAAAAAAAAAGCAAGTATATACCTTTTATTTTATAAAACTAAAGGTACTAAAAAAAAAACATATAAAAAATTATTTTATATATTTAAAAAAATAATTAAGTAAAAGACTTAATAAAAGTAAATAAATTAAAATTATTACTAACTAATAAAAATAAAAGATTTTTTAAAAAAAAATATATATAAAAAAAACAACAAAAAAGCAGTTAAAAAAATACTACTAAGCAATATTAAACTAATACCATAAAATTAACTATAAATTATAAGCTTTGTTTATAAGCATATTTATTAAAGAAATATTAGTATATGTTTTTAAAACTAGTTTTATTTAAAAGCAAATAAAAAAAAATATTAAACTAGTAAAAAAAATCAAATAGCTTTAAATTAAAAAACCTAAAAAACAAAAACTAAGTTATAATAATTAATTATAAAAAAAAATAATATAAATTACTTTTATAATAAAAAATAAACTAATAAGCTTAATTATTTACTAACTAAAAAATTTAGCTATTTTTAATTTAAAAACTATATTATATATTTTTAATAAAATTAGCAGGTTTTTAAACTTTTAACCTTTTAATTTAAATAATATAGTATATATAAAAAATAATATTATATTAATTAAAAGATTTAAAAAAAATAAATATTAAAGTTTAAAGCTTTAAAAAACTAAAAGTATATAAGTTATATAATATAATATACTATTTAATTATAGCTATAAACTTTATATCTTTTTAAGTGCTTAACTAATTAAAATGCTAATAAAATAATAAATTACCTACTAATTATTTTTAAAAAAAACACAGCTTAACTTTATACCGTTTATAAAATAAATATAATTAATTTATAATAAAATATTTATTTATATCTTTTAATAAATTATTATTTTATATTAAACAAAACAAATTAAACTTTTATATAAAAAAGCTACTATTAAAAAGTGATTTTTTTAAGTAGCACTTATAAATAAAATATTTAAAACTAAAAGTATTATAATATTTAATATCTTTATTTTAAAAGGTAAAAATTTACTAAGCTTTTAATAAAAACAATAAAATAAAGACTACTTAATATAAAGTATGCGCAATATTAAAAATCACTTATTAAATTAATTAATTGCTAAGAAAAAAGCTTATATAAGTAAGCATAAAACTAGTTATTAACTTTTATAACTATAAAAACTTTTAAAGAAATAATAAAAATAAATAATATATAATGCTAGCTATAAATTACTATTTAAGATTTACTTTTAATTATTATTTTATAAATTAAAAAGTTTTTTTAATTATAATAGCTTTTAATTACCTAATTAAATACTTATAAAATTATTATAAAATAAAAGTGTTAATTATAAAATATAATAATAAAATAATATTAAATTTTAATAAAATATTAAAACTTATATAATATTTTTAAAACACTAAAGAAATAGTATTTAAAGTATTATTACTTAATATTTAAAACTTAAATAAAAAAGCCAAAAAAATAAAAAAAGTAATTAAACAAAAGGTAAAATTAATAAAAAATAAATATAAACTACTTATTTACTTATAAATAAAAATAATTAAAGCAGCTGTTTATTTATATAATAAAGTACTTAAGTATATTTTTAACTAAAAAACTTTATATAAAAAGTTTTACTTTTACTTTTAACTATAAAATAGCATTGTTAAAAAAAACAAAATATTTATTTTATTTTATTTAAAAGTATATAAATATAAAGCTTATATTATAATATTTATTACTTAAAAAAAGCAGAAAAAATAAAAAAAACTTAATTTTAAAGCTTAAATTAGCTATTTAATTAGCTACTAATTTTTTACTATTTATAAAATTTAACTACTTAAAACTAATAAAATTATTATTATTAAAGATATTATATTTAATAAAAAAAAATTTTTTTTAAAAAACTTAAATAAACTAAAAAACAACTTTTTTTAAACTATTAATAAAAAATTTAAAGCTTTATTAACTAAAATATCTTTAAACCAAATATTTTTAAATATTATTAATAAGTTTACAACTAATTTTTATAAAAATTATAAAGTTTATAAACTTATTAATTTTATTAAAAAAAATATAAATAAAGCAAATATTAAAAAAAATACAAATAAAAATATAAATAAGCTTAAAAAAATTAATTATTTTTATATTAAAATAATCTTTGCTTTTTATTTTATATTTTTTAAATCTTTAATAAATTATGTTTTTTTTAGCGCTATAATTAAAAATGCTAGCTAAAAAAAAAAATTTATAAAAACTATTAAATTACTTAATTTAACTTTAAAATTTAAAGCAAGCTTTAATATAACTTTTTTTAAAGTTATAATATATAAAAGTTATTAAAAGGTTATATTTAATATAAAATACTTATATATTATAAAGTTATAATATAATATATTAATAAACAAAGCTAATAAAACTAAGTTTTAAAAAAACTTTAATACTATTTTAATAACAAACTAAAATTTTATTAAAATAATAAACTTATATTTATTATATTTTTAAGTAATAAACTAATAAAAATTTCTTAAAAGCTTAAATTTTATAAATCTTTTTTAATTAATATAATAATATTTTTTATACTAAGTAAAAATCTTTATAAACTTTTTTATAATTTTTATTTTTTTTAAGTTAATATATTAATTATATTTATTTTTTTAAAGGTAAGCTTAAAATAGCTATTTTATAAAAAAAAAAAAATTTATTATTAAAATTTATTTTTATTTTTTAAATAGTATAAAGATTTATAAGCTTATTTTATAAAAAACTATTTTAAATAAGCTAAAAAATTTTATTTATAAAGTTATAAAGAAATAAATATTTAGTAAAAAGTTAATATATATATTATTTAAAAAAAACTAATTTTTAATTATATATAAATATATATTTATAAGTTTAATAAGTATAATTATTATTAAAAAGTAAAGCTAGGCTTATAATATAAAAAAATTAACAATTTATAAATAAATAAAAAAATAATTATTTAAAATATTTATAATTATTACTACTAAATTTAACTTTAAATTTAAATAATATAATATTTAATAAAAAAATATATATAAAAATACTACTTAGCTATTATAAACTTTTAATAGTTTTTAAATTACGTTAAACTTTATATAGTTTTTAAAAATTATTTTTGCTATGGCAAAAAAAATTAACTAAAACTTTTAAAAATATAAAATATTAACTTATTTTTTATAAACTTTATTACTATTTTAAATAAAAAGTACTAATTTTTATATATATTAATAATATAGTTTTTACTTATTAAAAAGCAAATATAATTATTGCTTAAAAAACTATTTATAAACTTAAATATTATTACTAAATAATTAAAAAAAAAAACTTATAATAGTTTTTTAATATTAAAGTTATATAAGATTATAAAAAAAAATTAATTTAGTTGTTATAATTTTTATATATTAAAAAAATTATTAAGTTATAAAGTTTTAAGTTATTTATTTTAGTATATACTTTTATAAAAACTAAAAAATTAAAACCTTATAGTAAAATAATAACAAAATAAAAGATTTATAGTTATTAAAAAAAAAAAAATTTAATTATATATATTATTATTATTATTTATTTAAATATAGCTTTTAGTATATTTAAACTTTTAAAATTTAATTTTAATTTAAAATTAAAATATTATAATATAGCTAATTAATTTTTTAAATATTTATTTTAAACTTAATATTATATTTTATAATTTAAAAACAAAAATAAGTTTATTATAGTTAGCAATTTTTTATTTATTAATAATATTATTAATTAAAAAAGCTTTTAAGCTTATATAATAATATTATTTAGTAAAATTATTAAATAAAAAGCTAATAAATAAAATATTATTATTATATTAATTATAAAAACTAAGCTACTTATTTTTATATAAGCTATTAAAAAAGCTATATTTATTAATTAGTTAATTAAAAAATTAAATATTATATTAAATAATAAATAAATTTAAATTTAGTATAATAACTAATAAATTATTAGTTTAGTAATTAAAAATATTATTATTTTTTAAACTAAGTTTTATTATATTAATATTTATAATTATTAATTATATTAAAAAGTTTTAAATTAAACCTTATAAATAAAATATATTTTTATAAATAATATAATTATAAATAATATAATTATAAATAATATAATTATAAATAATTTAACTAAAGCACTTTTAAAAAAAAAATAAAAACCTTTTTTAATATAACTAAGCTTTATTAATATTAAAAAGTTTTAAAAATAAAAAAAACCTTAAAAAATATATAATAATAATTAAGATTTATTAAAAAACTTTTTAATTAAAAAAAATTTAAATTAATAAATAACTAATAGTTAAATATAAAATTTTTTTTTTAAAAGGTAATTTCTAAAAAGGTATGTTAAATATAAGGGATAATACTATATTAGGTTAGATTACTAGCGATAAGGGGGTGTACCCTTGGATACCCTTTTGGGTTAGTTATATCTAGGTTTTACACTAGATACGCGGTTATGATTACACGTAACACACAGCAACAACATATATGAATACATCAATTAAACCACCTTACATGACATCGCTTATATCTGACACTAGCTAGCCCACTTCAGCTTGCAACGATAGCTGCATTACAACTATCGCAGTTCATATTATGTATATATCATCTTTATGATTTCTTTCCACGCACTGATGGAAATAATCCGGCTGGACGGTAATGAGATTTCCACATGTCATTCTCATCTGCGCGTTGCATATGGCTATTATGTTACAGATCCAGCGCGGTTGTGCTGGCGAGGTAGAAAGTTGTCATAAGCTGGGTTATGAAGCACGATCTAACTACCTTGTGTAATAGAACATTGATGCTTTGCAGTCCATGCCTGGATGATTGCTAATAACACCAGCTCATAAATCTGTTTTTATATCAGCAAGAGTAAAGGTTTCCGAAATTTATACATCGAAATCCTCAGTGAGAATACTGCATAATGGACTGATGACGAGCTTCTTTTTGAGATGTTAGTGCTTTAGTCTTGGTTATTTCTTGGGCATTGAGGTTGATTTCGTACGGCGACGGTTTCTCTCCATTGCTAAGTAGGTGGCGGCAATTAGCGGACATGGTTGGGCATGCAAATTTGCATAAAACAACTTGGGAAATACAGTTGCTTTCATTTCAGCAAACTAAAATCATATGTCAGTTTAAGTAGACCCGTTGTGTAGATATGGAAGTAGTATACCTCCGTCGTACTGGTATAATCCCATTCTAGCATGAGACCACTGAATCGAGCTAACCGCTTCGGGCTTTTGCTTAACTACCTATCGCATTAGTAGAGTTGAAATAAATGATAGTCATTGTCCCTACCTCCTTTTCATCTCTCTGGAACGACAAAGACCCTTAATTAGCTGACGACTTATCGACTCAGGTGAGACTCGGCACGCACCTGTGGGCGCTTTGATGGCTGCTGAAAAGTCAGCGTAATATCCTAGCCGGTAGATGACATCGCAAGGGAGCAAGGAAACTTTGAAGCGTACCGGCCCCGCTAGATGCTGGGTCTTCTAGCAAGCGAAGTCAGCAAATATTCTTCACAAAACAGAGCAAAGAAATTTATAGTTGTGTTTAAACAGTTTCCAGATGACAGCACCAGTTGAGGAGAGGAATCTTATGCGATTTCGCTCTGGCTGTGTTTGTAATTAGAATGCCAGCACAACTCAAACAAACCACGGGTGAAAAGAGTTGAAAAGATTCGTGCAGGCTTTTTCTTTTTTTGCTTCGCAAAGTCAGCAGACTTTCGTCAAGTCAATTTGGATGGGTGGTTACATACGGTTCGGGGCGGGGGCGTATGGTGCGCGGTTATCTTTGTAGTTTGAGCTGCGAACAAGAATGTTAGCCGTAGATTTTGTTGAAACTGATTAGGGGCAGTGTAGCTCTTTGCGACGTTTGGACTAGATCACCTACCAGAGACGGTGATGATCGTGAAGAACAGGAAAAGGAGAGTCATTGGATTCTGCACTGCTACACCTTTCTCAATCGATTCTCAGAGGTTCTTTCATTAATAAACTACTTGAATAGAGGCACTGACAGTCCTGTGATTACAACACGATATATCTGCTGAAAGTGAACTGTGTTGAGAAGTCACTTCATGTACTGTACATGACAAGGGGTACGGAGGGACACTAGTATACCAGTTCATATATATAATAAGGTCTTCCCACCCTACTCACGATATAAAATAGCTAAATGCAATACTTATATACTTATCATTTTACTAGGTTATAAGCCTGGAGACTTTTTTATTAATGCTATAAAGACTAGCTACGTTATATTTTTATATTAAAACGGTTATAAGCTAATAATAAATTAATAAATAATAAAAGTTAAAATTATATTAAACTAAATATATTTAATTTTAAATATTAAACTAAACTAAATAAGTTAAAAAAAAACTAATTTTTTTTTAACTTAAATTTCTTTTAAATCTTTTATAATATATTATAATATTATATATTAGTTTTTAAGTATTATAAACAAATTAATTTATATTTAATAGTAATAAAAAAAACAAGTTATTAAACTAATTACTATTTAGCATATATTAAACATTAAAAATTTTTTATACTTAATATAAAATATTATTATATAATAAAATTATATAAACTTATAATTAAAAAATAAAAACAATTACTTATATATTAACTTATTAATAAAAGTAAATAATTATAAATTAAATTAAAATAATATTAACGTTTTATTACTATTAAGTAAAACAAACTTATTTAAGTACTATATATAAATACCTTATAAAAAAATAAACTTATATAAAAACTAAAAAAAAACTAGCTTAAATAATTTAATTAAATCTTTATTAATAGTTTATTTAACTTTAAAATTAATTTTATAGTCTTTATTTAAATAATTATATAATTTAAATTAAAATTAATCTCTTAAAAAATCTTTAAACTAAGTTTTAACTTTATTATAATCTTAAATTTTTATACTATTATATTATTTATTTAGCTTATATATTACTAATATATTAATAAAATAAAAAGTAGTAAATATTATTATTATTATTAATAAAGTAACTAAAATGCTAAAAATAAATATAAGTGCTATTAAAATTAATACTTTTAAAAAGCTTAAAAAATAAAACAACTACTATAAATAATATTTTAATATAATAATAGTAATAAATATATATAATATATATAAATTTATAAAAAAGAAAACATTAAAAAAAATATAATAAGTACTACTACTTTTACTAATAAAATAAGAAACTTTATAAAAAAAAAAAGTTTTATTTATATAAATAACTTTTTTATTTTATAAAATTAAATAATAAAAAGCATTAAAATTATAAAAAAGTTATTTGCTTAAACAAATAAAAAACATAATAAAAAAAAAGTTATATTACTTTTTTAACTTTTAATTTAATAAAATAATATAATTATTAAAAATTTTTTAATAATTAAAAAACTAGCTAATAAAATTAAAGCGATTTAAAAAAAGTATACTAAAATAAAAATAAAGCATAAGCTTTTTAATAGCTACTTTATTATATATTTTATATATAGTTTTAAAAAAAACTTTAAAGCTTAAGTATAAATATTTTAAACTTTAATAAAAACTAAAATTTTAACCTTAGCTAATATAATTTTAACTATAAAAGCTAAAAAAGCTTGCATAAAATAAGCAAACTAATTATTAAGTGCTAATATATTTGCAATAATAGCAAAAGCTAATACTGCTAAAAAAAAAAAGCAAGTAATAATAATAATAACTTTAAAAAAAAAAAAAGTAGTAATAATTAAAAAGCTTAAATATAAGCACTATAGCAAGATTAATTATATTAAAAATAAGTATTAAGATTTTAACTTAAAGTTAAAAAAAAAAAGCTTAATATAAAAAAAAAAAAAAAAAAACAAAAAAAAAAAAAAAAAAAAAAAGCAATACTAACTATATATTTAAAATATAAATAAAACTTTAATAATAATATAATAAATAATATATAAATATTAAGTTAAATATTGCTATTTTTTTATAATAATTTTTTATTTTTAATTTTAGTATGTTATAAAACTAGTTTATTTTTATTTACTTACTTTATATTATAATAAATACTTTACTATATTTTTTATTATATATCTTATTATATCCTTTATTATATATCTTACTATATTTTTTATTATATACTTTACTATATTTTTAATTATTTATTTTAATATATAACCTTAATAAGTAGTATATACCTAAACACTATATTATAAACTATTTACTACAAAGATTATAAGTTTTAAACTTAAGCTATAATTAATATATTACTTAAAATAAAAATAAGTTATTTAATTATAAAAAACTTAATTTAAAGGAAATTATAATTAAAAAAATTAAAAAAATTAAAATTTTTATAAAAAAAAAAAAAGCTTTATTAAGCAATATACTACTATAAATAAATTTACTAAAATTATATTTTTTAATATACTTTATACCTTTAAACTAAAAGTTAATTTTATTTTAGTTATATAACTATTTAATAAAAAAGCTAAAATATTATTTATTAAAATAAAAGCTAAAATTATTTTTTTTAAGCCTTTTAATATAATTATAATAGCTTTATATTTTAACAATCTTTTTGCTTTACTTATAAATTATTTTATTTTTTTAGCACTAGTTATATATATAATAAGCTTTAAAATAAAGCTTTAACATAAAAAAATAAGTTACTTAAGCAAATAATCTTTATTTAAGCTTAAAAAAATAATTAAAAGCATAAGTAACGCTAAGTTATATTATATATATAAAGTATATGTTTTAAAAAAAATAAAAAAAAGCTTTTATAAAAAAAGCCTTTTAAAAAAAGAATATATTAAAAAAATTATTTTTATTAATATTTATAAACTATACTATATTAAAAGGTATAAAAAAAAAAAGTACTAGCTTACTATAATTAACTTTTATAGTAAACTTAATGCACTTAAAATAATAATAAACTAAAAAAAAGTTTGGTTTTATATTAAAAGGTTTATTAATAAGTTATATAAAGCCAAATAATAAAGCAAAAAGTATTATTTTATTTATATAAATAAAAGTAAAGAATTTATTTTTAAAGACATAAAATAATAAGCTTTTTAAAAAGGTATTAACTTATAATTTATATTTATTAAATAATATAAAAGCAATAAAATAGCTAAAAGCTTTAATATTATAATATAAAATAAGCTTTTTTAATAATAATAAAAAATATTATTTTATTATAATATTAGTTAAAAGTTGCGTTAGCTATTAACTACCTTTAAAATAAAAATCCCTATATTATACTAAATATTACTTTTTTTAAAATAGCTTTTAATTAATAACTAAATATTAATTATATTAAGCAACTAGGTATTAAAATCTAGTATTTATTTTTAAGTATAAAGCAAAAAAAAATAAACTTAAAATTAATATTTAATATTTTAGTAAAACATAGTAATAACTTAATTTATAAAATTATAACTATTAATAATAAAATAATTAAAATAATAAAATAAAACTTTTAGTTTAATATAAAACTAGCCGCTAAAAAAGCCTTTTTAGTAATAATATTTATAAGCGTTTAAATAAATAATCTTAAAAAAACATTAGAAATAAAAAAACTTATATTTTTACTAGCTAAAAAAAAGCATTAAAAATTTATATATTTTAGCTAAAGCACTATAATAATTTTTACTTTTAAATTACTTACTAAAACCTTACTTTTAATTAAAGATTTTTTTAACTTAGGTATTATTAAGATAATATTTAATTATTTTAAATTATAATATTTACTTAAAAACTATTAGCTAATTTTTAATTTTAAAGTTTAAGCCTTTTATATTATATTAGTACTAATAGCTGCTTTAAAGTTTTAATAAAAAAATATAAAATTATTAACAATAAAAAAGGCCTTAAAAGATTATAATAATAAGCAGTAAAAAAAAGCAATAAAAGTAGAACATTAGTTACTTTTAGATAATAACACTTAAATATTAGTAAAATAAGTTAAAAGTATATATATGCTGCAAAAAAAGTAGATATATAAGTTAAAAAAGGGACGTAATAATAAGGTTACTTATTTTAAAGCTAAATAAGTAGTTAAAAGCTTTAAATAAATCAAAAAAGTTAATTATTTTAAAACGTTTATATTAGTAATAAAACTAATAAGCTATAAAGTCTTTTTTATAATTATTATAATATAAAACTTAAAAGTTAAACAAATAAATATAAAAACAGCTTTTTTTTATAAAAAAATAAAAAAAAATATTTATATTAAATAACCTTATAAGTATAAAGATAGCACTAAGTATATATATAAGCTAAAAAAAGCTTTATATAAATTAAAATAAGTACTTAAAGTATAATTTAAAATATTATTTAAGTTTTTAACAACTTTAAAATTTAAATTATTATATATAAATAGTAGTATTTTTATAAATATAAATATAAAAATATTTATTATTATTTATATTAATAACTTACTTATTATTAAAAAAGATTTTATAAAGATTAAAGATATTAAAGTAGCTTTAAGTAAACAATTTTAAATAACTAATTTAAACTTATGCTAATATTATTTAAGTATATATATATAATGCAATTAAAAAAACTAAACTATTTATTTTAACTAATAAAAATATATTAATAAAATATTTATATAATATAGTTTAAAAAAATATAAGCCTACTAATACCTTTATAATTATAATAAAACTATAAAAAGCTAAAAATAAATTTATATATTTAATAAAAAATAAATATAAATATTAATTAAAAGTTAAATTATTAATATACTTAATAATCGGTATATAACTAAATATAATATATACTATTTTATATATTAGCAAATATATATTTAATTTAACTTTAATTTATAAAGTAGCGTTTAAATAAATATTATGTTATATTTTAAAAAATAAAACTTATATTTTAGTTCTTTAAAGCTTATTATAACTATTTATAAATTAAATTAATACTAACTAAAAAAAGGACTTAAATATATAAAAGTTAACTTTAAAATATATATTTAACTTTAATAGCAATATAATTAATTAGTTATTTAAACTATAATAAACTATCGTTTTATTAATATATAAAATAAAGTACTAAAAAACTATTAACGTTATTAAAAAAGCAATATAGCTATTATATTTATATAGTAAACTAAATATAAATTATAGAAATAGTAGTAAAAAATCAAAAATAATATAAAAATTAAGTGTTATAATAATTTATAATAATAATTAAAAGTTAATTATACTTATAAAAAACTTAACCTAATATAATTAAAACTACTATATTAATATTTAAGCGCACTTTATATATAAGTAAGTTAAATAAAAGATAATATAACTAAAATAAGTTTATATAAAAAATATAATAGTAAATAGTTTAATTAAGCTGCTTTTTAAAAATATATTTAAAAAGTTTAAAAAAGCACTAAAACTAAAAAAAAAATTTAAAAATTAAGCCTAAAAAATAAGTTAATAATATAAAATATAAATAAAACCTAAAGTAAAAAGAAAATGCTTAACTAAAGTAAAGTAATTATAATTAATAAAGTTATTTATTTTCTATTAATATAAAAAAAAAAAACATAAACTAATTAAAGTTTTACTTTATATAATAAATATATTATAACATTTAATTAATATAAATAAACACTAAGATAATTAAGCACTAAAATAAGATTTATAAAAGCTATAGCTATTTTATACCTTAGTTATTTTATATTATAGCTATAGTACTTATAATTAATTAATAACTAAAAACCATAAAAGTAAACTATTAATAATGTTGCAAAAGTAAACCTATTGTTAAATATAAGCGATGTTATATAAGGTGGTTTAATTAATGTATTTATATATGTTGTTATTATATGTTATATGTAATTATAACTACGTATCTAGTGTAAAACCTAGATATAACTAACCTAAAAGGGTGTTTAAAGGTACACCCCTTTATTGCTAGTGATTTAACCTAATATAGTATTATCCCTTATATTTAACATACCTTTTTAAAAATCACTTTTTAAAAAAGAATTTTTACTTTTAATTATTAGTTATTTATTAATTTAATTTTTTTCTAATTAAAAAGTTCTTTAATAAATTCTAATTGTTATTATATATTTTTTAAGGTTTCTTTTATTTTTAAGACTTTTTAATATTAATAAAGCTTAATTATATTAAAAAAGTCTTTTATTTTTTTTTTAAAAGTGCTTTAGTTAAAGTATTTGCGATTATATTATTTATAAAGATATATTTTACTTATAAGGTTTAATTTAAAACTTTTTAACATAACTAGTGATTATAAATATTAATATAGTAAAGCTTAGTTTAAAAAACGGTGGTATTTTTAGTTATTAAACCAATAGTTTATTAGTTATTATATTAAATTTAAATTTATTTATTATTTAATATAACATTTAGTTCTTTAATTAATTACTTAATAAATATAGCTTTTTAGTAGCTTATATAAAAGCAAATAACTTAGCTTTTATAGTTAATATAATAATAATATTTTGCTTATTAGCTTTTTATTTAATAACTTTATTAAATAGTATTATTATATAAGCTTAAAAGCTTTTTTAATTAATAATATTATTAGCAAATAAAAAGTTGCTAGCTATAATAAACTTATTTTTATTTTTAAATTATAAAGCATAGTATTAAGTTTAAAATAAATACTTAAAAAATTAATTAGTTATATTATAATGTTTTAGTTTTAAATTAAAATTAAATTTTAAAAGTTTAAATATATTAAAAGCTATATTTAAATAAGTAATAATAATAATATATATAATTAATTTTTTTTTTTTTTACTAATTATAAATCTTTTGTTTTATTACTATTTTATTATAAGGTTTTAATTTTTTAGTTTTTATAAAAATATATACTAAAGTAAATAATTTAAAACTTTATAACTTAATAATTTTTTTAATATATAAAAATTATAATAATTAAATTAATTTTTTTTTATAATTTTAAATAACTTTAATATTTAAAAATTATTATAAGTTTTTTTTTTTAGTTATTTAATAGTAATATTTAAGCTTATAAATAGCTTTTTAAGTAATAATTATATTTATTTTTTAATAAGCAAAAATTATATTATTAATATATATAAAAATTAATACTTTTTATTTAAAGTAGTAATAAAATTTATAAAAAACAAGTTAATATTTTATGTTTTTAAAAGTTTTAATTAATTTTTTTTATTATAATAAAAATAATTTTTAAAAATTATATAAAGTTTAAAATAATTTAAAAATTATTAAAAGTTTATAGTAGCTAAGTAATATTTTTATATATATTTTTTTATTAAGTATTATATTAATAAAAGTATTAATTATATTATATTATTTAAGTTTAAAATTAAATTTAATAATAATAGCTATAAATATTTTAAATAATTACTTTATAAATATAAAAGCATAAGTATTTTTTTTTTTATTTATAAGTTATTAGTTTTTTTATATTATAAGCTTAGCTTTACTTTTTTAATAGTAATTATATTTATTAAATTTATAAATATATATTTATATATAATTAAAAATTAGTTTTTTTTAAGTAATATATATATTAACTTTTTGCTAAATATTTATTTTTTTATAACTTTATAAATAAAATTTTTTAGCTTATTTAAAGTAATTTTTTATAAAATAAGCTTATAGATTTTTATGCTACTTAAAAAATAAAAGTAGATTTTAATAATAAATTTTTTTTTTTTTATAAAGTAATTATTTTAAGCTTACTTTTAAAAAAATAAATATAATTAATATATTAATTTAAAAAAAATAAAAATTATAAAAAAATTTATAAAGATTTTTATTTAGTATAAAAAATATTATTATATTAATTAAAAAAAATTTATAAAATTTAAGCTTTTAAAAAAATTTTATTAATTTATTACTTAAAAGTATAATAAATATAAGTTTATTATTTTAGTAAAATTTTAGTTTATTATTAAAATAACATTAAAGTTTTTTTAAAAACTTAATTTTATTAGCTTTATTTATTAATATATTATATTATAACTTTATAGTATATAAATATTTTATATTAAATATAGTTTTTTAGTAACTTTTATATATTATAACTTTAAAAAAAGTTATATTAAAGCTTGCTTTAAACTTTAAAGTTAAATTAAATAATTTAATAATTTTTATAAAAAAAAATTTTTAGCTAGTATTTTTAATTATAGCGCTAAAAAAAATATAGTTTATTAAAAATTTAAAAAATATAAAATAAAAAATAAAAATTACTTTAATATAAAAGTAATTAATTTTTTTAAGCTTACTTATATTTTTATTTTTATTTTTTTTATATTTATTTTTTTTATATTTTTTTTAATAAAATTAATAAGTTTATAAACTTTATAGTTTTTATAAAAATTAATTATAAACTTATTAATAATATTTAAAAATATTTAGTTTAAAGATATTTTAGTTAATAAAGCTTTAAATTTTTTATTAATAATTTAAAAAAAATTATTTTTTAATTAATTTAAGTTTTTTAAAAAAGTACTTTTTTTATTAAATATAATATTTTTAATAATAATAACTTTATTAGTTTTAAGTAGTTAAATTTTATAAGTAGTAAAAAATTAGTAGTTAATTAAATAATTAATTTAAGCTTTAAAATTAAGCTTTTTTTATTTTTTTTACTTTTTTTAAGCAATAAATATTATAGCATAAGCTTTATATTTATATACTTTTAAATAAAACAAAATAAATATTTTGTTTTTTTTAATAATATTATTTTATAATTAAAAATAAAAGTAAAACTTTTTATATAAAGTTTTTTAGTTAAAAATATACTTAAGTATTTTATTATATAAGTAAATAGCTGCTTTAACTATTTTTACTTATAAATAAATAAGTAATTTATATTTGTTGTTTATTAATTTTATTTTTTACTTAATTATTTTTTTTATTTTTTTAGCTTTTTTATTTAGGTTTTAAGTATTAAGTAATAATACTTTAAATATTATTTTTTTAGTGTTTTAAAAGTATTATATAAGTTTTAATATTTTATTAAAGTTTAATATTATTTTGTTATTATATTTTATAATTAATATTTTTATTTTATAATAATTTTATAAGTATTTAATTAGGTAATTAAAAATTATAACAATTAAAAAAGCTTTTTAATTTATAAGGTAATAATTAAAAGTAAATTTTAAGTAGTAATTTATAACTAGTATTATATACTACTTATTTTTATTATTTCTTTAAAAGTTTTTATAGTTATAAAAGTTAATAGCTAATTTTATATTTATTTATATAAGCTTTTATTTTAGCAATTAATTAATTTAATAAGTAATTTTTAATACTATATATACTTTATATTAAATAGTTTTTATTTTATTACTTTTATTAAAAGCTTAATAAATTTTTACTTTTTAAAATAAAAATACTAAATATTATAATATTTTTAATTTTAAGTATTTTATTTATAAATACTATTTAAAAAAGTCACTTTTTAATAATAGCTTTTTTATATAAAAATTTAGTTTATTTTATTTAATATAAAATAATAATTTATTAAAAAATATAAGTAAATATTTTATTATAAATTAATTATGTTTATTTTATAAATAGCATAAAGTTAAGCTGTTTTTTTTTCTAAAGTAGTTAGTAGGTAGTTTATTGTTTTAATAGCATCTTAATTAATTAAGCACTTAAAAAAATATAAGGTTTGCAGCTATAATTAAGTAGTATACTACTTTATATAACTTATATACCTTTAGTTTTTTAAAGCCTTAAACTTTAATATTTATTTTTTTAAATCTTTTAATTAATATAATGCTATTTTTTATATATATTATATTATTTAAATTAAAAAATCAAAGGTTTAAAAACCTATTAATTTTATTAAAAATATATAATATAGTTTTTAAATTAAAAATAACTAAATTTTTTAGTTAATAAGTAGTTAAGCTTATTAGCTTGTTTTTTATTATAAAAGTAGTTTATATTATTTTTTTTTATAATTAATTATTATAACTTAGTTTTTTTTTTTTAGGTTTTTTAATTTAAAGCTATTTAATTTTTTTTGCTAGTTTAACGTCTTTTTTTATTTGCTTTTAAATAATGCTTTAAACTATTTTATTAAAGGTAAAGTTTTTAAAGGTTAGTTTTAAAAATATATACTAGTATTTTTTTAATAAATATACTTATAAGTAAAGCTTATAGTTTATAATTAATTTTATAGTATTAATTTAATATTTTTTAATAGTATTTCTTTAATTGCTTTTTTTTTTTTTATATATATATATTTTTTTTAAAAGATCTTTTATTTTTATTAGTTAATAATAGTTTTAATTTATTTATTTTTATTAAGTTTTTTATTTACTTAGTTTTTTTAAATATATAAAATAATTTTTTATGTATTTTTTTTTTAATATTTTTAGCTTTATAAAATAAAAAATATATGTTTACTTTTTTTTTTAGATTTATTATAATCTTAAAGTAATTTAGTATACCTTTTTTTATTTTTTGCTTTTAAATCTAATAAAAAAATATTATTTAATTTAAATAAGTATTTTTTAATGTTTTTTTTAAGTTAGTTATAATATTATAAAGTTTTATTAAATTTATTATTTTATATTTAATTATTATTATAAGCTTTTTTTTTTATTTTATTGCTTAAAATCTTAAATCTTTAGGTACTTGTTTTATAATATTATTTATAAAATTTTTATAATTAAATCTAGCTTAATACTTAAGTATTTTTTTAAGATATAAGCTAATAATATTAAATTTTTTATATTATATATTTAAAGTGTTTATTAGTTTAAATATAGTATTTTTATAGTTTTTTAAAACTGTTTTTAATATTTAATTTTTAATTTAATTTATTATTTTAGTTAAGTTTTAAAATTTTTATATTTAAATATTATAATTATTTAAGTTAGTAGTAAAAGCAAATTATTTTATTAAAGTTATTTTAAATATTATTTATAAAGCTTTTAATAAATTAATTAAGTTGTTATTTAATGTTGTTAATAATTAAGTTAATTAATTTAAAATATTTATAGCTTTTAAATAGTTATTAATTTTTAGTATAATAAATTATTAAAGCTAAAAAATTTGTTTATTTTTTTTTAAAATAATATATACTTATATATTTAAGCTAACTACTTTATTTTAAAACTTTTTATTTTAAGATTTAAAGTTTATTAGCTTTACTAAAAATATTTCTTATTATTAATTAATTAATTTTACTATAATAATTGCTTAATTAAGCTATAGCTTTTTTAATTTAATAAGTATAATATATAATAAAACTTTTAATTATTAAATATAAGCAATATTATATAAGGTGGTTTAATTAATATATTTATATATGTTGTTATTATATGTTATATGTAATTATAACCGCATATTTAGTATAAAACCTAGATATAATTAACCTAAAAAGGTGTTTAGGGGTACACCCCCTTATTGCTGGTGATTTAACCTAATATGGTATTATCTTTTATATTTGTTAAATATAAAGATAATACCACATTAAGTTAAATCACTAGCAATAAAGGGGTGTACCTTTAAACACCCTATTAGGTTAATTATATCTAGGTTTTACACCAGATATGCGGTCATGATTATACATAATATACAACAACAACATATAAGAATATATCAACTAAACCACCTTATATAATATCGCTTATATTTAACAATTAAAAGTCTTATTACATATTATACCTACTAAATTAAAAAAGCTATAGCTTAATTAAGCAATTATTATATTAAAATCAACTAATTAACAATAAAAAATATTCTTAGCAAAGCTAACAAACTTTAAATCTTAAAACAAAAAGTTCTAAAGCAAAGTAGTTAGCTTAAATATATAAATATATATCACTTTAAAAAAAAATAAACAAATTTTTTAGCTTTAACAACTTATTATACTAAAAATCAGTAACTATTTAAAAGCTATAAATACCTTAAGCTAATTAACCTAATTATTAATAATACTAAATAGCAACTTAATTAATTTATTAAAAGCTTTATAAATAATATTTAAAATAACTTTAATAAAACAATTTGCTTTTAGTACCAACTTAAATAACTATAATACCTAAATATAAAAATTCTAAAACTTAACTAAAATAATAAACTAAGTTAAAAACTAAATATTAAAAATAGTCTTAAAAAATTATAAAAATATTATGCTTAAACTAATAAACACCTTAAATATATAGTATAAAAAACTTAGTACCATCGGCTTACACTTTAAAAAAACACTTAAGCATTAAACTAAACTTAATTATAAAAATTTTATAAATAATACTATAAAATAACTACTTAAAGATCTAAAATCTTAAGCAACAAAATAAAAAGAAAAGCTTGCTATAATAATCAAGCACAAAGCAATAAATTTAACAAAACTTTATAATATTATAACCAACTTAAAAAAAGCACTAAAAAATGTTTACTCAAACTAAACAACGTTTTTTTGTTAGATTTAAAAGCAAAAAATAAAAAAAAGTACATTAAATTACTTTAAAATTACAATAAATCTAAAAAAAAAAGCAAGTATATACCTCTTATTTTATAAAGCTAAAAGTACTAAGAAAAAAATACATAAAAAATTATTTTATATATTTAAAAAAACTAATTAAGTAAAAAACTTAATAAAAGTAAATAAATTAAAACTACTACTAACTAATAAAAATAAAGGATCTTTTAAAAAAAGATATATATAAAAGAGAAAACAAAAAAGCAATTAAAAAAGTGCTACTAAGCAACATTAAACTAATACTATAAAATTAACTATAAACTATAAGCTTTGCTTGCAAGCATATTCACTAAAGAAATACTAATATATATTTTTAAAACTAGCCTCTAAAAACTTTACCCCTAATAAAACAGTTTAAAACTTTATTTAAAAGCAAATAAAAAAAGACGCCAAACTAGCAAAAAAAATCAAACAGCTTTAAATCAAAAAACCTAAGAAAAAAAGACTAAGTTATAATAATTAACTACAGAAAAAAATAGCATAAATTACTTTTATAGTAAAAAATAAGCTAACAAGCTTAACTACTTATTAACTAAGAAATTTAGCTATTTTTGATTTAAAAACTATATTATATATTTTTAATAAAATCAGTAAGTTTTTAAACTTTCAACCTTTTAATCTAAACGATATAATATATACAAAAAATAATATTATATTAATTAAAAGATTTAAAAAAGTAAATATTAAAGTTTAAAGCCTTAAAAAACCAAAAGTATATAGGTTATATAACATAATATACTACTTAATTATAGCTGCAAACCTTATATTTTTTTAAATGCTTAACTAACTAAAATGTTAGTAAAATAATAAACTACCTACTAACTACCTTAAAAAAAAAAACAGCTTAATTTTATGCCGTTTATAAAATAAATACAATTAATTTATAATAAAATATTTACTTATATTTTTTAACAAATTATTATTTTATATTAAATAAAATAAACTAAACTTTTATATAAAAAAACCACTATTAAAAGGTAACCTTTTTAAGTAGCACCTATAAATAAAATACCTAAAACCAAAAGCATTATAACATTTAGTGTCTTTATCTTAAAGAGTAAAAATCTACCAAGCTCCTAATAAAAGCAATAAAATAAAAACTACTTAATATAAAGCATATGCAATATTAAAGATCACTTATTAAATCAATTAATTGCCAAAAAAAAAGCTTATATAAGCAGGCATAAAACTAGCTATTAACTTTTATAACTATAAAAACCTTTAAAAAAATAATAAAAACAAGTAGTATATAATGCTAGCTATAAATCATTACTTAAAATTTATCTTTAATTACTACCTTATAAATTAAAAAGCCTTTTTAATTGTTATAGCCTTTAATTACTTAATTAAATACCTATAAAATCATTATAAAACAAAAATATTAACTATAAAATATAATAATAAAATAACATTAAACCCTAATAAAACATTAAAACTTGCATAATATTTTTAAAACACTAAAAAAATAATATTTAAAATATTACCACTTAATACTTAAAACCTAAATAAAAAAGCCAAAAAAATAAAAAAAATAATCAAGTAAAAAGTAAGATCAATAAAAAACAAATGCAAACTACCTACCTACTTATAAATAAAAATAATTAAAGCAGCTATTTACTTATATAATAAAGTACCTAAGTATATCTTTAACTAGAAAACTTTATATAAAAAGTTCTACTTTTATTTCTAACTATAAAATAGCATTATTAAACAAAACAAAATACTTATTTTATCTTATTTAAAAGTATATAAATGTAAAGCGTATGCTATAATATCTACTACTTAAAAAAAGCAAAAAAAACAAAAAAAGCTTAATTTTAAAGCCTAAATTAGCTATCTAGTTAGCTACTAATTCTTTACTACTTATAAAATTTAGCTACCTAAAACTAATAGAGTTATTATTATTAAAGATGCTATATTTAACAAAAAAAGTACTTTTTTAAAAAATTTAAATAAACTAAAAAATAACCTCTTTTAAACTACTAATAAAAAATTTAAAGCTTTACTAGCTAAAATATCTTTAAACCAAACATTCTTAAACACTATTAATAAATTTATAACTAATTTCTATAAAAACTATAAAGTTTACAAACCTATTAATTTTGCTAAAAAAAACATAAATAAAGTAAATATTAAAAAAAGTAAAAATAAAAATATAAGTAAGCTTAAAAAAATTAATTACCTTTATACTAAAGCAATCTTTGCTTTTTATTTTATACCTTTTAAATCTTTAATAAACTATGCTTTTTTTAGCACTATAATTAAAAACGCTAGCTAAAGAAAAAATTTTATAAAAACTACTAGATTGCTTAATTTAACTTTAAAATTTAAAGCAAGCTTTAATGCAACCTTTTTTAAAGTTATAGCACACAAAAGTTGCTAAAAAGCTATATTTAATATAAAACACTTATATACTATAAAGTTATAGCATAGTATACTAATAAGTAAAGCTAATAAAACTAAGTTTTTAAAAAAACCTTAATACTACTTTAATAGCAAACTAAAATTTTACTAAAATAATAAACTTATATTTATTATACTTTTAAATAATAAACTAATAAAAATTTCTTAAAAGCTTAAATTTTATAAATCTTTTTTAGTTAATATAATAATATTTTTTGCGCTAAATAAAAATCCTTATAAACTTTTTTATATTTTTTATTTCTTTTAAGTTAATATATTAATTACGTTTATTTTTTTAAAAATAAGCCTAAAACAACTACTTTATAAAAAAAAGAAAATCTATTGCTAAAATTTACTTTTACCTTTTAAATAGTATAAAGATCTACAAGCTTATTTTATAAAAAACTACTTTAAACAAGCTAAAAAATCTTATTTATAAAGTTATAAAAAAATAAACACTTAATAAAAAGTTAATATATATACTACTTAAAAAAAACTAACTTTTAATTATATATAAGTATATATTTATAAGTTTAACAAGCATAATTATTATTAAAAAAATAAAGCTAGGCTTATAATATAAAAAAACTAACAACTTGCAAATAAAAAAAAAAATACTTATGCTTTTATATTTATAAAGCAATTATTTAAAACACTTATAACTATTGCTACTAAGTTTAACCTTAAACTTAAACAATATAATATAATTAACGCTTTTATTAATATAATACTTAATAAAAAAATATATATAAAAATGCTACCTGGCTACTATAAACCCTTAATAGTCCTTAAACTACTTTAAGCTTTATATAGTCTTTAAAAATCACTCTTGCTATAGCAAAAAAAATTAACTAAAACTCTTAAAAATATAAAATATTAACCTGTTTTTTATAAACCTTATTATTACTTTAAGCAAAAAGTACTAATCTTTATATATATTAATAACATAGTTTTTACCTATTAAAAAGCAAATATAATTATTGCTTAAAAAGCTATTTATAAGCTTAAACGCTATTATTAAATAACTAGAAAAAAAAACCTATAATAATTCTTTAATATTAAAGTTATTTAAAATCGTAAAAAGAAATTAATTTAGTTGTTATAATCTTTATATATTAAAAAAATCGTTAAATTATAAGGTTTTAAATTATTTACTTTAGTATATACTCTTATAAAAACTAAAAAATTAAAACCTTATAGCAAAATAGCAACAAAACAAAAGATTTATAGCTACTAAAAAAAAATAAGATTAATTATATATACTACTATTATTACCTATTTAAATATAGCCTTTAATATATCTAAGCTTTTAAAATTCAACCTTAATCTAAAACCAAAGCATTATAATATAGCTAATCAACTTCTTAAGTACTTACTCTAAACCTAATATTATGCTTTATAATTTAAAAACAAAAATAAGTTTATTATAGCTAGCAATTTTTTGTTTGCTAATAACACTATTAATTAAAAAAGCTCTCAAGCTTATATAATAGTACTATTTAGTAAAGTCATTAAATAAAAAGCTAATAAACAAAACATTATTACTATATTAACTACAAAAGCTAAGCTATTTGCCTTTATATAAGCTACTAAAAAAGCTATATTTATTAATTAATTAATTAAAAAACTAAGTATTACACTAAATAACAAACAAATCTAAATTCAATATAATAACTAGCAAATTATTAGTTTAGTAACCAAAAATACCGCCGTCCTTTAAACTAAGCTTTATTATATTAATATTTATAATTATTAATTATATTAAAAAGTTCTAAATTAAACCTTATAAGTAAAATATATCCTTATAAATAATATAATCGCAAATAGTTTAACTAAAGCACTTTTAAAAAAGAAATAAAAAACCTTTTTAATATAACTAAGCCTTATTAATATTAGAAAGTCCTAAAAACAATAAAAACCTTAAAAGATATATAATAACAATTAAAATCTATTAAAAAACTCCTTAATTAAAAGAGAATTAAATTAATAAATAACTAAAGGTCAAATATAAAAATCCCTTCTTAAAAGGTAATTCTTAAAGGGGTATGTCAAATATAAAAATAATACTATATTAAGTTAAATCACCAGCAATAAAGGGGTGTACCCCTAAACACCCTATTAAGTTAGTCATATCTAGGTTTTACACCAGATACACAGTCATAATTACACGTAACACACAACAACAACATACAAAAATACATCAACTAAACCACCTTACATAACATCGCTTATATCTGACAATATTTAACACCTATTGCTTTACTAAAGCACTAAAAGCACTAAGTCTATAAAAATCAAAAACTTTCTTACTAATTAAAGCTATTATTAATTATAAAGAATATAAAGTATCTTCTCAAGCAAGAGTGCTAAAAGTAAACTATATTAAAAAGTCACTTTATATACTATATATAACAAAGGGTACAAAGGGACACTGGTATACCAGTTCATGTATATAATGAGGTCTTCCCACTCTACTCACGATGTAGAATAGCTGAATGCAACGCTCATATACCTATTATTTCACTAACATCTTTGACGTCAGTGCTTCAAAACTGAGAGTCGCAACTTTCACAAATGCCAAAAGGCCCTAGAAGACTAGGTACCTAAAGCAGAACATAGAAACACACTCTAGTGGGGATAGGTATAGTTTAATTAGAACTCAGTGCCTACATGAGTAACATGACTACCTACCGACATAGTAAGGTGCCTGTAAAATAATAATTACCTCCCTAGTACGTGGTATTAACTCGCGATCGTTAGTAGGCAGGTACTGTGCGAGACAGTCTGCTTATAAGAAAAAGGTACTTGGTTGGTAGGTGGTATGAACAATGAAGCCAGAACGGTAACTTTTGTGACATTGTAGTTTACACACAGGGCTTAACACTATTATCATTATGATACGATTCGACTCGTCGGAGATCGTCACAATTAGAGGGGGGAGGGAGTTATAGATGTAGTCAAAGCGGTATCTTGGACAATGATTGCGTGCCAAAATTGCGCACAGAAGACCTTGAATGGACTTATGACCCCGAGGCGCCGTATAGAGATGGAGCGTACACATAAACAAGGGCTAACCACTGAGGGGGTAACCACCTTTTATGCAACAACATAAACCATACATTTGAGCATACCCCACGTGCCGAAGCTTTCGACTTCGGCATATTTGGTTAAATATTACCATCGATGCTGTTCCCAATTCCGTGCTTACCTAGTTAGATATGGTCGTATAGCGGCTCTCACAGAAATTTACTTGAAATGCCTATTTGGGGTAATCACAGACGCAAGCTCAGCATATTTCTGGGCCTTCATGAAGAACATGGCGAGTTCCTTTTCGATTTATAGCGAAGGAAAGAGCCTGTCAAACCATGTTTGGTGCTGCTCTTTGACCTTCATTGGCTCGTCAACTAGAGCTGGTCGACAATATTGCGCAGCCATCATCGTTTCCGCAACACATTGTAACTGGTTGATAGGTGGTGGTAGACATGCCCCCTTGATATTGTTTCGTGTTGTTCTCGGAGTTAGCTGAGGGATTGATGGTCTCGGATATTTCAGAGTCATCTTTAAGCAGGTTGAGCATACTGTTCCACGCCCCCTCAAAGTCATCCTCACTCATCCTATCCCATTTGCTTATCATAATGGTAATGTTTTGGTAGAACTCGGGGCCACAGAAACATTTGATCTATTGAATATTCTTCAGTTCCTGTTGAGTCACCCTTTCTTGGGTACCGCCAGTGACGTAGATGAGGCCAGCGACGGTGATGATGTCACAAAAACAATCCATGTTGTACATATCAGCGGCACCGAAGCCTGGGATGTTGATGAATAAGTACTGCTCACCATCGATGATAGATGGGCAGACTTGGTCATTTTTGGTCCCTTCAATCGTTGGTAGACTTTCGTTTCTAATAAGTGGATTGAATACAAACCTGATTTTCTCGTCTTCCCAGTGTGCAGATCCATTCCACTAAGCTCACTGATCAAAGTTGACTTGCTGGCCCCCGACTGGTCGCAACAAAAATCAGCTTAGTCCCTTCTAGACTGCGAGCCGTTAGTGTTATATTAGCATCTTCCCTCAAGTGCATCTACTATTCCTCCACAAATTGGACACCCTTCTTCGAAGCCATCGCCTTAGCCTCTGTTACAAGGCTCATCAGAGCCGAGCCCCTGTGGTCCAGTTCCGCGGTCGCTCTCCATTCAAAGGCACAATCGCTTGCTCAGCACTGTGCTCACTGGCGTCACTATCGGAATCAACATCACCGGTCTAGGCTCAGTCCCGGTTTACAGGAGCAGACTATACTCCTAGAGTTGACGTGTTTCTAGCGGGTGGGATCATGTGTAAACAAAATAGGACTCCATTCTGGAGTACGTCGAAAAGCGTATTTTACACCCAATGTTATGTTGTCAGCAACAATTAAGTTAAATGATAAGACTTATTTTCATGTGATGTGATGGTATCTAACTTTAACGGCAGTACTCATGAAATAATCAGAGAATATGTGTGGTTGACTTCGGGATTAACGGTAGTACCGAGTTCAAGTGAGGGAAGATAGGGGCTCTTATACTAAGAGAGGCTTGTGGCCAGATATCATAATCGGCACCTGATCCGTTTGAATTTTCCCCAGCAGATATCAAAACGAAAACAACTTCGTTTAGGGTGGTTTTCTTTGTTTGGATTCATTACCACTCATACAATAGAGCGGTAGAAAGTAATGCACGTAGAAGCAAACTCCCGGTAGAATGAACCACATTAGGTCAGCTTGGATAGCATGTACCCGTGTGTACGGGAAGGTGACGCGTTTCGAATTGAGGTACATCACAAACGGAAAAGCCGTTGTATGGATCGTGGCTGGGTGAGAAGTACATCTCCGCCGGTTGCCTAAACGCCTCTGAATGTATCTTTTCTATTCAGCATTCTGTAGGCTTTCGCACAATCTACTTCGATACAGCTTTCGTGATGGTTAGAGTGATAGACGCCGCAGCTTTTGGAGCCGGTACAGAATGGTCTGGTTTGCCCTGCTAGGTAATACTGCTGTCTTGCGCTGATGAAAAGATGTCTGTTCGCTTGAACTGGAGCTCCAGGCACCAACGGGTACATGGGAACTGCGCAGACGAGCAAGAAACGCGCTCCGGCGCAATGCCAAATCCGGGTAAATTTACTCTCTTCCGGTTGGTCGGCAAGTATTCAGATAAGGAACGGTATATTATTGGACTCGGTCTGTTGGCGTGATCGCAGCGGGTTTCCGTCAGGCTCGAAGAGCGGAGAAATGTTTCCTTTAGCTCGTGCATGCGACCATGCTTAGGTATATTTTCCCATGCAGACCACCCCTAGGCTTTCTATGCAGGCTGTCTTTATATTACGATGCAGCAACCCAACGGCGTATTATTCGACAGCCTACTCCGGAGCGGTTGCCTTGAGTGCCTCGAACTTAGGGAATACATATCATAACATAGCATCCGACTTTCCGTTTGCACACCCAAATCCGCCAGCTTCTAGCGGGGCTGTTATGTCGGCTGGAGTGCATACAACCAGCTTATAGTAAACCATGGGCTAGGTGTTTCTCACTGCATTTTTTGATTGAACTAAAAGCTCGCCTGAACCATCCGCCGCGATGCACTGGTCTTCAACCGACTCGTGCGGATTACGCTGTTCTGTTGATCAAGCTGGCTCGTCTCTGTTCATTCTTCAAAAAGTCTCATCAATTGAAGTTTCGGGAATGGCTTGGCGTTTCACCCTGCAGCTATTAGGTGAGGTGCCGATTTCCGTTGACCTCAGTTTGTAGGTAAGGCTTGTCATATTACCACTAGCAATGCGCAGCTGCGTTGTTGCACGCGATTCGTATAATCTGATGATATAATCATCGCCGTATTCGTGGTTTACCATGATGCAAGACATGTCAGGCCCAGATATACCGGGCGATGAGGACAGCATGAGGGTAAAGGGGGGTCTTCAATTCTAGATGGTTACATTTCTCTTTCGTACTGTCCCAGGAGCGTGACTGTAAGTCTCACGTTCAGGGTGCTGACAGCATAGATCAAGGGGTTGTAGCACGTGCTGTACCAGAATACACAGCCCGAGGTAATCCGTCTTCATGTATATAATCTTTTCATCTTACTCGCACAGTTATGACAAGTCAATCAAGCGCTCATATACCTACTATATCTACACATGGATACGACCTGTCGAATGGGATGCCGGCTACAAGTCGTGGCACCATAAATCGTCGCACACGACACTCATTCGTTCGTCATTACAATTTCACTCGGAACATTAATGAATTTTATGGCAGTGTAAGCCTGTAGCCCTGCTAGAAGTTTCTCTTCCGATCGTTGGTTGCCCCAGAAACTCTAGTCTCATCCGTTTCCATAGCACTTCGCGTTTGCGAGCATCACACGCACTCTTGGTGCCCTTTCATCTTCACAGTTTCATTCCCAACTACATTGCTATTAGCCTGACACAACTTCAGCCTTTAGATGCCCGACATTCACAAAACAGCAACCCGTATTTCTACACCTGAACTTATGATCACGAATATACACAAGCGTCGAAGTTGCGGGGTCACAAGCCCAACACGCAGGAAACATGAGCAACTCTCGTCCTCCTAAAATGCCTTGCCCGTATTTCGGAAGAGGCAAATGCAATTTCGGAGCGCGATGCAAGTTCTCCCACAATTTGACTAGCTCGACAGGGAGCCAGCACGCTGGTCCGCCAACCACAACTCACTCGCAGCGACCGAGTTCCAGTAGAAGAAAGGAGGATGACCTACACGAATGGAAGCTACTTCTCCGCCAAGGACGCCGATCCCCTAGCCGTGCCACCTCCGATCTTTTCTTCGGGTTAGCTGTCAAGTTGATTGAAGGAGATCTAGGTGGATGTCAGGAAGCTGTCAAGCTACTCTCTGAAGAAGAAGGCCTTACTTACATTCGGTTGCTCGTTGAAAAACACATACCTAACGCTGTTGACGATCATAAAAAGCAAGATATCTGGGCCAAGCAGATGCAGCCACTCTTCACCCTCATCACACACCAACGCGTTGTTGATTCTGCAGTACTCGAGCAGCAGGTCGCTGCCATCTACAACTTCATGCAGGGCATTGGCAGTCAACGGATGAAGATCATCTTCGATTTCGCCATCAACCTGACCCACTCGGTCCCTATCACTAACACGTCGGCTACACCGAATTCAGCTGTATCCAAGCTAGTCATCGTTGAAACCTGTCTGGCAGTACTGTCCAAGATGATTGACTGCATCACCAACAATATCATCGACAGAACCTTTAAGATTGTTGTGCAGCAGGTCGCTTCTATATTGAAAACCTTGAATACAACGTCAGATGATTATCGGATGCTTCAGTCTCACAAGTGGCTTCGTTACATCAACTGTCGCCTGGGAGTAGGAGATGAGCTACCATCATCTCAAGTCCGGGCGACACATAGTATCGGGTCACGCGCTAAGTTTACACTCCCTAAACATCTTCCCGGTCGTCTCTCGGCATCGGGTCGTCGCCATGATAATGACCATACTAACATCGTCGACATCAGCGTTTTACCAACCCACGATGAAATTATCTCAACCCGGGGAGAGTACTTACCGAGCAATGATCCCTCGTCCTTCCATCTTCCAGGTATCGTAGGACGTCTCGATCGTGAATTCCGCCTTCTCCGCGAAGATACAGTGGGCCAGTTGCGAGACGCAGTCCGCGATCTATTGGAAACGATACGGAGTCGTGGTCAGGGTCAACAGACAGGTCGTCGCGAAAAGCAAAATTTATTCACGTACATATATAAAGATGTGGAACCTGTTGGAGCTTCATTCGAGAGGCTACATGGCTTGGACCTGTTGGTACAGTTCCCACAGCCAAAGAGTGCCACTCGCCAGAGATGCCAGGATTGGTGGACACAATCCAAACGTCTACAGCCGGGTGCCCTGGTCTGTATTATCAGCGAAGACGGCTCTGTTCTCTTCTGTATCGTCGCTGAAGCGACTGTCATAACTGATAACCAAAAGGGTAAAGGAAAGCAGCGCATTGATAACGCAGAGGAGACGCCGAAGCAGAAAAGCCCCTCGCTAGCTGACGACGATGCATTTGCATATGTGCACCTAAACCTTGCGGAGTTCAGAGACGGCAACTTGCAACAGGCCCTTCGCTGGTATCAAAATGTCGGGCCTAAGCACCAGCGATGTCTCGTAGAGTTCCCAGGTGTGTTACTGGCCTCATTTCAGCACACCCTCGAGGCGCTCCAAAGAATGTCGAAGGCCCCGGACATACCATTCATCGACTTACTCGCTCCGGCAACGCCGACCGCGGGCATCGTGGAGGTTCCGCCTCCCAGTACGCAACCAAAGCTGGCTTTTCCTTTAATCTTGAATGTCTGGCAAAAGATGGCACCAAACTAAGCTTCTCACCTACCCAACACCTAGATCCGAAAACACTTACCCAACACTCCACACTTGATGAGACCCAATCGTCAGCTCTTCTCGACAGTTTATCTCGCGGTCTTGCTCTCATCCAAGGACCTCCTGGAACAGGGAAGAGCTACACTGGCGAAAAGATCATCAAGGTTCTACTTGCGAACAAAAAAAAGGGAAACCTTGGTCCTATCCTATGTGTCTGTTACGTAAGTATCACTAGAGTACCTAATTCTTTAGCCTTCCCATGTCATTACTAACAACTAGATAAATCAGACAAACCATGCCTTGGATCAATTATTAGAGCATCTACTCGATGATGGAGTGAAGCAGATCATACGTATCGGTTCTCGCTCCAAATCCGAACGTCTCGAAGGTGTCAATCTCCGAGCCGTCGCCAGGTCCGCTCCTCGTACAGGGGTGGAGAAACGCTCTCTATGGGAACATTGGAATGCATTAGATCAGCACGAGCACAATGTGTCGACATCTCTGGTAGGCCTTGAGCGTTGTCTTGGCCGACCAGCTCTTCGGACTTACCTGTTAGAACATCACCCTCAACACCACCAGGCGTTATTTGGAACATCGGTAGATGAAGATGGATACGAGAAAGTGCAGCATCGCTCGAATCAACTGATTGATCAGTGGCTGCGTAGCGAACGGGCCTCTACAGTGGCGCCGACCACCTTACGCCGAGTCGAGCAATTGGTGACAATGAATCTCTGGACCATGACACGTGCAGAACGCCAACACCTGTACAACTACTGGCAAAAGCAAATTCGAGATCCAATTATTGGGGATTTTCTTTCAGATCACAAAGAATATGTCGGGACTAAATCACAACGCGACCGCGTTATTCGAGAGGTCGACCTGCGATGCTTGTCGGCTGCGGGGGTTGTCGGGGTGACAACTACTGGCCTGGCCAGAAACCTGGATCTTCTCAAAAGGTTAAGATGCAAAGTTTTGATATGTAAGTGGATTTCGATCTCGTATACCTTGTTTATCGCTTCCCGCAAAGTTATGTTGGTATTGTTACGCGTTGGCTCTAGTGAACTCCTATATCGCTCCTCGTCGCCTAACGATGCTAGGCTTTCCGCAGTCAAGTGATTTATTACGAGCTACATATTACCTCTTAGCAAGCACCTGGAATACGCTAACTGCTCTTAATAGGTGAAGAGGCCGGCGAGGTGCTCGAAGCGCATAATCTTACGGCACTGCTTCCCTCGATCGAGCACTGCATCCTGATCGGCGATCATTTACAGCTTCGGCCACAGATCCAGAATTACGATTTGAGTTCTGCAAACCCTCGTGGGGCCCAGCACTCATTAGATGTATCATTATTTGAGCGCCTAGTGAGACCATTACAGGACGAAAACCAAAGGCTTCCTTTCAGTACTCTCGATACACAACGCCGCATGCATCCTAGCATCTCTGAACTCATCCGTCAGACTTTGTACCCCTCGCTAGTGGATGGTGGAGATGTCGCCGAGTATCCAGAAGTGCTGGGCATGAAGAAACGTCTTTTCTGGCTTCACCACACTGTGCCAGAAGACCGAGCACAGCAGCAAGATCCCACATCTAATTCTCACACGAACTCATTCGAGGTTGATATGACCGTAGCACTTGTTCAACATCTCGTTCGACAAGGCACATACGGTCCCGATGACATCGCTGTTATTACCCCGTATCTCGGACAGCTTCATCGCCTCCGCCAAGTAATGCAGACTTTGCTCCAGATATCCGTTGGCGACAAGGATCTTGAAGAGTTATCGGCGCTTGACGCTAGCAATATTGGACATCAAGAAGAGTCTCCCGCTCGTGGACCCAATACACCTGTTCGAACAACCCTGCTGAAGACCATCCGTCTTGCCACAGTGGACAACTTTCAGGGTGAAGAAGCCAAGGTGATCGTCATTTCTCTAGTTCGAAGTAACAACGAGAAGCGCTGTGGATTCCTCAACACACCCAATCGCATCAATGTGCTCCTATCTCGAGCAAAGCACGGGATGTATATAATCAGCAATTCGGACACATATACGCATATACCGATGTGGTCACAGGTTATTACTATGCTCAGAGAGAAGAATAATATCGGACCTACTCTGGAGCTCCAGTGTCCTCGTCACCCTAATCTTCCCATTGAGGTGTCAGCGCCTGATCACTTTCTACAGTTTTCCCCCGAGGGAGGCTGCCTTCGGCAGTGCGACCAAAGACTGTCTTGTGGGCATGCATGCATTAACCGATGTCATTCCCAGGTGCTTCACAATGCTGTGAGATGCCTGGAGCCATGCCCTCGCCCGAAAAAGGGGTGCGAACACCATTGTAAACGGTACTGCGGAGATATTTGCGAGCCGAAATGCACCGAAAGACTCGACAACTTGAACATATTACTACCTTGTGGTCACAAAATAACGAACGCTTTATGTTGGCAGTCTCAGGACCCATCTTCCATCATCTGCACGCAGCCGGCTACCAAGACAGTACCTGGATGCAACCATACTGTCAAGGTTTGTTGTAATATTGATGTGACTGCATCCAACTACAGATGCACCAGCCTCTGCGGTGGCCCCCAACCCTGTGGGCATTCTTGCCGTAGCGAGTGTCACCGCTGCAAAGCCAGAAAGGACGGCGTAGTAATAGCAGAGAACCATGAGATCTGCCGACAACCCTGCGGACGGGCATACACCGCTTGTCGCCACACCTGCCAAATGCGTTGTCATGGTCAAGATAAGTGTTCTCCATGCCCCAGCCCCTGTGAGGTGCGCTGCAGTCATTCGAAGTGTAGCAAGAAGTGCCACGAGCCTTGTGCGCCCTGTGCCGAGCAAGACTGTTCATCAGCCTGTCCCCATCAGAAATGCACGATGCCTTGTGCGGCACCTTGTGACTGGATCCCCTGCTCTAAACGATGTGAACAGCTTCTAAGTTGTGGCCATCAATGTAAGTTAGACTCATATACACTCTCCCCATCTACACTCGCCCCCCCAGCACCTTACGGCTATCTTACTCTTTGTGAAGGTCCATCACTCTGCGGCGAATCGTGCCCTGACTCGAAGTTCTGCCAAGCGTGCTGTGTTGATGACATCAAGTCCACCATGGTCGATTTTATCATGGGTTCGCAGTACCACGAGGTTAACCTCGATGAAGACCCATGTATCTTTCCCGATTGCGGCCATTTTATCACCAAAACCAACATGGATGGCCTCATGGACCTGAAGGCGCATTATGATATGTCTGCCGAAGAAGAATCAAGTCCAGTCGCATTGTCTAGTAGCTCTATGCCATTCTCGATGGACGAGGTCAAAACATGCCCCTCTTGCCGAGGTTCATTGCGGAACATTGCCCGATATGGCAGGATTATTCGTCGTGCCATTCTCGATGAGGCGACGAAGAAGTTCATCTCTTGGTCGCACAGCGAGTTCTTAAAATTAGCAGAACAGCTTGTTGATGTACAGATGGGTCTTGCAACAGCCAAGGCGCCTACGGCTCAGCAACAACAACTAACTCATCCGTCTACGCGTATGTTTTCCAAGGGACGCGTTCAACAACTGCAGCGGGTTGGCGACTGGGTCGGCAATTCCAGATATAAGGATGCAATACGCCTTTGGATCCAGATTAGCGGACTTATCGGCCAAGTTCGCAAAGAAGAACAGCCCCTGCAGCGTGTTGCAGACCACGTTCGACATGCAACAAGACATCGGAGGACCACTGGAGCGTTCGCCTTTGATGAGTCCGAACTTCAGGCAAAGGGCGCGCTGCAGACTTCCGCCTTGTCGCTCAAGTGCGAAATCGTCATTTTCGCCGACTTTATGACGATTCGACAACCACTTATTGCCTCGCGACCGGAGATCAATTTGGATTTGACAAAAGCAATGAAGGAATGTGAAAATCTGATCGATATGGCAAAGTCAGCCCATTACCCCCGCGAGCAGACGGAAGGCCATATCTACTTGGCCCAATTCTGTGCCTTCGCGCGCACACTTACACCCGAGCCATCTGGGAGCTCGACACCAGCTGAGACATCCTCCGAGATTCGCGACAAATTGAAAGATCAAGGGACAGCCCACATAGTGGCTGCGCGCGAGCTCGTTGCCCAGTACTCATCCATTCTTGTGCTCCAGCCTGAAATTGAAGCGGCCGAGAAAATGCTACGTGACGCCGTCTTTTATACCCAGGTGTCGCCCGAGGAGATGAGAGCTGTTTATCAAGCAATGTCTAGAGAGTTTTCAGGCACTGGTCACTGGTATACCTGCGCCAACGGTCATCCGTTTACTATCGGGGAGTGCGGTATGCCGATGGAACAGGCCAGATGCCCTGAATGCCAATCTGCTGTTGGAGGAGCAGATCATAGGTCTGTCGAGGGCGTGAGGCATGCAGACAATATTGAGGCTCTGGCTCGTGATGTGAACCAGATGGGTATCTAAGATAGGTTGCTGGCTAATGATTGGGGATCGGCTTTTCTTTCCTTCCTTCTATTTACTAGGCCTCGGTGGTGTTTCTACTGGAGTTCTCAAGCATGTTCATGCCGATACGGAGGTTTAATGCTATCCGAATCATGTTACGGGCGTTTTTGAGCTGTAGTACCAAAATGAATTTGTTAACATTCTGTCCGAGACGTCGGTTTGCATCACGAAAACTAAGGTCGTGTTTGCCCCTGAAACTATATTATCTCTTCCAAATGGCACTCCGCCGGATTTACCATTACTCACAAAGTTTCGAAGATCCATTCAGCTGCGTAAGGTAGCACCAAGGTTCGAGCTCGAACAGCAGAATTGCTTCCTGTCTCCAGTACCATAAAGTTTGTGTGAAATTTGGGTTTCAGCTAGAACTCGCTAGTATGACGGCAAGGAATGGCCTAGATTCCAGCTATCGTAGCCTGCCGCCAGGTACTAAGTGTATTTTCCTTTCTCCAACAGTTTGTAGTTCTCTCTTTCTCTTTGTTGGATGTGTTTAACAATGACACAAAGCCCAAGTCCAAGCGATTTGTAAACAATGGACCCTGTATTTCATTTCCTTGTTACTTTGAGTCGAAACAGATCATGGATGAGACTTATCGAGAGTGAAGAGGGAAGTTTTCAGCCCTGGCCTAGATATTCTGGGTATATATACCAAGTGATTTGCGAGAGAAACCAAACCTCATTATCGCACACCCAGTAAACACACCAGTTATAACACAAACATCAACATCACCAAGCACAAGCTTCCGAACAGTCTTCAGCATAAACGATACTAAAAAATCCATACCGCCTCATCAAAAATGTGTCAGGATATTCAGAAAGTCACCTTCTTTTGCGGCCACCGGGTCAGCTTCTGGTGGGGTAAATCTCGCTTCTGTCTTTTCACCGGGGAAGGCGTCGATCGTTTCCATACGACCTACACCTCCTTCAAGAATGATGAAAATAAGTGCCCTCGTTGCACAGTTGGAGACGAAATCAAGAAGCAGGGCAAAGTAATGAAGCGAGATGCGTTCCTAGAAGCGGTCGCGAATAAATACGGAAAGACCCAAGACGCAAGAGAAGAGAAGCAAGCAAAGAAATGGGAGACTTTAGATGAGGAATCCAAAGCCAATCTCACAGAAGCAAAGAAGGACGATTTGCGGCTCCAGGTCAAGGAGCAGATCGCCTTTTATCTTGGAAAGGATAACATGAAGCCCAGCGGGAAGATTGCCATGCTGCGCACCATTCTCGGGTTGCCGGATTACCACAACCACCAAGAGCTGGTCAGATTTTTCGCTTCACGTTACTTCAAGGCGACTGACAAAAACCGAGCTCTGGAGGATGAGGAGCGGAAGAAGCTGTTCAGCATCACTCGTCGCGCAAGACTTGATCGCACACTCAAGGCTGGCTTGAATTTGTCACAGCCTATCCCTTTGCCGATTCGCGAGAAGAAAGCTGAGAAAGGTGAACCTGCATCGCAGGCTCAAGCAGTACAGACCCAAGTGGAAGAGGGTATTGCGAAGGTGTCTATCACTCCGGCCTAAAGTTCAGAACACTAGCTGCCACCAAGCTTGATTGCTATGGCACGGGGTGAGGTTGTACCTCGGAGGGTGAACCTTACATGCCAACATATGACACTCATGGAATACTAACCAGGCCGGGGTGTTTCCACAGTTGGGATTTTTGGGCCTAGTGTTGGTGATATTACATATGATTGTTCCATTTGATGTTAGAGTTTGGTTTATGTTTTAGCTAGTATTCCTTTTCTCCAGAATACACAAATATTGATTACCGACTTTCGTCTTATTACTACTGCCATTCATTTTTAATGAATGATTAACTATATGTTCACAGATACATTGCTTACGTTTCTTTTCTTAATTGTAGGCGCCCTGTCTTTAAACCACAGACCTTGGGTTTTTAATTCAAGTCATAAGCACGACTATTTCTACCAACTAGCTACTATATTGATAAGTGCTTATAGGTCGCCTATGTTTAATTTAAGTGTTTTTTTTGGCTGCTGTCATAAGTGACGCCTGTTTAAAAACAAGGAATACCAGCCCGACCTGAAACCAGTTTACGCCTTGGTAGATAAAACTATCTGCTTCATAGGTCCTTTGAGGGCCTTCTACTTCCCTAAGGAATTGTATGTGAGAGCTAATAAAAATAATGAGCAAAGTCATCCGGAGTCAACGTGAGCCTACATTGAAGCGTGATTATTCTCTAATACCCTTTCCCCCTTGGGTGTGGTAATTAAGTCTGGTTAGCCGACGCCATCAATGTTTGAATAGAGCGTTTTTTGAAAGGAGGCTTAATCGGCAAACAATAGGGTTACATTACCTACCTAACCTAGGTAAGTACCAGACCCTCGTAAAGCCCCTTAGTCAGCCTCCTAGCTAACTCACTATATAGGGTTCATTATGTAACACATTACGCTTATCATCAAGGCTTTTCGCGACATGATCCGCAGGCACGGCAATACTACAGTTTCTGAATGTTGTCGTCAATCTCCCTACCAATGCCTGATAAAATGTCAGAAGATTCTAACGATTAGTAGTATGCACCGGACAACCAAATATCGGACACGTTTAACTCTTATAGAATATAGGTGGGGATTGGATTCCAATTGCCCTGAATTATTTGACGGAGCTGCGACGACGCAAGCCCTTCGAGCTATTGCTCTCGACTTAAGACACCAGTTCAACCCCCATGAAAACTAATGGGTGCGCGGCTAGGTATATGATGACCTGTCAACACCGCATTGGTCCCAGACATAGCAATGCGAAGCCCACCTTCAACTTCCTCATCTAGTAGATAGTTGTCTTCGTTAGGCGAAGAGGAGAGGTTACTGGCAACTCTGTCTGATGCTCTAAAAAGTGTAAGCAGTAAACTTGTGGAATAAGCCCTACCACCCTGTCGAAAAGAATTTCAGTGGCTTAGTAGTAAGAGAATAAACATATCTTAGAAGCATAATAACAGATAGTTAATACAGAAGATAACAGTAGAATAAGCGTTTATATAAACTATACAATATATGTAATACACTATAACCTGCGTATTAAGCGAAAATTCTTTTCTTCTGAATCTAGGCCAAGTTAGAAATACAGGGCCGCATATGCAGCCTGACCATAACCCAACGAGTTTATGATTCTCTTCGTAATCGCACATTAAATGCAGGCAGACTCAAGCTACTCGCCTTGCCCTTGCTTGTACTAAAGATGAACTCATCGATAGACTTGAAGCCGTACACAAGTCTGTCCATAGAAGCCCAGGAATGACAAGTTCCCTTGGGCCAGAATCTCCCCGCGTCGCCTTCCGCGAGCTGCTCGACTGTGCCGACGTCGAAGTATGCGCGCCACGCAGTCTGGCACCCGGATGAAAGATTGGTCGGGTATAATCGCACGCGGACGGGGAGATCGGTCGGGCTACTGGAGAGCGCGCCGAAGGCCCCGTAGTTCTTGATTATATCGACCCCGCGGACGGTCCAGTCTGATACGGAGAAACCGGGCCCGTCGTCGAGTGAGAGCGTAATGCTTGAGTTTGCCGCAGAGTCAGAATATGTGCCGCCGAAGTTGGATTCTCCTTGCGTCTTGCTCGCGTCTTCGATCGCTGGCAGTAATGCCGTCACCACGTTTGTTAAGGTAAAGTCTACAATGTCAGCAGAGGACTCGCCCCCGCCGGATAGGATCGTGATAACGAGATCGTAGTCGGGGATCAGACAGATTAGGTTGTTGTATGAGCCCAGGTTTCCGGACTTCGTGTAATATTCGATTAACCGCCCATCTTTCGTGACAGTATCCGAGCGCAGGATTTCCCATGGCCCGCCGAGCATCAAGCCTGGTGATGAGGTAGAGGTCATTGGTTTCATCCACTTGCGCGTCGTCAGGGGATCTAGGATGCGATTCTGGAGGATGCCGACGCCGAATGCTAGCATGTCCTTCGTGTTGGAGTAGAAGCCACCGGCACTGGTATAGTTAGCTCTGGTCGCGTGCTAGATCGCTTCAAGTCACTTACATGTCTTCGTACCCTAGACTACTTCCGAACCAAATATCGCCCTTCGGGATGAAACCCCAGGATCTGTCTTTAGGTGCGTTGAAAATCGTCGTGTTCGTCATGCCTAGAGGTCCAAAGATGGCTTTTTGAACGTATGCATCATAGCTCATGTTGGTCGCGGACTCGACCGCAAAGCCCAGGATTGCGCTGGCGACGTTGGAGTAGACGGGGTTTGTCCAAGGCGCGTAGACAGGGTGACGCTTTCCAAAGTCTCTGAAGAATTCGGCACGGGTGCATGCCGGAAGACCGAGGATACCGGCACATCCAGTCTTAGAGGAGTTCGTCAGTTGTGGAAGACCAAGTTGGGTGAAATCCACAGGAAAGCTACCCAAGTCGTTGACGACTGTTTAGTGTAAGCCTAGATACTGCGAAGATTGGAGGAACATTGCGCATACGATCTGCCCCGATACCGCTCATATGTGTCGTGAGAGAGCCAACTGTGACCTGATCCCAATTTACCGCTGTTATGTCATTGGCGACTGGAACTGCCTCGCTCCTCAGCTGGAGTAATTCGGGGACGTATTTCGTGATTGGGTCTTCCATCTTCATCTCTCCTTGTGTCAATACGGAAAGGACAGCGAATATTTTCGATACGCTTCCTACCCGGTAGATCGTCTCCGAGTCAATGACCGTCGTGCTGGTATTATCACGGACCGATGGCGTGTGATGAAGCTCGAGCATTGGGTTTATCTCGTGTATGGATTTTACTGCAATTGATATTCCACTCGTATCGAATGCCGCTGTAAGATTATGGAACCGGTCCGTGGCGATTTTGATGGCAGATTGAACAGATTCGTGAGTTGAAGGGGTTATAGGGGCTGGCATGACCGGTCCCAGAGGGGGACAGAGTCCATCACGAGCAGCAAGAGCAACATTGCTAAATAAGAGGAAAGCCCCTAAGAGAGCGGGATGATGATTAGATTGAAAGTACATGGCGGTAAGAACTGTTGTAGGAATACTGTTAATGAATGAGGTCGGAATAATTACACACTCTTTGAATCGGTCATGACGATATATATAACCTCTCTCGGGCCTGGTATCTGCTGCCTAACCCCCTTCTTCCCACGTCATTTCAGTAGCATAGCATCTAGTAATTTCTTCATCATCTAAGCCTTTGCCTGGGGTATTCGGACTTTGGCCTGTATGAATGAAATTAGTTGGTATTTGCCCTACAGTTTGATAGGCAAGATCTGACAGACTAAGATTTTAGACACGATCCTACGGTGACTGTTACAGCTTATATTCGCTGTAGTGGGTTTAGCATGCCTCATTTGGATGCCAAGCCGACTTTTGATTGGCCGGTTCGGACTGCTGCCCCGGAACGACGCTATCGTCACCCATAACTCAGCCCTCGGACTCTGGACTACGGCTGCCTATCCAGATATTAATAACTACCTACTATGTCTCAGGGGTGTAAAATCTGCCTTGTCATGTATTGTGGGCTTTTGGCAAAGGCGCTCTTAAGTCTCCTGATAACTTATGCCTACAATTTTGGTGTAAGTACTTTGTGGCAAGATACCTTCTGCGCTTTGAGCCGCGGGTTAGTGTGCCAAGAATACCTGGCAAGGAAGATTTTACTGGCCATAGACGTAGTATGTACACTAACACGGGGAAATAGCAGTGATTTCATACAAGCAGATTAGATAGTCGCGCGCCGCGATTGATCCCATCGTACCCCTTTGAGGTCGAGTGATGGTCAATAACTGAGATGATATTGGTATGCCGTGTGACTACACAAACCCGACTTTATATTTATGTAACATCTTGAGTAACAATGCTTCTGTCAATTTCAGGCATATTGTCATTGATTATTATTTGGTGCGATGTTGGGAACTACTACCTCTCTATCCTGTCAACCTTCATGTGAACCCCGACGCCACATCTTGACCTCAGTGGCTGACTACTTACCTACCAATATAGCACCGCTAAGGCCAATGATAACTTGCATAAGGAGTGCGGCATTGGTATGCACATGGTCTGGTAATGGCCAATGGATGGGCCGAGATGCGTCAGGGTTGCTCTTTGTTTGGGCGTCTGAAACAGGGACGATGCATACTAGCTAGGTTAGATAATCAGTAGGGAAGGGATTTGCACGAGATAGCTTTGAATATTGTCTTAGATATCTGTCTACGCTACAGAATATTCTACGTTAGATGGCAAGATAGAATGAACAGATACGGCGACAATTATTCGATTTAAAAGGACATTGAGGAATTGGCCACAGTACTATAGGTTGTCTAAAGAATGTATTCCTCGTGTAAAGACAAAAAACGGTACGGCTTTGTTTAAGTCAAACTCATGTAACATAGGTATTAATTGTTGAAATGACTTATGAAGGTGGGTATGACGTAGCATATCTGGGGTAGGTACTTAGTCTTATGCCGTAGGCGGACCCTAAACAGTACCCATACTAAAGGCCTAGACATTAGTACCTAGGTACCTTCAAAGGAAGCTCCAAGATAGGGGAAATAGGTAGTTACCCGCACTGTAGGTATGCTATGCTATAGCAGCAGTGCGATTTTACCCACGTGTCCAACATTTCTCACCACCTAAATATCTAAAGTCACACAATCCAAACCTCACCATCCTTGTCCACGGGCTTCTTGTCTATGCCTTCGTTTTCCCCCGACAAGTACCCCGAGACTCTGTTTGCTACAAGCTACAAAACACAATTCATGCGGATTTAGGATATTTCACAGCACAAACAATCGCTCCGACATCTGAACCTGCGCCTCGCCATCAAACCCTCTTTGCCGGATCGGGTCTAGATCTATACTGTGAGCCAAGGATGTGCTCCTCGCCGTCCACTCCACCTGTTCCACAACGACGGACTGAACGATGCCTGGCCGACTATCTGGCGAGATAGAAAGACATAGCGAAGGAATGGAGGCAGACGGGGATCACACTCGAGCTGCGGCGAAGAAGAAGAACAAGCACAACGGCATCGATCATTCGCTCGAAGCAAGGCGACTCGCGACACAGTGTCCAACGCCCCCGACCGATCCCTTTCCCGACTTCGAGAGTACCCCGACGGTTCCCAGCACCGCCGACCACGATGACGGTCTCGCCTTGCCACAGGCAGACAATGCGACTGCGAATCCGCCACAGCTCGAACAACACGCTGGTGGAGTGATGGCATCCAAGCCACGCGCACAGTCAAACACCAAACTGGCTAGTCGTGAGAGCACTAGGAAGCTCTCTGCTTCCCAGATGCAAGCTTTGACGTCGGCCCCAGACTCGTTACCCGTTGCCGTCATGGTCACACCTCAGCGTAAACCGAACGGAGCCGAATATCCCTTGTCGGCTAATGCCGTTGAGGACATGGTTCACCTTTCCATGGCTGACCAGCTCCAAGACGGCGTCGAGATCTCTATGCGGCTTAGGAATGGCTCTGTTCGCTCTAACAGTTCGGCCGAGGTGAGAAAACATGATCGACGCACTGCTGCTGATTTCCAACGCCCGCCTCCATCAGCCCGCACTCTCTCCAGTCCTCCCATCAGCCGAAGACCGCCGTCAGGTGCCCCTATGACTGCACCTCTTCACAATCGACGGAACTCGTTCAATCCTCGGGAGAGGCCAGCGCCTCTAAATCTGAACGTGCCACCTAAATCTTCCCAGGCCGCCACGAAATCAAATCTAGTTCGACCGGCAGAACGCTCCGAGCCTCTTCCTCCGTCGCCTATGCTCCCTGCAATACCCTTGCCGCCCATGTCACTTTCCACGCACTTGCAACTTGAGCTCGCGGGTCAGCGACCTAGTCCACTATACATACACCATTCTCAGCCGGCAGATACCCCATACGAATCTAGCGCGGTCAAGTTTGAACGGCTACTTAATGCCTTGCTTCTTCCGCCCTACCTCGAACAAGTCATGTACTTTGGAACGCTAGCGTGTTTTGATGCCTGGCTGTACACATTCACGATACTGCCCATGAGGTTTCTCTCTGCTCTTGGTGTGCTTATGCGGTGGTGGTTATATCTTATCTGGAAAGAGGTCAGATGGATGATTGGTTTTGTTTGGTTCGGCATAGGGCGTCTTTGGCGTAGAGGTCGGAGGGGCAGAACACCGTCCCGCAAACCAGGCGATGGTAGCCGAGCCCCGAGTGAAGCTGAGAGGAGCCAGAGTCGACCGAGGGGGGGTAGTTCAAACCCAGCTACGAGACAGCGCAACACATCTGATCTGCGTGGGCCTTCTCTTGGGGAACAGTCACGACCAAGCCCCAATGGAGTCTTTCATCCTCCCAAGCATGCGATGCCTAGAACGGGACATTTCCGACATCGTAGGACGAAGTCGATACCCTCGAATCTCACATCGTATCACAAAGCCGATCTGTTGCAAGGTTTCGTGCTCATTTGCAGTTCCATCGCACTGTCGAATCTGGACGCAAGCCGAATGTACCATTTTATCCGTGCCCAGTCATCTATGAAGCTATATGTTATCTATAACATCCTTGAGGTAGGCCCTATACAATGTTTGAAGACTAAATCTATATCTAATTGTGTTGTAGGTTGCCGACCGGCTTCTTTCGGCAATTGGGCAGGATATCTTGGAGTGTCTGTTCAGCTCAGAGACACTCTCGAGAAATAGCTCCGGGAGGTCCAAAATACTATTACCCTTTGGCATGTTTTTGCTTGCATTAATTTATAATGTTATACACACTTGGTGCTTGTTCTACCAAGTCATAACACTAAACGTGGCGGTGAACTCATATTCCAATTCATTGTTGACCCTCCTCATATCAAACCAATTCGTCGAGATCAAAGGCAGCGTGTTCAAGAAGATCGAGAAAGAGAATCTATTCCAGCTTACGTGTTCAGACGTAGTTGAGCGATTCCAAACGTGCATTATCTTATTAATCATTGGCATGCGCAATGTAGTAGAAGTTGGTGGTCTCTCGGTCCCAGGAGCTGGCAGCGAGTTCGATGGCGGTGGACTGAAAAATGGGCCAATGCACACGAGTTCCATTCTACCCGCCAGCTTCACGGTTTTGCCGACATGGATTCAATCAGGCGAAGTGCTCTCCCCTTTTGTTGTCGTTATCGGCATTGAGATGCTCGTCGATTGGATCAAGCACGCGTACATCAACAAGTTCAATAATGTCAAACCGACCATTTACCGGAGGATGCTAGACATCCTATGCAAAGATTACTACACAAATGTGAGCTGAACCCCAAGTCCTTGTGGTAGATATCCTTGCTAGGCATATGCTAACACGTTTCAAAGGCCTTCTCTGCCCCATCGTTGACGCGTCGGCTTGGTCTACCGCTATTGCCGTTATCCTGCCTCTTCGTTCGCGCATCTTTCCAGGTATACCACATGTTCCTCGCCACGCACATCCCTTCTCCCATGCCCACGTCGACTACCGAGCTGTCCGTCGAGTCATCCTCACCGTCTTCGGCGGCTATGATTGCAGCTTTCGAGCAGCTCGATGCCCTCATTCGCCATGCGCTGGGCCGTGCCGTGTACCCACACGAGTCGTCCCAGGACCAACCATGGTGGTCTTTCTCGTCGGATGATGTGATCGCACTCTCGACTATGCTAGTGTTTTTCTTCCTTGCCTGGATCGTGCTATTAATCATCAAACTGCTCCTCGGCATGGTTCTGCTCCGGTATTCTCACAAGCGATACGCCATTATGAAGCTAAAAGAACACGCAATTGCAATCGGGAAGGCGGAACACGAAAACTTCTCCCAGCCTGGGCAGCGGGTTGGTGCTAACAGCGCAGTGGAGATCGGCGAGGAGAGGAGGAAGTTGATCTATGAAGACGACCCAGAAGGTTTTAAGAGGATGCACGACCGGGAACGAAAGACACAGGAGAAGTTTAAGGAGAAAGGCGATGACGGTCTTGCGAAGGTGGTCCGGTATGAAATGGTTGCAAAGCGGATTTGGTGAGGTGAAGGCTTTTTTTTCTTCATTGCTGCGGCGTTAAGGTTCATCGGGTGGTCCTGCATAGCATGGCGTTTGAGAAGAAAAGCCTAGTATTTATTGCTCTCGTAATATTTCCTCACTACTTTAACGATGATACATTCAGCAACGATTTTCATGAATTTTCCATTTCCGGGATCGATTCTTCGTGTGTAATGGACTGTTTTGAGGTTTGGTTCTTTGGCCTTGTTGCTTGTCCTCTCTACGCGGTTATAACAACTTGCGATGGCATTGTGACAGGACTCTTAAAGGATTGTCGTGTGAATTTGATATGCTTGTAGCCTAGATATTAGCGTAGATTCACTCTTTACTGCCTAAATGTTTCGGTGCTTAGGAGTATTGAATTGGTATAGGTAGGTTATGGGGAGTATTGTTGAGGCTAACATAGGTAGGTAAGTACTAGAGATAGTGTTATAACTAACTGATGCGGGCAAATGTGTTCAGCAAAGGATGGCCATTTTAATGGTCTATTAACTTCGAGGCTACTAATACAGTCGAGTCGAGTAGCTATATGCAGCTATATAACACTGTACACTGAGTCCTTGAGTATAAGCTAGGCTCTCCTTTAATCATTCTCAGTTGTGTTCCTATTACCTCTTGTCACTTTTATGGTCTGTCTCTATAATTATTGCGCGGCTTATGATTAAACTCCTTGATTTTCTTTATTCTATCTAGTGGCCTATACAATTTATTGTGACCCTTGATGTATTCACCCAAGGTAGGTGTGTGAACTTTATGTCGTCCGCGTTACACAGAAGTGTCGTAGTCACGACTCCAATCATATGAGCGTCATCGCCGAGTTCATCGCGCCGCGAAAGATCTGCTGCCCTTCTTCTAGTTTCTTGACTCGATCTGCAAGAAACAGTCGCTGCCCCTTAATATATTCTGGTTCAGCCACGATGGCCTCGATCTTGTAATTTGGTAGGTTGATGATTCTTAGCGGTGAAAAAATCCTGTCTAGGCCTCTGACCAGGTGGCGTTCAACCACCTGAGTTGTCACATTTGCAAGAAATACTTTTTCCTGCACCTAAAATTCAAAGTTAATTTCATTCAGAGTAATGCAAAGCTTCTAACTATTACCTTATAGATTGAAACTAAACAATCTAATGCCTCCTCACAGCTGAATTTCTCCATGTTAGCTGCGGTTTTGGAGGAAAATGCCGCAACAGCTGATTCAAGTACGCTAGTATTGGACCGATAGTCAGTAGGTTGTAATTGCGCTTTGAATCTCTCCCCACGCTGCTTCTGAAGGTTATCGGTGTAGTAATGATTATAATTGATCGGAGCGCATTTGTTGTCTTGGATAATCTCCTTCAACTCGTGAATTGCCGCCTCCCGCGGTTCATTGAGGCCGTCCGCGACAATAGATGACCTATCCACAATAGCTCATTAGCCACCGCTCGAACAGGATTTTATATGGAAATCATAAGTGTCTTACCAGAATCTTTCCTTGACGTCTTGTGGCGCCTGATGTGCTAGTACACCCGACAAGAAATTCTCACATAACTGATAGATCTCTTCAATATGATCACTGGCCAGCTTTTCCCATGGCGCGGATTGCTCCCAGTATAGCTCAGCAATAAGGTAAGGATTGAATTGTCCGATCAGTTCGGTACCTCGTGACCCAATCAGCATCGTCTCTACCCACTTGCTCGCCTCTCCATTAGACATCCCAGGCCTGATAGTGTATTTGTGGCCCCTCGTCCTCAGCTTTTCGGCAAAGTCGTTATTTGCATGCTGAACAAGTGCACGTAGACGAGTGACTGGGGGCTCAGAGTTGAATGGGATTGACTTATCCGAATCAGTCTTAAAACACTGATTCTCGTAGTGGCCCTGGATGCCCCCCTTGCAGACTTCTTGGCAACCCATACTCAGCCTAACCAGATACATACGGCACTCTTCCAGTGTGGAACGCGGATCGCCCAACAATGAAGCATGGTTCTTTGCACTTCGGAGAGCACAGTCGAGCTCATCGCTGAGATGAGGCAGTTCATTCTTTATATGTTCAAAAAGCAGGCGGCTCAGTCGCAAACGGAGTGCACCAATGCCTATGTTATCTTTGGGTAAGCTTCCAAACTTTGAACCTGCAAAGAACATGGCCTCAGAAGCGTTGCGCTCTTCGATTGTGAAATCGCGCTCCTCATATTTACGATTCTTGACAACATGCCAGCCTAATTTGAAGAACACGTCTTCATTCTTAGCAAGCTCCAAGAATCTTGCCTCTGTGCCTGAACCAGGCGATGGTACATCGACCTTCGTGATGATACCTAAAGTTCTTTCTCCTTTCGGATCGAATTTCCTGACCTTCTGTAAGATTGATTGATTGGCTAGGTCATTGGTGGCTTGAACAACAGGAAGGCAAATAGTGCGCTGTTGACAAATGTAATGATTGGTGATTTCCCCCACCATCTCGATATCGGCGTCAGAAATCCCCCTGGTTGTGGTAGAAATCAGACCTGGAATGTCTACTAATGTAACTTGGGGTTGACAGGGGCCTTCAATCTCGATGCTCAGGGTATCTTTGGCAAAAGCCCTACTCGATGCCCCTTCAGCATTCGAAATGTTCATGATCTTCATTGCTGCCTCCATGATGACAGGCAAGTCTTTGAAGTTCGTAATTGATTGTGAAAATCCCTTGATCTTCTCTTGCTCGTTCATAGGCCGACTGTTATCAGGGATTACCTTAACTGTCAACTTATCTGTAGGTTCGCGTCTTAGGCTGATCTCAGTTGCGAACCTAGTACACAAATTATCATTGCCTGGAAAAGGAATTTCTGTTAAGGCTTCAAGAACTGAACTCTTTCCCGATGACTGGTCTCCACAGACAACAATTTGAGGTAGAGAAAGAATACCACCAAGACCACATTTGCGGAATTGAGTGATAGTATCTAGGATCCTGCGTTGCTCATCTATCTAGAGCTCTTCCAGCGTCGTGTTCCTGTCCATGCCGAGGTAAAGACACAGATAGTATGCAGCTAGTTGCTGGATGATGGTGCTCAATCGCAAATTGTCGTGTTGGTATTTTTTTCAGTAAAAAGCCTGGCAAGTAGCATTAGTAAGGGAGTGGCATTTGAAAACTAGATGACCAGGTTCATGGGTTGCTTAAATACTCTACAATATTTTAGAGGGCTACTAGTCAAAAACTATATTTGTATTCGGTACTTTCTTTCGCTTTCTTCAACTTGATGAATCTTGTAACAAGTACAGCTATAAAGAACTACAAAACCATATAAGTCAAGAAGGTAAACATGTTTTACGCCTTACTTTCTTTTCTTTGAAGGGGGGGAAACATGCAGATATTTCAAGACTTTCCGTGACTTCCCGTGAGGGCTAGGGGTAGGCAACAGGTGAGACAACGTGGCTTATCGTGTGAATAAATGGATCACGGCCTTTCTTCCTCACTACATACACCTACGAAGTAGTTGCCTGTTAGTTTGGGTACCGTAGCGGTGCCAAGGCAATGCACGTCTCTTCCAATATTCCGCGTACAGAATAAATTCAACCTCATCAAAGTGATCCAGATTACGTCGTAAAACTTCGCTTTATTCTTGCAAGGAGCCTCTAGAATGGCTTAGATGCTTAATATTACGAAAGCAGATTATCTATCTGACATCCGCAACTGCCATCATTTCGGTATAATGCTCTATGATCACGAGAATGTTATCGTAGTGTAAACAGTGACATTGATGGTTTGGGTGCTTGGTCAGCAGAATTTCCCATAACAGAGTAGTACCAGGCACAATCTCCTGTTTGGTTTAATATCTATGGCCAGTTAATCAACAGTAAAGTGACTGCATAACCCCATAGTCTCGACAGTAGCGCTAATTATCTATTCACTCCTCCGTTCAGTAGCAAATGTATGAGTCCATTCATGCCACTAACAAGACTCTATTCAATGACTTATTCCGTTACCCACCCATACAAGCATTCCGGTGCTGCCTCGGGCGCGACATGCCCAGCAATTAGAACAAATGCGCACTTCCGTCTTTCTCTCGTATAACCCTACTCAGGTCCCTGACCTCTCGTTCGGAGTATCCGGATTCGTCATGTCCTGTTAGCTCGATGATGATATCTACCAGTTCCCGGTGGGTGCGGCAGTACAAGTACAACCCCGCTGTCGGATTTTCAACACGCTCTCCGTGGGAGATAGGCCTCGGTTTCTTTCTTTGCATGTGCTTCAATATTTGGACAACATCCTTGTGCGTATCGAGACTTTTGAGGCAGAGATTCATTATGATTTCTCGGAGTTCCGAACTATGTAGTCCACGAAGGTGCTGTTTAAGGGTAGGCTTTCTAGGTCTTCGTAGGGTTTCGAAGTTGGGTAGCATTGGTGCGCCAGTCGACCGGCGCAGTTCGGGGCTGGCACATCGTGAAATTGGGACCCCGTTAATTCGCCAGGTTGGTTCGATATAGTATGATCTGATTTCCTCTGCGTTAGTTTTCTCTGCTTGCGGTTCGATTATACCACAGCCGGTGAAACCTTACCCACGAGGATCAGTGCGTTCTACCATATCATATAGATTATGGAGAATACCTTCGTTGGGGCCGCAATTCCTATTGCTATCATAGGTGTTGGTTCTGAATGGCATTTCACAGAATTATATCGTAATGAATGAGTAATGGTTCTCGCCAAAACTTTTAGGTAATGCGAACAAAACTCGAGACGGTGTGCAGAAGGGAACGGTAGGAAGCGGTAGATAATGGATTCTCTAGTCGCCACTCGAATCCATCATATATAAGATAGTATGAGCAAGTAATTGGTAAGCGCAACGATTGCTCGCAGAGGTTATGAGGTCCTAGGTAGGAGTACCCTCATTTCGAAACAAGTGAAGGAGCTGCAACCGACGACGTTGACCAAATTATCGTACTAAAGTTAATGCCACGCCGCATAGACAGGTCCAACTGCTAATATGTGTTTCGATCCTGCATGTTTTTGACTCTACCAGGAGGCAAGTACATGGTAGGTGGTCGGGTAAGTAGTTAAGATATGCTCTGCAGATGGAGATGCAAAAGATGCGTCATTATTCCCCGTACGCGATGCTATCCCTCCATCTGGCACGCGGTGATTGTTATAGGGCAGAAGTTAGATATGACGCCGATTAATTTCATTTAACTCCGACGGTCCAAAAGACTCTGTTCTAACTATATTGATAATTGCAGGTGGGTATTCAAGCGCGAGTAGTGGGTGTCGGTTCAATGATCTATCGAGCTCATACATAGCACCTACCTACATGTAGATAGTGCTTATAAGATATCTTCTAAAGTAAGGTCCGAAACGCTCGCATCACGGCCAGGCTGACGACTGGATATGACATTATCCTGTCGTGAAGGCCATATTTGATGATCTCTTCCCGAATGACACCCCTTCTCGTCCTTCGTTCAACTGCCCAGTCACCAGCGTCATTGTTCACTCTAGAAGTGATCTTTTCTTTCTCCAACTCTACGAAAGTGATGCCATGCGGCATTGACGCATTGGCGGCGTGCCAAAAAGCTGCTCGCTGTGGGATCATGGAATATCGTAGTCATCCTCTGCGTGAATGATTGTAACATCGTAACCAGGGGATCCTTGGTCCATATCCTCGCACCGTCGAATGAAATCTGCTAGCTTGGTTTTACTTGGCCATTTGGCGATGATCAACTTATTGAGCCAAGTCAGAAGACGAGGAAACTTTGCGATAGGGTCAAGTAACGGTACCGTTCCGGCTATTCAGTACGTGGCTGTCAATGATTCAACATCGGCAAAGGGGGCGACCAAGACGACTCCGGAAAACAGAGCTGGCTCTGGCTGTGTGGCCATGTGGTGAATGAGTGATAGGGAGACAGCCGTGCCTATGGATTGTGCAAATATCACGATACGTGAAGGTGGAATTTTAGCTTCTTCCATTACCCACTCAGCAAGCGTGATAGCATCAGTTAGTAGACCTTTCTCGGGAGGATAGCCACTGCTGGAGCCGAAACCGCGGTAGTCTATGGCCAATGTGTGTATGCGGTGTGGTGCACTAACCGACATGGCCCGATAGCTTGGTGGCCTCCAGCCTGATCCGAGTGTTCCCGCAGCGCCGTGAAGGTATAGCACCAGAAGTGAGGAGGGATCGTCGCGGAGAAGCTTGAAGCTGAGCCGCTCCTTGACGTCTAACGCCAACCCCCGAAGCTCTGCCGATAAGGCTTCCTGGTTTTGCCGGTACAGTTCGAGTGGTAGGATGTGCCAAGCATGAAGCGACTCGCCGTCAGGAGTAGTGAGAAAGAAAGGCGTGACTTGATTCCGAAGAAAGCCCCATTGCTCTGGTATATTGACGTCTTGGAACCAGGTCAAAGTCACGCCATGAAGGTAAATGACTTGGTCCTGTAAGACGGGGATCGTGAGTAGACCGATGAAGAGAGCGTACAACCCTGTGGAAGCAAGCAAGCCGTAAAATATTGACTGCAATGCAGTCACGAGAGCCATCGCCCTTTGTGATGTATATGATGCTTTCAAAGTCGCGGTCTGTGAGATGGGAGGTATCTATGAAATTTGAAGAAGAGATGAGATGGGCTGAAGCTGAAAGCGAGATGAGAACAACTTGGAACCTGGCGCGACGGGCGGGTGTGCTAGCAAGGATGGGCGGCTACAGCGAGGTAGTCGGCTCCCTCTGATTGGCGCTGAGCTTGACCATAACGCTATGCTGATGAAGAGCACCCCTGAAGGTGCCGCCACTATGCAGCGTCAACTAACAACGTTTCAAGCCTCACCTGTTGGCGCTCGCGACAGCATGGTCAACAGTTACGCCCCCCAGCTCCTTTTCATGTGCTTTCGATGCTTTGATCGGAGCAATATAATAATGGGTTGCCCTCCGTTTCCGTGTGCTTACCGTGTGATCATTGCAAGCCTTGTTCTTCACTCTTGTCTTCCGCGAACGCTTCATCTAATATGGTGTGTCTTAGTTCGTTCAGTCTACTTTCCCTCGTCGTTTTCACTGCTGGGGCCAATCATGATGCTACTCAAAATACAAGCGTTATTTCGATGGATGTGTTGATCGCGTCGCCAAATGGCCGGATTACGGGTTGGGCCAGTCAACCCTCCTATCGTGGTTCTTATGACATCTTATGGACTTGTCTTGTCACAATCTTCATCTTCTCACTGATGACCTCATTCGCGTGGCTTTGCAAGCCAGTCGATGTTCGCACGCCTATAATCCTAAGAACTGACGCCAACCTGTCGGAGCTTTTTGGCAATCGGGAGTGGAGGCTCACACCCTTGGATTTTGTCGACGAGAATGGCCCAGGGTGGTCCGTAAATGTGCAACCATTTATGCGAATTCCTGTCATCCCGCAGAAGAGACCAATCCAGGCCATTCCCAATAACAGATTTCCCATAAATAATCCATATGGAATCCAGGAGTATTGTGTTTGTTTTGCAACCCTGGTGTTTACCGGCATACACGTCGCTGGCTGGAATTTTACGTTTCCTTCGAGGATTGAGTTAATTCTTTGGCATATATCCAGTCTGATTCTTCTCTCCGTCACGGCGGCTTTTTGGGCACTTGAGACTATGACATCGTGGAAGCGGTTGGGCCGATGGACGTGGATCTATTTGAGACTGACCGATCGCAAAAGGCTAGCCGATTTTGAGCTCGCCAGGGAAGAGCCACGACCGTACACTACTCTTCCCTTGCCGTGGGAATTCTGGAGTATTGCGCCAGTCGGTCTACTATACGGCGTTGCTCGGCTCTATCTACTAACAGAGGCGTTCTTAGAGTTACGGGATTTAAACGGCACAGCTTTTCTGAACGTCGATTGGACCTACTTCTTGCCTCATATTTAAGTTATTCACGATGACGATCAGTTTCTATATTATTGTACGGATGCTGTGCCAAAATCGTCATGCATTTTTAGTTCCAAATTCGAAGTGTGATGTACATGAAGACAGTCAAGGAATTCCTACCCTCCCCGGGCAATACGGCGTAGATTACTATAGGACCAATCTCATTTGACAATAAATGTGACTAGAATTGAATGACTCTAAGTCGCGATTATGACATAATACGCAGAGGTAGGATCCCAACCACGCGTGAATCTAGAACCGTACGTAGAATTACGCTGTACCTACCTCCGTTTCTCTATTTTCCAAGTCTTACAAAAATGAAGGCATTCGTACCTCGGACATCAAGCGAGTGCGATAATCTAATTCCGGTCTCTGGTAGCCAATTCTAATTAATGTAACCTAGCGAAGTCCGACGCCCAGCTCCCAGTCAAGCCAATAGTGAAGGGTAAGGAGAGGTTTAGGATAAATTGAATTTGGAAATAGTACGTACCATCTAATCGGGCAATCTAGATTAGCGGTGCTAATGTTTCGGGTTAGTATCATTGGCTACAGTTCGTCAAATGCAAGGTTCCCTTTCGGCTGTATTCCCATCATGCACACCTGAAGACCCCTGAGCAAAAGTGCACTTCGCAATCGGTCTTCCGCAGAACCTTAAGGGTACCTACTCAGACCGACACCGCGTGTCTTCTCGTAACAAGTCTGAATGGCGGAAGATACTTGGTATCTCCATATAGAAACTTTTCGGCACTCTCGGTGTCCGACAACCCCGACCCAGAAGTATCATCTAACCGAGAGCGTCGAGGTGTGCGTTCTATTGATGTGACAATAATAATGAGCGTCATGCGATAGGTTCGGCTGTCTAGCTATGTCTAGCAGGACTTTGCCTAACAACAGAGCTATATATGATGGCATTCGTGCCCCTCAAATAACACTCCATTAGAGTCATTAATCAACTAATATCGTCGCCCTTCAAGTCTCTTACCAGTCGTCACCATGGTTGCCATCAAATTCATTACTGTCGCACTCCTTTCCAGTGCAGTTGTGGCTCAGAATGTGACTCTCCGCTACATGCCCTTTGGTGATTCTATTACCGAAATCATCTGTTGGAGGGCCATGCTCTGGGAGAAGCTGCAGAGCACCGAATTCGCTTCCGTAAACTGGGTCGGATCGGGAAAGACTGAAAACAACTGCGGGGATGCAAAATATGACCGCGACAACGAGGGCCACTCGGGATTCCTCGCTATCGACATCGCCAACAAGAAACAGCTAGTTGGCTGGCTTCAGAGCAATCCTGCCGATGTCATCACAATGCATCTAGGCACGAATGATATTGTTCAGCAGAACAAGCCGATTGATCAAATCCTTACTGCCTTTACAACACTTATCGGTGTGATGAGAGCCAGCAATCCAAACACGAAGATCGTTGTGAGTTTATACATCAGGCATCCATAACCCCGCCTTTCAGTTGGATCCCGAGCGACCAGTATACTAAAGGTCTGTCTAGGTTGCGCAAATCATTCCTATGGGCTTTGGTAGCTACAACACCGCCATTCAGAATCTTAATAAAGCCATCCCAGCCTGGGCTCAGGGGCTCAACAAAACGGAGTCGCCAATCTGGATTGTGGACCAATATGCTGGGTTCAACGGCGGCAGCGACCTGCGCGATGGCGTGCACCCCAATCAGTCTGGCGACACTAAGATGGCGAATATCTGGTATCCAGCACTTATTCATGCCCTCCAAGTTGCGAAGGCGGGAAAATTGGCAGCTGCCACTGAGAAGATAGAGATGCCATTCACAGCTTAATGATAGGGGCTAAAATGGTTGTTGCTCTTACTTATCGCCTTACTTGGCAGCTTATGTTACACGTACTGAGACCAACGTCTGCGAGCTTCGGTGAACTCGGTGAGTCTCGGTCTGTAATACCAATTCATCTCCTAGAAAGTCTCGGACTTCAAGGCTCAGCTATTCAGCTATTCAGCCCTTGCCTTAGTACGAGACATTAAAGGAATGTGGAAATATTAGCCGAACTAGGGGGCAATTGGGATAGTTGCCGACCAGACATATATACGCGGCAATTCCGCCCTAGCTAGTTCCTTCGAAGGGCCAAGACCTTTGGCACCTTAGAAGATTATTCCTAAATCGAGTCTATTCTCCAAGCCCTACATCTAGCCCTTGTTATAGCTTATGTGCTGCGACTGAAAATGTATATACCTTCACTACACATGTGGGGCCGTGGCTACACAGTCGGCTTTGGGCATTAGGAAATAAATGAGTCTAGTAACTTATCAGAGAAATCCCCGTATTTAGCTACGCGTAGGGGAACTATAAGCTATCACAGTTGATACAAACTATGGCGCGTCATCCGTAATAAGGAAAATCTAGTTCCATAACTACAGAGTGCATTATAGCTGCTGAAAGCATAGGTTAAGGGGATGTAGCATGTACAAGTACGAAGGATACTTAGGAGCTAGATGACTTGTTTATGTATAAATAGAAGTCTTCCCACCTTACTCGCACAGTTTAGACAAGTCAATCAACCACTCATATACCAACTCCTTTACTAATAGTTAAGTAACTAGTAATTAAAATGAAACACCATCTGCTATATTGTCTCCTAATTGACCGGCCTAACAGGTAGATGCTCCCGTCGTCCAACCAATAGTCCCAATTTTATATCACTCACATCAATCCCGTTACCATCCCTTGTTTTATCTACGCTGCTATTCCAATAACAGCAAGGTCTTGCTAGATCCGTTATTGCAACATTTCAAGGTGTAATTCTAGATGTCGATTTGATACTTGAAGACATTACTTGTTTCAAAGTCAAAACCTTCACCGGCATGAATACCCCTTTAATAGAAAACAGATCTTTAAAGTAAGTGCCACCAATTGCCACACCCATCAACGGATCCACCGACCTAGGATTCAGATAATATCTCTAGGGTTTACTATGCGCGTTGAATATTTTGGTAGTTCTAAGGATGCGGGCAATCTGTGGACTCAGTTTGACTGCTCTATAATTCCCGGAAGATTATCCTGACGCCTATCACCTTTGAGGACGTGTCGTAAAGCTATACGGGACACAACCCCTCCAATTATAATTACTTTTATATGCAATATCTATTAGGTGCATGGCATTGCCGTCGGTAGGAGGTTTTGACGCTATGTTTAGCCACCGTTCGCCACAGGGGCATCATATTCAGCCACAAGAGCCTTTAGGAAGAAGTTCTTCTAGGGTAGGCTTTTGGGGACTGACGATCAACCACCCAACCTGGGCTCGGGGCCTCCAACACCGAGTCGCATGAGCTCCGCAATTCTCATTAACCTCGACCACGCTAACAACTTCATCCCAATAACCTAACGAAGGTATCTCAATTTCACCTATATTACCCAGCTAAACACGGGTATATAGCAGTATTTCGCTCAATTATCTTTCTACTGTTTTGTATAGTTAACAATCCGTGTATAATTCCGTCATACGAATAGCTCTATGAAATCATATATACTGGAAACTAGCACGATGAACTCACGAGGCCAAGCAAAGTCCAAGAAGTGCGCAATGTGCAAGTTCCCGAGCGTCTCATGTATTACCCCTTGATGTTATGGATTCGGCGGAAGGCCAAAATTGCTTATCTTCATACAATCTCGTATATAAAGTTGTCGATCCGGAGGAACGTCCCGTTTACTCTTGCACACGCTGGCTGAGCGAGACGAAGGATCTCTTTAGTATACAGTAAGAAGGCCTCGAGATGGCTCGATCAGGCATATAGAAGAACACATCACTATCATAATCACCCCCTCGGTCTCAAGGAGGGCCGTCTCCCTGTGGGTCGAAATGCTGTAGGAGGAACTAGTTAAGAGCTGCTACCCGTAATCCCGGATACCCCAATAGTCAAGTATCTTCTACCGAGCTCCTGGTCTACATAATTGGCAATATAAAGTCTTACATCATCCCGCCTGCGTATTCAAATATCAGTCACCACGCTTCATTGCTTTCCCGATTGGTATCACCGACAGCCCAGGTGCGGCCTAGTGCTCGAAATTATAGTGGCATAGTACATTAATTCATAGTAACGTTAATTCCACCCATCTTTCATACTTATTCATGCACTCGACGATTTCGAGACGACGGAAGACGACATGCAAATAACTTCCTCCATAAGCTTGGTCGCCTTGGCCTACAGCGCCTCTCTAGGTGTAGCTCATAGCTTCGTCTCCAATATCAACATTGATAGATTGATGTATGATGGCTTTCACCCAACCGCCCCAGATTCCTACCCTTTGGCAGTCGGCTGGTTCACGACCGCTTTTGACCATGGCTATGTGAATCAAACAGGATTTACAACTGAGGAAATCATATGCCACCGTGGCTCCCGAAATTCCAACGCTCATGCTCTTGTATCCGCCGGCGACCGGATCCATGTACAATGGAACGGGTGGCCAATGTCTCATAAAGGCCCGGTTATAGACTATCTTGCCTCCTGTGGCGATAATCGACCATGCGAGAAGGTTGATAAGAATGATCTTAGCTTCTTCAAAATCAGCGAGCTCGGACTGCTTGACGGAGGTAATACCACGTTAGGACCAGGTGGACTTTGGGCCACGGATCTCCTCATCGCAAACAACAACTCCTGGATAGTCGAAATTCCCCCACAGATCAAGCCAGGGTTTTATGTTCTACGCACCGAAATAATCGCCTTGCATAACGCGAGCAATGCGATCGGCTCGCAGAACTACCCCCAATGTCTCAATATTCGCATCGCAGGGAACGGCACTGTGCTGCCGAGCGGAACGCCAGGGAAGAAGCTTTACGACCCAGATGAGCCAAGCCTCTACTTAGATATTACCAAAAGCCTATCCACATATAAAATTCCAGGCCCAACCGTTATGAGTGGCGTGAAAGCTGGGACGATTCCACCACTAAGTCACCCAGTGCCGACAGGGCCTGGGGTAACTTATACCGGGACCGAGGCAACGCCTGCCACGACCCAAATCGCCACAGAGGTGCCGAGCGCAGTTTTTTCTACACTCACAGCTAGACCCAAACCAAGTTTCTTGAGTTGGTAGTTCGTTTCGGATTTGGTGATTTGACAACTTAGCTGCATCTCATCTTCCTGAATATTGACCTAGAGACGGTTGAAACTGGGAGTTGACCGCATTACACTGCACCGTTATGTATATATCTGATCCACGTATAAACAACATGAATTAGTAACTATTTGACGTCGATTCTGTTCACATTATGTGACATCCCGCCTTATGTGTCATGATGTAATGCATCTCGTCCCCTGTTCGGCGCGAAGAGCATTGTCAAAAAGTGACAAGTTAACGGCCGAGGAGGCTTCGAACGAATGCCGGACTTCGGGTAGAGAACTGGCTTAGGATAGGCTACTATTAAATAAGTTACTTTCTGGTCTATCGACATCGGCTGCATACTATAACTAGGTATTATACCTGCACCGCATTCCGGAGGAGTTCCTAGTCAAGTTTCGGGGGGGGTTAATAGCTATTATCGGGGATTGTATTGCTAAAAGTCGTATTCAAACGCCGAAAGGGCAAGTATATGAGGCAGCTAGGTTCGCACTTCGCCCGTTGGTCGTGGTTTTTCTGTCTGTTGAGAATGGATGCCGTTTCACGTTGCTTCTCCCCCTTTTCGGACATGAAGCCATCTCTCCCGCAGAGGTTAGTTCCAAGCCCCTAGGCGTCCTCCGATACAAAAGCGAGGCTATACATACTCATCCTCGTAGCCGTACCGCACGTGGCTTTTTGTTACCCGTGGCCTCTTAAGACGAAGCCTCATATTCTGGCGTATGTATTTGCCATGGTTAAATCTAGCGAATACGAGAAAGTTCCCTCGAGTACAAGACCTGTATAATACGTCGGGCTTCCATGTGTCTTGTACAGCGATCCTATGCGCAAGCCTCAAGCGTAGTTAACCGTCTTTACCGAGCCGTTTTACATACATTATCTTATCTCAACGAGCCCGACGCACAAATCAGCGTCTCTAATGTCAAGGACTGAAGCATTGAACAATCAAATTAGCGTCTCATACTCTCGTATACTAAATATTAGTCAATCCATAGCTCGTCGTCAGTCGGTCAGTCGGTCTATCAGTCGTTTAATCGCTCAATCAATCGGTCGCGTAGGTAGCAATCTAGATTGCCGCCTTATCCACTAGCTATTTCGGTGTTAGGATATAGGATTCTTGGCAACATTACCCCGGCTATGATGTCTTGGCTACGGCTGCTCACGCCACACCATACAACGCGGTAACGCGTTGGGGGGCGTTTGTTTGTGGCTAATGTGCTAACCATTTTTGTAATCGTGGTCTCACCATGACAACATTGGTAAGAATATTTCGATCACAGCTTGTTAAAGTTCAATTATATTATCTATGCTTGTGAAATGGTAAGCATCGAAGACCCATATATGTGCGAGCGTAACATTTAGGAAATTGAAATCCAGTTCCATAGTAAAAACTCCATTGACACTTAACCCGTTACTACTCTTTCCAGCTTGCGACCAGTTTCTCTTGGACATGCTCAGCTAGATGGGTGAGGCTCTTTTGCGGACTGACAATGTCGAGGTAAGGCACGTCTACCTTGAAAGTGTTCCAAAACCATGTTCGGAACTCGGCGGCAAGCATGCTGTCGACGCCGAACGAGGGGAGGGGCTGGTGCTCGTCAACCTGGTCGGCAGGCATAAGGATGAGGTTGCTGAACCGCTTCTTAGCGAGCCGTTGGATAGCTTCTAGCATTGAAGGCGCGCTGACCTCAGCGGAAAACATAGCCTGCGCAGCCGGGGGCACGTCCCTCACCCACTCAGCAGCAGCGGCGAGCTGGCTAATACCTGCTGCTTGGTTTGCCCCATCCTTGCTCTCCTGCTCTGCTAGAAGCGATGCAGCTAGCAGGGAAGTGCGCGGGTCTTCCATGATGCCGTTATTCACGTCGAAACCCTTCTCCATCAATCTGCGGATAGCGTGCGCTTCTAGACCCGTCAAGATATGGGCATGATATTGCGCAGGAGGAGTTAGGCCAAAGTCAATCACCTGCAAGAGCTCGTCCTCGTTAAGGGGCTGGATGCCCTTACGGAGAAGCAATGCCTCAATATCAGGATTCTCGTGCAAGTAGCCGACTTCCGAGATCATGCCCAATCCTAGGGACACGGCGGGCTTTCCCTGGGCGCGTCGCCAGTGCGCGAAGGCGTCAAGGAAATTGTTAGCTGCGCAGTAGTTGCTCTCGGTCGCAGTACCACAGCTTCCAGACAGTGACGAGGTGAGGAGGAAGAAGTCTAGTGCTGCATCATGACCTTCCAAAGCGTTGTGGATGTTCCACGTCCCCTTCCATTTCGGCTGGATGGCCGTGTGCCATGCGCTGTTAGGCATGGTCGTGAACAAACCCTCCCAAAGGCCCATGGCAGCCTGTACTACGCCGCCAATCGGCCCCAGGGCCTTACAGGCCGCGACAGCTTCGCGTATGTGGTCGAAATCTAGAACGTCACCCCGCACGACCGACACGGTTGCTCCTCCATTCCGTAACCGAGATACCAACTGCTTGGCCACAGGCTTGTCGCAGCCCGAACGACCTGTAAACACGAATTTACGGGCGCCTCGGGACATCATCCAGCGACTTAAACTGCGACCGAGACCACCAAGGCAACCAATGAGTAGATATGCCTTCTGCGGATCGAAGACGGTCTTATATTGCGCAGGTGCCACCTGTTCAAACAACATCACAATATTAGTCGCTGAATCAAAAGTTGCTTGTTGTGGAATCTGAAAGAGATTTGAGTTCTTAGGAGATACATACCGGAACGCGGCTCAGCGGGTTTTCCATCGATACCACCACCTTGCCAATACGGTCCTTGTTATTGAAATAGCGATATGCTTGCGCAATATCCGCTATGTCAAAAGTCGCGATAGGCGGAGGCGTGATCTTGCCCTCACGGTATAGAACCATGACTTCGGCAATGAGACTAATGACATGATTAGTTTCTGAGCGGCTAATACCGTATTGACAGAATTACTTACCCGTAGAATATGTTCTGATAATAGGGGTCCTCAGCGTAAAAGAACTCGGATAGATCAAATGCAGTAAAGGTAGCATTTTTCAAAAAGATGTGCATATCCAACTTTCCAGCATCGACTAGCTCTCGCTTTCCGATCTCGACAAAGCGTCCGAACGGAGCAATACAGGACCAGGAGGCGTGCATCAGGTCGCCTACGAGGGAGTTGATAACGACGTCGACGCCGCGGCCTTTGGTAACGGCTTGAATACCATCGACAAAAGACGCGTCACGCGAGTTGAAGATATGCGCTTCCGGTACGCCCATTTCGTCTATAAGGTATTGCCGCTTCGAGGGTGACCCGACGGTAGTGTAGACAGTAAGCTCCATATGGCGGGCCATAGCAATAGCAGCGAGACCGAAAGCGCCAGCGCCCGCATGGATTAGGACGGACTCACCGGCGCGTAGGCGGGCACGATCGCGCAATGCGAATAGTGCGGTGCTGTAAACGGTTAGGAGGGTGGGTAGAACCGTAAAGCTTTCGCCTGGCAGCATCTTGTGAACTGCGGCGACGGGTACACGCTCAGTCGTGCCAAAGTAATTCGGCGCTAACCCTGCCACCCGGTCCCCTGCCTTCAAATGCGTCACATCTGGTCCTACCGCCGACACGACACCAGCGAAGTCGAGAGCCGTAGTGGCGGTCTTTGTCTCCACGCGTCCACTCATCGTGTAAATGTCCTTGGCGTTTAGACTGATGGCCTTCAGATCTACGTCTACGAAGCCCGCCGGCGGCTGCTTCGCCTCAGTGCCCTCTCCCGCCTCGGAGATCTGCTGGAAGTGCATTGTATCTGTCATTCCAACCTGGCCGATGGACAGCCTGGCTGGTCCAATCTCACCCAGGAGTCCTGTTTTCATTGGCTCATCCTCTTGTGTAAGCCGTTGTCTGAACAGCGAGTTGACTTCCAAATCAGGATAGAAACGGCTAACGTGAAGCAGGGGGCCCAGCTGAACAAACTCAGTATCACTTGTCGCGTGACGTCCCGTCACAAGCGCTCTCAACACGTTCTCACACGTTGACTGTACTACGTCCGGGTTGGTGAGATCGGCAGCTCCTATATCAGACACTGTGAAAAGCAACGAGGGCTGCTCCAGCATCAGCGCTCGTGAGAGGCCGCTGGATAATGTGAGGTCGGGCTTAGGAGCTGACAACATGTTCGCCCCAATGAGCCAGACAAGGCTACGGAGGAATTCAGAGTCAGTAAATGCCCTTCATGGTAAATATTATGACGGATTTCGAGAATTTGTATCAGTGGAAACACCTGATAAGGCACACCAACATAAAACAAGTCGAAAAAGGGGGTGGCACATAAGAAAAGATAGGGTACTAACCTAGTAACGACATCCGTCACGCTGCGAAGACGGTCCATGTCCTCTGGCTTAATAGTTGCGAGGAATTCGGCCTCCATCTCTAGAAGAGATACGCAAACGATTTTGTCCGACAACTTAGTCTCATCAAGCTCTGATAGGGTGACGGTGCGAGCCGTCGAAGCACCGGCTTTTTGCTGCAAGTAAGTCTCCAAAGAGCTTGCGAAGAACTCAATGGTTGACGAAGATTTGTTCGGTTTCTGATGGGTCACGACATTAGCATCGAATTCAGCACGATTGAACAGAGAACAGTAATCGAAGTATCAACGTTGTCAGCTTACCAATATGACGACCTCTTTTCCTTCCACTGCTGACGACGTTTTGTGGTCACGTACGGCCAGTAACATATCGCCCGGGATTTCTAGGGTTATGAAACCGGCAGACTTAAGGCTAGTGATAGCCTCGGTCGTTTTGCGAGAGATGAAAATTCCTTGGTCGGAGACGAGCGATGTGATGTGCTCAGGGGCCAGGCTCCAAACTTTCTGTGCCGTTGATAGCTGCAACAATTTGTTAGTCGAATTCGTAAAATGGTAGGCCAAGTCGTTCATTTCATTTACAGGATCACTATCTTCCAACAGTGGAATCCTTGCGACATAAAATTTAAGGGTTGCTAGAGAACTTACGTGGTGAACCAGAATAACGTCAAATGGCTGAGGATTCTGCTCGTCGGCTTCGTCAATGACGACTTTGGTTTCATCTTCCTCGCTCAGGTGGCCCTGCAGCCAGGCTCGACAACGCGGAAATGCCGTATCCTTACCAAGGACGGGCAAGCACTGCTGGGATATGCATTGACAGCCTTGACCGATCTCTAAAACGCGCATGCGTGGGTTTCCGTGGCCGGCTAGATCCAGCAGAGCACCTAGAGAAAGCAGGCGCTCGCTGTCTTGCATGTCGACCGATTGCCCGGCAGTAAATTCACTGATGTACTTCCTCACCGCGGCCTCGGCTTCGGGATCGTCCACGGCGAGGCGGGAGATGTCAGGTTTCCAGACGATGCTTAGGCACGGATGACGCTGAAGGAACAGGCTGTTGAGACTGCCACCGGCAGGCTGCTGTGCTGGGGCTTTTCCAGTGTAAAGCGTCATGCGTAGGCCCTTGACATCGATGGCCGGCGTCCCGTCTGGAAGTCGAAGCGTACAGTCCACTTTGCGCGTGGAAAAGCCGGTCTTTTCTACGTGGGTGTGGATCTTGCAATCCTCGCCCGAGCCCTCTTGGGTATTTCTAGCTGGAACGTCGACGCGGCACTCAGCCATGAAGACGGGAACGAAGGCTCGAAGTGTGCTGATATTTCCAGCAGCACCACCCATGATAGCAGCTTGGAAGCAGGCATCGAGTGTGATAGGATGGACGGCATAGTACGTGCCCGCCGATTCCGTGCTGGGTGGCTGCAGCTGGGCCGTTGCTATAGCATCTGCGCACACGCGGTTTCCATCCGTGTGTAAGCTTGTCAACGATCGGAAGTGCGGTCCAAAGTTGAGCCCTTCCTCTCGTGATTTCTCGTACCAGCGACCCATTGACCAGGCCTCGTAGCCTTCTCCCGAGATCACGACGCCTCTCTGTTTGGTCCCTGTTCTTGTCCCTGGCACAGACTCGGTCACGCGGATGCTGCCTGTGCAATGTAGTGTCGTGTGACCAGAAATCCACGATGAAACGGAAAACTCGAACCAATCGGTTGACGAGTTAGCCGTCGAGATCTTACGCCGGCACATGGTTGTGTGCAGCTCTGTGTGCTCAGCCTGAGCGTCATTATCATCGGGCACAGCAAATGGTGCGCTGATATTGATGCCCTTGCCCTCGAACGTCATGGCCTGGCCTGCCGTGACCAGCTTGTCCTTGAGATCAAGAACCTGCGTGAGAGCCTCGATCGCCATTGCCATGTAGGCTGACCCTGGGAGAACTACTTGCTGGTCGAGCTTGTGATCTTTTAGCCACGGCATTTCTGAAAGCTGCACGATATTACGCCAGCTCCAGTCAATGCCGTTGCCGGCCGCCGTGTGCGTCCCAAGGAGCTCGTGACGAATGTGTTTCCGGTTACGGATATCGACACTGGCGCGAGGTTCATGCCATGGTAGTTCCTTCGAGTAATCCCAGGGGTACGGCGGAAGGTCTACTGGGCGCTGATGTCCGATTGATGAATATGTGAGGTTATTGACGGCTTCCCAGTCAATATTATGACCGTGCGCGAAGAGAGTTCCCGCCAATTTCTTGAGACAAAGATCTGCGTCTTCTTTCCGGACCAACGTAGGGGAGTAGGGGATAGAATCCTTCTCACGCTTGGCCACGCTTCGAATTTGCTGCACAGGACCTTTGAGTGCTGAATGAGGTCCTATCTCGACCAGATGAAACTTTTCGCTAGTAATCATCTTTGTCAAGACTGCGCTGAATTGTACCGGCTGCTCAAGGTTCTGTCGGAAATAAGAGGGCATGTCGGTAAGACTGTTAACAACCTCGACATGAAGACTCTCGGGCGAATGGCCGACTGTTGAATACATCTTGCATGTGAGTTCTGACGCATCGTTATCCTCACTTCTGTTTTTGCTGCTCCTGAAATACGGTGCAACCAGCTCCTCGTACAAGTTGCCTACTTCAACCATCATGTGTGAGTGGTAAGCTCTGCCACCGGTCTGCAATCCGCGCGCAAACTTGTTTTGCTTCTCCAACTCAGCCTTTAGTGCTTGGATACTTTGCATAGAGCCGCTGAGAGTAACGCTATCAGGTGCGTTAACACAAGCAACGCGTACTTGACTTAACCCGAGGTCCTTGATCAAGTCGTTAGCATCTGCTGCGGAGACTCCAGCCGCCAGCATGGCACCCTTAGTTTGCATTTGTCCGACGACAAAGCCGCGGAAGTATGCCGCGAGCATAGCCTGAGATTCTGTGAGCAGGCCAGCGGCGTAAGCAGCAGCGATCTCGCCGGAAGAATGGCCAATCGTTGCTGTTGGACTGATCCCCCAGCTTCGTAGTAGCTGAACAAGAGCAATCTGAATAGCAGTGCAGAGTGGCTGACTGCGAGTCACATCGTTCACCTTGCTCGTGGCAGGCGGGTCGAGTATAGCTTGTTCCAAAGTCCAGTCCGGTGCGTATTGCAGCGGCAAGGCTTCTAGAATCCCATCAAGCTCGCGTATGCTTGCAAGGAAAGCTGGATTGCTCTCAAGCAGTTCCTTCGCCATGCCTGCGTACTGCGCGCCTTGACCAGTGAAGACAAAGGCGAGCGGCAACGGTTGTACGCCTGACGGCACTTTGTCACTTTCCGCCGCCTCAATTAGTGAGGGTTTCGGCTTCTCTGTGGCCAGGACGAATCCACGTAGCCTAAGATCTCCTCGCTTTCCTAGAGCAAGGGCTAAACTTTCAAGGCCCCCTTTCTCTGCTGCTTTAGGCCCTTGGACCAGATCGCAAATTTGCTCGCGGCGAGCATCGAGTGACTTGGCCGAAGAAGCAGAGAAGGGAAGTACCAACGTACGACTAGAGCCATCGCCATTAATTAGATGTATGTTTCCATTTACTCCATGTCCATTTGGTGTCGTCGTCGCCTGTGGCGGCGCTTCATTTAGGTAGCTATCAAGGGACTCAAGAATGACATGGCCGTTGGCGCCGCCATATCCAAATGAGTTGATGCTCGCCCGTTGAAGTGACCTGGGCCAGGGCTCAGAGTCGTTCAATACCTTCATATTACGCGACTCGAGCTTCACTACCAGTGGGGATATGTCAGTATATGTGTTTTTTATTAAAAAGGGAATGGAAACCGGATTAATGAGGGTTGACGGCTTACACTTGGGATTCAGGTTCTTCACCCCGTACGTGGGTGGGATCAAACCATGCTGGAAGGCCAGTGCAACTTTCAGGATCGATGTCAAACCACTGGCGGCTTCGCTGTGGCCCAGATTTGTTTTCACCTTTATATCTTGTTAATACAGTACGATACAGGTCAGGGATGGTGTCCTAACTGATCCTATCTTCAAAGCTTCGCCCGGGCGGGCGGTAAAGCAGCTCGCCAGTGCGTCAACTTCAATGGGGTCACCGACCGCAGTGCCTGTTCCGTGGCACTCGATATAGTCTGTATCAATAAACTCAAGACCAGCGTTTTTATACGCTCTTCTCACGACGACCTCTTGCATTGTCGCACTTGGCAGTGTGATACCGGGTGTCTTTCCGTTGCTATATCGGTGCAAGCCCGCTTAGTATTGTTCACTGATTTCACAAGTGTTATAATTTGAATGCAAGGAAAAATACTAACGAGTTAATAGCCGTGCCGCGGATAACTGCATGAATTGTATTCTTCTCTGTTATCGCTGACGACAACCGTCTGATGTAAATGGCATTGACACCCTCCGCGCGCGCGTAGCCGTCAGCAGATGTATCAAAGGTGTGGCAGGCTGAAGTAGGAGAAAGAAAGCCGCCTTTGGCTGTGCCTAGGTGCTGTTCTGGAGATGTTATTAAGTTTGCGCCAGCAACAATAGCCCCATCACAGTCACCGTTCTTGATAGCATTAACGGCATGGTGAAGAGCATATATTGAGGATGAGCAAGCAGTGTCTAGCGTCAAGCTGCAATTTCAACGTCAGCCATTTGTTCCATATTGTTCAAAGGATCATCTCAATAATTCTGCCCATTAAAAATATGGAAGAAATCTCGGTGGGTTTTTGCTTACCTGGGACCTTGAAGGTTGAAAACATGACTAATACGGTTTGACATAATCGATGTTCCTCCTCCAGTTGCGGCATACCGGTGAAGGTAATCTGGATCACGTGACTGCATGGACTGATAGTCAACCGTGAAATTGCCAACGTAAACAGCCGTGTTGGTTCCGGACATATCGTCCAAGGTTACCTGTGAATTAAAGCGTTAGTCATCCAACTGTCTCTTGAGTTACCGTCGTAGAACGAAGTCCGTATGCACCATCATGATTAAATTTTCTTCCAGGTTTCAAAAGCAAATAAAAGGAACAAAGAAAATGAATTGCGTACGCCTGCATCTTCAAAACACTCAAAGACAACTTCAAGAAGCTTGCGTTGTTGGGGATCCATATACGAAGCTTCGAGATTGTTGATTCCAAAGAAAGAATTGTCGAATTGGCGAACATCCTCCTTGAGAAAATATCCACCATCCACATTCATAACTCCAGCTCTACTACCATCTTTATGATAGAAGCCGTCGATATTGTATCTGTCAGCTGGGACAGTACACTGTGCCGACTTTCTTTTGTGCAAGAAGTCCCATAAGTCTGATGGCGAGGAGATCCCACCTGGGAGACGGCATGCTAAGGAGGCGGTGTTGTTAGCTACAACATACGTAACCACAACAGATATTCTTCAGTGGTAGACAAACCCATGCCGACTATGCATACTTCCTTCTCGACGAATGTGGTTGAGGAAGACGAAACACTTTCCCGAGATCCATTCACGTATGGAACCTCGAAAATTGTAAACCCCGCTTTCTCATCTCTGCGAAGCAGAGGATCTGGAAGCTGTGCTAGGGGTGACAAAACGGTAGCCATTGTAAAAGTTGATGAAGTATTGGAACCTTAGAACTTGGCGGTTGGTCCTTGGAGTTGCAGATAGAAGGTGTGACTTGATAATAAATATTTAATCTATACTGGCTGGCTACAAGAGATTGGGGTGTTGTTATAATCACATGCAAACAACAACCAGGTCTAGACCTACATGAATTGTAGCAGATAGATAAAGGCGTAATCGGTACACGGGGGTACATCAGTCTCCTGAGGCAAGGGCTCACTGGTACAACAAGGTTCTTCCAATAAGTATGATAGATAGAACTGTGTTGTTAAGCATGTAGGTCATGAACCATTGCAACGTCAGTAGTACCAATTGTCGCGCTAAAATGCCGGTGATCCTTTCGAGATACGTGGAATGTTGATCAACAAGGCTTCACATGAAGTCTTTGCCTTCGTACTCCACCTCAAGCCAGTCAGATGATTAAACCGTGGCTTGTGTTGCAGAGGGCTGACATGGATGCTTAGATAGGTGTTCAAAGAAGTAACCGAACCATACGCAAAGTATGCATAATTGCCGCTCAACGTAGGACAACGTTGATGATGTCAGTGCGTGTTAATTAGAATACATGGGTTCACTTGTAGGTAATGATGGTTAAGCTAAGGCTAATTTGGGTATAGATACATGGCTTATTATGGGTATTTACGAGTATTAGCGATATATGTTATTCTAGTATTTCTATTTCAGTCCCTTTAGGCCCATTTCAACGTTCACCATCACGAAACTTAGTAGAGTTAAACATAGATGTAAATCCTATGAATGCTACATAAAAAAGCCGTACCTCTTTCAGGAATTACTATATTAATCCACTTTGCCGCCGCTATTTTTGCTCCTGAATTTGAGGTCATCCACATCCCAGCCTTCTCTACCCTGGATTGGTTACCTTCGCTTAATTACATTATTGCACCTTACCATTCTCAGACGGGCATACTGTGCCTCCATATTACATCAAGCCCCAGATTCATCATGGATATCACTGGATATGCTTTCATTGCAGGAGGTGGTAAGCAGGATTCTTACATGCACACCCACCTGTACAATAACCCACCAATTGTGTACCTGATTTGCATCGCACGATATACTAAGTGGCGCTGCTGATAGGGAGTGGTATCGGAAGGGCCTGCGCTGTGGGCCTTGCCAAAGACGGCGCTGCTGGAGTGCTTCTAGCCGATTTGAACGTTGATGCGGCCCGGGCAGTGGCGGCCGAATGCAACGCCGCGGCGACCTCACCGACCTTCGTCGTCGATTTCATCCAACTCGACATTACGCAGGAGGAATCTGTAAAACATGCGGTCGACCATATGCTCAAGCTATTTGGAAGGGCCGACTACTGCATCAACTGCGCGGGGGTAAGTAAGGAGGGTTACACAAGGGGAAATTTGCCCCTGATGCGGCTTATAATTACGCAATTCCTGACGCATACGTGATCTCAGATTGGCGTGGAGACCCCACGAGACATCGCAACCGCGGACTATTCCGAGTTCAGCCGTTTTCTCAGGATCCATGTCGATGGAACATTCCTGCTGACCCGCATGATGTCGGCTGTGATGCGGGCTCAGGAACCGAAGCTGATTGGATCGAAGGATTCCGGCCGCGGATCTAGTCGTGGGTCTATTGTTATCTTGGGATCAGGGTCGTCTTTCGTGGCGACGCCCTCCATGGTGCAGTATACCACAGCTAAGCACGCTGTGCTAGGTCTGACTAAGAACGCGGGTGAGCCTACTATTGAGCCCTACCTACCTACCCCCTACCTACCCCCCTACCCTCCCCCTTGCATGTGATGTAACATACAACATTCACATTATCGCCCGACTTTTAAGCGAAGCTGACTTATCTTGTACCGCACATGCAGCTCTCGACAATGCACCCCACGGCATTCGGGTCAACTGTCTCTGTCCCTCCTGGGCTGATACCCCCATGATTCAGAGAGCCAGGGATGGTGGTGTGGATATAGACGCATACGTCAACGCTTTGGTACCTCTTGGCCGCATTGCGACTGCCGAGGAAGTGGCTGATACCGCTATCTTTTTGTGCAGTCCTAGATCGAGCTATGTGACCGGCTGCGGCTTCATCGTCGACGGAGGAACTACTCTTACCAGCCATGTGTAGATGGGGCGAGGTCTTACTACTTGCATGAAGGATGATGAGAGCGGATTATCGTGTGATCTTAGCAAAACCGTTAGTCCGGATTGAAGGAGCGATAACGAGATCCCCTATTGCTACCTATGTGCAGGAACAAAGTGGGAGCGATGCAACTCTGTACTCTTTATTCGTAAAATGCTACGTGGCATAGGAATCCTTCACAATTATTCGCGGCGTAACTCTTACCTCCGTGTCTGACTGCCGGCGATGATCTCCTGAGGAGGAACGCGGTATAGCGTAGACAGAGTGCACTTAAAATAAACCGACGTTGTTGCAATCTATTCAAAATTCATGTTATAGAATCAGACAATACATGACAAGTAATCCTCCTAATTTTCACCCGCAAACACACTCATCCCGTACCAAAAATGGCAGAAGAGCAAAAGCACGCCGTGTCTGAGCTTCTGCTCACGAGCGCCGGCTATGTCGCTACCTTCCCGGCCCCTGGCCTACGTCGAACTATCCGGCACGTCACTGGTCACAATGCTGAGGGTAAAGGGGTGTTCCTCAGCACTGACGACGGTGACCACCATCGCATAATTGGCGACAAGCAAGCGATTGGCAATATCATATATTCGACCCACCAGACCCCGCCGACCTCAATGGTGATGTTGATCTCAAATACGCAAAGGAAAATGAGGTATTCACATCTCTACTAAGATTCGGGAGCCTCTTTTGCTAACCATGCTTCTCCCAGCCTGGCTTGCACGTACACAACGGCTCTGTTTGCCGCATGATTGACTTTGGGCCCAATGTATTGTCGCCCATGCATCGTGCTGTTTCGTTGGACTACGGCATAGTTGTCGAGGGAGAGTTCAAGCTCATTCTTGACTCCGGAGAAGAACGTATCATGAGGCAGGGTGATGTTTGTGTGAACCGCTCCTCAGCCCACCAGTGGCATAATATCAGTGGCGGTGGGATTATGCCCGGCCGCATGCTTTTCGTCTTGCTTGACTGCAAGCCTGTCATTGCTAATGGCGTCGCTCTCGGCCAAGAACTCAATGAGCTCGAGCCGTACTATGAAGGACGATAAAGGGGCACTGCACACTACATCCATAGTATATCCTTTTCCTCTTCAAGGAAGAATAAATATATACAGAGTTTCAATATACAATCTAAATCCAAATCAAATTAGTCCCAGACAATCCTGTGATAAAAGCGACTAAAATATTGCCATGAAAAAAAGAAGACGGACCCCTAGGAGAGATGCAGTAATTTGACTCTCAGTATATTTTCTCCTTAGTAACACTTCTATTCAATTCTCTGTGTATCTATACTCTATTCTGTAGGTCGTGCCCCATTTATTAATTAATCTTCTCTCTGCCTTGTTTAAAAATAAATCGTGGCAGTCGAAGTGTTTCCTTTTACTATTCTCACGGAGAAGAAACTTATCACCATGCCGCAACAACACCAGTAGAGGAGTTTCATTTAGCTTATATGTACGATTATAACCGTAGTATCGTCATATCACTCCTTATATTTTATGATATCTTTACTTTCGAATTCTCCCGTAGCAGACGATATTCACATCTTAGAAATCTGGTAGCACTTATTCGTGTTTTTAAAGTGATGTGTGATTAAAACTATGTATTTGCCTATTTACATCTCTGATTTCATCCGAGCAAGGTGCGCCGTCCTGACCTTTCCCAAGTTGAACTCTCGATAGAAAACGAAATCCTAGGGATCAAGTATTAGCATCCATAAATAAGGAAAGATTCAGATACGGTGTTATAAACATACGAAGAATGTACGCCAGCCGAAGGTGTCAAAAAACCGTATGACGCTGGTAGAACTCCCATACCAAAACCAAGCGGTAGGGGAGGACTTCAAACTTTGAGCTACCACATTCGCGGCGTACTCGAACCTATCCGTAAACTCTGATACTCTCATGTTAAGTTTAAATCTTTCTATAGGATGGGTTATCATGCAAAGTACTCACGAGTCGGTGTTCTCTGAACGTGTTTCTTGAACTCGGCTGCAAGAGGCGAATAATACGACCCTAAACCGCTATTAGTATATTTACATATAAAGGTGGAAGAGCGAGTGATGCGAACCTTCGGGCAGCTCGCGGTTGATATCGTTCTTGAGGATATTGGTTCCAACTTCTCCAGATATGACCTTGATCCAACTTTTGTCAGAAAGACGTGATTTTGCAGGATATAGGTGTAGAAACTTACGGTGATGACCTTAACACTGTGCAAAAATATTCGATTAGTTATGTATAATCTAAATACACGCCTGGTTTTTAAAAGTTTGGGCGTACTTGAAAGGAGACATTTCCAAGCGTAAAGTGTTGGACCAGTGCTGAAGTGCCGCCTTAGACGCATTATACGACGCTTGGCAAAGTCAGCAAATGAAGTATTCTATATTTGTAGAATATAGCTGGAATATTTGCCGTACATCCGTACATATATGGCACGACTCCTCCAATAGAGCCAATATTCACAATAGTTCCGCAGGCTTTGATGATCATATCATGGAAGTGGTGAACTAGTTGCATTGGGCCAAAGACATTGACATTGAACATTCGCTTAACTGCTTCCACGTCGGTGTCGATTGCAGTCATGGTATAGCCTAGAAGAAATGAGTATTAGAACCACCTGGGCTCTAAATTTTCAATAACCTTACATATTCCCCTATTTACCGTAGTCAGCCAAAGCACTACGAGAAAATGGATCCAAGAAGGAAAGGAACACCCACGCGTTGTTCACCAAAATATCTAGGCCATCACCAGTGATAGCAAGAATATTTTGCTTGAGGTCGATCACAGATTTCTCGACTGTCACGTCTAATGGAAACCATGTGATGCCGGCCTCAGTGAGATGATCATGGTTCTCATTCGGAAGCACTGTGGCAATGGCATGGACACCACGACTCGTATACTGCTTGACGAGAGCCTCACCGATTCCACCTTTGCCACACCTGCTCACGTCAGTGGAGAATTCAAAATATTCGTAATGAGGGGAGCACTACCCAGTCACCAAAGCAAACTTCTGATTTTTGGTCATCGCGCAAATTACTGGCCGTGAACTACCGTTAGGGGAGCCTTTTGCTGGATAGATACGAAGTGTATTTGATCAATGGTAGAAAGGTGACGCTCAAGCTTCCAAATTTTATGCCTAGATCGTTTAGTTTCGAGTATAATTCGCTCCAGCGTTGCAATCAGTATGCTAATTATGCCGTCACGTCCCCAAAAGATTTACGTCAGGTTCTAGATCCTGCTGCAACGGTATGCCAAGTGCGCCGTTATTACCACACCACAGCTTTCCTCCTGAATATGCAGGTGAAGTAGTATGCTTACGGAGTAAAATATGCGGGGTAACCCACCATGGATCATATCATGTAGGTCTTGAATCGATGAGACAACGATAATGTTGTACGTATGATATAAGTGGCGCCGTACTTGCGTTGCATTGCAGCGCGCTTATCTGCGACAGTCGAGACCGTCTCCTTTCCAAGAAAGGTACAAAATGCTACATTTTGTCAAGACTTATGGGACTTAACTGTACAATAAGATACTTACGGGGAAAACTTCCCGTAGAACTTTCCCACTATCTGGCTCTATTGGATGAACCATGCCGAGTTACCGAGTTAATGTAACCTATGCATATACGCGTAAATGCAAGAAACAGTCAGCTTGCCAATTGAGGTTAAACCTCAAAGGTTATCGTGACGAAGGCAAGATTCGTTTATTCCCAAGTACGTAGAAATTCTCTCACCATATTGATGCACGAGAATGCAGTCGATCGAGAAGATTTGACTGGACGAATGGAGTACAGGACGCGTCGGCGTTCTGGTTCTCGTGATCTACCAGTGGATCGACGCATTATGGGTTCATGAACGAAGTCCGAGCGCGCGGACGAACTGTTGTCGCCATGGCCGTGCTCATGTGGGCTCATTCGGAGAGACGATGGAATTATTCGACCGAGGTTAGGTGAAGCATTGCTCTCTGCTTGCCATGGCGCACAGATATCGAACGGGGTGACCTCGAGACCGATTTCTCAGGGTTTGCCAAACTGAATTTCACTTCAAGTCACAGACCAAGTTCAGTTTTAGAAAATTTTCTCTCTCGACCAAGTTCTCTTCAAACAAGCCATGGATATTCATGAGACGACTAGTATGCCGCTGGCTTTGATGGCCTTTGGCCTCGCTGCCTTTTTGGCAGTACTTTGGAGAATTAGCAAGATTGGGGAACGACCCAAAGATTACCCTCCTGGACCTCCCACTCTACCATTGCTTGGGAATCTTCACCAAATGCCCAAAGGCAATGGCCATGTACAATTCCAAAAATGGGCTGAAGAATATGGCCCAGTATATTCACTCATACTAGGGACAAAGGTCGTCGTTGTTCTATCCTCTGATGTGGCTGTCAAGGACCTCTTAGACAAACGCAGTGCGATATACTCGTCGAGGCCAGAGTTTTACTTGGGACAAGAGGTCCTAAGTGGAAATCTACGGCCATTATTCTTGGTATGTAGTTTGAATAGCTCAACATTCCCGAAATACATCCAGCGCACTGAAGGGTTTGACCGTCTCATTTGCTTTTCATTTTCGTTTTGTTCTTCTTGCTCTTTTTATTAAATACGAAGCATGAATTAATCTTTTTGACCTAGCAATATGGAAATACCTGGCGATTGGTCCGCAAGCTTGCTCACGGAGTTCTTAACATTCAAGTTGCCCGTAGCTATGTGCCATACCAGGACCTCGAGAATAGAGCCATGTTGATGGGATTCCTTGATGACCCCAATGAGTTCTTTGGTCATATACGCCGTTACACCACATCGTTGACTACCCAAATGACTTTTGGATACCGTACTCCGACCAGTGATGACCCAAATCTAATAGAGATGTTCGAGGTAAGTCGAGTCGTGCCTAGAATTGAGTCATCGGGCTTACAAGCAATCTCAGAACTTTGAACGACTCTCGGAATTAGCAGGAACTCAGGTAAGTTTGGGGGAAAATTCATCATCCCGCCATCCCCATGAAATATGCTTATAGGTGGTGAATATCTGACATTCATTTTTACAATAGGTCTCTGCCCTTCTTGATCTCTTCCCTGTACTAAGACGGCTACCGGACTTTCTCCTACCTACCAGAAAGTTAGGGAAAGAAGTGCATAAGAGAGAGTTAGCACTATTCATGAAGCACTTTTTGAATGCGAGAAAGCAGCTTCATAGCGGCAATGCCAAGGTAATAGGACCTAATCACAACGAGCATAACGTTACACAAGCTTACAAATGATATAAAAGCCGTGCTGTTGCATCGATCTACTACGCTTCCAAAAAGAATCAGGCATCTCTGATGAACTTGCCTGTTATATGAGCGGCTCTCTCCTCCAAGCGGGCTCTGAAACCACCTCTGCCATCCTGATAGGCTTCATTGAAGCCATGCTTCTCTTCCCAGATGTGGCAAAGAAGGCTCAAGCTGAGATAGATCGTGTCTGTGGGGACCGTATACCTGACTTGAACGATGTCCCTGACTTGCCTTATATCCGCGGTTGTATGAAGGAGAGCCTACGCTGGATGCCAGCAGCTGTCTTGGGAGTGCCACACGCCGTGATACAGGACGACTTTTACGAGGGCTACCGCATTCCGAAAGGCGCAAGTGTCTTGTTCAACGTATGGTATGTAGACCTTCCCCCCCTCTACCTTGGGCCATGATCTGGAACAGTGTAGACCAAAACATGTTGCTGATATGTGAGTTTAAGGACTATACACAACGATCCCAAGAGACATCCTAACCCCAGAAAATACGACCCTTCACGCTGGGCGGGTGATGATCAGAACTCAATTCAAGCAGCGCTTAACGCAGACCCTACAAAGCGTGACCACTTCACTTTTGGTGCTGGTCGGCGAATGTGTCAAGGCATGCATATCGCCGACCGCTCGCTGTTTCTGGGAATGTCACGAATTCTGTGGGCCTTTGATCTGAATAGGGCGCTAGACGAGAAGACAGGCAGAGAGATACTCCCGGATATTAACAACGTAGTGGATGGTCTGTTCGTATGCCCGCGACCTTTCCCGGCTAACATACTCCCGAGAAGTGCTAGCAGAGCGGTGCGAGTCAGGGAGGAGTGGAGCCAAGTGCAGCATTTACTTGACGACGATAAGCAATGGAAGACAGTGCCGGAGGGCCTCAAATGGAGAGACTACGAGCCTGTGGATGGTGAAGAAGGTCTCTATGAAGTTGATCCATAAATTCGAAAGTTTCCTTAGACAGATTCTAGACTGACAATGCAATCACAAACTTGGAATATATTCAACCTTACAATATCTACACTAGTCTATCCAAACACTGTGGTATAAGTGAACGTAAAACTAGACCACAATTATATGTCATACAAAAATAGCATTTAAAAATTGGGACTTCGTATTCTGGAAACAGAGCCACTGCGTTGCCATCTCAAATTCAAGTTGATGGCATCAAAGCTCTTCCAGCACCTGCATTTACTTGACACCTATGATGACATAATCTTTACATAAAAGCAGACAAATGTTTAGCCCCCAATGCCCACCTGGATAAATCCTTCAATGTTACCTTTCAGCGTCGCATGCACATAGTAGGAGTAGCCTAGCTATGTAGAGTCGAGGCACAGTTGGTGGCACATACAATTAATTAACTGCACCACTGAGGCACATATCGTTTAAGAGATAGAGGCGCATGTCGTTTACCAGAACGCGTAACCTTAGTCGTAGGTCGAGCGTGTCTTGGAATGCACGTGTCAAGTACCATTGTATCGCAGACTATGGTACCCTGGACCATGTCTCTACCATGTACCATGTACCATGTACTGTTTCCCCGCATCCCGGCGGCCCTATGCGGCAGCCCCCCACGTACCGTTCCGCACACATACTTACCTAGCGTACCGACATAGGGCAGCGCCACGTGTCGCAGGACAGCTAGGTACTATAGTACTAGTAAGTAACGCCATGCCTAGTGCACGATCCACACCGCACGATCCACACCCCACACCCCATACCCCGCACCCCCTTATCTTAGAACTATAGTAGACAGCGGAAGCTAATCTAGCGTTGCATTCTTAGCGGTAGATGTCCCAAAAGGCAAGTATTTCGTAATATGTCTTCCGTAAGCTGCAGGTGGCTGACAGTACCTAGGTAGAAACTCCCTCAGACCCCTCAGACCGTAGACTTGCATATCCTATCTCGATGACTGCATTACAGCCTAAAATGGGCATTCCTTGCGAATGCTGCGCCTCACGACAATAGGAAACCATGATCCTGTTGCATGCTGACTATCAAACCGAACGGACGATAACGAGCGATTCAGTATCTCATGCACGTGCATTCTTTGCATGTGATCGCAACATAGACCACGATATGGGATCTCGGCCCGAGCAACGACTTGTTATTTTCTCTAAACGACTAATCTAATGTGGACACTATACGACGGGAAACGAGGTTTCTACGAGGTTTCTACGATGTTTCTACCAAGATAGGAATACTCTTGTACAAAATCTGGCGTGATCTGGTTTATCATTGACTCCCACTTTTGACTACGCTCGTTATTGAATAGGACTGGGATAACACCACCCACGCTTGCATTTGTATAACCGCAACTCTAGGAGGCTCAGTCTTTTAACCAAGCACGTCATAAGTGATTTAGGGATTCAATGAATTAGGGAAACACTTGATTTTGGTGATCACAATGCAATTCTATTTTCTGAAGGCTTTGCATTAACTAACTAACTAAATGGTTGAGTGGTGAGAGGCGAAGTGAAAGTGTAGCTATATACATCTTATAGCTTGTCATCTAGCCCCTATTCGTAATAGACTAATTTGACTAGGTTAATCCATACATACTGACGCACTACCGAGACACTTATGTTATACCTATTAATACGATATGTAAATGTCGAATTCAAACCGACTATAAGCCTGGAGCGAAAATAAACAACAAGACGATGCGTTGACTGGTCGAGTGCATCAGTAACTTCCCCTTCAGAGCTCGTCCCGTTGGCTTAATGGATACTCCAATGGTATCGGGTAGTTGTTGTAGGCGAAGATGTTATTAGGGTCCCAAGTCTTCTTCAACTTGGCCAAACGCGGTAGTTTGTCTCTCCCATAGATGTTCTCCAAGTCTTCATCTCCACGAGCATAGTTGACGAAGACCGAGGGCTCGTCATACCCAGAGGTAAGGACGAGCTCGTCGCGGAGCTCCACCCCTACCTTGTTGGCGGCCGCCGCGGTGGCAGTGTCTCCCTCACCCCAAATGAAATGACCAATTCTATCGTAGTGAGCAAAACGTTAGTCCATGTTACGATAGCCCAGGCGTGCGACGACAAAAAGGGTATCATTCTCACATGTATCCTCGAGCATCTCTCCAAGGAAATGCTGTCTCATCTGAAGCCACACTTGCCGTGGCTTGGTTGGGAAAGACCTCAAAGACGAGAGCACTGTTGCGGCCACCAGGGTGCTCGTCAAAGAATTTGGCCATTTTATCGAATCCCTTCTGCCAGCCAGACGCCGAGTACGTCTTTTGGTTCAAGCTGTAGAGATCGCGCACCGTATGACCCTGGCAAACCAACGTATCGTAGCCTCCGCCTGTTGTGGCCAACAGGTTTTTATACGGGACAACACTGACGACGGATGCTATAGGGCCGAGATCAAAAACGGGCTTTAACGCTTTCAAGCCCTCCTTCTCAGGTCCAAAATACACCCAATTGCCCCCAACTTGAATCTGATTAAGGAGTTCAGCAGTTTGAAATTGAAATTTGGCGCGAATCAGCGGAGCGATTTCCAACTTACACCATTTGTAGAACTGTTATAGTTGATCAGCACAATAGTGGCTAAATTTGCTGGCAGGTTGTCATTTAAAGACTCGATGATTTTGAAGTAGTCATGGCTCTTCTCAGCCGAAAAATAGAAGTCGGCGTGCAAGAAGTTCCCTTCATTGACCAAGCGATTCACTTTGTACGTAGCAGACGTGATCACGCCGAAATTGGCTCCTGCGCCTCGAATGGCCCAGAATAAATCTGGGTGGGAATCTTTCGATACCTCGATGAGCTCCCCTGCCGCCGTGACCATGCGGACAGAAACCAGTGCATCTATCACTAGGCCGTGGATACCCTATCGTAAAGTGTTAGCATTTAATCGCTACTAATTCATACTAAGAGAATCATAGTTTGGGGAAATACATACTTGATACCTCCCGGCACCGCCCCCGAGGGTGACCCCGATCAAACTAGGACACCCGCAAGTGCCACTTTCTGTCCGATGCCATGGATTGTCAGTAACACGAATTTTCTTTAGGGATCGATTACTCTTAACTTACGAATTTGGAATCCAGCTTCGTGTAAGGGGTCAAATACGTCGTTAATGGTAATACCAGGGCCAATAGTGAGGGTCTCAGCAGTCTCGTCAATTTCAAACGACTTCCACTGGCTGAGATCCAGGGCTAAGCCATCTTGAAAGTCTGCGAGCGTGATGCTGTATCCATGCCCCGCCCCTCTTGTCAGGAACGGGAATTTATATAATGACGCAAGTTTGATCTAAAGTCCCTTATATCAGTACCACGGGTGTCACGAACTATCGTAAGCAGCTGGTTTCCTACTTACAATTCTGGCGATGTCTGCCTCAGACCCAGGCCTGATGGCAGCACGGTAGGTTGGAGGGCTGAATATTGTCCAGCGTGCTGTGGCATCTTCAAACCCTGAAGAGCCTGGAAAGGAAAGGGTCGTATTGGATGACCATAAGTGGGCAGGATGTGAGAGAAATTCTTTGAAATTAAAACGAGTATGATCAAAGGTACCTGGTGGATGGGCCCAGAGATAATCGGCGGCATCTGTCTTGCTGCCCCCTAACACGCCTGAACTCAAAAGGAGTAGTTGGGCCCATTGCGAAGCAACGAAGTCACTTATCCAAGCCATACTTCAAGTGATTTGAGTCTGTCTATAGGGGCTGAATTGACAATGGTTGAAGCTTTTCATCTACCTCTAGGCATTTATGGATATACAGATTGAGGAAGCAGGATTACGATATATAGCTACTTTCTAGACCTGCATTTTTGATTGATTGCGAATGAAGGAAAATCATGGGTATACAAAGCACAAGGGCTTTATGAAATAAAATAACAACAAAGATAATGTGCATTTATAAGATTTATTACATTAAGTAATTATACAAAAACTTCAAAAAATTATTTTCTATGTATCATAAGTGACGAGAATTTCCCCATACTAGATAGATAGTATACGGCGTGTACAGTTTGTGGAGTGCACTAATTAACCCCAGATAGCTATCTCACCTGCATGGACCATACATGAGTAGTACGTAGTAGTATTGGGGGCGTTCCGCCAAGTGGGCCAGAATGGTATGGGACGACCTGCATCTGCAGACGCGGCGAGTCCTCCTATGTTACAATCCATCGCGCCGACCGCGGGGAATCCTCACCGAAGCATTGCAACACCAACGATCAACGTCGGATTGCCTATATGCACTCGGATCAGCTATCACATGCAGGTCGCACATAGACGTACACGTATGTACCTAGACTCGCTCTTCAAAGTTGGACGGAATCCATACTGTATGGGATAATGGGAAGTTCATCGCCTGATTTCTCTCGTCCTTCACGCTCCCCTCCGTAATTCGTGAAATCGCCTCCCCACGTCCTATTTCCCATTAGCTTTGATGTTCATCTTTTGCTTTCCAAAACTTACATCGAGTTTTCTGCTATGGCTGTTGAAAGCGTAGGTTAAGGGGTTATAACGTGTACTGTAGAAGCCACAAAGTATCTAGTGTTGCATATAAATAGTTATTACCACCCTACTCGCTCGGCCAAGTAGCCGAATGCAACACTCAGTGTCATGTGACCACATAATAGGGGGGGAAAGCGTGTTCTGTATATTGTGAACAAAGGCCACCTATTAGGTGATTCTGTGATTCTGGTGCAACAACACTTATTCATAATACACCCATACCTAACATCCTGACATTCACATACCTTCCATTTCACTAACGTTTCGTAAGCGACGAGCCCAATATGAACGAAACTTTACAGTTCAAAATCACACCTGAGAAAGAGGCGACTGTATCTCAGTACTTTCACAGGCAGTTCTTTGGAAAGACGCCGGAGTTGACGAAGAATGACGTAAATTTGAGCGGAAATACAGCAATAGTTACTGGTTCCAATACGGGAATCGGACTAGAGGTTGCCCGTCAGCTCCTAGACCTCGGGTTGAGCAAACTCGTACTTGCTGTACGTGACGTCGCGAAAGGCGAGATCGCCCGCAATGATCTCTCTGCCGAGCGAGCGGGGACTCATGAAATTGAAGTCTGGAGCTTAGACTTAGGGTCGTATCCGTCAATAATCGCTTTCTCAGACCGAGCAAAGACAATGGAACGTCTAGACATCGTGATTCTCAATGCCGGTCTATTCAAGGTGACGGAGTCATTCAATTCCTCAACCGGGTTCGAGGAAGCCGTCCAGGTCAACTACGTCTCGACTGTTCTCCTGTTAACTTTATTGCTGCCCACGTTGAAGAACAAAAAGCAAACGCATCCAGCTCGCGTGGTTTTAGTCTCGTCTGACACGGCAGGCTGGGTGCAATTCAAACCGACGGGGCCAATCCTAGCTGGCTTTAAGCAAAATGCTAAGCGATGGAACATGCAAGAACGATACGGAACAACGAAGCTCCTCGGACAGATGTTTTTAACTGAACTCAGCAAGCACGTACCGTCATCAGTTGTCACAATCAATGCCGCGAACCCTGGCCTCTGTTACGGAACCGGGCTCTCACGGGAGGGATATGGCACCGTTCTTGGCTATATCGTGGGAATCTTTATGCGCTTGATCGGCAAGCCAGTTCCTCTAGGCGCTCGCACAATCGTTCATGCTGCTTGCAACTTTGGCGCGGAGGTGCACGGCCAATACGTCGAAGATGGAGAGATACGACCGTAGGTTTCGTCAAATTCTCGTGCAGTAACTATCACTTTAGCTAATTCTTACCATCAGGAAGGCTGCTATGCTGTATCAACCTGAAGGAAAAGAACTTGCTAGGCAATTATGGGAAGAAACAATGGCTGAACTTTCATTTGCTAATGTTAAGGAATGCATCAAGGAAGTCAATAAATAGGTAGCCTAAGATCCTTCTAATTACCCACTGGTCCGTCAACATCATCAGATGTTTCATTACTACTGTTGTCTTACACTGAGTTGAGACTTGACCGGTACAAGGAAATCAGACCAGGGGAAGAACGTGTGAGGTAGCCTATACAGAAAAGAAGCTCCGACCCCCTTTGGCAGCGATTACTAGTACTCTAAAATGGCGCTACTGAAGCTGAGCCTTAATACAATCGCCACGTCTATCCCATGTTTCAATCTTGTGCCGTAGTTTTAGTGGGTCGAGTGTACTCAGCATAGCTTTCCTGGTAACTATGATATGATTAGTGAGCACCATTATGTTTGGCAAATCTGAGGATGGCTGGCCTACCCTAGTAATGCTTTCGCGATCCAGAAAGCCAGAACATAATTAACGGCCTTTAGAAACCAAAGAGGAATCCAGAAAGACGGGGTGCCCATGGTTGCGCTGTTGTAGCTTAGCAAGATGAGCTGGAAGGGAGATGGCTTGAGATTCAGCATTTGGCAGTCTCGTTGATATCCCGTGAAGTTTCGCAGGAAATTCTCATCAAAGCTGTGGTCAATATCTTGAGGCTCAGCCCAGACCTTGAACACGAGGTCTTCTGTGGTGGACGAATGAGCCCAGAATCGGTGCCTAGGAGCTTCGTCAGTCAACCCTACCGCGTGATGTTCGAATGACCGGAACAGAAGAAGCTTCTCAATAACTCACCTCGTCCCGGCAGGTATCTCCAAGATTCCATCGTCCTTGGTAGCTGCAATCTCCTTTTCATTTTTCATGATCCCAATAACCCCTTTCTCCACTTTGAAATATTCCGTCTGGAGCCAGTGTATATGCCTATTCGATGGCGTGAGCTCATGTCTCGGGAAAATTTGCAAAACATTCGGGTAGTAGAGGAATAAACACAACACACAGAACAGCTTACAGTGGTGGGCCGGAACGACCATCCCTGACCACTTTATTATCAAAGTGGTGTGTTTCCCTAACGACCCAGCGACCGTCATCCTCATTCAAAAACTCGAAAAGCGCCGCATCATGGGCCTGGACTATACGAGGTTCCAATGATATAGGAGTACGTTTGATAGGGCGTGGTGACAACCACAGTTGCCAACGATATACCATCTTCGTGGAGAGACTTCGTTGGTTAAAGGTATCTGAATGGAGTTTCAGGTTTCAGAGATGCGCACCATCTATGGTAGCCATTCCGATACAACGTCCATGATGGGTCCTCTTTGGCTTTTAGCATGTTAGAGAGACCAGTGTTGTTGCTTTCGGCTATACATGAATAGTCAACAGTGTATTTTGACGTTAGCGTAGCTGTACATCTACAAGTAGTTACAGTGCTCAGTATACTCTTTGAACGGTTCCAGAACATAATATGGACAGGGTTCCCAGAATTGAGACCATGCAGCGTCTGTGGGTCGTTCGACCGTACGATAACCGTTCTATACTTTTTAGATTATAGATTCACACCTCATACGACAAGGGTAGGATCGGTGCCTAATACTAGGTAGCTGCTTAGTGTAAGCTGACATAAGTGGTTTTCTTATCTGCATGACAAGTCTACGCAATACATTCCATCCAGGTACCCTTGGTAAGCTACCTAACAATAATTTGTCCGTAGAACGGAATTAATATTGCATATAAGACACGGCGCAAAACTCTGTCATCCGCAACTAGGCTTTAATTACATGAAAGAAGCTTCAAAACTAGTAACCGTGAATATAGTAGACATTTAAGAATATTTTGTAGTTATCCATCTTGTTATTAGTCCCCAAATGTCTTGGGAACCCCAGTAATCTGCCACGCGCCAAGTCCATTTTACGCAACACAGCCGCACAGATAAAGTACGACATGCCACCAGTACAATTCAGCTAAAGTAACTTCAACAGTTTGACTCTTTAACAATACACACTAAGTTTGGATCCTTCAGCGAAACAATGCATATTGAATATAGTTAAGTGTACTTCATTTGAGATTCTTACTCCTCTATTTCGCCAAACATCGTGATTCAGTCACTGATATACCCCATGATTCCAAATAGGCCCCTACTCAGACTATCAATTCTAATAAGGATCACTAGTTCATGCTGCGAAAATGAGTCGCTCGGTAGTGGGCTCGCCGGATTTGCCGTGTCAGGCTTAGTGTATCCCCTACCACCATGTCGTGAGGTTAAAACGCCACGAGACTTGCGCCTCGCGAGATTTCAGCTCGAGCACTAGCCTTCTATTATTAGCAAGCAAGGGCTAAAGCGGATTCCTGAAGCTAGTACACTAACCTCAGAAGATGGTTCGGCCCGTTAGATTGGAATCCTTCCTCATCCCAAATACCTGGCGACACCACGTGTATGATGTATTCGGGTGGCGCCGTCGATAGTCAAAGCTGGCGTTCCGGGTGTATATTAAGCTGCGGTTGCTCTGCCGTTCAGGATCAGATTTATCTGCGGATCATTGCGCTCACGACGAGAGCCACTCAGAAATCTATAGATACTGTAGCAATCATGAATACAGTTCTACGCCTCTTTGGCTGCGTTTTCGCGCTCTTCTTGGCCTTTGCCTCTGGCAAGCCTATCGCGCCTTCTATCCCCGTCCCTCGTTATTTCGAAAGAAGTCCTTCTACACCTGCTGCTATATCTATCGATCGGGTTCAGAAGGACCTCGGAGCGCTGATATCTAACACCTCTCTCATCTTTGGGCCTGCAAGTGATGCGTGGAGTGATGCGACTGACAGATGGAATTTCTTCTCGAAGCCGAATATATCGGCTGTGGTGGAGGTTGGACAGGAATCAGATATCGCGAAAGTTGTATGTTACGCCGATGAGTTGCCCGTTTTCAACTTGTCCCAATGAGCTCTTCGTTAATCTCAAAAATATTTCAGGTCAAGTACTGCAATGACAACAGCATCGAATTTCTGGCGTACTCCCGAGGTCACGGCATGACCACAACCTTAGCAAAGATGAAGGGGGGAATCGAAATAAATATGTCGAAATTGACCAAAGTTACTATCCAACCCAACAAGAAGACAGCATTGCTTCAATCAGGTGCCTATGCAGATGCAATTCTAGGCACACTCGGCGCTGAAGGTTACACCGCAGGTGAGTCTGCTGGAACAAGCACAGTGACCCCCAAAACCGCCAATTGCAACTCTCTAATGTTACTCAACGGTAGTTCTCGGAGCCAACGGTTGCGTCGGGTTCGGAGGGCTGTCTCTGGGCGGTGGCCTTGGGCGACTCCAAGGGCAATACGGCTTAGTGAGTGACAACATCGTCAGCATGAACGTGGTCCTAGCCGACGGCTCAACAGTCACGGTGAACAATAAGAGCAATGGTGACCTATTTTGGGCTATGAGAGGCGCCGGTCACAATTTTGGTATCGTGACGCAGTTCGAAATCAATATCTTCCGCGATACCTCAGCAACTTGGCACTACCACAACTATGTATGGACTCAAGACAAACTTGAGGCCGTGTTCAAGGGATTGAACGACCTTCAAGGAGTAGGGAAGCTGCCTGCGAAGATGGGTGCAAGCCTCGGTCAAATCTCTCTCAATACAAGCATCAGCAAGACGGAGGTAAGTAGATGCCTGGACACACTTCCCAGATATGATGCCTTAGAGACCTCTTAGTCTAACCTTTAGTGTTAGGCCGTCATTCAATGGACCTTTGCATACGACGGTCCTGCTAAAGAAGCAGAGAAATTGCTCGCCGGTTTGAACAAGATAAAAGCTGTCGTGAACGAACAGGGTGACGTATCGTACCCAAATCTCCTTGTCGCCCAAGAAACCGACTCGGCCAGCGCGTCTTGTTCATCGCAACCATACATCGGCGCCAGTGCCAATCTCCAGACCTACAATGTCACAGCCCAGCGCCAGCTATACAACCTCTTCGTTAAGAACGCAGCGTTGGAGCCGGAAATTGGAGCCAATGCGCGCCTTTATTACGAAGGATTTTCCAGTCTCGGATCTCAAGCTATTAGCGCTGCCTCGACGGCGTTTCCACATCGCGATGAATACCTCCCTGTGTATGTTCACTTCTTCCCTTTCAACTACTACTCTAGTCATGGGCGATATCTAACGACAGGCCTTGTATATGCAGTTACTTCATAACACCAGTGCCAACAGGGAAAGAGAGTGCCGCTACCGCGTGGGCTTATGCGTCTCGCGATCTGTGGAATAAAGGCCAGCCTCAGCGTCGTCCGACAACTTACGTCAACTTTGCTGCAGGTGACGAGAGTCTTGAGATGATATATGGCCACGAGTCTTGGCGTCTACAGAGACTTCGTAGTCTCAAGGCTAAATACGATCCCAACAACCGATTCCGGTGGTACAATCCCATCATCCCGCCGACGTAAACTAGCAGACTGTATGTATAGGGGTTAAGATCACTTCCGGCTGCTTATTCCTAGAGCTGGGGGTTTTGATTGCGGAAACTCATTCTTGTCATGTATTTCTACCTAGAACTTAGAGAGCCTAGAATGCAAATTGAACATAAATCTTATAGCCATTGTTTGTTTCCGTAGTGAGACACAAAATTACCAGCATCTCCATTGTCAACGCTGGCTTTCTCCCAAACGGCGATAACAGCACTGACAGCGTCTTTCGGGCTGCCGGGACCGGTGAAGTTGGGTGCGTACTGCTGAAACTTTCCCATCAGGCCTTGCGCACTTTGAAGCTGCTGTGGAGTTGCTGCAAGTACCGTTAGGCCGGAGGACGGATTGAAGCATGAGGTAATCATTGAAAAGGGGGGTACGTACCACTCGCGAATTGACCTGTGTCCGCCAAGCCAGGGCAGATGCTCATGACGAGAACACCGTCCTTCCTGTACTGCGCACTAAACTTGGCCACTGCAACGTTCATAGCCGCCTTGCTGATAGCATAACCAGTAGCTACATCTAGATCGAATAGTCTAATTGCGTCCAAGTCGGCATGTCCGGTGGATAATAAAACGACCTTCTTGGCTTCGCCCTTGAGAATGAGGGGCATGAACTGGTTCAGGAGGTGGATATTTGCCACGACATTGACTTTGAATGACTTAAGCAAATCATCCTCGAACTCCTGCGGCTTTTCGCCACTATACGTTCTACCGCGTAAGTAAAACGTTCCTGCCTAAATTCTGGAGAAGGAATGCTAGCTGAAACTTACAGAGTCCCGATAGAGTCGTAGGCATCCCATTGTGACACATAGGCTGCGTTGGCGATGAGGTAGTCTAGGGCTCCGCCAGTGAGTGTGGCTGTGTCTCCAACTGCTTGCTACCAATCACGGATTAGCAAAGAATGACGTTGAGGTTGATCCACACGTATCTCTCACCTTGATAGTGTTGTAGTCGGTAAGGTCGGCTTGCAGAAAATGGATATTCGAGCGTCCGCTTAGTTCTTCCGACACCTTCTTCAGCGCAGTCGGTTTATCTCGGACTATACCAACGACTGTGTTGTTTGGGTTCTCGGATATCTGGCGAAGGAATTCAAACTAGTGACGTATCAACTACTGCTATTCAAATTTGTCAGGGCTATATTACCCCCAGGCCCTTTGAGGCCCCCGTTATAACATAAGACGGCATGTCCGACTATTGATGTACAGTAAATAGTACCATGTACGGCGAGATGTGGCTGAACGCAGGTTGGCAGGTACTCACGCGACTTGGATTATTGCAGCTGGATAGGGGTAGGCTTTATTTATAAAGGAATGGGTGTATAGACCCATACACATACCTCCCCATTACTAGAGCAAATGTAATGGTTGCCTCGACTAGCCAACGCGGAATCACTATAACGGGGCACCATTCCTGTGAACAGATGAAATGTTACGCTAATGTGTCTTTGCCTTTATCTTTAGATACCATATGTCTAGGTATGTCCACTTCCAATACTTCTGTAGAGCGTGCATATGACCTGCATGGAGTACTAGCTAGGATTGATTTCCTAACACAGGTGATACAAGGTTCTACTTACTCTCTAGGTATAGATGCACCTAGGTACAGTAAGACTTATTGTTCTAAATAGAGAAAGTATCTATCGTCCTAGTTCCTGCGAGTCGGGCTCAGTGTTCCGCATATGGAGATTCACCCCGACTTCGCCACGACCACGTTGTTTGGTCCGATTACGGTCATTTGAATGCCCGAAACCGTTCTACACATGAGTGTAAGGAATTTACAAATGGGTCTTATACGAAACCGATGCTAAAAAGCCCGCCACTCATGAACAGGCAATATCATCTAAGTATACAATATGGCGATTCAAGCAGTTGCCATACCTTGAGGCTACGAAAGTTACAGCAGAACATAACGATGCAGCTGAAGTTATGTCAAGATTCGGAGCTCTATGTTTTGTATGGAATAGCAAATATCTCATGCTCTATCTAGTGCTATAGAGTGAATGAGGTCCTGCCCATGTGTAGTCGGTCATTGTTTCACAGCAGGATGTTTCAGATTGTCTATGATATTTGAGGCGCCGGCGAATTTGAACTCGGCCATAGTTTCCTCCCATAACCTGTCTCTTACTTCTCGCCCCTCTAATGTATAGTAAATCGGGGGGTATCTGCTGTTGTCAGAAGATATATGAGCAGGTGGCTTTCTACATAACTTACGGTTTAATCGTCCAGTCACTCAAGAAAGAACCGTGACTCTCCTCGCCTCGGGCAGAGACCGCATCGACATATATGCTAGCAGCGACCTCAGCTGACCTTGCGAGGATGAATTGACCGAAAGAGATGATGGGCGTAAAAATGGCGGGAACACCACGGAAGAAGTCCGTGCCTTTGGTCATTCCTGGGTTCGCCATGTTCACCAGAACATCGTCGGCATCGACTAGCTCGGCAAGCTTCGACACGAAGAGTGTGAGCAGTAGCTTACTCTTGCCGTACCATTCGAACTGCGTAAAGTGCTCAGGTCTATCTAGCTGATGCAGCACGGCGCCCTTCTTTTCGATGTTTACCTCATACGCCCGGTCTGACCCTACGACAGTGAGTACGGGAGGCCTCGTGTCGCCTCCCTTTTCTTTGAGTATAGGCAAAAGAAGAAGGGCCAATAGAGCGGTCGAGAGGTAGTTCACTTGCAGCATTGTTTCGTGCTTTGTAATAGGCACAATTGTGAAGGGCGACTTCATGATGCCGGCGTTGAGGATGACTATATCAAGTCGCCGCAAGACCGCACACCTGTCAGCAAAGGCACGAATAGACTCGTAGGATTCAAGGTCGACAGTCCACACAGATATAGTGGAAGTCGGGAATTCTTTGCGCAGTATTTGCGCAGCCGCGTCGCCTGTGGTTTGCGAGCGAACGCCCATGATTAAGTGAAACAGCCCGAGCTTTAGCAGCTGTCGGCATGCCTCGAACCCAAGTCCTACATTGCTTCCTGTGACAATGGCGACTTGGTCAGTTAACCGGGTGGTCGCTAGTAATTGCTTCGGTTTTGTAAATTGACGACACAGGAAGCCGAAGACTGTAGCTTCGAATGAAGCTTTGCTTTGGAGTTCTGACGACATAGTAAGTAAGTAATTCTGCAAGCTGAAGAAAGCACTTGGAAGTTTAGGGGGGAGAGGCCTGGGGTCTCTCAACTATGACTGCTCCTATGATATTGTTGTCAACGAACCTTAGAGCGACTGCATCAGAAATACAACATATGAGGTTCATTTTTACCTGATTCTGGCAATTACCAGTGACGCATATACTGTACAGGTGTATGGTTTACCGTAATGGCCTGTGATAGCATACGTGTATCTACCCCGACTCCCATATTGGGGATGCTGACAAGGAGACCAGGGCCCTGACGGCAACGCTAATTCCCCTCACCAAAATGTATGCCACCATGCGCCGCTAGTATCACCCGTGTGCCTGTGCCGAGACACTTCACCTGTCAGTCAGACGAGACGTAGCCACGACACGCGATAGAAAATACTAAGTCGGAGGCGGCCTGTTTATTGCGCCGTCAGTGGAAAGACGCGAGAAGCCATGTCACCAGGCCTATGCACGGAAATTCCTACGGTATACTGAGTAATTCTCAAAGTGGCTTGCCCCTCCCCCAGGATCTTACGCTGACAGCATGAAAACAGCCAGGATCCATATACTCATATCAGTACAGTAGGTACATACTAGTAGTAGACTAGGGTGTGCGGCGAATGAAGCTCGCAAGGGGTCAATGTAGTGCTCAACCCCTGTCAGTTATAGTACATCGACTCATTGTATCGATACCATATCGTGATATTACATGGTCCCATGTATAATTCGTTCCTAGCCCCCGCCTCCCGCGGGTGGCGCCCATTCCCTTGTTCTAGCCCTTGCCCACATACGGCGTAATTCGGGAATACTGGTATCTTTCCGCGACGCTCTCGATGATGATGATTCGTGGCGCGAGACCGAGATCCCCCGTCTCCCCGGTCTAAGTATGCAGGCCTGGGTAGGCATTTGCTCCCGCTTTTCGCCAGCCCTAGAATATGGCTAGTTAAACTGTAGTTAGTCAGTTATCACATTTGGGAGAAATCTACCCACCTCAGGAGACTCAATACAACACCAGGTAGGCAGTATGTCGGCATCAATAGTTGAAGCGAAAGACGATGCCTTTGCCAAAACACATTCAGAAGACCTCCCAAAGTCTGAGTCTCTCCCCGCCAACATCCCACTAGCTCAACTGTCTCGTTCTTCGACACTCGCGCCCCCGACCGAGCATTCACGTAGCTCATCACCGGACCGCGCTCCCGGGTCGGAGGCAACGCTAGGCGACTATCCTAGTGGATTCGCACTATGGCTCATCATCGCCGCTCTCGTGTCGAGCATCTTTCTGATCTCGCTGGACATGGTTAGTGTTTGGTTCCAGCAGACGTTGCCGTTTCTCTAGCATGATGGCCAATACCAGTGACTAACAGCTAATTTATTGTGTACTTCTCTAGACTATCGTCGCTACAGCAATCCCGTCCATCACGGGTGAGTTCGGCGGTATCCAAGACCAGGCATGGTACGGATCAGTATTCTATATGACGGCCGGCGGCTTCCAGTCGACCTGGGGCAAGACGTATAGATACTTCCCCCTGAAGATCAGCTACCTGACAGCGATTTTCATTTTCGAGGTCGGAAGCCTTATCTGCGGAGTTGCACCGAATTCAGTCGCCTTGATCATAGGACGCGCTATAGCAGGCGTCGGGGCAGCAGGTGTCGGATGCGGCTCGTATAGCATCATCACCTTTATCGCGGAGCCTAAGAAAAGAGCATCCTACACCGGCCTTCTGGGCGCCATTTTTGGCATCGGCAGTGTTTTGGGCCCCTTACTAGGTGGTGTCTTCTCCAGTACTATTAGTTGGCGATGGTAAGCCCTGACCAAGCTCCGACGAGAATGTTGAGCTTCTACGCTTGCGGTTGCTGGAACTAACATGGAGGCTAGGTGTTTTTACATCAACCTACCGATAGGGGTGATTCCGGTCGGCATCATTGTCTTCTACTTCAATGCTCCTGACAACGCGAAACCTCAGGAGGCGCGCTTCGTGGAGAAGCTTCTCCAGATGGATCCGCTGGGCACCACACTCATGATGGCTATTATCATATCGTATCTCACGGCCGTTAACTACGGTGGCCAGATGTATCCATGGTCCTCCTCGGTCGTAATTGGGCTTCTAGTCGGTGTGGGTGTAATTAGCATTGCCTTCGGCTTATGCGAATGGTGGCAGGGTGAGAGAGCTATAATCATTCCCCGTCTATTCACGCGGCGCGAGATTGGTCTATCGGCAGTTTACTCCATCCTCCAATCCGGTGCCTTTTTCAGCATGATCTACTACCTCCCCATATACTTCCAGGCGATTCGAGGAAGCAGCCCCATTATCTCAGGCGTTCAAAACTTGCCCTACATTCTAGCCGCCATGGCCGGTGCCCTTGGTGCAGGCATCTTCATCTCCTCATCCGGCCTATCTACCCTTCTCATGATCGTTGGGGCTGCATTCGGTATTCTTGGATGCGGTCTGTGCTACACATTCGACGTCGACACCTCGATAGGGAAATGGATTGGCTTCGAGATCCTGGCAGGATTTGGTCTAGGAGGTGCACTACAGATTCCCGTCATCGTCGGTCAAGTGAGCGTAGGATCTGCAGACCTGTCCTCGGCCACGGCGATAATGCTTTGCTTCCAAACCCTGGGTGGCGCCTTCTGGGTTGCGGCCTCCCAGTCGGTTTTGGTTAACACATTGCTGCTCGCTCTGCCGAAGTCGGCGCCTGGAGTAGATCCCAGTCTCGTACTGGCTACTGGGGCCGGACAGCTGCGCAGCGTTTTCACAAAAGAAGAGCTGCCCGGTATACTGGTCGCTTATCTTGACGGAATAAGAGCCACGTTCATTCTATCCGCAACCGTAGTAGCCGCTGCCTTTGTGCTAGGCTTCTTTCTACCGTGGAAGAAACTGAATCTGGAGGCTGTCCGGAACGCCGGGGCCGCGTAAAGCCACGAAGCCAATGTTAGCGACATCAAGGAAGTTTTGTATTGATATTTGATGTTTTATATTTGATAGAATATGTTAAATAGACTGTAAATTTGATGTTTGCCGGCTATAAAACTTCGTCGCGCAGTGTCATGATGGCAGCCCTGTAAACCCCCATGCCAAAGGCCAAAAGATCTAGTAATACTCCCAATTGGAGTACCCAAGGCTACCGTGCTATATATATGCTTCCGAGTATAGTAAGACCACATGCCATGTCGTACGCCAACATATATTCATGACACCCAGTGTACGCTCATGCCGCATCCTGGAGGCTCTCCTCCTCAGCTGAAGTATACACTTTAACACCGGAGAACTTGTGCCCATAACGAAATAGTTGATTGTTTCCGAGAATTATCTGTATATTGCTAACGCATTTCATTCTAAGTGATAAGTTCTAGTGTTCCTGTTACAGTTTTGAGGTGCTTCGCCCTTGAGACTATTATAACGAATTGACATTGATTTTGCTCGCACCCCCTTGCTCTTTGACCTTTTGCTCCACCACGTCTAATCCCACCATGCTCTTCATAGAACCGTCCAGAGATCCGACGGGTAAATGTGAAGCAATTCGCACAAGCGTGGAGAATTTGCCCTTCCACACCCAATGCGGCGGGTTGCGTTTGCTAAGCTCCTTGGCGACCTCATCAGCCCATTGGGAAGGATCGCTACCGTTGACGGCATCAGCGCCCGACATGGCCTTCTCAACAGGCTCTTTCGCCACGTTGTACAGTGAGGTGGGCGGGAGCTTGGCGTCGGGAGCATTGCTGTGGAATGTCGACCGCACGCCACCCGTCATTAGGTTGATAACCTTGACGTTGAAGGGCTCGAGCTCGAGGCGTAGGGTTTCGGTGAGACTTGCGGCGGCCGCCTTAGAAGCATTGTATGCGCCCGAGAAAGGCATCGAGCCGGCAGTCACCGACGCGCAAGCAGTATTGTTCACGACTATGGCGCCGCGAGTCGACTTCATTAAAAGAGGGAGAAAGGCGCGTGTTACGTTTATTGGGGACCAAACGTTGAGGTCGAACAGCTGTCGTGCCTTGGCAACATCGATGTCCAAGAGTGGCATGTTGTAACCGGCGCCGGCATTGTTTAGGAGGCCATCCAACGAGCCGCCGGTCAGCTCCTTCACTTCAGAAACACAGCTAGCAATTGATTCATCCGAAAGCGTATCTAACTTGACGATCTTAATGCCCGCTTCTTCGGCCTTCTTGGCCTTTGATGTATCGCGAGCTGACGCGAATACACGCCATCCGGCTTTGTGAAATGCGATGGCGAGGGCAGACCCCAGACTGCCGTCTGAGCAGCCGGTGATCAAGATGGTGCGTGCGGAGGCCATGGTAAATCTGAAGATGAGCTGTCGCTACGACAGCAGCGTCTAGGATGAGAAGACACGAGAGATTCAATTGAATAAAAGACGGCGACGAACTGTTTCAGTGATAGGATCCGAAGGAGGAGTCATTAGGTATATGTACTTCATGTGATAATGTGATAGGTACCTACGTAAGCAGTCACTGTAGGGATTTAAGCGAATATGGGTATAACAACCCAGTAGCTGGGCATCGAATTGAAATAGGGGGGCAAATCATGTTGCATTGTGGCTTGGCTCGCTCGCGAAAAGTTGAACTCATTCAGCCCAGTTAGTAGCTGTGCCGCCCAACAATTATCCTTCCCGCCCCCATTCCCGGCGCAATCAAAGCAATGCCTTTCAGCTCTAACCGGTATCTCGTGTCGAATTGGGGCAATCTTACGTCTTCGGGTTCTTGCTATATACAGACACCTCCTTTGTTCTAGATGTAACACGTTCTAACCTCGCGAGTTACTAGGGCACCCGTTTAATTGAAGATGCCGCGGCTGTGGTGGCCTGGAATGTCAAATCCCGCTGATGAAAATCCATCAACCGCTAGATAATTGGAGTAGGCTCTTTGTGCAACAACAAGTATTCATCACACCCCCATACTAGCGCTCTAACCGGATGGGCATTCCGAATCGTGTTAACCACGCGTTAATGCTTTCAACATTTGGACACATCGCGAACGGGGCGTTTTGCACTGTCTCCTGCTAGTGTAGTCCTCTTGCACCTAGTTATTTCTACTATTGCGATGGAGCACCGTGGAAGGGTGGCTTGAGATTCGCTAAGTAACGAGTGTCTAACTAATCGATGGCATGTAAGGCCAGATTTTGATAGAAAAATGTACTGTTTGCGACCGGTAAATGTTATTTATTCTAATCTGCTGCCAATTTCCATATTGTTACAATAATAAATGTATTGTATATCGTCTAGATTTACTTCCGGAACCATTAGACGTTGTTTCAAGATAGCTACAGCGCCCAGAACGGGAGGGAATGGATACACACCATATTGAACCGCGACTGATTTTGATCGCCTAGACATCTTCGATGACTTCTACTAAGCTAACCTAGTCATTCAAGGTTCTTACTCACGCTAGGATACCTCAACTACTTGAGCCGACAAAGGTTTACGACAACGTCAATATTCATGAAGGCGTAGTTTAGCCTGCACATATGGTTGCATCGTAGTCGGCCTTTAAGCTATGTTAAACATAGTGGGAAAGTAACAGCGGGATAAGTTATTGTGCGGCTTTGAGTCGATATCCACGCCAAAACTTTCTAACCGTTGCACAATATCGTCCCTTCTATAGCCTATATCTGTTAAAAGTTGATGAGCGGTATCGCCGGTGTAGGTCGTTCTATCGTTGTTGGTTTGAATGACTATAGCGTTCCTATAAATGCATCGTAGTGACTGACAGCTTTGGCAATATCGCGATGGTTTCTCGCGCATCTTCGCCGTATTTAGATAGCTCTCGCCTTTTTATTTCAAGGAGTGCTGCCATCTGGCTCGTGACGACCATGGGCTCAAGTGATTATTTGCCGGAGATCTGACTATCCCATCAGCTAGGTTTAGCATAACCCTTGATGTGTCTATCGTGAATCAGCATGTATATTTTCACTATACTTAGTACAAGTTAAAACCTTCTTATCAATAATCCCTATCCGTCTTGAATCTATAGAGAGAGAAAAGAGCTGCGATAGAGATACTAATACCTCTGAACTTATAATAGGTATCCAGCTGTATTGTTATAATTATTTCCAAATTCAATTAACTTTAACATACGGTAAGCCTTCTAGCAAGGAGTTAAGTGAAAAATTATATCCAGATCCTATCGGGCAAAGGTCGCGTGTGGAATCTAGGCCTATGGGCCGCAAGTAGCATCGGAACTCTATCTTGGGATGCCCAAACTTCCCGAGTGGAGGCTTCCAACCTACTCAACATATCTATGAAAGAGCTCCTGGGGAATATAACGACCGCAGCTTTAGTAGTTGCTGCCCAATATTTTCCCGTATCGCCTCATGTAAATATATTAAATCACCATTTCCTTCCTGTACTGTTCACCTACAAGGTTGAGTTTCTGTGAGGTGGACCATAATCCCTCGTACCTCCCATATGGCTTTAGACCATGGCTAGACTGTCTACATCGGGCAGGTAGTGCTGAAGTGTTGTGTCAGGGGGTTTATGTCACCGAGTGAATGAGGACTGTCTCCAGCCAGAAGGGTAGTAGTAAGGGCTTAATAGGGTGATCCATCAATTTCTGAATCCTTCCTTCCTCTGAAGGGGGGATTCTAGTCATATATATATACAGAACTCCACTACACCTACGCCGTAGGGTAGCTGTTACTTTCTTCCCTGACATAGACAAACCCTAGGATATCTGCACATATGCAGGTCGGCGGGAAACAATGGTACCTAGATCTAGCGACTCGCCCGACATATGTAGGATGTCAGATGCTAAGACCGGAAGACGGGTAGTTACCTGTCCACCCGGGGTCATTAGTTTAAGTGTGAGGTCCAGGGGTCAATAATATTGAGCCCTAACCCATGAACCTCTCCACTCTAGAGCTAAACCCCCTAATGAACTCTAACGTAGTACTCTATTGAATATTTAACCGAAGGTGCACTTCGTTCCTGCATCTTCATGGCTACTGTTAGCGAAGTCGACAGGCTGACCATTGGGTCTCTCAGATCTGGCCAAGCAGCAAGGTAGCATGAGCCAAGCCGAGCCATATATCCCCTTCAATTTTAACCCATTTCTTACTTAATAACTTTCCGTTCTATCAGCTTCATATCCTTTGCTATGTAAATTCGTGCCTCCTAATTGCTTAACTAACAAAGCGACGAAGTAGTCAGCTTTGCATAAAATTCCACGGGCTGAATAATTAAACTATTCATCATTATTCTCAGGGGAAGTGAAGCAAACTAATAGCCAGGAGGTCTACTAGGTCATTTCAGAGAAGGACATCGTGCGCACTGTTGTGTACTAGTTCCCGTTTCCTAGAAATGTGAAGCTTCTCGCAATGTGTTATTAACTAATGTAAGCCAGAGCGCAACTTAAAATCCTCAAGAATTTCTAGATCCGCCACACCGCTAGCAAAGGTTCATCGCAGCTCCCGGCGTTCCGTTTTACTATTAGCTCATTAAGATGGCTCAAACACGCTTGCGCCAGGTGTTTAAAATCGTCGGAATTCATTTGAGTTTCTGTATTCCTAATAAGGCTATTCAGAGGTGGTGTAGGAAAGTTAAAACAACGTTGTATGCTGATTATGACGTCCATCTACATATATAGACCCCTAGTGGCAACTTAGTACATACCCATTTGTCTAAGATTACCCCTAACCTTTGTTGTGCAATTAGCTAGTTTGTGGCCTGCAAATCGCCGGTCGGTTACATGTCCCGTATAATTAGTCTTGCAAACCTCACACTAACCCTTCACACTTATGGTATACATCACAGAGTTTGGCAGAGTATATTCTACAAAGACCTATAGCCATTTCTATACTCTCCACTGATATATATCTCCTTATAGCTATTACCTAGCTCAAATTTATCTAAAGCAGTGGCTAGCGGGCAACTCACTCGGTCCTAGACTTCCGAAACCAACATAGCAAGGACTATGAAGTACTTAGCTTTAGAAACCTAATCTTTTATGTGATCTTAGAGTAGGGGGACATTTCTGACCAGGCGCATGATAAAACCTTAAACATGTATTAAACTATCGTCCATGGGAGCTGGATATGGTTCGATAGGAGAATACCCCCCCCTCTCTCTCTTTCAAACAAGCAACCACACAGCTACAACAAAGCCTACTAAGACAGCCAATTTTAATGTTATTTCTGGCTTCATCTTGCAGCATACATTAACTGCAACTGATTACCTGTCAGGAACGGTCAACTATACGTAAGTTTTATAAATGACTGTTGTTCTGAATTATGATATTATACAGTTGCATATACTGTCATAAACTCCCCTGGTGGCCAAACCTAGGCTTTACACAAACCACGACTTCATTCCTAGTGTATCATCAGGGCGCTATCAGACAAAGAAGAATTCCGCCAACATTCGCAGATTTCTACCGGGAGACTCATCTCCTACTCGTGAAAACGATAGGAATCTCAATCCTGATTGTTGTTTGTTTTAGGAGAATATCCGAGCATCAATACCGCATTGCATAAACACACACACGACAAAATGCTGCATAGACAGTACCAAGCCCGCACGCACGTCTAGTGTCCCAACTGCAACTTTGCGATGTACCACGGCTGCCACTTGCCAAAGCACACGGGGAAGACGTGCCAAGAAGTGAAAGTAAAGTTCGCGCATGACCATCCGACGGCGAAGACGTCGAAGAGATGGTTCGCGATGCACACGAAGCGGTGTCCCAGCCACAACTGCGGGACACCCGTTCAAAAATTCGGTCCCGGTAATCGCGTAACCTGTGCGCACTGCGGCCACAGGTTCTGCTGGATGTGCCTCGAGGGCTGGACTGAGCACTCGACACAAAACCACGACAAGCTCTGCATATTCTGGAGAGCGAAACAATCGTTCCAACAAGCGATATCGGACTGTATGGACAGCCAACCAATCCCCCTTTGGGGTGACTACAGTTGGGACTTTTGATTTATATTGGTGCTCGTGTCGCCTTTAATTATATATCACGGATTTTGTAAGTGGAGGAAAATGGAACTCATAGGCCCAACCAAATAAAACACACATTGTATATATACATCTGTTAATCTATAACTATATCAAGGTAAATCAAGCGACTATCCTATTGTATGAACCCTAATAACTGTATTCAACCTACTTATTTACTTTTTGATTCTGAGATTTGGATCATCCAATCTATAAATGTCAGGAATATACGCTGGCGTACAAACGTGAACCGTACTCAGAAGCATATATAAAGCATGGTAGCCCTGGGTACTCCAATTGGGAGTATTGCTAGATCTTTTGGTCTATTGCCATAACGGTTACAGGGCACCGTCATGACAATAAATGGGTTCTTGTATGACGATACGTTTTCAATATTGTCAGGATCTCAAGTATGGGGTATAATAAATACTTGTTGTTGCGCAAAGAGTCTGAACTGACTAAATTGGCAATCTCTGTTTCTATACAAGATATCTTCTTCGTCCTAGAAAGCATGACAAATACTATTCGGATATTGTAGCCTTAGGATGGAAGTAAAGGTGTAAATGGATCTTGACTCCGGATAACTCCGAAGATATACGGGCCTTTCCGAAAATGGAACCGAAGAGATGCGGAGACGTTACAGCTGAGGGGTGGCACTTCATTCCAATATAGTAGGTATTGAAAAGTTAATGGTGCACGCCGTTTATTTTATATTCAACGTGTTGAATCGCAGCGACTCACGCACCATTAAGCCGATATCATAACATGGCCGAGACGCACCTGATGTGGGTGGCTGGCGAAGAGCGACTAGGCAAGGGTGAGCTGTAAGCCATTCATGAGATGATGAGGTTGCATCATGCCCAATGTCTCGTAGAATATTTACTAAGAACCTGCCAACAGCATACCGGTTGAGGATCCTGGTACAGGAGAGATCTTTGCGCAGTAAGAATCTCCCATTGCCGTTTCGAGCGGGGTACGATAAGCTAGGTTGAGGGGTTCTACTGACCTAGTACTAGTTGCCATGCTGCCTCAGAAGAGGACGTCCAAGACACCGTCGCGCTCGCCCAAGCGGCATTCAAATCAGGTGTCTGGTCGCGGGAGTCGCGGCATCGTCGCGCCGATGTTCTAGAGAAGTCCGCGACGCTACTCGAAGCCGAGCTACCGGATTTGATTGCGCTCGAAGTGCGACAGACGGGACGAGCGGTCCGCGAAAGTAGGATACAACTACATCCCCTTTTCTGACCTCATAAACTGACCGCGATGAAGTGAAAGCGCAAGTCCCGTCACTAGTACGCTGGCTCAAATACTACGCCTCTCTCCTGCGGGTGGAAGAGCGGGCCTTACTCCCCACGACGGGCAAGCTGCACAACTTCGTCGACCGCGTGCCTCTCGGCGTCGTTGTGCAAATCACGCCCTTCAACCATCCGCTCCTCATAGCCGTCAAGAAACTCGCGCCGGCTCTTGCGGCGGGGAATTCGGTGATTGTGAAGCCGAGCGAGTTGACGCCTCTCACCACTCTCAAGCTTGGCGCGATCTTGAAAGCGGCGGGGCTACCCGATGGGGTGTTCAATGTACTGCCGGGCTACGGCGCGCTCACGGGCAAGGCGCTCGTGCAGCACCCTCTCGTGCGCAAGGTCGACGTCACGGGCGGCACGGAAGCAGGACGCGCAATCGGCGCAATCGCCGGCGGGAACCTCGCGCGGTACACGGCCGAGCTAGGCGGCAAAGCGCCTCTAATCGTATTCAGCAGCGCCGATTTGCAGCTCGCGGTGAACGGGATCGCGTTCGGGAGTTTCATAGCAAGCGGGCAGACGTGCATTGCCAGTACTCGCATTATCGTCGCCAACAACATCTTCGACAGACTGATAGGGGCCCTGAAGGCGAAAACCGAGTTCATAGCTGGTCGCATGGGTGCGCCGACGAACCCCGACTCCATGATGGGGCCCTTGATATCCGCGAAGCAGTTGCGGAATGTGGAAGGGCTGGTGAATGGGGCCGTGAATGCCGGTGCGATGAAGGCGATAACAGGAGGCAAGAGGATGACCGGTATAAGTGCGCTCGATGGAACGGATTTCTCGAAGGGATACTTTTATGAGCCCACTGTTTTAGTACAGGGTGACCAGGCTCCTAGCGATTTCCGGAAAGCCGCGATCTGGCGTAGAGAAGTTTTCGGGCCAGTTATCGTGGTGGTCGGATTCGACACGGAAGAGGAAGCGGTGGAACTTGCAAACGACAGCGAATTCGGGCTTGGGGCGGGAATCTGGACGCAAGACTTATCGCAGGCGTTTCGCGTTTCGGAACAGATCGACGCGGGAATCACTTGGGTTAATACACATCATCGCAACGATCCCAGTAGCCCTTGGGGTGGGAGTAAGTCGTCGAGCGGTCTTGGTGTTGAGAATGGTGTTGAGGCTTATCAGGCGTACACAACGGCTAAAAGTACAATCGTCAGCTATGCCTCAACGGAAGAAGCTTTAGTGACGGATGATTGGTTTAGAGATAGCTCTGGAGCGGTGAGGTATGGATAGAGGAGAATCGTAATATTATTTAATTAATAAAGTCTAATTCATATGTTATAAGCCTCGCATGCTCTTATTATGTACTTAACTGCCCTTCCATAGTCTGCAGAGCCCAGCCGCACCTCGCGAGCCAGAAAATAACCATGAGCGGCGTGAACAGCAGTCCGAGCAGCGCCCCCTGGACAAGCTTGAAGATCTCTGGTGCCCACTTCGCCGAATAATACCAATCCCAATCCGCGTGGTGACGTTTCCCGACCACGGTGAGGAAGCCAATGGACGCGCCAAATATAACTGGAAAGAATACGACGGCTAGGACGAGGGATCGAATTATTTGTGATAAAAGGAACCGGAGCCAGTGCTTGATGCTTCTAACTTCATATGTCTCCTCTTGCCGGTCCAGAAACGCAAACCATCGAAGATACCTCCCTTTGGGCTCTGAAATGAAACCGATCGGCTGCACTCCCCCTTTCCTCAAATCGTAATTCACGAGGATAGACTCTATGACCCAGGTGGTGAAAAATTGAATGAAGATGGTGACGGCTGTGTCTCCAGCAAGGGTGTTGGGGAACTGGAACAGCCGAATGGGACTTTCCTTGGTGCCTCTATCGTGATATAACGCTGTAGCCGGGTGAGCATAGATTCATATTCAGAAGGGAGTTAGGCGTACCGTAAGCTATCGCGAAGTTGATGCCTCCGGCGAAGATCCCGGCGAAGAACCCGTCAATGATAAATATATAAAAGATTTGATGAAGCGTGAAATGGTCGCTCGGCGGCCGGAATTTCAATCCATCGCCATCTTTGGGGCCGGGAACGGGAACGGGACTCGACGTTCCGTCGCCGTTCGTCCCGTCGGCTTGGGCAGCCTCCACGTCGGCAGTGACCTTTTCGGTAGGATTCTTCAGTTCGAATATGGGGTTTGTTGCCCAGGGCATGATAATAACAATGTTATTATTTGAATCACGAGGTAGAGAGAGATATGGAGGGCACGAGGACACCTAGAGTTTCACGGCTTCTAAGGTGATGAATTCTCAGGTGAGGAGTGAGATAAAGAAGTCTATCGGATGAGTCGGACAAGGCGAATTCATCACACGAAGAAAGAACAATGGCGTCAGCACAACACCCCTCTATACCGATCTCACTTTCCACCAACTATGCTTGAGGACTCAGTCTCTTCGTTTCCATGTATTCTGTATATCGCGTGACGTGTGTACCGCTTGCCGGATGAGTAATACAGTAGGTAGAGGAAAGGAAAGACCTACGGGATATTGCTTAGGGGGATCGGGAGGCGTCAGGCAAAGAAGGGTCTTTGACTGCGGTTGTACCCCATCACTGATCAGATCCGGAAGTGAAGGACCTAACCTTTCCAGGATGCAATTTGAATTATTAGTATTACCATCCTCGCGGCAGGAATACCGATTCGCTACCAGTGGACCTTTTGTAACTTTGTAACACAGTCGAACGTACTACATACATGCTGCTAACTGAGTACGTCCAAGGGTATTTTGTGAGCGGGCCTGTCATCTAGATCTGTCAGGGGTCCCCAGCGCTTGTCAAGCTGCGAGCGAAGATCTACAGTAGGAAGATGGATACCTATGTTGGATATGTACTAATACTGTTGCATGTATGTATGGATTAATAAGAATTGTTCGTGAAGAGAGAAGAGGCACCAATCTCTTTAAAGCCGTTGAGCGATTAATTGCGTTCTCTTGTCGTGCTCTTTATCAACTGATTGCGATGGATTCAATGTTTCCCCCCCCGGTCGTTAGAGATCAGATATTTGAAGGGTCCTGGCTTTTAGTGGATTCTCAGAGATTAGGTAGTTGGAATCTACCACTACCGCCAAAACTCGTCAAACTCGCACCCGACGCCGTTGGAATATTGGCTTAGCCCACACTAATTAGGAATAGCTAGAAAGCTTAATATGATAGATTTACATATAACTTACTATATTTAGTTGTGATTTTGTAAATCTATCACATTAAGCTCTCTAGCTATTCCTAATTAGTGTAGGCTAAGCCAATATTTCTAACGGCGTCGGGTGCGAGTTTGTTGAGTTTTGGCGGTATAGGGGAAGCTTAGGCGGAGGATGCAGGACCTATTTGGGTATTTGGGTATTTGGGTATGGTGGTATATCGGATATGCACTATACCACTTAATCATATATATGCATATAGACTGTGGACATTAGCTTTGACAGGAAGCAGGCATATCCCTTTCCTAAGAGGTAGGTAGGTACCTGAATTGATTGGAGTCTATAGACAAACTGATAACTCCTCTGGTGGCTGAGCTGATAATGCCCCGTGCGTTATAAATTATAGAGTACTTAACATTAGGCGGTTACGCCGTAGCGGCTATACCGCGATAACCACAATTTAACATTCTTTTTAAATTTTTTGACCTCTGGAGGGCATGCGCTTCGCGCCAACCTTCACTCTGGAAAGAAAGCAATATATTTTTTATTTTAGTCCGCCGCTCGCTAGTATTGTAGCGTTAAGTACTCTATAGATTATGTAATAGCTTGTATGTCCACTAAAACCCACTAAAACCCACCAAAATGCACGGGCATTATCAGCTCAGCCACCAGAGGAGTTATCAGTTTGTCGCATTGCTCAATTGATTGCTTCTATATACCGAAGCGTTTACCCAAATGGCTTCTTCTATGCGTCTGATATCTTTGTGTTGGTGTGAAAAAATACCCCCAACGTTCTAGATGGCTCAGCGGTATGCTGTGCCTCCTTTCTTATACAGGCGTTCCCATGCGTTCGTCCCGCGCGGACTTGAATCGTCGGAATTGTGCTTCCATACAATCGCGAAGTGATACCCCGGATTGGATACTGCCCGGATATACAACACCTAAAATCTTATATGTTACACCAAGGGATGCCTACAAATCATATTGTAAACGGAAAGTTAAGTCTCTCAACTAACCACTAACACGTAACGCTGCAGCTATGGTAATTCCGAGTACTGGCTTTGAGACGGGTGTTTTATTTCGACTGTTTTATTTCAGCTCTCGTCTGCTTCTTCTCCCCTCTCCTCTGACAACAGAGGCTCGGTCTCTGTATCATCCACAATCATCTCACTGCCCAGCGGCGGGAATCTTGCAAACAAGAGTATCAAGACCGCCACCACAGCAACGGCCTAGAGGACAGTTAGCAGAGGGTCAGGGGTTCAAGAAATGGAGGGCGTACAGCATTGCAGTAGAAAGTCAGATATGATTTTCCTACATCGGCGAATGACGAGAAGATAAACCCAAACACCCCCATCGTCGTCAAAGTTGCCGAGTACTCTACAAGAGTCATCGCCTGTAGCGCATCGGCCTTGCGGTTTGCTGGCACCATCTCTGTGAGTATACCTTTCGCCGCAGGTGCTGATCCGGATGCAAGTGGAAGCAGGGAACCAACTAACGTCAAGTTAGTCAGTAATGGCACGGGGAATATATTCGTGTGAACGAGCGCGAATTAGCCGGAGCGATCCATACCGATATACATATGCCAACCTTGAGTAGCGAAGGCAGACGACGTCGTGATTATCCCATCTATCAGAAAACTCCATCTCAAGAAGAAGAGGTCGAATTCGGCGCCTTGTGTCACCGAAACAGGCCCTGGCGGCTTCGTCGGCTCTTCCTGGTCAGCTACAATTGCCGGCATAGGGTCAATATCGTGCGGGTGGGTAGGCAAAGGCGACTCCGGTGCCGTATCGGACAAAGGTACATCTGTTGTTTTGAAAGCGAGCCGCCCGTACGAGATGATGTGCGGAAACACAAACATGAGGAACAGCCCTCGCACCAAACAATTCACAGACATCAGCAAACTGTTGTTCGTGGACGTGAATTCAAACGCCGATATTGAGTACATCTGAATTAAGGACGGCGCATAGCCCGTTGCGAGCACTCCGGTGAAGATCCCAAATGCCAGGAAGAAAATACCGTAATGTTTCGCAGTGCGCCCATCCGCCAGTCTCATTTTCTGAGGTCCTAGAACCTTCAATAGACCCAAGAAGCCCATGGGTCCTTTTGCCTTAGGGCTCTTATCGTCCGAGGAGAGGTCTTTCGGATCGATGTAAGGCACGAATGTCAAGACATATGCAGTGCACGCCAAGAAGGAAACTGATGCAAGCTCAAAGGGCTTCTCGATGCCGAATTTTTCAGCTACAATACCGCCCACCATAAACCCTGAAGAAATGCCGAGCATGATGACTCCTTGAAGTCTCCCAAACATGGCAGTCCGATCTGCTGGTTCGGTGATCTCGGCGACAATTGTGTTCAGAATGAGAATATAGCCGGCAGGCCCTCCCCAGACTCCCGTCAGCTGACTCAGCTGCATTATAATGAGTCCAGTGCGAGCCCCGATAAATAGCGATGCGGCTTGGATAACGACGCGGATTGCGGGGAAGAAGGTCTGAATTGCCAATGCCTTTTTGGGGCCATATTTCCTCATCTCCCAACCGGCAAAAAACAGGTTTGTGATTCCACAGAGGATTGTGGCAGCCCCCATGATGGCGATCTGAGCTGCGGCGCCGGCGTCAATTTCATTCCGGGCGCAACGGTCGCCGGTTCCTTCGTACGGCGGGGCATGCTTATAGAATTCTTCACACACCATAACACGGAAAGTGTATAGCAGACTATGAGGGTCAGAATGGAGGCCAATTCGTTGAGAAATATGTGCGAGAGTGGCAACTTACGGTGTCTGTGTGTAGCTGAATGAGAGGGAAATGATAAACCCGCCGAATAGGATCAGGGTTGCCGGCGAGAAGAACGGCGACTTTGACTTGGTCTTCGTCTTCGTCGCTTCGTATTCCCTCTCCCCGAGGAGCGGCGTCGTTTCACCGTTAGAAGCCATTAGTTCCACGATAGGGCTCTCGACGTCTTGTCGCAGAAATGAGTAAGAGAGGAAGTCAATTAACTTTCTATGAGCCTCGCGACCGTAAGAACACACTCCACCCTCTCAATCGGCGCCGTTCTCATACAAGACCGGGAATTAATACCTAAGGTTACTTGGAGAAAGTAAATCCAGCTAAACAATTCGCCTCGCCGTTTTACTGCAGCTCTCCTCGGCAATCGGCCGGGGGTTGTCCTTATCTACGCACTGCAACCTATAACGCGCCTTGGTTACTCCGACTGCTCCGACTCGGTGTTCTACTACTTTGACTTGGAACTAAACCTAATATAGTAACTGCTCTATATTTGCTGCAGGTTGCTTTTTAACCTACTTAAAATTCACTTAAGCTCACCTAATTTGTATATGTAGGTTGTAGAGTAGGTCCAAGGGCCCGCTATGGGGTCCTTAAGAAAACGGTCGCGCTACCAGGCTTGTAATAGCGACCTACTTACTACTTACCCCTTAAAACCACTATATTTATGGCAGTGTATGCGTTGTATGCGTTGTATGCGCTGTATATTTACTAAGCTATTACTATTATTACTATCTACTTTTTTAACAGCGAATTGTAAGGCTGCGTTGTTGATCTTAGCTAAACCTAGTGATACCTTTGTTTTGGTAGAGTTAACTGCTAATTTGATGTACCTATAGAGATCTACAGATCTTAAGCCACACTATCTTTGCCCTTTTACTGACTGTCATTTTGAGTCTGCTTAAGGCGTGTCCAGAAATACCGTATTTCACACCCAAATTAGGTTTAGGTCCAAGTCGGAATAGTAGAACACCAAGTCGCCTCGGTTAATGGGAGACGACGTTCTACTATCCGGAGACGAGTCTAAACCCAACAGAGTATAGCCCCAAATTGTGCTCGAGATTGCTCTGCAACCCACCAAAAACCCACCCAAACTAACCCAATCTATATAGGTTGCAAAGCAAGTCCAAGCGCAGGCTACGTAGACCCTAAGAAAAACGGTCGCGCCACCAGCAACCTAACCCTACCTACTACCTACCCCCTAAAACCACTATAATTATAGCAGTATATCCTTTACCTTTGTTATTACAACCACCTTTTTCATCAACACCTACCTTCAATCATCAACAACACCACCGCGCATTACGATATCTATTAAAATAACATTATTTTTAAACTCATTGCATTGTTAGCTATCAATTGGTTATTTCTTTAATCGTTTTTATCAAAACGCGGGTTTTTAGCTAAAGTGATCTTGGCTAAACCTAGTAATACCTCTATTTTAGTAGAGTTAACTGCTAACTTGGTATAGGTACCTACAGATATCTACATATCTCAAGCCATATTACCCCTGCCCTTTTATCTAAATAACTAACTAACTGTTATTTTAGGCGCATTTTAGGTCTGCCCAGGCTGTGTCAAGAAATGCCCCATTTCTTATACAAATTGGGTTAGTTGTAGACACCTTCTGAGGCTATACTAAATTGGGTTTAGACTCGTCTCCGGATAGTAGAACGTCGTCTCCCATTAACCGAGGCGCACCAAGTCGGATTGTATAAACAGCCAACACCGTACCGCTATGCCCGTTCCAGCAGGTGGCGTTAAGCCTCATTGGCGCGTTTTCATCGCTTATCAATCACACTCTTGTTTGTCGCATTACATAGTACTCCCCAGGCATTTACACCTCCTGTGAAGCGGTAAACCAGTCGCCAGGGGGTGACTCACTTGCGGCCATGAGGCCATGAGGCCATTTTATATCGACAGGCATTTGCCCGCTCCTACTAATATAAGCATCTAGTATATTGCATGGTATAAGATGACTATTTCCACCCATCCTGCCCATCCTGGTGTCAGTACTAGTAAGAAAGAAGTACGGCACGATGTAAGAACCCGAGCAGGCCATGTTGAGTAGCGCAACACATTTTGCATTTACAATGTCAGTAGGCCAATTATATTCGAGACTAATTGCCTGGGAATCATATTTCTCATACATGTCTCCCTAGCTAAAGTATACATAATTCACTCGCGCAGTCGTCTATCGAATCGTTATCGCAATAGTAGATGCACACCGCCTCGACTACCTAAGCTATCTAGTATCATCTAGTGATAGATATCCTACGTCTTTTCGTAGCGCGCCCTACTTTGATCGAACCATTCATGCTGAAGCACTTCATCTACGCTAATACGCTCATCCGGGTCATTCTTCAGCATGTCGCGCAACAGGTTCGCTAAAAGATTGGCCTCCTCAGATTGAAGACGATATGCGAACTTGGTCATGTCGTCCTGTTCGACGCGTTCGACTAGATTGCGAAGATTGTGCTCAGCGACGAACTTCTTCGCTTTCTTCGGTCTTGGCTGGGTTTCTCGGCCCTCTTCCGGCAACGGTCTCTTTCCGTTGCTCTTCGCGGACTCATTCGCATCATTATCCGGTTTATCTGCATTTATCTCTCGGCTTTCGGGCACCTTTTCCACTGCTATTTCCGGAGCGGGTTCGGAGATCCACGTGCCGTTTAGACGTTGGAGTGTATCCTGGTCGATGTTTCCGGGGAGCTTAGGTAGCACATACTCACCTCTAGCATCGAGCGCGTCTGTATATTGGTACCATTGGCGTTCCTTGTTCAAGTCCTCGTGGAGCAGCGAGTCGAAACCCGTGAGCAGTTTTCGCTGTACCTGGAACCTCGTCCACACGCTCGCGTTCTTCGGCAGCTTGATGCGCAGATACTTGCCGCGGTCTTTGTCATTCTGCAGCAATTCCCTCTCCCGAATCGATCGGGGCGTTTCTTCGTCTCCAAGAAATACCGCCACGACTCTGCAGCGGTTTGTTCCCCAATCCGCGGGGTATGCGTCGGATTCGTCATCGTCCCATTCTATTCTAGACGTCGGCGGCGGTTTTTGAGGGATTGTATTGACGGAGAAAACAGGAACCGTAGAATCATCCGCGAGATATTCTCCGATTGCATTCCAATGTTTTTGCGGGAAGGGACCGTACGCCCAAGCTAGCCATGACACGAGGCTCGATCTCGAGTCCAGCCGGGCTAGAAGCAAGTTGGTCGTTCTTATGAAATGAATCGTACTTGCTAGAGACCAGATATCGCTCCTAAAACTAGAAGATTTCTTCAGAAACCGAACTTCGGGGGCGGTGTAATGGGTATCATATATCTGCGGCTTGATCGTGTCGCCCTCGCGATGCGCGGCAGAGAAGCTGTCAATGGCTATTTGCCCTGTGCGATATTTAAATTCCAGGCCGTTTACATTAGCTGGCTCTACAAGATACCGCGGCCGTCTGCCATCGCCCTCTTCTTGGGAATCGTTCAAATGCCAGACCCTAGGTTCCCCACAAAGCTCGTAGATCTTAACCGCACTCATCGCGTCTACGTCTAATTGCAATCTCATATGATCAGGGCGGAAATCTACGAAGTCAATCAGCTTTCAATTGCAGATTGTAGAGTTGAACTAGCTCTAACCTCCATGGCAAATTCCCTTATTGTGTAAGTACTTCAGACTCTGCGAAGCTTGGAGGCAAAGATCAGTAAGCAGGTCCGGGGTATCAAGGTCTATCCCCCTTAAGGACCAGCTTATAGCTGGCCCGAGGACTTCCACGACAAAGCAGAGGTGACGACCGTTTGGACCGTCGATCCAGAAATGCTCGTTGACTGTAAATATGCGATTCGATCGGAGCTCCTGCCGATCGATCCCTTCAAACAGTCGCAGTGCCGCTATCTCAGCATGCGGTTCTGTCGATTTTTCCGCTTGGAGAACCTTGAGGCCGACACGCCTCTCGTTCTTACGATCCAGACATAGCCATACCGTGCACGCGTCGCTATAGCCTAGTTTGTGATGGACCTCGAACCGCTCGTCAGAACCTAAACAGTCGCCGAGATGTATCGGGTGAAAACCGCCCGCGACATACCTTTCAGAGTCTTCGACTTGAGCATACATAGGCAGCTCTTCCCGTGTTGAATCTCGATCTTTGGTTTCCGGACTGTCCATAATCCACACTCTCGTCGTTCGACCAGGATTGTTGCTCTTCGAGTATTTCGTTTCGAGTCAATGTTAAGCCGGCGTAGTGGGCCGTAACTTGAATTACCGAAATGCAAAGCCTTGCAACTTCTTTAAGGCGCTATCCTATTCTTTTGTTCTCTTAGAACAAGTAGGACGACGCCTAGAGCCCGGAAGAACAAAGAAAACCGCAAGTTCAATACAAGGACACTACCGATAAGGAGAATTCATGTCCCCCCAGATTACTTCACTACCGAAATTATTATAAGCATCAAACCAAAAGCTTGCCAAGACTCAGGTCCATCGTTGAGGCCAAAGAGCTATTCAGTAGAAACATTATCAGACAACAAAGTATTGTTCTCCTACGATGAATAATAAGACATCAAAGAGGTACAAAAGAAATAAGGAATGAAAGATCGTTTCATATTACGTTTAACGCAACAAGCTACACAACAAGTCCGGTATAAATTCCAAACAATGTTGTCTAGCAAGATGATAAGGCTCCGTAGAACCGACATATAACATTTCCACGACAAACACATGATCACACATAATAATATGACAAATGACAGGGACATGTGGCGGCAACGGGACCCAATCCCCCCAGCATACGAGCCTTGCAAGAACGACCGAGAAGAGCGAGAATACGACCTAGCGTTGAGCGACCCAAATAGATGTTTTGGCCGGGGCATCAAGGAGGATCCGCTAGTAGTTTGGATAGATCGCCCCAAGTCCCTCAAGAGAGACTGGGTCTGGGCGCACAACAACTTCAGCAAGGCGATCGCGAAGATGCTCGGTTTCACGCACACCTGGATAATGAAATCTGCCTCTGACAGGCAGTACGTGCGAGACAACGAAGGCAGGAAGCTTTCCATACGTCAGCCCGGCACCGGATGGCTTCCGGCGGATCGCTTTCTCCTGCGGAAGACAGACATGCATATCACGCTTCGTCTTGGTACGGATCTACACGGCTGCAGGTTATCCGCCCATGCCTACGTCGTGCTCGACAAGAACGGTAATCCGGAGCGTTACATGACGGAGCTAGCGCGGAGATTCGAAAGAGAGGCGGGAGACCGACAGCTCGGGTTCTGGCGTTGGCAGAACCGCCGACGGCGTCTTCTCCCCCGACGACGCGTCAATCTGGGACGGAACTGGGAGATTCATGCTAACGTCGGGCCATACTCAGATACCTACCGGCCGCACTATGGAAGGGTAGACGATACATATACCCCAAGAAGTGACTGCGCGTCCCTGAGGGAGTATATGAAAAGCAAACATGGTGTCATTAAGGGCGCCATGACCCGCGAGCTGCGCGCTTTGGTGAGGCGGTGCCATTCTGCTTATAATGCCTACCAGGCCTTCCACGAGGAGCTAGCACCCATGAAGGACCCATCCCCCGAGGGCCTGAGAGAGTTACATGTCATGCGAGAACACATCGTGACAATGAAGCGCGAGATATACCGAGAGGCTAAGGGACTCCTCGTGTGAATTGTCGACGGGGTGGGATACAATATACTAGGACTTGTATGATAACGCACTCGAAGGGAAGATTAAAGGTAAGTGTCGAACTTATTAATGCAGAACTAGGAGTTGGCTTCTTAGCAGCAGGCGACGATTCACGATATCACATTGTACTCGCTGCCGAGGTAACTTTCTTGATCTCTTTAAAACTATCCCTCCTTTAACAAGATTTGTTATATTCCCGCTTCTCGGTGATAGTCTTTATTTGAAACTACCTACGTAGTCAGTGTCAAAGGACCAGACGATAGTCAGCGCAGCAGTCGGAAACGACGGTAAGAATGAAAGGATCGGCAGAGAAAGAAATCCTGAGTGGAACTGTGGCGCCCGAGGCAACTGAATGGTCTGCCTCGCATTTTAGCTGGCGGATCGCTCATCCGGCTTAAAGCACCTGGCGGTATTTTGTGTATTGCAATTCCAACACGCATGGGATTAAATCCTTTGCAGACGACTTAGCTGTGCGAAAGGGTCCTATAAGCGGTAGAGTGGCTGTATTGTTACGATGTGCTCAGGGTAAGCTTTCCTTCGCTTCGTTTTTTTCATATTCTTCTCTCCTAGGGGTAAAATCAATATCCCACTCTATAAACCCGAACCCCATTTCTTGCTAAGGGCATCGAAGAGGGTCTGGTTAACGGGTAGGATACTGCCATGACGCAAATTTGTCGGGAAGCCCGTGCGACTACTCGCAGTCCACTTGTTATTCTTAGTGTCAGTGCTTTCATACGGCCTGTAACCATCGCTTCCGTAGAAGTCGAGTAACACGTGGACTTTTGAATCTTGCGTGTTGTCGCGGTATGCCGCAGGACCCTCGACTCCTGAAGTGATGATGCCTGAGCTTCCTCCTGCTCGGGTCCAGGTCCCGAACAAGCCATTCGTCGAGTACTCCATGAACACAGTTTTGATAGACTCGTCTTTCATGAATCTGAGGTAGTTCTTGCCTACATTATCTAGAGGGAGAATATCCAGGTCAATGATGTTTGTGGGGGAGTAGTCGACGTAAGTTTGAGGAGCGGTGAATGTCTTGAAGTCGCTCGTATAAGCGTAACGAATGCGAATTGTCGAGGGATTGCCGGTGTGGTTAGGGTCGGACGTCGGGTACTGTGACTGTTTAGTTGACCGAACAGGTCCCACTGCAGGGATAGGTAAAGCACTCACAAACTTAGAAGCCCAGTGGACGAGGTATTGGCCTGGTCTTGTTAGCGCGCCATAAGATGTACTTGTCTCAAAACTTCAAAACTCACTCTTCGAAGCGTCCCATATAGCCTCGGGTGCCCAAACCATGCCTGCTGTTCCATCCTCCACTATGACCAGCCGCTCATTGTTGAAGTTAACCAGATCCGTGCTCTCCCACACAAATATGCCTTTGCTACCTTGCCGTTGCGCTGCATCCCAAGTTGTCTATCGGATCGTCAGCTCTTACACAGGCCATATATAGGTCTTGAGAGCACTGAGTAATTTACCTTGCCAATGTTTAGATCGGTGCCCACGATGTACCATTTCTTGCCCGCTTCGCTGCCGCCACCTTGGACTATAGCAGGGTCTCGAACACCGCCTGTGCCCTTTGTAGGCTTCAACACTGGCTGCCCCCCGTTCAAGGCCTTGAATGAGGTTGGGCTGTTCCCGTTACTCTGGTAGAGGTATACGTATGGATCGGCCCCTAGGAAGAAAGCACCCAAGTAGCCCACTAGACTTGCATCTGCACGCGGCTCGGCTTGAAGCCCATAATCGCGTATATCGATCACGTTGGCGACTGCCAAGCTCGACCAAGAGGCGATAGTAGCAGCCGCGTGAATTAGATTTCGTTGACGCATTTCTAAAGTGACCTAACCAGGCTTCAATCGGGTCCCAGAATCCAGAATCCAAAATCCAAAATCGGTGCGTCGCAGTCAGCCAGGTACTTGGATTTCTCGTATCCAACGTGGAGTGACCGGCTTTATAGGGTCCGATAATTCCATTTCGCGAGTCACACGGGGTTTCATCACGCCCCATCGCTAGCCATTTGAGGCTAAAATGCGTGATGAATGGGGAAGTGTAGCAGGGAGGAGTAGAGTTCTTCCTCCAATTGAGAAGAGCGACATTCGGTATTTTGAAGGCCGTTGCTTGGCCTCTCTTAGCGCATACACAACACGAGGCGGCTGTTGACTTGTTGAAGGTGGGTTAACTCAGGGCTTTATGGTAGATAGAGCTGGTAGATGAGAAGCAGTTTGTGTGATAGAAAACAAGTCAGTGGTACCTACTTAATTATATTTACTCTCTGGCGTATCGGAGGGAACACCAACAATCGCATTGGAGGTACAATTCAATAATAGTACTGTCAAGGCGGAGTATACGAAATGACCAGAACTCATAATCGTTGTCTGAGTGAGTGTGTATTCCTAGTTCGACTCCGTAGCGAGTGACACGATAATGATATACCAGCCATTGAATTGGGGTTGGTGAAGCACCACTCAAAGACACCCAACCCAGGACAGGGTATAGCTGTGAATTGCATACTGAGGTACCGTACCTACAGCCTACAGGCGCCTCGGGTTTTCGGAAACGACGTTTTGATATCTAGAGAGGACCCTAAACCCTAATAGGTAGGGCCCACAAGATGTCTAAAACTAACCCATTTTGTATGGGAAACAGGGGTGCATGTAAACACCTACTAGGCGCTACTTAATATAATAACTATTTAGATAAAAAGATCAGTCTAGTGTGGCTTAAAACCTGCAGATATTTATAGGTATACTAAATTAGTAAATAATTTTATTAAAACAAAGGTATTAATAAGTTTACGTTTAATAACGCAAGTATTGCTATAAAAAATTTACTAAGTTAGTTAATTATAGTGCTAATAGCTTAGCATACTTTATAGCGTATATACTGCTATAATTATAGCGGTATTAATAGCTAAGTATGCTATAAATATAGTAGTATTAAAAATAAGTAGTAATATAATCGTGTTTTTTAAGGACTATATAGCTTGCGCTTGGACTTATTTTGCAACTTATATAAATTAGGTTAGATTAGGTAGGTTTTTAGTAGGTTGTAAAGCAATCTCTAGCAAATGTGGAGCAGTTATTATGTTAGGTTTAAGGTCCTCTCTGGATATCAGAACGTCGTTTCCGAAAACCCGAGGCGCCTACAGGTGCCTGGAGTCGAAGACATAGGGCGGTCCGGCACCATTATTGCTGCGCTTAGGTACCTGGACATTACCTAAACAGCGCTGAAACTTGCCTCCACATTCCCGAATCTCGACCAAGCAATTGGCTGCAGGAGCTAGGTATTATCTAGCCGGATACCTATCTAGTGGAAACCGCCGTAGCGTTCAGTTACATGACCACTATAGCCAGGGCAGTCAGTCACCATCTTTCAGCCCCATCCCTGCCTATCTGTCTGATTGAATTCGAATCTTCATCGCATTCAAGCTACGCAATTGTGCACTTGACCACTTCTAATGCTGAATATCCATTCGACTCAGCCTAATAATTGAACTGTGAATAAAATATATTGAGGTCGCTCCTACTTCCTATCAAGGCACTACTACTACCGTTAATGCGACGACCATGTGCATACTTGCACCGTATGTTCGTGGACCATCAGGACTCAAGTCCAAGGGAGCACCATAACTGCAGTTGAATGTCTTCACGATGTCGACGTTCAAGGGCATTGTATCCGAGTTCCCTGATATAAGAGGTCAGTAACTGCGAGGATAACAGAGCTTTCATAGCTAATAGTACCCCCAATATAGTTGATTACTTTCGTCGAGTACCTGGCTTCCCGCCACCTCTGGCTTGCTTTCTTAGCCACGTTCACAGCGACCATCTCGCTGGCCTGGAAACTTCGAATGCGCCTTTGTAAGCCTCTTTAATCTCCTATCTTGCTGGGCTAAACTGATCAGCCAAAGTATATACTGTTCTGCAGCAACCAAGGAGATATTGCTTCGCCTCGAGAAGTCGTTTGTCCGCTTGAGCTATGCCAATGGAATATTGGAAGACCCCCGGCAACAGACTTATAGGCATCTCGAGAAGAAGCTGAAGCCCATCCCCCTTGACACGCCCACTACTGTACAACTTTATCCCGGATCCACCATACAGGTTACACTTCTAGATGCCAATCATTGCGTAGGAGCTGTTATGTTCTGTGAGTGAATAGCTAGCTAAGAGTACCGCCTTAGCTGACATTCAACCGCAGTATTCGAAGGTTTTGGCAAGGCCGTGTTGTATACCGGAGATATTAGGTGCGAGCCACGGTTTGTAACGGCAATCACGCAAAATCCGAACATGATCGAGTACTCATCGGGGTGGAAAACGCTCGACCGGATTTACTTAGATACCTCTGTCCTGGACGATTATCCTCTGCAGACCAAGGCAGAAGGCCTACGTGAACTTCTCGAGAAATTGCGAAAGTATCCTGATGATACCATCTTTCATTTCCAGTCGTGGACTTATGGGTAAGGACCTCGACCGTATCAACGCGAACAATCTAACCCCCGCGTAGTTACGAGGAAGTTTGGATCCTGTTATCAAAAGCACTCAACTCCAAGGTACAATGCGTCTACCAGTCTGGGGGCTTCATCTTACGCTTTAGTAGATCCACGTTGATGATTATAAAATGCGGGTCTTCAACTCATTAGTCACAAGACCGAGGGACCACCGATGGGCAGCCCAAACGCATCTAGCCAAAGAAGCGCCGGCTCTTGTCGGGTTTACATGCGGAAATAGCCCACATGAGGGTTGTTTGACCCGTGACGAAAATGTTAGAATCCATAGTTGCGATAAAGGCACCGGCTGCAGCGTGATGGAGGATAAGCCAGTTGTATGGATCCGACCAATCGTTACGCACCTCAGAGATGGCCGAAACGTGATGGAAGTTGGAATCGGCGGCGGGGGTGAAGACTTGGCTCAAGCTACGACACTAACACCGGAAGACGTATTAGAGATTATTCAACTGTAAGTCTCAAATCAAAATCCTACAAGATTGTTTCTCATTTGTGCTAGGATATCTGCACGTAATACACTACCGGCAGAGCTATACCCATACATGCACATGATCAACAACGCTTTGAACAGTGGCCGTGATATAAGCCTAATCGCCGACTTCGAGGGCCCGGCAGAAGAGGCGGCTACTAGACTAATGAAGTCATTATTCCAAAAGCTTGAGGCGATTCGTAACCCGATCAAACAGCAACTTGAAACGAATACAAGCGAGTCGCTTCCGAAAGTCATCCATTTTCCCTACGCGCGACATTCCTCCCTGCCTGAACTTCGAGATTTCACCCGTGCATTCAAGGCGCGGGATATCATACCCTGTACTTTCGATGCCGACGACTGGTTGCAAAAGAGATGGTCAATTAGCGGACTGTTCGGCGACTGTTGTTCCGGCGATACGTTTGAGTACGACGCAATACTAGACCGCAGAGCTAAGGAGCTAGCCACGTGGCAACGAGACGCAAATGAACGCGACCATGGTTCCCAGCAGGCAGCCAATTCTGCCCCGCGTGAATCAAACCCTCTAACACCGCCGTCTGAGACTTCTCACGTGCCTGATACGATCGAATCTGCATCCAATTCTCTCGCTAGGAGTGAAGTGGAAATACTCCTGGAACCCGGCTCGGTCTCACCTGCTCGAGCGGTAAGTGAACTACGGAAAGGTGAATATAACTTGTTCCTAGATAGTATAGATCTAGAAGACGAGCCAGATCTACAAGGTGATTCACAGGCTTCATCTATATCCGACCAAACCTACGCAACTCGGCGGACAGCGTTTGACACAGCAATCGCCAATAGCAATGGCGACTCGTGGGAGACGATTAGGCTGATATCTACCACCGATAATCACACATCCCTGGACGAGGAATTGGGCGATACAGCCTTTCCATAATAGCGCAATTTCGCCAATTTATGCGTCTTAGCTTCGGTATAATATATATAGAATAGGCGTGGCTCTGGAGTCGGAGTAAGTGAGTGGTAAATGGTCTAGATTTGGGATTATTCTACATCAGGGGTGCTGTAGAACCGGAGCTATCGACTTGCTATATTATTCAGATACCCAACAATGATACTATTACGGCAATTCAAAATAAGGACGATCTAAGTGAGTTTCACATCTCGTTTTACGCTGACGTCAGGCATGATTATCTGATCAATATCAATTAAGCGCATCTTGCTGGGGCCGGGACTATCTACGAAAGCTATCTAGTACAAGGCGAAATCCAAATCCAACGAGGGGGTAATGAGCGGAGTATATAAAAATACAAAACTATCTCAACAAGCAGGCGAAAGAATGGAGATCCAGCGGGCTCTTATGACTGGCCGGCCCCCTCAGCAAACTGTTTGAACATGGCAACCATGCGCTCGGCTCCGTCCGCTTGATACATCATGTCGTTCATCATAATACCATCATCGACGTGTTCGCTAGCGCGTTTGAGCATCTCGGTCTCATAGGCAGCGACAGCACGCTCGATAGCCGCGGCATCAGCCTCAGCATCGAAGGCTTCCCCCTGCTTTCCCAGTTCGGCAGTCAGGCACTCGAATAACCTCAGCGCATCCAGCATAGCGGCATTAACGCCCTCTCCATTCGGGAGCGCGACGTGCGCGGCGTCGCCAAGCAGCGTGACGCCGGGCGCGCGCGTCCACGCACTTCCCTCAAAGGCGTCCGCCGTGAAGCTGTACAGCGGCCAGACGCGCCAGGGGCCCTCGGCGTATTCGATGAAGGCGCGGAGATGCGGCGCCCAGTCCGCGAAGAGACTCAGGAGCACGGCTCTAGGTTTCTCGACTTCGGTCGTGAAATCCAGGTCGCCTCCCGCGCGCGTGCGAGACGTATCCGGTTCTTCGATCCCCGCGTACATGCGATACGTGCGATCGGACATCTGCTGCACGACCAGAACCCGCCCCGCGCCGATCGCGGCCGAGTTGCCCGGCCCAACCATTTCCAGCGCTGCGGCGTATTGCGGGTTGCTGTGCGAGAACCGGCCTTCGATGTACGTCTTTCCTGAGTATGTTGGCTTTGCGGATGTGATCTTATAGAAAGTCAGTAAATCCCTAGCTGAATCAACCCACGACTAAAAGAAGACGAAAGGGGGGATGATAGAAGGATAGCAGGAAATCGTGACAAGGGGGGTAGAGTGATATCTAGGTAGGTAGGTAGGTTACATACCACCGGCCGCACGGCACTCGAAGCACCATCAGCGCCAACAACAAGACGGAACCCAGTCTCCGCAGAGCCATCAGCGAACCTCAGAACCCAGCCCCCGGAGGCCCCAGGCTCAACAGCGCTCAGGGTTTTCCCCCACTTCACACGGCTCGGCGGCAGCGAGCCAAGCAAAAGGTCACGAAGCTGGCCTCGATCGATCTCGGGGCGCTCTTCGTCTCCTTCGCCCGGGCTCGTGGTAAACGTATTCCCCCCCTGCGCGTCCTGCACCGTGAACACGGCGCCCTCGTAACGCGCGAGTTTATCAAACCCGTCTTTCAGCCCCGCGGCCTCGAGCGCCGCGAGCCCTGTCCCTGTATGCAGGTCTAGCGACCCGCCTTGGTGGTGCTTCCCGGGCGCCGCGGAGGAATCCCGCTCGAAGACCACGTAGTCGATCCCCGCGCGCTCGAGGAGGCGCGCGAAGGTTAGGCCGCAGGGCCCGCCGCCGACGATGGCGATGGGGGCGGGTTTGGACATGGTTGCGGTGGAATATAGTAGGTAAGTAAGTAGGTAGGTAGGTATAAATATGAAAGACAGCTCTTGATGTAGGTAATCTAGTAGGTTGGTGGTGTGCTAAAGCCCCTTAATGCTGCCGCTGATACTACCACTGAGCGAGTCAGGTCTTGGCCGGGACATTCTCGCCTTTTATAAGGACAAGACCGTGAAAACACGGACACTGACCGAGTCCTTAATTTCGGTGCCTATCTCTGCCTGTAATTTCATTTCGTTTCATTCTTTTTTTTCTCCATAGCGCATTCACCTGTCTACATGCGCGTGTCACAGGTGAATCAGGCATCCAACGTTCTGGAAAGCGGGTTGTTGGAATTGTCCGAGAACACCATCGTAGCCCGCCAAACATGCCTCGCCCATCATTTAGGTCGTGGGGGCCGGGACCGAACAGAGTAAACCGGTACCGAATAGGAGAATCCATCGAGGTTACCTGCTTACCTACCACAGAAGGCTAGAAGTGCCGATCGCATGAAAGAGGCTGCTCGTCGTAATCAATCAAAACCGGTGGTTCGTTTGAAATGAGTCATACAAAATAATTTGCATGTATCTATCTACCCATCTATCTAGATAATCAATAGCTATGCTTTCATTACCATCCATACATTTCATCTGTCCTGAAACTAGTCTGTCTAAATCCACATCATGCAATTTCTCATGTACTCATTTCTGATACAGTCCGTCCAAATATCTAGATTAGATGCCTAGTTAATCCACACTCAGCGCGTCTCTACTCCAGCGTCTTCTCCACCTTAACGAGCACAACACCAGCATTAACCGCGTGCTTAGCAGTAAACAGATGCACGAAGCGATAGCCAGAGCGCAGGCGATCCAGACGGATGCACGCCCACGCAGCGAGGTCGTCGCGGCCAATCTCGTCGTCTTTGACGAGAAACCGCACGAACGCCAGTTCCGGGACGACGCCCGGGACGCGCTCAAACGCAAGCGTCTCGCCCTTGAAGTCCGGATGCAACCCCTTTTGCGTGCGCGTGCGCGCCTTGTACTCACCCTCCTTGGCACGCGCTTCCTCGTGGTTCGCGCCGTGAGGGGCGTGCGGCGGCGCCGTGTGTAATTCGATCTTCACGTACGGCCTGAACCCGCTCGCCTTATCGTCTTTGCGGGGGAGCGGGAGGTCCTGCGCCGCAAAGACCGTGATCTTCAGGTCGAGCGTATGGTGTAAGATCGCGGGCGGGGAGACGGCGGGGGCGCCCTCCACGGGTTCACTGGGGGGTTTGTCCCCGCGGTACCCGTTTGGTTTGAGCACGTAGCCGCCTGTGCCCGTGAACATGCCTTCGTTGAGCATCATGCCCTCGTCCCATTTCTGCCAATTGAGCGCCACGATTTGGATGCCTTTGCGCCACTGTGATTGTGATTTTCATTAGCTTGTCCCTCTGATTGTTCGGTGCAGTCGTCAATGAAATGTTTTAAGCATCAAATTGCTGCATCAACGTAACGTCCATCTTCGTAGGAGGGCAACAGTCTATAGCGCAGAATAGAGCGGGTAGGAGGAGAAAAGCTGTAACAAAGAGAATTTAAAAAGGTTGCTTACGAAGACAGGAGGATCTAGATTTGACGACTGGATGCGCATTCCTGAGGGGTAGGTTCTCATCAGGTATCGTCTATTGTGCTCGAACAGAAGATGTGCATTCTTATCATGCACCTCTTCCACGCCGCCCTCAGACAGTGAAAAGATGTGGTTCGGCATCGATGCCTCTGGCTGTGCTAGCGACTTGAAAGAGACGCCTCGTGTGTATACACCAAGCGCAGAGAGAGCCTGTATGATTTTGGACGCCTTCTTGGTCGTTGCCGCCTTTGCCTTAGGATCCCCGTGAGGCTCCGGCGGCACGCGATCCTGAGCCTCCTCCTCGTCGGCGACCTGTGACGATACTCCGGGCGGTACGTATTTGACCTTGACCAAGATCTTGCGGCGCAAGTCGCCAGGTGCGGGGAGGTGTTGGGCATCTTCGCTAGGCTTGGGGAGAAGGTATTCCGCCCAGGTCTCATGCATGATCTGGACCATCAACTCCTGCTGTTGACTGCTGCAATGCACCTCAAGACTGACAATCACCGGCAAGTCGGAGACCTCAAAAGCATAGTCTCGGATCGCCTCGCATACATCTCTGAAAGAGACCTCTTTAGTGAGAGTATACCCATGCAGAACCCTCGGCTCGACGGCCACCGCCTTCGGACTCGGTGTCTTCTTTAGAGAAGCCATTCCATCGGATGCACCCTCTTGCTCATCTGTGGTAGTATCTCCTATAACTTCTCCATCTTTCTTGACCGTCAATTTGCTACCCAGAGAGGTTTTCTCTAGCCGATGGGTAAGCGATCGAGGGAGTTTAGATGCAATCTTCTGCTTTCGGCTTGGTCCCTTCGCACTCTTCTGCTGCTTTGAACCATGGCTACTACTATCATCGTCGCTGGAGGAGGAGTCCGACTCGGAATCCGTGTCGTCACCGTCCCATACATCTACCTCGACGCAGCGACAACCCCGCTGCAGTACGTTCTTATAAGCGTCAGCATCCGAGTCACTGCTCAGCTGGTTCCCGGTGAGATAGGTGTTGTGACTGGAGCTAATGTAGTAGCTCGACAGCGGCCAAGAAAAATCATCTTCCGAGGGGGGCGCCAGAGCGTTTGCTGCTGTAGATGTCATGTATTGCAAAAAGCCGCTGAAGTCAAGGTGCTCCTTGGCAGCAATGTCACCAGACGCGTCGGTGACTTTGTCGGCTTGGCGGTGGTGGAGGAAGCTGATGATCTGGTCTTTGTGCCAGCCTTTCTCGGGATTGGCATGGGAATTGAAAATGCGCTCGAGATAGGGCATCACCGAGAGGTTTATTTCCGGTATGGCGCGGGCTTGGAGGGCAGGTTGGCCATCGCCATCCTGGGGGATAGGGTCGTTGGGCAGGAGGGGTGAAGTCTCCATGCTGAATACCTACAGTGCCGGGTGAGGTTGGTTTTTGGGGGCGTCGGCGAGGTGGCTCTCCTTGTACTAAGCCAATCTACATAGCAGTAATCAATAAAACCAAACCAATAAACTAACGCTCGCAAGCAGTATCTGTGAGGAGTGTAAAGAATAAGTAGGTAATGATTTAACTCGAGAATAATCGTATGTTTTGAAACAAAGCAAACAAGACTCAAGACTCAAGACTCAAGACTCAAGACTCAAGAGTAGAGTAATACCTACCTTAAGTAATCCACACGGAGCAGCTAACTACAGTGCACGAGGACTGTGACGTCGATAACCTGGAAGTGAAGAGATACGCCAAGTCTTTGGGTATGGAAACTTGCACAGAGAGAGTATACCTAAGTAGGTTGAATGCGCTGTACAACATTGGGCTAGGTAGGTACTAGGTAGGTACTAGGTAGGTGCTAGGTAGGTAGGTCGAGACAGGCCAAGCATCAGCGGTAAATATCAAGAGGTAAGGTTAGACTCTTAATCGCGCCCAACGAACAACTAAAAACAAATAAATTGATGAATGTATACAGGAGTAACAGTAGTAACATTGAATCTCCGACAGCTACATGAGGTATCACGAACGATTATCTCATGGAAGGGAATAAACAACTGCATTAGGTAATTATTCATAGCTTGAGTACCTGGGTAGTATACATATACCAGGTAACCTACGAGGTACCTACAGCACCTACATGTAAGCACTAAGTAGGTAGGTACCTTTAGTTAGGTTAAGGTTACCTATCTAGTGCCTAGAGGTAGGGCAGCTGGCTAGAGCTAGGCAAGCCCTCAAATACTCGATTTGCCAATTTTCGGAATTGGTGTATTATTCTAAATATGCAATCGCATTCGATAGGAATAATCGGATTAAACAATACGCCCAACCAGAATACCTAGGTACGGCAGCTAGATTTAGGTAACCTATGATCGTCTTTTACCTGCTTCACATTCACATTCACATTCACATACTAAATTCGTTGATACCTTAAGTTCTCTTGGAATCCAGCAACAAACAACTCAAGCCATAATCTCTGTATACGTATTGTATTGTATAGCTTCCCTGTTTCCTAGTCCCTGTTTCCTAGTCGTTTTTGCTCTATTTATTTTGATTACTCATTGTTTTTCTTCTTATTATTCTCCTTCTTCTTCCACGCTACAACCCGAGTCAGCCTTAACCCCGTCATTCCTAGTACTGAGAGAAGTCTTTATGTATACCACCATAACAGACTGGAGATAAATTGAGCCAGCGAGTTGGATCTACATCCCATTCAAGACACGTCGGCAAAAATAAATCAACACCGCAGCACATGTAGAAACGCCCCAATGTATGCCTTCGCTGTACCTGCATCCATTTTCGGAATACCCACGCCTCGCCTCGAAGTTGCAACTGGGACTTGAACGGGATCGGGTTGTCTACTATGCGGTGCACAATCGGGATCCCATGTGGGAGTGGGTCACACATCGGTGCGAATGCTGTTCGGTCATGCAGCCAGAGTATGGTGGCGTCTGAAAGGGAAGGGCGCGGCGTTTGCTCGAGTCTTTTCAGCACTATCACGCGGCGCAGTTCTTTTGGTGCCCACAACGCTCTTCGCAACTTCGGAAAGCCAGCCGCGCATAGATGAAGCAAGACAACGGCTCTGTCGCTCTCTAAAGAATACCCCGGATACTCTTCGACAGCTATCTCATCCAATAGGATCGCCCACAGCGTCGACACATACCACAAGACAGAGCGGAATTCATCCAGCTGGTCCGGATACAGAGTCCTAGAAAAGTCGTGCAGCACGGTCTGTTGATGGCACTCCCCCAACCATTCGTCTCCGCTACGCCTGTCATATCTCAGAAACTGTTGCACGTCTTGGCGTTCGAGCGCATTGTACATCTCACAGAATGTTTGGAGCCGAAAGAATGCCTTTTCCATCTCCGGTCCAGGCGCCCTGGACCAGCTCGTGGCTTCGCTCGAAATCGGTAGACAACGGGGCAGTGATGAATGAGCCCAGGACGGCGCCGTGTCATACCTCATGACCCCGCCCTGACACAGCGCAGACTTGATGCAATAATCCTCCACGAACGGCACAATAGTTGGATACCAGAAACTAATATCCGCCAGCCATAAAACACCACGATATACGCCTGGCGAGCATAGCACGCGATTGTACCAGCAGTATAAAATTTTCCACACCGACTCCTGCTCTTGTGACATTCGCTGCGTGGGTGTACTGAAGGCGAGTATGTTGAGCTTGTGCGCAACTAACACTTGACGCCTTAGGTTGAGTGGCATTTTCCCGAAACTGCGCAGCGCCGTCTCGCGCAATATATCTCTGTTGTCTTTGGAACGAGATTCCTGGACGATGGAATAGAAGGCTTTGCACGTCGACATGATCGAAAGAAGGTCGGCGGTGTCCTCAGTTTTCCGGAAAATCCTCACAATGACCTCCTTCGGGAGATTTGTGAAGCTAGGGGGCGTCCTTGTAGCCGACATCTCTATTCAAGTCAGCTATGTTGTTGTGGGAATGCGCGAGTAGTGAACCGATGAAAACTAATAATGAACAACGTAGCCAGCTTTGATCTATAAAACTTAATTGAATAATCGTTGCAGATGTGTTCTTGAGTATTATGTTACGATCTTGGTAGAGAAACTTGCAGATTCACCTTGGGCGAAATTGCAAGGCGAATAGTCTAATATCAAATTCTACGAGGTTAGCTGCGATGGAGCTAGTCGTCATGTCAACTCCGTTCGCCAACTCAATGAGGAAGTAAACACCTGAAGGAGGTAAGCGGTGCCGGTCTCTGCCTAGTAGGTAGGCAATGGCACTTGGAGGTTTAGGAGCATGGGAAGAAATTATCGAAAGTGCTAGTTGATACCTGGTATTGCCTTCCTGACACACACCGGTTATCATTTAGGCCATATAAGCCATAAATGCAGATTCCTATCCCTGCGTACACGTACTGAGGTAGTGACTAGAGGGAAGGTTAAGGAAAACAACATTTAGGAACTCGCCAGTCGGTTAGGATCACCAAACCTTATACGGGCGACGATATCTCCAGAGGTTGAAGTAGTCATGTCTCGTAGTTATACCATCTTCTGATTCGAGTGACTTACCAGCCTACTCTTACGCTCATTAAACCCACTCGTGATCTTCTGTTCTCCTCTCGTGGTAATGGTATGCTGTCACATTCCTTTAGCCTACCACTCATTTATACACAGCGGAAGCATACCATATTTTTCGAGTTAACAGCTTTTGTACAATTTTCAATTACAGGCAATCGTGCAGCACTCCCCATTTTACATTTAGGAGTCCATTAGACAATCCCCTTCGAGATGTGCTCGAATGCAGCGCCCATCTGAGGGGAGTATGCTCTGCCCATCATTTCCAGTGCAGGTCGGTGAAACCTACATTTATATAAATGTAGCAGATATTATAAGAACCACCAGTCTAGCGACGAAATGACTTTTTTCAATTGTAAACCATATACCGGTATGAATCCCAGCAACAGATCGGTCCTCTGTTACCCTCAGTCGGCGCAAAGGAGGTAGAACTGGTTACGCAACAACATTAATTATACTTGCTACCTACAGTTGACAACTCCACCATCTATGAAGATGAGTTTCCATGATGCATCCCCCCTACATGTGGTTCAATGACTATATGAGGTAGTTAATAGCTAATTGATTACATTGAACGCTAACAAGTTTCGCATATATGTAAACCGCTTGTCAATTTGGTGTATGTATATATCGCCAGGTGGTCTAGCAAGTATTCATGCTATTAAACTTAGATTATTCTTTAGGTCTCTTGTTCATATACTCATAATTACTACTATATCGCTCAGTATATAAGGTGTCATGTCTTCTAGAACAAAGAAGATGTTTTAGATATTGTAATTTGTCAGCAGAGATCACTAGTCTGATTTCATGCTCCTCCCCCGACAACGTATATTCATAATACAGTCTCACTTCGGTCCCTACCCTGGTGGTTCCGGCACCAGTTTCTCGTCTTGATTCTCTGGCACCAGTCACATGACCGAATCGCTCAAGAGTGACGTGAGGAAGCTCTGTTGGGGCGTTAAACCTTCTTTTATCTGAAGTAGGCAATGATCCCCCATTTTAGCCTTTGTTCTAGTCGTCTCGCCGTGTGATATTTTCTTCGTCACGGTTCTATCATAAATATAATATTAGTTACCAAAAACACATCGCTAGCCTTTGTTATGCCGATAAAGATTCAAATAAACAATACTATAGTTGTACAACAATACCCCCATGTCTCTCTTACGATAGTTATAATAGGAAGGGGCCTATCCCTTTTAGTGCCGGGTAAGAGTTCGGCCTAATTATATGTGACAACAGGAAATGTCCCTACTGTTGTTTATGTAAACAATGAGAACTGCCGCGCATTGCCCAACAGGCCACCAAACTCTAAGTTTGTTTACCATACGTACAAAGGATTTCTGCCTAAGGAAAAAAAGGCTATTATTGTGTTGCGTAATAAGGTTTACGCTTTGGACTGGAAACCCCCAACAGGTTCCGAAGAGTTGTATATAATGAACCTTTGTTGGGCAGCAGATTGCTCTACAATCTTCTTGTCCGTCCACTTTATCAATACGATTGTTTCCTTCTTTTACCTTTGTTCACGAGATTCTCTTTCATTCTTCTTCGAAAACACCATATTGTCATTATTTATTGCCTTATTATACGGCGGCATCGCGACTCTAGTCCTTCAATCTGGCAGGAAGACTTATTCAAATTATTTCGACACAGACGGCAGCGATTTCTAAATCTCACCTGGCGTCATATTAATAACTTATTCATAAGCAACTAAACCGACTGTGTTTACGTTGCACAATCACCAACCCTCGCCCTAGAAGTTGCTGCTGGGCAGCGCATAATTCCCACAATGTCCGAAGAGAATCTCCGTCGAAATCTTCTTCTCCGTCGTTTTCGAAACAGAGTCCTTGAAATCATCCAGAGACAAAAATTCATCTCTTTCCACATCAACCGGTTGGAATGTGGAGACACGCAGGCGAGAGAAGACTTTCGCTTCATCCAAAAATCTTATAGACGCGCCTTAAACCTCTCGACTGAGCAGGTCAGGGCGTATATGAAACTGGTGGACATGGACGAGCTTCAAGGGTTTTCCACAGGCCTCCTCACAAGGCCCGTCGACAGCGAAGATGACGAAGAAAGTAGTAAGCTAGAAGATAACTTAAATGAAGCTATACGTAAACTAAATATTTATTTAGCGGATGATGATGCCGACAACAACATAGGTTCTCAGCACCTTGGCGGCGCTGAGCCATTACCAGAAGAAGGGTCCATAGCTCGGGAGGATTTCATCGATCTATGTCAAGCGGACCAAGAGATCATGCAAAGGTTCGGATTCAAATCCAGAGACGAACTCGAGTCATACCTCTACAAGAATGTACCCGCTTACTCTCCTCCTAGTCTTGCGATCCCCATCGAAGCCCCAAGAATCCAAGGCGCCCAGCAAGACGAGGCTGAGGCCAAAGAATACGACGAAAATGGGTTCTATCTAGGGGGCTACAACGACGATGAGGAAATGATAGACCGAGACGATTACTACGACGGAGACACCGACATGGGAGACGACGATGACGACAACGACAAAGATGAGGAAAAGAGAGAGGAGACCGAGGAGGGTGATAAGATCATGGAGGAATTTGACGCGGCGGTCCCCACGAGGTCGCACCCCGTATCATGGGCCGATGAAGTAGCGGAGGCAAAGGAAAGTGAATTCACATCATCCACGAACTCAACATCCGCGAGCTCATCATCCACGGACCCCAGCTCATCAGAGGAGCCCACCGTATCATCCATCGAGCTCCTCAATCTCGACCCCTCCCTCCGTCTCAGCCGCCTCCCATCAAGCGAAGGCAGCGGACGACAAAACCGGCCTCTATCAGAGGGACTCCGCCGCGTACTTCTCGAAATAGGCGGCAACCCCAAGACGGCGAGATCAAAAAAGGTGACCTCCTTGACGCAGTATGAATTCGACGTAACCAGGAGAGATTGGGAGAGGGTGGTGGCGGACAGCAAGAGACAGGAGGACGGCAAAACTCTCAGGAGACATTCCGAGAGCTGGGAGGAGACGGACCTGCTGGACTCCTGGGATGAAAACCACTGCCAATTCTACTGGCAGACGGAGGGCCTGTTTCTCTGCCGACTGACCGAGCTGGTCTACAAGGATACCTTCGAACTTGCTCGGAAAGCTCTCTTGGCGAGTCGAAACGCCGTCAAGGTGTATTATCAGACAGGCGGAAAGCGTGAAAAGCCGCGGCGTAGTTCGCTCAGGAATCAATTTCCCATGTAAAGCATACTACATGACGTATAAAGGCTACGAGATACGAGAAATCACAAGTTGCGAATTCAACAGGGAAATCATCATCATCAAAGTAATATATAATATCGATTGGATTGTGGGAAACAAGATAATGACGTGATTAATATTAATATAATTTCTTGCTATACAAATTCCCATGACAGTATCCTTTTGCTTGCGCCATTCTTTTCGCCGAAACACTGATTATCCACCTTGAAGATCACTAAGTGAATACGTCCGAGACGTCGGCTACAGCTGCGTGACAGACCAGCTCTTGTCGGGCGAGACGACCTTGCCACCAAGCAGCTCAGCATCGGTGTAAGCGGGCCAGGCAATCTGCCCGTTGGTGTTGCTGTGGACAGCGAGGGTGGTGAAGCCGGGGCCGAATTGGCCGCTCCAGCCAGCGGTGACGCTGAAGGTGCCGCAGGCCTTGGTTCCAGTGGTGTCACTGTGGCTTGCAGGAGCGCCCGTGATGGCGAAGGTGCAGGGCGTGGCGGCTGCGCCGGTGTTCGTGTTGATGTTGAAGGACCATGTGCAGCTCGTGTCAGCGGCGTTACAGACGCGCTTGATGCCCCAATAGTCCAGTCAGGGATGGCAGCTGTGGCGGTCGGAGCAGCGAAGACGCTGCTGGCCGAGAGGATGGCGGCGAGGGTGGCGGTGCTGAACTGCATTTTTGATAGATAGTGTATTGAAGTTGTATGTAGATGAGTAGGTTGTTGGGAATGTCAAGTCTCGTGAGTTATCTGCAAGTGAGGAGATAGAAGCAAGCTTTGATATGAAGGCTGAAGATCTGAATGATGCTGGGACGAAAACCTGGAGAATCGCTCGACATCCCGTGGTTTATATATAAGACGATTCATCTCCAGTTTTGTCATCGACCCCTGAGCGAGGTCCAGTCTCTAGTCCGACAGAGAGCATTTCAACGAGTGTGCTCTGTGAGCCTATGCGGTGCCACCGAGAAGTCTTAGTCGTAGTCTCTGCTTACCTCGTGATGTCTAATTACGATCGATGGTGATACTGACATACGAGCTCTTCAATTCTACACTACACCTCGTGCTGACGTGCGTTAGTGGGGACGGGCCTAGTCTACATGAGGGTATTCCAGCTCGTATTCCAGGGGACCGTGGAAGCAGCGTGCCAAGCCCAGCAACACGATCGTGAAGACAGTTGTCTCATTAGATGCATTAATCGGCACGTCTAGAAGAGGGGCCCTAGTATTTTTGGAATCATTATAGCGTGACTTCTCTTATATTACCATACATTGATGCGAATGTTGTAATTGTTACGAGCCTCGAGGGCGCTGCGATTGGCGCGATGAGGGCACCCCAACTCGCATTACGAGAGATCAATGCAACGGCCCATCTTACTAGCCAGAACGGTCTTTCAGCTAAATGCAACGGCAGTGCTCCGATTAGATCGCTTCGTATTCTCTATAGGCAATTCCCCTGTTTCCTCCTAGCGACCGACTTTCCATGATGCAATGCAAGAAACGTTCTTAACGGAATTATTGCGGTGAGTTGAGAAGTCATTGATCGTATCGTGTTTTGATGACTCCGAAAAGAGCGAGCCCTTGGATACCCGAATCCTCTCTTCTGCTTCAATATCACTGCAGCTAAGATCATTCGATGGCCTCAATCAGTTTCAACCGCATGAACTCTTAATAGCCCATCTGCCACTTGATTGGAGCTTGCATGTAACGTGGCTAATTTTATTGTTAAACCCTAGGGGTAAGATGGAGATTTAGGTAACATGGGAATGAGGGTTCCATATTGGCAAACATGAAAGTAGCCATTAGGCGAACATCTTGATTCTTAGGTAACGCATGTGTCTTCGCTAGCCTTTCATCATTCGCTTGCGGTCCCAAAGCCAGAAAGCAAGAATCGTCACGAGCGAGATGAGTTCCCACTCGTCGCCGAATGAAGTCAGGTATCTGAGGGCCATGCAGCGAGGGAAAACATGATGAGATCTAGCGGCCAAGGCGACGACCTGCATCTGATCACTCGTTCTAGGTTCGGTGTGAGATGAAGAAGGGTGCGTGCCCTCCGTCAGCCGGACCAGTTTATATCCATTTTGAGACAGTCCTAAGTCCTTGATCATTGCGTTTTTGCTGCGCCGCCATCCGAAAGTCTCTTCCTGGCCCCTAATCGTCATCGTAAAGACGTACTTGTTTCTCCTCCCATCACGCTTGCGACGTATCTCGACTCGTCCGTGTGAGGTGGAGCCGGTAGATCGGCAAGGTATCTCAGCCCATGCCTTGTGGTAAGTTACAGCTTCGTACTTCGCCCATATGGGCGAAGAATCGTTTGGCCCTTGATGAAGAAGTAATCGTGGTAATAACGGTTGGATTTTTCGATGTTTGATGCGATACATTCGCGTGTGCTTGTCGGGCCCGACGAACGCTGTGCTGGGAAGGCTCTTGCACACCATGATTGCTCCAGTATCACTGACACCAGAGAGGTTTCCGTGTACCCCGGAGGCAGTCAAGGGCCATTCGAGTTGAGTTGAGTCTGGGTGGGACGCAGAGTTCCCGTCGAGCCAGACATGGGCAGGATTAGAGATAAGTGATAGCATTATATTGTTTTCGTTGGTTATTGTGCTCGTTATAATATAGAAGACTAGCTTCGAGGAGGGCGGTGGCAGGCAAACCAAATAGCCACGTACCTAACTTAGGCAGTTAACGTAGATAGATTGGTGGAGGCTTTGATCTCATTCAAGCTACCTAGATAGTTTTTCCTTTAAACTGGCAACACCGTTCCTCCAAGGCGCTCATACCCATAGTAAGTGTTCTTATTGTAGGGGCGGTTGGGATAAATAATAAGCAGGCAGGAGCTTAGTGGCCAGCTATCGACTATGTACCAAATGCCTCGAGGCATCGCGGTTCAAAATTCGGGAAATTGCGTAAATCCGTCGCTCATACGCAAGGAAGGCAATAATAGCGCCGTAGTAAACGAAGTTTCGATTATGATCATTGAAGTAGGTAGTTTATATGGGAGGGAGCTATCAGTATAAGTCAGTCGAGATATGAAAGCTGCATTATCCAAAGCCTTTACTATTCATAAACAACACAATAAGCCCGCCGACGCAGCAACCATCACAAGAGAGACTAGAGCCACCGCAACTTCGCGAATGGGGTAGGTTGACATGCATCAACAAAGATCAGAACTGAGTCTGTCTCGCCGCCGTTTCTCAACATTGGCCAGCATCAATGAATGCTTTGTCTGAGATTACAAGAATTGCTGCGGCCATGGAGTGTTCTTCATCTATGTCTGTCCTTCACAAACGGGGGACAGCGTACATATAAGTGATTGTGACTCCCTCGCTAAATTTCTATCTTTTCAGCAGCGGAATGCTCGCCCCGGTCCCGTTGAAGTTTCAGCCTGATCATTTGACTTCGATATCTATCCAACATGGAATCGATCTTGCCCTCATCTCAGAGACGTCATACAACCTACTTCGACGAAGAAGGCGAAGAAATCCTCAGATCGAAACGTAGTTCTGTGACTGTCGAGTGGTCGGATGGAAGTAAGGTGATATTTATCCGACCGTCTCGTCCACGTTCAGGTTTAAGCTGGGTCTCGCAATCTGGACCGCCATCCCCACCGCCAGCACCAGCACCGGGACCAGCGCCCGGACCTAATCCGCAAGAGAGTGGGACATCTCAGCCTGGACAAGGACATCCCAACCAGCCAGCGTCCGGTAATACATCACGATCATCGTCATCGACATACGGTGGGCGGAGGACTCCTCGACAGAGCCACAGGAGCAATGAAGGGTCATCCCACCGTCATTCCCAACATACCTCCTCTCCCCGGACTGATCCAAACCATCCACCAAACCATCACGAGAACCCAGAAGAGTATTTCGGAGCGCCCACCGACGAGACAAAACGACACTCAACGGGCGCAGTAGTTGGCATACACCCCATGACCCAGGGACCAGGGCACCCTCAAACCCAAACCCAGGTACACGGCGAGCAAATACGACCCGAGTTAAGACAGACTGATGCCACGCAAGGCCGCACTACCATCCTGCATGTCGAAGCGAATATGAGAGGCGGTTCAGGCAGACCAAGTCGTCGAAGTCGAGCAGGAGAAAGGCCTGATCGAAGTATAGACGGAAGCGATGCAAGAGACGAGACGGATTATCATCGACACGGAAGCGGGCACGTTCTGAGTGGTCTACGGCGGTATTTCACGTTTTCATGTTGGTTATTCGGAGAAAGTAGGGACAATCATGCGTATGATAGGTCGCGATCGAGGTCTCGCAGCCGCCGCACACGAGGGTATTGAGGTCAGTTGATTGCAAGCTATCGGGACACAGGGCACAACGAGCATAACCAGCGATTGGGGGGCAGTAGAGAGATGGTTAGCATAGATATAACCGCTCCGATAATAGACACTGGCTTCCGGTTCGCTTCACGATTCCGGGACTCTACGTTCAAACGCAGCCTAATATCTTGCTAATGCGGGTATCTTTATTGCTCCTTGCAAGTCTAATGAACACCTCGAACTCCCCAAATTTTGTACATGGCAACCGTGTTCAGTAACCCGCCCCGGCAGTAAATCGTGGTGGATACGCCTGTTTTTCCTAAAGTTTCTGAAACACGTATCTAAATATTTCTCGACTCTTTAATAGATTCAACACCCGAAGCCTCTCATTAGCAAGATGGGCTGAATCTGACGCCTGTCCGCATGGTAAATGTGCGGCCGGGGCATTGAATTCCTTTTCAAGAAATCTGATTGCGGGGATCGAACCGCCTTCTCTGATGTACAGAGGCCGACCGAGCTTCGCGCGACTTCCGTTCAATTGTATCCTATTTACGGGCAGTCCATTTGCCTCATCTGTCGGGGTGTGGGTGCGGAGGCTGGACCTTCTTGCAAATAGAGGGTCCCATGCCTTTAATACCGCCTCCTCTAGGGTGCGGAATATATAGCTCCCAGGGTCGCCTAGCCACGGCTCAGCCTGTTCGTCTATCTCGATGCTTAGTTTATTACCAGACTCGAGATTTTCGAACTCCTGTCCCAAGAAAGCGGTGAGAGAGCTAGTAACTTCCTCGACTTTTTGGCCAGGGACTAACCGCACGCTGATCTTAGCACTAGCGTGACTACTAATCAAGCTTCCATCCGGGCCGGAGACTTTCACCTTATGGTGCGTCAGGTTAGGCTCTCGCCATCGAGCCATTATATTAGCCTTGAGAGTTTCTGCAGAGACGAGATTCCCACTTTTCCCCTGTTCCATGAGCACTGATAAGATGTCATCGTACCGAGCCTCCTCTTCAGATGTCAAAGGTAGGATCCCATCATAAAATCCGGGAAGCATGACGCGATTTCGAGGACCCTTCAGCTTGGCAAGCAACACCATAAGGTCCGATAAGGGCTCGTTGACCAAGGAGGAACCATCAACGCCGGAATGAAGATCGGGGTTCCTGGATTCGACGCAAACGGTGGCGTGCATAACGCCTCGCAAACCATACGTTAGGCATGGCGTTTCATCATCTAACCAATAACTATTCGCCAAGAGAATGTAATCGATGTGGCCGATACGTTCTTTATATTTGCGTATGGTTTCCTTGAAACCGCGGGATCCAGATTCCTCTTGTCCTTCAATTAAGAATACAATATCGGAATCTAGCGATTTCGCTTGCATCAAATCCGTGACAGCGTACAAAGCAGCCATAATTGGTCCCTTATTATCACTAACGCCACGGCCGTAGAGATAACCATTGAGACCCGTAAGTTGGAAGGGGTCGTTTTCCCACATCCCCTTCCTGGTGTCTGCCGGAACAACGTCGTAATGTCCGTAAAACATAATTCTTTTTCGCTGCCCGGCTGGCAACGCCTTGCCGGCGAATTTGGCGAGTACAACAGGGTGATGAAGCTCATCGTCCGCACTCAGCATTTCAACGTCACCGCCCAGCTTTTTGAAGAGACTGCGAAGAAATGAGGCGCCTCTGCGGCAGTCTTCAGAATACTCGGCCCGAGACGAAACAGTTTTGTAAGAAACAAACTCGCGCAGAGATGTGATCATCATGTCCTCGTGATGTTGCGGAATGGGCTGTTCCGGAGACGATTGGCCGGGAAGTAACCAAACCGCCACGTTGTTGTCATTGGCCCCAGATATGTAGAGCTCTTTATCCTCGTACGTGGTAACAGCCGATGACAGGATTTTACCATCGTGTGCCTTCCATTGTGTCAAGCATTGGTATTTTTGGCTGACGTCTAGTGATGCTTCGGGCTCATATTTTCCGTAATGGGCTGTGCTGTGTTTCTAGCAGTCGAGCGGTGTCAATGCGATAAACAGTAATAGTAAGCGGCGGCGGTATGAGATGAGTTTGACTTACGCTAACAGTGCCCGAGCGAGCGGCGCTCCACAGATAACCCCAACCCATTTGAATAGACATAACATCTCCCTTATGAGCCTTAATGACCCTCAGTTTCTGCCTAGTGTCTAGGTCCCAGAGCTCGATGATCCCGTCGAGTTTACCGCAGTATAAAAATGAGCCGTCGACAGACATGGACATGACGGAGTTGGCATCATCCTCGCCGAGAACCATGATCTCCTGGAGCCCCGTTTCGTAGCCGTCTGGACCAATTTCCTTACCACCCAGTTTCCAGGCCTTAATAGTGCCGTCACCACCGCCAGAAACAAGTATATCGTCTTCTGGTTTTGTATACTCAGTAGCACCATTCGTAATGAGCATACAATAAACATAGCCAAAGTGGGCAAACATCTTATTGGCCCGTTTGTCGGTCTCGAGTACGGTATGAGGCCGGGGGATCAGATCGTAGCGCTCATCAGTGGGTCGAGGGGTGCTGGCACCACCGCCGACGGCTATCGAATCGAAAAATCGGTGGTTTCGGCGATCGGGATGACTTGCGGAATCGTTGGATACGCGACGGTCGGGGTCCTTGAGACTAGCCCACTGAATAGACGTATTCTGGGCTCCATAGTAAACAGTCTCGTGCTGGGAGGAGTAGGCGACAGAGAAGATATCGCCGAAAGAGTCATTTGTACTGTATATCTCGTAAAGGCGATCCATAGTTCTGGGGCACCAGACATTGACAATTGGGTCACTGGCGCTGGAAAAAAGCAGAGACCGATCGTCGGAGAGGAAGAGGCTCATGACGCTACGCTTGTGAGCCTGAATACGGTGAACGGGCTGGAAGTCTCCAAGCGACCAAACGACTATCTCGCCATTCTGAGTACCGGCATATATGCTATCGTCACCGACGACCAGAGTGAGAACGGAGCTCTCATGTTTGAGGGTATGGACGAGTTGTGGAGTTGTATGCGGGCGGACTTCGAGGATGGGCGATGGTGCAGACGCAGCCGGCACAAGTGGCATGTTGCCTAGATAGAAGATTCAGTTACGGCTAATCGCTTTCCTGATGGTACATCTGCATTTCTGGCAAATTGGAATTCAGGGGTCAAAATTAAAGTTAAGGATTCGAGAGGTTTGCTCAATTGTAGGTGTGACGTGCTAGAGGCAACCTGTGAAGTAACAATAACATGGATACATGGATGGGTACATGGATGGATAGATACATGGGATACATCGGCCGCATTCGAGATTGACCAAGTGTGGGGACGGGGACACCACGAGGGGGGCCACTTCGGTACGTATCCACTAGCGGGATGCCGCTCAGCAGATAAGGTGTCTGTGTACCGGTACCTTAGGTACCTTGGTAATGAATGCACTGATATTCAAGCCAGTGACAGTGAACCCCCCCCCCCCCCTGGTCAATGCAATCGATGCCTGTTGGGTCTCACCGCACCAATTCCTCTACGTTTCTTCAAAACTTTCGATTTTGGCCAATGCCCCATGTAAATGGAACGAAAACGGGAGAGTGTTACGGAATGTGGAGGGAAATATTCCAATCTAGACCCATCGACTCTGTCCGGCAACAAGATTTTGTATTTCATGGGATTGGGGCTTGGATGGACTTCAATAGGTGGCATGAAAACAGTTGACATACCTGAATCGTGACTCATATTTTCGTCTGATGATGAGTCTGAGTCTTCCACGATCTCGTTAAGTTCTTCTCCTTCTTCGGCCTCCATCTTTTCACAGCCTGTGCAGCCATTTACCGCTCCGATCAACCCTACAGCCATGTCGAAGCTTAAGCTGGAAAGGGAGAAAGGCCGTTGCTAGAAAGTTGTCTCAATACGGCTAAATCGATGATATGTGTCCATGACAAGATCTAGTGCAGGATGGAGACCAGGACAGGCTTTTATATATCTCACCCTGCCTCATCGACGGCCGCGAGAGCCGACACATACCAAGGTTATACATGCAAGTTTGATTGGTTCATGTTTCAGATATGGGAAACGCTCACGAGAGCAAAACAGTACTTATCGGTGTGACGACTTCCCGATCAGCAAGTACCCAGTTTTGACTTGTCTGGGACCATTGGCTTGCAATTAATGAGCTGAAAATCGGATCGTGGTACCACCAAAGGCAGCTCACTATATATGTAGGTAATGCATCACAACATTCGACTGCTTTTGCCCAAGAGCTAAGCGAATACTAGTCGGAAGTACAGGTAGTGCTTCCATATCAAATTGCCTCGGATTGGACAGATATTCTGGTTGAGGCCATTCGCTGGTACCGGCTACACAGACTCCTGTAATGCTACCTAGCCCGCTTGAGATGGCGTACGAACTAGATAGATGGTACTCACCGCAACAAAGGGAGCTGAGTTGCCTTCACAAGGCCGCCCTTTATCCAATCGGAGATGTCCAGCCTGCCAGCTCAAGAAGGCCGAAGTCGGCTGTAAGCAAAAACAAAAATAAAAAAGGAAAAATGTCTCTGCATCCTAAAATTAGCTGCAATGAGATGATCAATGACGGAATTGGTGAGAGGCATGTCGTCAATCAGTTGTCTGGCATGAGTTTATCTCGGCAAATAAGATATGGTCCAAGGGGATCCGGCTTGCTGGAAGTTATAAATATCCTGTAGTCGCATATGCGGTATAAATACGATTAGACCCGGTTTCTACCTAGATACCTAGAAAGGGGTCTTGTGGGCCCTTGGGCGGCAGATGCCCCGATGGTCTACTAGCGCGCTTAGCGGCTACATCATATGTAGGTGGGGCACTATGAGGAGACTGGGATGGTCAGTGCATCATCTATCCATCTTTCTCTAGTAATTAATTTTCTTTCGTTGCCTTATCGCAATCATCTCTCCGAGAACACCACCCATCAAGCCGACAAACACCCTCCTCCGACCACCGCGCGAGTAGCCAGCATAATCGACCATCTCGATCGCCGTCTACAGCGTTATTCGATACTTCTCTCTCGCGCCACCACTGTGGCCATCACTACCCGCTTGCCAAAGACCACTCGAGCCGTTCACACCTTAGTGGTCCTCTCGACATCGGAGTCTTCGCGCACTCCTACAATTCCCCTCGATACCTCCTCCTCCTCTTACATTCATTAGCTCGAAATGGATCACACACGCGACCCTTGCCCTTGGGTTATCCTGAACGACTTCGGCGGTGCATTTGCCATGGGTGTAAGTTCTTTACGCCACACACGTCAATCCCCTCATCTTTGATTACTTGAGTTCTGCGCACGGTACATTGGCTACGTATATGCTAAGAAAATTAACAGGCTATTGGAGGCACGATATGGCACGGAATTAAAGGTAACGACACCATTCGGAATGCCAAGGAGGGGTACATGACTGGATGCTAACGATTCCCCCGTTCAGGGTTCCGAAACAGTCCTGTAGGCGAGAGGCGAATAGGCGCCATCACAGCAGTCAAGCTTCGAGCGCCGGTGCTAGGTGGGAACTTTGGAGGTATGTTATGTCACCAGTCTCCACGATAGCGATACCAGTAGCCGCTGACAAACGGTAAAAAGTCTGGGGAGGTCTGTTTTCCACATTCGATTGCGCCGTTAAGGGCGTCCGAAAGAAGGAAGACCCGTGGAACGCTATCACGTAAGTGCATTTACGATTCCCCTACAATGTGTAACACGTACTGACTGGATGTTAGCGCGGGTTTTTTTACAGGTGGTGCGTTAGCGATTCGAGGAGGTTATAAAGCCGCCAGAAATGGTGCTATCGGCTGCGCCGTATTGCTAGCAGTCATTGAGGGCGTCGGTATTGGTTTTCAGAGGATGTTTGCTGCATCAACCAAGCTTGAGGTCAGTTATATTTTCAACTGTAGCTGTACGAAGTTGCCATGCAATTCCTAACACGACTTACCAGTTGCCACCACCGCCACCAAACAACGAAATGGCCCTTGCCTAAAAGCGAATCCTATACTCTGAATATTCTGCTTCTTATATAAGCAAACGGATCGACACCACACTCTGCTCCTTCAAGCCGACAGCTTCGCTCTCGGCTTCTGTATTCTCCATGGATTATTGGCTGCTTTTGCATACTAGGGGGAGTTTGACGTGTAAAATAAATAGACGCTGTCGAGGAGGGTCTCCGATACCCTTTCCACTCGGCATTGCTGGGTCACCGAACCAATACATCGGCATGTGATTATATACTAATGACGACTGATTATAATATCAACTGCCGAGCTATATCCTTGTACATGCCTTGTGCTGCGCTAAAGAGCTAATCGAAGATCTAGGGGTATGGGCGTCCGCTCTCGCAACCTCAATTCGTATAAAAGTCGTCGAAGACAGAGACTAACCCTGCCTCAAGAGTGACCGCCTTCATCTTCATGCCAGATCTTCATCTCCGCCAATCCGTCATCTCTAATCCAAGCTCTAAACATGCCAGCACAGTTATGATCTTGCAGTATTTCAGATCTTGAATACAACACAGTCCCTAACTTGTTCATAGCAATGACACACTCGATTCCAATCATGCCGCCCTCGCCTTCACCTGTTTTACCCCACCGCGATCCTGCACTCTTCTCGAGCTCGCCACCACGCCCAGCGATGCGGTTAACGGCGTCTGAGGCGGACACACCAGCCCACCGTGCAATAGAAGCAACCGACCTAGCGGCAGCTACACGAAGAAACGAATCTCCGTTCCCAGTGCCCGACACCGCAGTCGACCGAATAACCTCTATATCAATTCCTCTCGCGTGGCTCGGGTGAGGTCTCGGTGCGAGGGGGTTATACATGAAGGGTGTTGGTAGGCAATCAGCGAGGAAGCTACGAAGAGTTGAAGTAAGCTCTACGATTGGACCCGGCATTTCCAAATACTCTGTCAAGCGCCCCCATGGTGCTCTACTCGCGCTTGGATCACCCTTCTCGGACCATTCCTCAGCCCAAAAGCCGGCGCCAACTACCGGTGTGTCGCCTATCCGGCCAGTAAGCTTGTTAGTGATACCCCCGGTACTAGTTGCAACGCAAAGAACGCCGTTTCTATCGAGCGCAACAGCGCCACAGGTCCCCTGAGGAATGTACTCATCGATACTCCAGGTCGCGTTGCCTCTGTTTTGCTTCTCTTTTTCTAAGCCTCGTACGTGTTCGTCCCAGCGCTTCTGGGTGAAAAGGTAGCTTGGGTCCACTGTCTCCAATCCGTATTTCTTCGCCAGGGTTTCGGCTGTCTTTCCGTGAATCAAGGTGTGTCCTTGGGCCGAAGGAACATCCAACTCTGGATCGTCTGCCTCGTTTTCTAGCGCCACTTTCGCGGCCCAGCCCAGGTCAGTGTTCCCAACTAGGTCTCGATCTCCATGCTCGAGCATTGCTTTCGCCAGTAATATTGGGTTCTTGATCGTTCGTAGCCCTGTTACGCCTACCGCCCTTTTCGCGAAACCCCGCGACACCATGACAGATGCTTCGAGCTCGTTGATTCCATCACGCGTGAAGACGGCGCCATGGCCGGAGTTGAAGAGCGGGTCATTCTCAAGCTTCACGACGGCGTATGTAGCGATCTCTAGAGCCGAAGGGTTTTCGGGGCCCGAAAGAGAATGTTTATCGGCGGTACCTTTTGGGGTCCGCATGTAGACATCAGTTGATGTTATCTGTGAGGCAATGAGCTGATAATTCAGGTGATCATATTGAAACCACCCAAGACTCGTAAAAGAAATATTCGAGGCTCGCCGTCAAACTATGGACTTGTTGGCACGTACAATGCTTAGGAGACTATGCCGGTACTGCTGGTATTGATCTGCGGTCATGCTCTCACGTCTGATGTTACCCGCACCACCATGGATGATGATGCGGGGTTTCACTTTCGCCGCTACATTTGGCGCCATTATTTTTCCTAAATTGAGAAGTGAATTAAACGAGGTAATTTGTTTTGACTTATATCAATCTTGTCTAAGAAATCGAGTATAATAAGAGGGAAATGGAGTGACAGCTCCAATCTGGGGTTGCTGCCCGGTGAGTTCCCCAGAGCGATAAAGATTCACGCTGTGAGCTGATAAGGGATGTCATAGAGAGAGGGGCGTGGAGCGCTCCTTGATCGGCTTCTGTTCCTATCTATCTTATGCTACTGATGATGAAATAGCATCTCTATTTACATTATAGTCATATGTACAATTAAATGCGTGTTCTTTTCTTAGGGCAACTACTGGTTCCCCATTACTATACCACGAACGGACAGGAATATGCATGAGGTGTCTTAAACACTCTTGGGAACACAGCAGGTACCAAATGTTTAGTTAGAGGCTCTAGTCTACTATTGGCTCATTCTCCCCGCCACCAAGATGCGTTACTTAAGCTGAATGTTTACATTAACATAAGGCTTGATCGGACGATTACCGAGTAAAACAACGTATTTTATTATCACCAATTCATAGCAATTTGACCCAAATGAGCCGAACAGACGCAACATATCTGCTATAATATCTGCGCAATTATTACATCTTGTTTTACATAGTACCTACCTATACATCATAATCTTACAGACACAAAGGGTAGCTATATATCTAATACTGGTAACTGATACTTGTAGACACAACCTTGGGGTCGGTGACTTCTCTTTCAAAGTCGCTCCAGATTCTGAGATTACGATAATGGTAGCGGCGTAGAGACGGAAGCCTCATCTCTCTATTGCTTGCCTAGGTAGTTTGCCGTATTAATCGCCCTAGGGTCCAGTGCTCAGTAATTCTCTATCCATTGAAGACCTCCCCTCAGTTCCAGCTTCCTACACTTCAGGTAGATGAACAGATGCACACGTCGTTCTTGTTGTTGTTTCTACTTCCTACCGTTGACAATTCTAACGACGATATGATGGTTGATGTGGCACCTGCTAGCTAATTAGGTGTATTTGGTATATATGAGTGCCTTGTTAGTTCCAACACCATAAGAAGCTCATAAGTGTGCAACAAAGATAAACAAAATAGAATAATCAAGATAGAAGGAATAGGGATAGAATAAAGCAGTGCAAGTTATACTGAATAAGCATTAGCATAAGCAGATATTAAGACTACCTAAGAAGTAGGTAGGCAAAGCTCTCCTAGCATAATTCAACACTGTACAGCTATACTTACAGTAAACAATACTTTGGAATCTCTAATTGTCATCTTTATTTGTTAACATGCCTACCAAGACTCCCGTTGTTAGTAAGGGCAAATCTCCTTGTGTTGCAGACTGTTAATACCAACACTCTAGGAAGTTCGTCTAGTAAAAAGCAGATCTATAAGCTGAAGATTTTGTTTCAGCAAAATGACAGAAAACCAGAGCTGAGCCAGGAAAGGCCGTGTCAAGACGTTGTACATATCGACTATTTGAGACAATTGGCTAAAGAGGCTAATATATACACATGATTATAACAGTGCACATTGTTGTCTTCATCAACTACTATAGAGGCTGCTTTAACCTATAGGCTTGCCTACCTTATCTAATTGATTGTTGACCACCTCATGCTCTTGTGCGTAGTCTTTGTTTATGAGGCTTTATAAAGTAAACAAATAGAAATCAAGAACATAGGTTTTGTTAAAGAACGCCCACATTAGCTCCATAATATTATGACTATAAGACCAGCTGAATACCTGTTCTCGGCCTTTGTCCTTATGCTATATGATATTTATATTCATTACAACACTACCTGATATATATTCATGTTGACAACGCTGTATAGCCAGCTTGGAAAGAGCAATGTACCTAAGTACCTAACTTTTGTATAAGGCAGGAGGTATGAGAACAGAATCGATCAACAAGAGGTATGTACCTAGGTAGATACTTACAACCTGATACAGGCCTTTACCCTCTGGGGCTCCTCCAACTCAGCCATTCACTTCCATTCCACACCTTTAATTTGCTCTCAACCACATTAACCACCGCAGTGACCTGTAACACCGCACTTTGAACACCAATACGGCACAACACAATAACACTGTTCATTGTCTTATGTGTATGTACATCTCTGACTAGCTTGACCCAAAACTCATCTCTTGAAACTCGAGCAACCAAGACTACTTTCGGCTTGTCACCCCAAGTGCTTAGTTCGACACAGCTACCAGAATTGCAACTCCTCGTTGCCATGAGTAACTCAAGACAGCTGCAATACGGTGCATTTCTGCATCGCCTAATCGACGAGACAAACACCTGGACGTTGTGGGCAGGATCTCCCAAGACCAAACCCACCTCTGTTGTTAATCAAATCCGTTCGATTTATGTCCTGCTGTGGAAGAAAACTCTGAAGTTTTTCGCCCGTATCGTCTTGTTTAACCTCACAGCACACTTCATTCTATTTTTCGGTATCTATAGACTCTGCGTCTGCTCTTCTACTGTCGTTGCCTCACGCGTCA